>JALMGJ010000029.1:4468267-5145767 GCA_023362775.1 Charina bottae | reverse complement strand
AGTCGTGTCCGACTCTAGGGGTTGGTGCTCATCTCCGTTTGTTAGCCGAAGAGCCAGCGTTGTCCGAAGACGCTTCCACGGTCATGTGGCCGCATGACGCGTGCGGAACGCTGTTACCTTCCCACCGAAGTGGTACCTATTCATCTACTTGCATTTGCATGCTTTCGAATTGCTAGGTTGGCAAGAGCTGGGGCGAGTGCGGGAGCTCACTCCGTCACGCGGGTCTAGGGATTCGAACCTCCGAACTTGCGATCTTCCGATCGACAAGCCTGGCATCTCATAATTTACTAATCTGTATTTTCCCCTTTGTCTCTTTCTGAGAGTGACGTAACGTTCAGTCTTGCTAGGGTTGCTTTGAAGCCCGTTCTCCCCAGTCCAAGCCCTCACGGCCTCCAGACATAGAGATAGAACCTCCACGGCTTCACATGGATGGTCCAGTTTGGAGAAATAAAGCTGGGTCTCATCAGCATGTTGATGACACCTCACCCCATGACATCAGGTGACCTCACCCAGTGGCTTCATGTAGATGTTGAACAGGAGCCGAGAGAGTGTCAAACTCTGCAACACCTTGCAAAGCAGGGGCCATGGGCAAGACCACTCTCCCTCCATCAACACCAACTGGAACCGGCTGCAGAGGGAGGAAGGGAGCCAGTGCATCATAGTGCCACCTACTCCCAACCCCCGAAGGTGGTCCAGAGGAGTACCATGATCAATAGTATTGAAAGCTGCTGACAGTTCAAGGAGACTGAGGATGGATGCACCACTCCCATCCCGCTCCCACTAGAGGTCAACTACAAGTGTTGGACTAGGAAGAGAGAAATATACTTGTTTTTGTTGTGCGATTGTCTTGAATAGGACGTGACTTTCACTAGAGCTAGACAATTTCTTCTAAATCTGTTAAGACTTTACATGACATCTTAACTAGGTGATGTAAGAGAAAGCAAGAGTGGAGCAGCACCAGAGTGTAGAACTGCACATGTAACACCGTTGCTCCGCGAGCTACATTGGGTGCCGGTTTGCTTCCGGGTACAATTCAAGGTGTTGGTTATCACCTTTAAAGCCCTACATGGCATGGGGCCAGAATACCTGAGGGACCGTCTTATCCCCATGTTATCGACCCGCCCCACCCAGTCATCCAGAGAGGCCCTGCTACGTACCCCATCAATTAGAGAATGTCATCTGATGGGGTCTAGGAGGCGGGCCTTCTCTGTGACAGCGCCCATGCTATGGAACAGCTTGCCCCAGAGTTGAGACAGATCTCCTCCCTCCCGACCTTTAGGAAAGAGCTGAAGACCTGGTTCTGCCGTCTGGCATGGGAGGGAGGAAAGGATAGCTCCTCATGGAGATGGCTAATCCCTTGATTTTAATGTCCTTCTTTTAAGAATATCTTATCCATCTGGATTTATTATTATTTTTTACTGTTTGTAATTTTATCTATATATTTTAACTGTTGTTATCCTGTAAACCGCCCAGAGTCCCTATTCGGGAGATGGGCGGGGATAAATTTAAATAATAAATAAAATAAATAAATAGAACCAAGTAGTTGGAGGTAGGGAAGGAGGCATGGGTTCCAGTAGCTACTCAGGAGTGCACCCAGAATAAATACATTTATTTTCTCTCCAGCTGGCCAGCTATTTATTCCAGACTTCAAGTCTGTGTCCATTCTCTCTGTTCAGTCTACCAGGCAGCTCCTGAGCAAAGCAATTTCCAAGCAGCGTAGGAGCTTCTCTCTGCAGTCTTTTCAGACCTCTGGCCCTCAATTCACTGTCACCATTGCTGTCATGAACTTGGTGGGTACCCAAGGAGTCTTAATTGACATCTGGGGCTGTAGCTGCCCTAGTGCAAGGATTAGTCTTCTCCCCCTTGTCTGGCTGGGTCCTGGCTGTTGAATGCGGCCAGTATCCCAAACCTTCCCTGTGAACTTGGCAATTATTCAAACCACCGTTACAAAATCAGGACTTAATGTGATGTGGAAAGCTGTGCATTTTCTTTACACATACCTCCTTGTAGAGCAGTTTAATTCAACTTTGAACATTATTGATTATTGGACCTCGTATCTCTTCCTGAACATTCCTTTCCCAGAATTATCTGTTTGGTTGCTGGGCATAAAATAATCCCTGCTTCTGTAAGGATAAATTTATTCTTTGTTTTGCATCCCACTTTGTATCTGGAATAGCACTCTTGTCTAATTTCCAAGATCAATATTAGCATAGTAAATAATATGCTTCCTACAGAATAACCCCTCTCTTGAACAGATTTCTACATTCAGAGAAGGATACAGGATCTAGCTGTGCAGAATTGGACAAGCAAATCCTGGGTCAGGCTATCAAAGTTGGGCTGCAAAATCCGAATGGCCACTGCAGCAAAATAATGCAACCTCCCCAAATTTTTTCTTGCCCTCTGTTGGTCATCCTGATTTTTGCAGCCCAGCTGTGTAGCCATAATCCCAAACAACAGGCAGGTCAAGGAAATATTCAGATTAGTGCCCCTTCTCAGTTAATGCTGCCATTAAGTGTTTTCCAGCCTCAACTGTTTTGCATGTATCTTCCTTTGGGTATATTTCTCTTTGAAACCCAAAGGGACACGCCAGCCTAACAAGTCTAGGGTGCGTCCCACCTCTCGATTGCCCTCCAAGGATCTGGGATATAGCAATTATGGCCCCAGCATTGCTTACCAGACCAAATCCCCGGTGCCTTTGGAGTGTCCTACAGCTTGCACTTGCAACCTACAGATATCTGATTTGGGCCTCAATGTCAACTGCCAAGAAAGGAAGATTGAGAGCATCTCAGAGCTCCAACCCAAGCCGTATAACCCCAAGAAGATGTACCTGACTGAGAACTACATTGCCCTGGCGCGCAGGTCAGATTTCCTGGATGCTACAGGGTTAGATTTGCTCCACTTGGGCAATAACCGTATCTCGGTCATTCAGGACCAGGCCTTTGGGGATTTAACTAATTTGCGGAGGCTGTATCTGAATGTGCATTCCTGTCCATTGTGCTCTCAATGCTATATTTATTTATTTATTTATTTGGAACCGTTGCCATTCTATCAAAATTTAAAGGGAAAAAAATGCATCCCCCCAAAAATCCTGATACATTCTATTAACGTACAGTAACATACTTTTAGCATTCATGTTCAAAATTTTCATGTTGAGCCCTTGGAACACGTAGGCTGAGTGGTATTTTCTATTTTTTATACTCATAGCAGGTTTTACAAGTGCTCTGCGGAAATCTTTAATTTCACATGTAGTGCTACAGTGTGGAAGAAACTCTTGAAAGTTACTATTAATTCTGGTTTCTTGATTTTACCCTCTCCTGATTATAGGGACTTTTGGAAGGTTTTCAGTAACATTGCCTCTTAGAGAAGAATTTTTCCCATGAATTAGAGGCTGAAAAGTACTTTTATCCAGGAGCGTTTAAGTATTTCCACCGTGTTACATTTTTGCACATGTTTACCTGTAAGTCTGAGGGGCGTGGTGGCTCAGCGGGTAAGACGCTAGGTTTGTTGATCGGAAGATTGCAAGTTCAGCGGTTCGAGACCCTAGCCCCGCGTGACGGAGTGAGCTCCCGCACTCGCCCCAGCTGTTGCCAACCTAGCAATTTGAAAGCATGCAAATGCAAGTAGATGAATAGGTACCACTTCGGTGGGTAGGTAACAGCGTTCCGCGTGCGTCATGCCGTCCACATGACCGCGGAAGCGTCTTTGGACAATTCTGGCTCTTCAGCTAACAAACGGAGATGAGCACCGGTCCCTAGAGTCAAACATGACTGCACAAATGTGCGGGGGGAACCTTTACCTTTTTTACCTGTAAATCTATTCTATCTTATTTTCATATTAATCTGTGAATTTAAAGAAGTATAATGTAAATGTTTATTTTAAATATATATTTTACAACCTATCTTATTTCAAAATGTACTTTTTTGCATCCATCCATCATTTATCTATTTATCTATTTATCTATTTATCTATTTATCTATTTATCTATTTATCTATTTATCTATCTATCTATCTATCTATCTATCTATCTATCTATCTATCTCAGTACATTGCTAATGGGTATTTGGGAAATATGATCACCGTTCATTAAGTGAGTTCTTGTTAATTTATTTTTATGAGAGACATGGATCTAGTCACTATGGAACAGATTTTCTTAATTTCGGTTAAGATTGAAACCTGCTCCATTTCACCAGTTCAGAACCCTTTTGACAGTTGTTGTTTTTAACATGAACAATTCAGTGTCAGGCTAATTCACGCTAAGAATCTAAAGTAACTGATTCATCTCGAGCATGCTGTCATTTCTGTTTAAAATATGTGCATAATTTTCCGTTCAAGAAAATGGGTTGTTGAGCTTCATCTTAGAAATGGATTACAAATGGCAGCCACAAAATCTGAGCATAACCTTGTTTTTATGTAAAAGGACACATGATTCTATTAAATCCTCTCTTTTACTCTCTAATACACTGAATTATATTCTCTTTAATTCAACATTAATAGATTGATTACAGTATATGTATTTCATGGGAAGCATTCAGAAATAAGAAAAAAATACTGAGTTTCTCTTTGTGATTAAATAGGGCTTTGTTCAATCATTTATTGTAGATAAAAGCTAACTTTTAGTGCATTTTCCTTGTCATAGATCAGTGTTTCTCAACCTTGACAAGTTTAAGATGCGTGGACTTCGACTCCCAGAATTCCCCAGCCAGCGGTGGGAGTTCTGGGAGTTGAAGTCCACACATTTTAAACCTGCCGAGGTTGAGAAACACTGTCATAGATTAAGCAGTGTGTGTGGAGAATTCATGAACAGGTCCATATAGTTTTCTTGGCAATGCGTGTATGTAGTTGATATTGCTTTCTTACAGATTTTTTTTCCAAATTCCAATTCATCTCTCAACCAAATATTAACTAAACCCGGGCCTATTTAGTTTCCAAGGCAGGACCAGATCAGCTGCTGAGGCAGCCGTTCATTACTGGGACTAATCTATGACGAATGTAATGAGAGCAGCTCAGCCCCCCTCTCGACTATGCATGCAACAGAACTTCATACTAACTGGGTCAGTGGAGATGCCAATGCAGCTACAATGCTGGAAAAGCTCAACATTGCAAGGTTGGCTGGGGGGAAAACAAACATGGCTTATCTTCAGACTGATTCCGAGGGTTTGGGGAGTGAAAATGGTGATGATATGGAGGAGACCAGAGCTAGTCCTTCCCTCCTTAGATTAGCCTGCTGGCTTTGGATGCATCAGGTGGATCAAAGGATGCTTCCTTCTTGCCAAGCGCACTATTGTGATAATTAAAAAAGTGAATGTTTTCTTAAGTAAAGGTAAAGGTTCCCCCCGCACATTTGTGCAGTCGTGTCCGACTCTAGGGGCCGGTGCTCATCTCCGTTTGGTAGCCGAAGAGCCAGCGTTGTCCGAAGATGCTTCCAAGGTCATGTGGCCGGCATGATGCATGCGGAACGCTGTTACCTACCCACCAAAGTGGTACCTATTCATCTACTTGCATTTGCATGCTTTCGAATTGCTAGGTTGGCAAGAGCTGGGGCGAGTGCGGGAGCTCACTCTGTCACACGGGGCTAGGGATTCGAACCTCCGAACGTGCGATCTTCCAATCAACAAGCCTGGCGTCTTACCCGCTGAGCCACCATGCCCCTTTTTTCTTATTTTTTTTTTCTAAGAAAGTTTTCTTAGCATCCGCTTAATTAGTCATAAATATTACTAGTGCATTTGACTTGTCAGCTCCTCTCCCTCCCCCCATCCCTTTATTCTTTTTCTAAATAAGGTTTAAAGGCTTTTTAAAGGTCATTTAATGGGGCTTGGCTTTTTTAAGCATTATGGATATACTTTGAGCAAAACACATGTTTTGAATAGTGCTATAGGTAATTAAGTAAGTTCTGCACAAACTGATACTCTCCAGATGTGTTAAGAAAATAAGATTAGTTCTGCTATATCAGGCCAAGGCACATTCTAGTCTAGCATTTTGCTTTTCACAGTGGCCAACCAGATGCCACTAAGATGCGCCCAAGTAGGAGATGGCAACAGACCTGTCTCTTGCCATTGTTCCCCTACAACTAGTATTTGGAGACACGCTGCCTCCAGCCTGAATTCACATTGAGTGTTAAACTACAATGTCTGTACTGTAATTTCACAATTAATGGGGCCATAGGGTCAACATGGCCATTAGGATAATGAGACCAGTGGTCCAACATATTGGAAGGGCACAGCAATAGACAAGAAAGGCTGATTAAGGGAGAAGGGAATGAGGAATATCTGAATACGATGATCAGTCCTACAGTAATTGCAATATAGACAAGATGAGTGCTTTTTAAGTAAATAAACTTACATTAGATAAACTTACTTATTTATCTTAAGTAAATAAGATAAACTTTGGTTATCAGTAGTTCCCATTGGTTATCAGTAATTCCCATCAAGTTCTAGGAGATTAGAAGTTGCACATTGGTTCTGCTTTGGCTCCAATTTACCTCTGCAAGGACATTTCATTTGATCCCCCATGACCTGGTTGCCCAATATTTGATGAATTAGAACTAGACAAAATGCTGATCATGTATTTAAATCTAAATCATCTTCAATCATGATGAAACATGGAGATGGAAGCCAAACTTTTTAAAGCAACAGGAGTATATATGTGATAGAACTGGCTTCTTACCTAGTTTATAGACTATGACTGAGCAACTATTTGATAGCTCGGGGTCATTTTGCTGTCAAATTTTGGTAGTAATATCTTGGGGGGGGGCAGGGGGTGGTTTTGGTTACCCACTCTTGCCACACACTTTCGGCATGAAATCTGTACTGAGCTTTTCCATGTGTGCAATCAGATTCTGGAAGTTTTCTGATCACGTGTGCAAGGCCTTCTGTTCAGCTTGTGGAGGTTGGAGACATGCTTGTGGGGGAGATCCACCAACTGTTCTCTCTACTTGTTCAATGTGTGAGAGAAGATGTCTAAACAAGGTTTCGGTGGTCTAGCCTTCTGTACAGATTGCGTGACTGGTGCATTGTGTCTCTGTAAACATGGGGTCATCATCAGTGAATCCTGTGAAAGAACAATGCTCTCATTGCATGCATCCTCAACCTGTCATAATGTCAGAAATGTTGGAGGTGTAGCAAGCTATGAATGTGTGTGTGTGCTGTGATTTTCTTCTTGTAGGTAGAAGCGTATGTCCTGTGTTCATTCATCAAACCAGAACAGCCTGGTTTCAGTGCTGAGAACAATGGAAGTCCATGGCTATTCTTTTATTCCAGACTGGAATTTCACAAAGATACTATTTTTTAAAAAAATCAATTATTCTACATGGGAAACTGGGTGCAAAATAGCCTCAGAAACCCAGTTTGGTGGTCTAGGCCAGGATTTCTCAACCCTGGCAGCTTGAAGATGTGTGGACTTCAACTCCCAAAATTCCCCAGCCAGCCATGCTGTCTGGGGAATTCTGGGAGTTGAAGTCCACACATCTTCAAGTTGCCAATGTTAAGAAACCCAGGTCTAGATTCTAGAGGAATGCAGAGATAACCTTGAAGAAGGTACACAGGAACAGTTAAAGCAAAACAAGAGACAACTTAGTCTTGGGAGAGAAGGTGTGAGAAAAAAGCCACTCTAAATAACCCCACCTTGAATCTGTTTGGTGTAAGAGGGGCAGAGGGAAACTGGTGGTAAAGTAACATTTGTGTAATCCTCACACTATCTGTATCGTGACCTGGCCTACCTTGAAGGGCTGGGAGTGGCCCTATTCAAGTTGTTGCAGAGATATGATTTGTGTCCGTCACACAAACCTGGATGTGCATCATCACACAGTCATTGGTTTTTCTGAAGCAACGGCCGGATCATAAATCTGTTCATTGTTCTACAATCTGTTCATTGTTAGTTCAAGGGCCAAATCAGTTTTGGCGTGGAATGCTTTGGGCTGCACTCCAAGTATGGTTGATAGGACCCATGAGGTGGGCTTCATGTTTCTAAGAGGTGAAATGGGTGCCTTAAACATAGGTAAGGCTATTTTGTCCTTTATGTTCCGATTGATACTTTTAGTCCTGCCCATTCTGGAGGTGTTCTGTGGTCTTCAAAGAGTATGGTGGGCTTCCAGACTTGCATCCTTGCCCTCTGTGTTCTTAGAGCCGATTGTGTAAGTGCTATTAACTATTTGAACTGGTCTGATTTTAAGAATCATTCTTACTGCTCCCCCACATTCTTCCTGTTGCAACAAGTTGGTGTCCTGCCCACCACTTATCCAGAAATACCCTAAGCATGATAAAGTAGGCTGCTTTACTGTATAATCCCTTTGTCAGAGGTTTCCTTGTTCTTCCTGGCACTCTCCCTCCTGTTAGTATGGTAAACCAAGTCCTTCCAGATATTTTAGATACTCTCCTATCCTTGTGTTATAGATCATGCAATCTGGGTCTGATAGGGATTGAAGTCCAACCCTTCCGAAGGGCACCAGGTTGCTTATCACTATCGTACATCAGAGATGGACCCAGCCTTTCAGAATCTGGCTACCCATAACATTCGCAGTGTGAAAAACATCCAGACTTTAATGAGAGAGCACACAGTGGTGCCTTTTGACAGTCGAGGAAAACCGCAACACCTTGCCTTGATATCATACCTAGAAGGAAGGAGACATGACTAATGGGTGGGTTTTTTTTAATAGAGAGTTATCACACTCTGCTAATCTGTCCTGTTCTTCAGCCGCTGGAGGGGATTATTAGTGCTGTCATGAATTTCCATATGGTTCGGGTTTTGATGTGAACATTGCTGTTTGGGTTAAAGGAGAGCAAGAGGCACCTCTCCCTCCAGTTTTGACATTTTCCGTATTTCCTCCTGCCTGTTCATGAGCACCGTTTCCCATTTTGCTGCAGCCATAGCATTGTTCTCCTATCTGAAAGAGCTCTCTCATTGCATGCACGGTTGAGGTCATTGAGTGAACAAGTTCTACTTTGGTGTTACATAGTCACCTCAAGATCAAACGTGGTTCCCTCTGATTGCCAGCAATTTTTGATCAGGGGTTGAAAGAAGAATTGTATCGCTACCAGCTGTCTTGCCCAACTGTTGTCCTTGTTAGCTAGTGGTGCTTTGTAAGACTTTCTTCCTTCTTGAGCCTTAGGCTTGCAAAGATAGTTTGGGGGTAAAATGGTATCATTTGAGGCAAAATGGGAGTGGAGGTATGCACTTACGAGGCAGAAGTCATCCATCTGCACTTCCACGGCTTTCAAGGGGATTTGCATTTAGAAGCCCATCTGAATGTATTTCAACCTCTATGTTACAAATAGTCGGTGCTCTATAATGTAGAGCTAAGATCTCAATGGCTGTGATAGTATGATGCACTTTAGTGGGTCTTGAAGAGGTGGGAGACCATGTGCAAATTCCAAAATGCCATGAATTGACCCAGCCAATTAACTCAGAGGAGTTAATTTAACCCCAGATCCAATCTTGACTAACTCTCGGTCACCTATCTCCCTTTAATTGACTATGAGAGTTAGTTATCAAGAGCTATTCACCTGTCAGGCGCTTCTCAGTTGCAGACGTTTCTCCACAGAAATGACTTTACCTCAGCTCTTTCAGTAAGTAAACAGTTTATTGATTAACATGAGTAAGCACAGTAAAGGCACGACTGGTCCCCTGGTTCCCTGCTCGGGTTTACAGTATATACCCTTCTGCCAGAGCACTGGCCCCTCCCAGCTGCGGGCTTCCATCTGGTCCGCTTTCAGTCTTCCCTCTGGTTCTCCTGGTGTCAAGGTTAAAAGTTCATCATCCATGAGGCGTAGCTGGCAGTTGCTAATGCTGGGTGTGGTATAGGGGATGGCAGGACTATGAGATTAATTTAATTGACTATGAGAGTTAGTTATCTAGAGCTATTCACCATGCGTCCATGACTGAGACATCTGTTAAGCTGTCTTCCAATGTCCGTGTTCAAGATGAACTCCTAAAGAGGCCCCACAGAAATGGAATTCCTGTAGGCATGTTGTCTCTGTTTTGATCCCCACATCCCTGGCAACCACGTGGAAAGAAAAAGAGGCTGAGATGGGGGGGGGTGCATTTGCTCCTGGGAGCACTCTGCCCTGGCACCAACCTAGCTGCATCACTACAGACTTATTGTTTATTTTTCTCCCTTTCAGAGAGGGCAAAAAAGGCAGGAGGCGAGGAGGGAAACGACAGCTTCCAAACCTGGTTTGTGGTGACCAAGAGGACTAAAAACAAGCTGCTGGCCAGGATCATGGCTGCCAGCACACAACATTCAGTGCATTGTCTCGGGGAGGCAGTCGTTTGTACAGTTGTGTCATGCAAACCAGCCTTTGGATTGATGAATAGTATATTAATTCAATTGTTTCAAAGTAAAAGGAGAAGGAGGCTGAAGAACATTTTGTCCAGGCTGAGAGGACTAGTTAGTACGTGGACATGAGACTCCAGGGAACATTAGGGCTAAAGACTACACTGGGTGGCACAGAAATCCCAGAAAGCAGGGATAAACCATGTCTGTATTACTGCAAGGAAGTATGTGAATGTGTCCATAAAGTTACCAGCTCCCTTTGAAGGAGGCTTTCCATCAAGGGGGGGGGGGAGAGGTCAAATAAATCAGGATGGCAGCTTTGATTGCACACTCATGGCTGCCATCTTGATGGCATTTTTTTATCCCCCCCCCCCCCCCCCCCCCCCCCCCCCCCCCCCGACAACCCTGCTTTCCACATTTACAGACAGCAATTAGGTTAAATACAGAAGAGTAAAGGAGGATGAGTAAATCCCATTGCACTTGGCAGGCAAAACAAATTGGAACAACAAGGAACAAATGAATCATGGCAATTAGAAAGAGAGTGATTTGCACTGCATCTACTCACGCTGAGCGGCTGATGGATGAAGACTAAATGAATCAATCACCACCATGCATTTTTTGAAAGGATTATGTCTAATATAACTCACATAGGGAATTATCCCAACAAAATAGGTAGTGACCATTGTCTTTTCTGAATAATTTTGCATCTCCATCTTTTCCATTCCATAGTCTCTCCAAGAACCTTGAACCTGACCTGTGAGCATCTTCTCTTCCTGATAATTTGAAACTCTAAAAATAGTGTGACAATGACTAGGCCCCTGTGGGGGGAGGCAGGAAAGAATTAGAAGATTGTATACATGTGTGGGGGTGTGAACCAAGAGTTCCTGCTAGTGAGGGAACACATCACAAACAAGCTCTGTAGAGTTGTCTCACTTCCAACGAAAAGACCACCTTTGCTGCCTTTTCAGATAAACCTCAGCTCATCCACCAGTTCATCCACTTGTTTCTTGGACAATGTCAACATTATGAGATTGAACAGGTCTAAATCCGATTCTGAAATGGTTCCAAGACGTGAGTGTGGAAGAATCACCGTGATAAGATTAACACTGCCATGGTGCTCAATACCTCATACAATATCTTTGTGCCTTATTGCTTGACAAATCTTACAACATTCTTAGCTGTGTCCATTTGTAAATGGAAAATAGATGCCTTTTTGCTATCAGGATGGAAGAAGGCAAAAGTCAAAGAAAACTGTAGAGTGAAACAATTACAATTACACATTTATTGTTTGCTCTCTTTGCCATGTTACTATTAATCTTTGCAGTTGAACCTTATGAAATTGATTATGGTAGGCTCTCTGGAATACTTGGAAAATGTCAGTTTTCCATATACTGTATATATATAGGTGGAACACACATCCCCCCCTCCCTCCCTCCCTCCCTCCCTCTCTCTCTCTCTCTCTCTCTCACACACACACACACACACACACAAATAAATAAATAAATAAATAAATAAATAAATAAATAAAGATATATAACAGGCTAAGCAGTAGGTGGATTTTTAATAAGAGATATTCACCTTGTGACTCTTACTGCAGGGTTTAGATAAAGTCAAAAGCTTGGCAAGTTGCAACCCAGATTTGGGTCATATCTTCCAGACAGCCTATAAAAAGAATGGTAAGACAACTACACTTTTTCTGCCAAACCCTTTTGGCGACCTGTTCCTCTTTTCTCCCACTGGTATGAACCTCGCCATTGATCCACTGCCAGGATCTAAACCGAGGCCCAAAGCTGCTGACTCAAGAATAAAAAGTATTAGTATTGACTTGTAAACAGCAGCAGCGGTGTTAGATTATGTTGTTGTGGCAGAAACAGCAGCAATTAAATAGGTTACTGTAGTCCTTGGCCATCTCTCTGGAAGCTCGTAACAAGGTAGTGCTGTGGCTGAATCTCATAAATCTAAACTTACCTAAACAAAAAGCTTTCACTGATTGATCTTGGGAGCTAATCCGACCCTGGGCAGCTGAACGTTTATTCATTCTGAGACTGTTTTTCTTAGTTTTGCTAGAAATACAGAACAATGTATGAAAGACTGAAATCATGATAGAAGGGGCTATACCTCCCTTTATAAAATGATTGCCGATCAGTTTTATTTATTGGATTTAAGCATGCTGCCATATTCTGTGGCACTTGGCAGTTCATGAAATAAGAATAAAACAATCATAAAATGTCCAAGAAAAATGCAATTTAATATGAAATTAGATTAAAATCAAAATCAAATCACACTTCCGCAGCAGTGTCCCACTTCACCCCAAAGCCCTCTGGAATGAAAGGTAAAAGGTAAAGGTTCCCCCGCACAGTCGTGTCCGACTCTAGGGGCCGGTGCTCATCTCCGTTTCTTAGCCGAAGAGCCAGCGAAGACGCTTCCATGGTCATGTGGCCGCATGACGCGCGCGGAACGCTGTTACCTTCCCACCGAAGTGGTACCTATTCATCTACTTGCATTTGCATGCTTTCGAATTGCTGGGTTGGCAAGAGCTGGGGTGAGTGCGGGAGCTCACTCCGTCACACGGGTCTAGGGATTCGAACCTCCGAACTTGCGATCTTCCGATCGATAAGCCTGGCGTCTTACCCGCCGAGCTACCACACTCAAAATTAAAATTACACTCAAAAGGGTAGGTAACAGTAATTCATCTTCTTGCATTTGCATGCTTTCGAATTGCTAGGTTGGCAAGAGCTGGGGCGAGTGCGGGAGATCACTCCGTCACACGGGGCTAGGGTCTCGGACCTCCGAACTTGCGACCTTCTGATCGACAAGCCTGGCGTCTTTTTTTTCCGGTTTAAACTTTATTAATTTTCAGATTATAACTAAAATACAAAATAGAAAATACAGAAAAGCAAGAAAATAGGACTAAAGAAAAAAGAAAAAACTATAAAAGTGCAAATAGACAGAAAACAAAGACGGAAAAGTGACTTCCAACTTTCTCCAATACAGATATAGATAAGTTTACAAAAATAATCTCTTACCAATGATTAAACCATAGTAACATTATTTCTATTAAAATAAACCAATGAATCATTATAACCCAAAATCAAAACATCATTTTTTTCTACCACAAGCAAGTACTCTAGAAGTGGTTGCCAAACAGATATAAATCCAGAAACCGAATGTTCTCCAATTAATGCTAACCCTAACCCTGGCATCTTAGCTGCTGAGCCACCATG
Organism: Charina bottae; assembly: GCA_023362775.1. NCBI lineage: Eukaryota > Metazoa > Chordata > Lepidosauria > Squamata > Charinaidae > Charina > Charina bottae. Next base: position 5,132,276 of record JALMGJ010000029.1, on the reverse strand, counting down.
CCCCCTCTGGAATACCTCAGGCTAAATAAGCTTCTGGAAACCTATTAAGAATGGAGCTAGTCTCCCCTCCAAGAACGGCCATTCCAGAGAACGAGGCCATCATGGAGAAATGCCCCCTGGATCCCTAACCTCTTGGAGTACCACCAGCAGGTTCTCCTATGCCTGATAGATGGTGGTCTTGGTTGGAGGTGGTGGTCCCAAAGATACTCAGGTATCAAACACAAAGCATTTTTGAACTCCCATGTAAGCAGTGTTCTGGACTGGTGGGGATGGGATGGCAAAGTTCCTGTGTTGGAAGAACCTCCACTTGCGACTCGGATTGCCCATGATAGAAGTTGGTGCCTTTTCTTTTTCAACATATCCCCTTTTACTCCCTGCCTGTAAGCAGTTGCTCTGTCTTCAAAAGTCTCTTGGACATATATTTACTTTGGCAAACTGGACACACTAAGAGATATTGAAGTACACCATCAAGTACAGCCAACATGCTGTCTGGGGAATTCTGGGAGTTGAAGTCCAGACATCTTAAAGTTGCCAAGGTTGAGAAACACTGCAATAGAGTTTCTATTTTGACTAGCTGAAGGGGTTACAGCCTGAGCTCTCCTTTCATATCCTTCCTAATCTAATATTTAACAGTCCATGCCTCACGTTTGGCAGATAATTATGAACAGATAACCTCCAACACCATCACCTCTCCCAAATCAAACATCTTTAGAAACTTCTGAGGTAGATTTGCATAGATAAAAGTGGACTCCCTGGATCCAGATTATCTGTGCAGGCATTGGCCTCCTAGTGAAATCCAAGAATCAAACAAGAAATTTATGGCTTTGAACACCCTTCACTTCATGGTCCTTCCACACTGTGTCCAATGATTTGGTGTTAATGTAAGAAGATAGGTTGCTTGCTATCACTTTGCTTTTCAGCCTTTTCCCCAATACCGTTGTGTTGTTTTTGGTCATATAAGAGCGTTTTTTCTTGGAGATTTCCTACATTTCATTAAACTGCATGTGGTGCTTCCTTTTGTCACTTCCATGGATGCCGCAAGTCATAGAAGTTTGTACCCACTGAGAAGTTAGCAATCCAGTATTTTGTGAGCAGATGCTTTTCCTTCGTGTTGGAGATCAATGTCTAATAACGCAACTACTGTATGTTGGAGCCCAAATAAAGCTGTTGTGTTTTTTTTAAATTTCTTGCAGGCAGAGTACCATTTTGAATACACAGAATGTGATAGCAGCGGATCCAGATGGAGAGTAGCAGTCCCAAATCCAGGATCTGAATGTTCTGGTTTGCCTGATCCTGTCAAAGGGAAGGAATGCAGTATGTCTTTATATTTTGTTGCTACAAATCTCATAGACGCCTTGCCAGTGCTTATTGGTTCGGTTTATAGGTTAATGTTCATGTAAAAATGAAAATACAAAGCTGAATTTAGAAATAGGACAAGATTTACAGTGGGGTCATGGTATAGGATGGGTGATGGGAATTCTGATTCAGTACATTTAGAGGGATGTTGGAAGATCTGAAGAGTCAGGCTGGAAGAAGGTCTAACTATAATTAATCAATTATCACATCTAGAGGGAACCACCATGTTGACGACTTCCCTAATTAGCCAGATGTCTTGATAATAAAGTTCTAAAAAGTGTTTTGGGACTGAAACATTTTAACTACAAAATGTTCCATTCTGATGGAACCTTCTGACCTTACATATAGTAGTCTGACCTCAAAATGAGCCCTTTGGACAGCTGGATAGCTGAAAAATTGTTTCTCCCCACATGAACTGTCTCCTTATTTAGAATCTGAGGTTGGGGAAGCAACGAACACAGGATGGATCTTCTCAGTGGTGGCCCCTAAGTATGGTATCTCCTCCCTAAGTATATGTGTCTGGAGCCCCACATGTATTCTTTATTATGGGTCCGGTTTCTCAGATTTCTCACAGGATTTTGATCTATTTCCTCCTTTATTAATTGCTTCTTTGTTTTAAATTTTATTGATTTTATTGGGCTGCCTGTTGCTGGATGTTATTGGAGTGCTTGTTTCATGCTGTTCTGTTGTTTTACTTTACTGTTAACCACCTTGATATTTTAAGTAAAAGGTGAAAGAAGATAAATTTGAAAATATGTGCCTAGTGTGGTTTTTCTACCAGCGCAAGAGGGAAATGTAATTTATTTTTATGTACTTACGTATTGCTAATATTTTAGTAGAGCAAAAGCACTCGCGGTTAATGAGGCTTAACAATTTTGCTCTGTGTTTTCCTTGCCCAGTCTGGTCATAATTTAGCATTAAATTGTCAGCACTATTCTCATGTTAAAATGCTTGTTCTTTCTCAGATAGATGGGCAATGTATCCTCTTTGTGTTTATTCTAGACCTATTGAATTGACAAAATTTGCCCAAATTGACTAATATTAATGTTTCATATAAGGCTCTCTGCTATAATTCCATAAACAATAAGTGGCCACAGGACTAATAAAATTATTTCAGGAACAACCAAGGAGTTCTATCAAGTCCTTCACAGAGAAGAACATAAGAATAGCTCTGCTGGATCAGGCTAAGATCTACCTTAGTCCAGTATTTTGTTTCTCATATTGGATAACCAGATCCCTCTGACATGATTGTAAGCAGGGGATTAAGACATATTTCTCTCTTGCCACTATTTCCTTGCAAATGAATTATTCCTGTAGAGGAAATAATACTTTGTGTGAATAAAATGATTTGGGAACAGGACAGCACTGCTCGCCATGTAATAAAATCCTGCTTTGGAGAATAATGCCCCCTTGGTCTGATCTACCTATTGGCTACCATGGAGCTGCATTAGCCAATGTCCTGCTTGAAAACCCAATTGGCCCAGTGTATACATTAGATCAGGGTTCCTCAACCTCAGCCATTTTAAGATGTGTGGACTTCAACTCCCAGAATACTCCAGCCAGCATTGCTGGCTGGAGTATTCTGGGAGTTGAAGTCCACACATCTTAAAACGGCTGAGGTTGAGGAACCCTGCATTAGATAACACAGAGCTGTCCTATCCTATGAGTGAACCTGTCCTCCATCTCCTTAGTCCACTCTGCCTCTTGGCCAACATGGAACTCCATTTGCTAAAGAGTATAGTCCACTCATAACCCCCATTAGCTCAGTCTACCCACCTTGAGATCATTTGCCCGTAGCTTGCCTCCACCTGCTGCTCTGCTTAGGCCCCTCCTCACTTTTCTGTATACATTGACACCCCCTTAAGTCACCTCTGCCTGCAACGTCAGTTCCTTTTAATTCTTACCCACTTAGTCCTCCAAGAAAAGGAGCTGGAGAGAAAGAGTGGTTGAAAAAGCAAGCCTCTCTAGTAGATAACTTATTGGTAAGACCAGGAAGCAGGTGGCTTGCTTCATGCCTATGCTACCTGCTTGGCCATTGGCAAGGACTCACTGATGTGATAAAACATTTGCAATACTCTCCTGGCACAAGGGTTCATGGGCCTCGATTACTTCCTAGAGGTATTTGAAAATGTTGATCTTTGACCCAGAGCCCCTCGAGACACTAGTAAGGTTGAACTGGGTTAGTGGTTGACTGAACTAAGTATGTAAAGAAAGCAGTCAACTTGATGCAGCTGGATGGTGAATAAAATTGCTAAGATTTTCATTTTGCAGCAGAATCGCTAATGAAATTTTGAAAGCTAGAGGAGTAGTTGAATAAATAAACATTGTTCAGGGTGGGCGTTCTGCTGATTGTCATTTCACGTGACCAAAGTAAGTCGTGATACCCCATACTTTTCATAATTCATATAGGTTACAGAATTCTACTTTTTAGAACATTGTACATTGAAAAGACTCAGTTACAGGGGCGATGGGTGCACTGTTGGAAAACCTGAAAGACCAGGTTGGGGACAGACACATCATCATGGAGAAAAGCTATGTGGTCACTGATGATTATGACTCGATGGCACATAATCAATATTGAAAACAGATTGCATGGTTTATATTCTATGAAATTTCCAGAACATCCTTCTGGGCAAGGCCGAAGCTGATTGGAAGTTTTGAGAGTTTGCTTTTCAGGGAGAAGAGAAATAACATGAGATACGTTTTCATGAAAGGCAGCTTAGCAACCCCTGTCAGGTCGACCTCTGATGCAAACCCAACCGGGAGCAAGGTGTGTATTCTTGGTCTCCCCAGACGGCCATCATTCATCACACCCTGCTCACCAAATGTGTTGACCAACTAATTGCAGTGTGTGAAGTCTTCTTGATGGTCTGAGAGAATAACAAATGTAGTCGCCAGTCAGGTCTTCCAGCTGTCACAGATATCAAAAGTGATTCTTTTGCTATTAGCTGCAATTGGCTGCCGATTAAACCAGGGAAACAGCTGGCATGCTCAGAGCTATTTCTCCTCATGGACTTGTGTGCTGTGAAGGGGACAAACAACCTGCTGTGGAATATGGAAAGAACAGACGAAGGGATCAAAGGATATTAATGAAGCAGCAAAGAACTTTGCCTTTATCAATGACCTAAAGCCAGCCTAGGTTCTAATTCACTGCACGTTCAGGCGAATGTAAGGTTTTCCTGTTCCTGTCTCCTGCAGGTCAGGAATGAGTACCTCCTTAGAAGGAGGGGTGCGTCATGGTCAAACCTGAAAGTCAAGTTTGGTCAGAATGTACAAATGTAAATTATATTCTCCATTCCTAGGTAGTTCCTCTTGCTACAAGGCCACAGGTACCTCACAGACAAACATCATAAAGAAAAGAACATTGCATAAATTGCATGTTCTCTTGTAGATGAATTATGAGCAGAAGACGACCCAAAGCATATTGCTTGGAAACTTCCTTCCTTCCTTTCTAAGGCACCTGCAGTAACGGACACAAGGAATAAATTCTGGTTAATCATACTAAAATAAAATCTTTGTTTTGAGTTGCAAAAAGCAAACCACCTTTTGGATGAAACAGCTACCGGGACCACATAACTCTAGCCTCATTTTATGCTCCTCTCTGGTTGCCTTGACAGATTTTGGTGGCAGAGTTCACAATTTCAGCTGCACAACCTCAGCACGTAAAAATAAGTCAAACTCAGCCAAACATTTCTGCCCTGTTCCTTCTAATAAACTCACTGCATTACCATTTCATTTTCTGTGGCTCTTGAAATAAGAATAGAACATGAAGTCTGGGCCAGCCCCCTCCTGCCACCAACCACTCCCTCCCGTGGTTAAAACATGAATATCCCTGAATGTAAAGATGGGTGGGTGGGCATATGGAATAATTTCCCCCAAAAGGCTGCCACTGTTTTTGTAAGCGAATTGTGCAATCAATGCTTTTGAGACCTGTTATTAGAACTTCCAGTGAATGCCTGCCCTTTGCCATTAATCATTTGTAAATGTTTTCCTTCTCAGCTTTTTCTTGCGCTTCTGGTGAATATCTAGAAATGAAGAACCAGGTTTGCAGTAAATGTGCTGAAGGGACTTACTCGTTGGGAAGCGGGATCAAGTTTGATGAATGGGATGACCTGCCTGCAGGATTCTCTAATGTAGCAACGTACATGGATACTGCTCTTGGCTCAGCTGAGAGTAAAGCAGACAGCTGTGCCAAGTAAGAATCTCACGGGTTTTCCAGTGTCCAGGACTTTATTGAGAAATAATCCCCTCTCTCCTTATATATGCCAGGGCTTCAATAGCAGCAGGAAGAATCCAGCTAGAGCAGAGCTTTCCAAACTTTTCATGTTGGTGACACACTTTTTAGACATGCATCATTTCGCGACACTCTCTTACAGCAGGGCACAAGGCAGGCACTAGGACCTGCGCGGAATCACAGCAGGTTTGGAGGCAGCAGCCGCCTTGACACACCCAGACACTGCAGCCGACACACTAATGTGTCCCGACACACAGTTTGGAAAGCTCTGAGCTAGAGAATATAAACAGGTGGGCCACCTGCAATGATTTGGATTAGAGTTAGGAAGGCCAAGATCCTCTTCCTAGAGATCAGGGCTGTAAAAGAGCCATGAGGATTTATTGCAAACTCATTGAATATAAAGGTTGGAAAGAATCTTGGAAACTAGCTGGTCCAGTCTCTGCCCAGTGCAGGAATCTACTGCTGCAGCATTCCTGACTGATGGTCATCATCCAGCCTTTATTTAAACATCTCTAGCCAAGGCAAGGCCAACATCTCTCACTGTGGTCCATTACTGAAAAGACTTTTCCTGATATCCAGATGAAATCTATTTCCTTGTATTTAAGTCCCAGTACTGGTTGTCCTACCTTTCAGAACAGTTTGTGAACAATTTTGCCCTGTCCTCTGCTTAATAGCCCTTCAAATATTTGAAGGCACCATTTTTTTTCCATGCCAAATAGACACAGAGCCTCCAAGTGTTCTTCATAAGTTTGGTTGCTGTCTTCCCAAGACACTGCACTTATCTCTTATACTGTGTCCACCTATCTCTGGATGCTGATGCTTCTTTATTCCTTGTGAAATTCCAAATGGGTTTTCAAATACATCAACCTGGTGCCTCCAGATGTTCCTACCAGTACAAATAATGAGAGTTATAGACTTAACTTGGAAGATACTGGGTTGGGGAGGGCATTCTAGATGGAGAACGAAACGCAACAGCATCTGTGCAGGGGGGAGCAATTGATGTTGGGTGCATCATGACAACATCATGCAAGTGACATGAATGATGCGAAAACGTAATCCAAGCCATTTGGGTGATGATGTCATGATGCGGGAGATATCACTTAGAGGTGGTCATGACTCCTACTAGTCTTCAGTGTTTTTATATTATTCACTGGGTCTCATCTGATGTAGTGACCAAAAAGAACAGAGATATTGATGCTGAGAAAAAGGATCCTAACATGATATGGCCTCTTTTGTGGAGCTAAAATCCACAAATAAATCTCTGACTTCTGGCTCTGAGTAGTGCTTTAAACTTAGTTTTTCAGATCTAAGGCCAGTTTTGGAATCCAATGTAATCAATCTGTCATCATTTTTTTAAGTTAAATTTTGGTGGAAAGGTGATTTGACAAATGTCTATTATTTTGAGACAGCCTGAGAAGAACTGAAAGCATTCTCGTAGTCTGCAGGTAGATCAGTGAATATAAATTGTATCATTACTGAATATAAATTGTACCCAACCTGGAAAGAAAATAGATTCATGAAAAATCTTTTATATTGCCTTCTTTAAAAAATGAAATCCCCTCCCCAATTCTAGCAGTTTATTAAACAGCATATAAGTTAAAGATTCCTCATACATATGAACTCAAGATGCCTGGCTGGTAAAATAAAGATTGTTTCTCTTTATATTTGTCCAGATCTTCGTGGACTCCTCGTGGGAATTACATTGAGTCAAATAGGGATGACTGCACCGTCTCTTTAATCTACACTGTCCATCTGAAGAAGTCTGGTTCTGTCATCTTTGAATATCAGTACATTGACAACAACATCTTCTTTGAATTTTTCGTAAGGGAAATTTGTGCACTAAATCGACCTTAGGGTCAATTGAAATTGAGACATGATATCCTGAAAAGAGCCTATGGAGGATAATTTTGAGGCAATTTATTGGCATTCTCGGTGACATTTTCTTTAGGGCAGAGCTTTCCAAACTGTGTGTCGCGACACAAAAGTGTGTCGCCACACACAGCGTGGTGTGTCGCCACACCACCCGGAAGCGGCCCCCGCGCTGCCGCACGCCCCTCCCGCGCCGCCACCGCGCGCGCGCCGCCGCACGCCCCCCCGCGCCGCCGCCGTGCGCGCGTGTGTCACTGCCGCCGCCGCCGCTGCTGGGTGTGTCGCCAGCGGTGGCACTTTGGAAAGCCCTGCTTTAGGGCTTACGAAAAGATGATTCTTCCATACAATGAGACAGATTCCTTATTTGACCCATTGCTCCCAGATCTGATTGGCAGCAGTCCTCCAAGATCTCTGAGGCTTTGATGCCTACCCAATATGTGTCACTAATTGAAAGGTTGCCCCCCTATTGACTAATCCAATTTGTAACCTTGTTAAGGCAAACGTTTTAGACTTCAGCTGTTTTAGGATAAGTTCACATGATGTGGCAGAGTGGTAGGCGGCAGTATTGAAACCAAAACTCTCCCCGTGACCTGAGTTTGATCCCAGTGGAAGCTGGTTCTCAGGTAGCCGGCTCAGGTTGGCTCAGGCTTCCATCCTTCCGAGGTCAGTAAAATGAGTACCCAGCTAAGCTGGGGGAAAGGTAATCACGACTGGGGAAGGCAATGGCAAACCATCCCGCTCTATAGTCTGCCAGGAAAACGTCGCGAAAGCGGCGTCTCCCCAGGGGTCACATGACTCGGTACTTGCACAGGGGAACCTTTTCTTTCCTTCACATGATTTTGGGTGCTCTAGTTGAAGTCTCCTGCTTGGTTCCTCTTGAACCTCATGATCAAGTTGAGATGGTTTAGAAGTTCTGGTTGCAGGAACGGCCACTTCCATATGGGCAGTGGTAACAGTAACAAGCTTGCCATGAAGATAAAGACTCCCCTGACTTGAGGCTGAGTCCCAGTGACTACATGGACCTGCCTAGGTCATTTTCTTGGCAGCAATATGGAAGTGATTTGCCATTGCTTCCTCCCCCGCCCCCCGCCCCCCCGTTCCTGGAATTTCCAGTATGATCAATATGTCACCATGCAAACTTACTGAACTTCAGAAGGCTTGCTGACTAGATCTGTGAGCGTTTGACTTGGCTGGACAAAAATGGCCCACCAATTGACTGGAAAAAGTAGTGCTGCTGTTGGATCGAGACTTTTGTTTGCTTGTTTGGCAATTGTAGGACACCGTCTGCGTTCACCAGAATTTTCACACAGTTTATGGAATCATTTGGGGTACAGGTTTGATTTCGTTTAGCAAGAACCAGCTGGTGCATCTTCAGGCCCAGTGTATCTTCAGGCCAAATAATATAGGCCATGGCTATGCATCAGGGAGCCAGATTCCGGCCCAGCACATCATTTTTAGTGCTGCTGCAGGCCATATAGCTGTGTGCCCTCTGCCTTGTTGAACTTGGCAGCTCTTTCGGTCTGGGGACACTTCTCCACAGCCCCTGCTGACCTCATCCTGGGAACCCCCTGCATTATCTTTACAACACTGGGGAGTGTCTCTGAGGTGATGTCCTTCCATCTCCCAATGCAGCTAGCATCTCTGCCCTCATACCTTTCCCTTATGATGGTTGCTTTTCACAGTGATGGAAAATGTTAACCCCTGACCAGCCAGGGCACTGGAGGGGCAGCAAAGCTACCCCTCCCAGAGATGGTGGAGGACGAGGTGGTATGGTAGATCTTGCCATCCAGAGGGGGAGAGGACATTCCAGGAAGCGGGATGAGACAGGCATTCTCACGGTGAGAAACTTCCTACTCTGCAGCTCCAGAGGAGATGTGGTGAGACTGTCTTTCTGGGGTTTCCTCTGTAGCAGGAGACCAGCCATCAGCTCACTGGCTTGGCTTCCCAAGCCCTACAACAATCTAAGGCATAGCTTTCCAAACTGTGTGTTGTGACACTTTAGTGTGTTGCAACACACAGTTTAATGTGTCACGAAACAACCCAGAAGTGGTGGCGGTGGTGTGCATGGTGGCAGCGGCAGCGACGACGGCAGCAGTGCGCCATCAGCGCTTCCGCGTTTTAGCGGAAAACACAAGGCCGCCGTCACCGCCACCACCGCCGTACACGCCACCGCTGCTGCGCACCGCCCCCGTGCACGCCCCCGCGCCACTGCTATGCACGCCCCCGCCGCTGCTGCCGTTGGTGTGTCGCCAACGGCGGCAGTTTGGAAAGCACTGCTCTAAGGTATAGAAAGGCAATTCCAATCTCAAGTCAATGTCCGGAGGAGATGGTTTCATCCCTTCTAAAACTCTGCTCCCTGGACAATCCATGTTTCTGTTCTTGCTCAGTCATGTAAAATCCAGATTGATGTTTCCATGCATCAGAAAAGCATTGAGTGCCTGGTGCTCTCCATTCTTTCCTGTGTCCCAAACAACATTGTGTGAATGGCTGAAAGAACAGAAACACGGCCCTCGGTAGATGGCTCAACCAGAGCAGAAGTGCCTGGTCTCACCTCCTCCTTTCCTTTGTGCGAGGAATGAATCACTGCCCTCGCCATCTCTGATCACTGAAGGGTCGCTGTCACGTTGGGCGTCCAGCCTTAATTAAGGTTTGCAGAGTGTTTGGAGACACTGAAGGGACGCAGGCAGGAGGCGCTCTAATGGCTCCTAACGTGGCAAAAGGATCCGGCCAGCCCAAGGCCCCTTCCCTCTGCAGACTCTGGGACATCTCTCACCTTTGGCTGATCAGGCAGTGCCTTCCGCTGCAGAAAATGGCTTTCGTTTCTCCCCTTCCTGTAACCCAGTGTGTTTCTTCACTTCTAAAGCAAGAAGCCACAAGTGATTCTGCTACAGAACCCAAATTTGCTCCCAGATACAACGAACAGCTTGTCTGGTGTTGATTGATTTTTTTCCCCCTACAGAAAAGCAGAAGCACAGACAGTGTCGTTATTAAAGCCCCAAAGTCACTCCTAGCTCAGAATGTTTTTGATCAAGACATCCTCAGTAGCTTTCCAGCCATTTTGCTCCCAGTTTCATAAACAGGAGCCAGTTTCAGATCATGTGTAAGACAACAGCCAGGATAGTGTTCACACAGCATGCTGTGTTGGTTAGGCACGTTGTGTGAATCCAGACCTTTGGCTTAATCAACCAATCATGATTAAAACAGATTTTGGGCATAGTGTGAAGTTTGAACTTTGGCAATGAAAGGTGGGGTTTCCTAAATTGAGTGGAAGTGTTTGTTTTCCCCGATTTGGTGCCCTTCATATCTGTAGCAGATAAAATTTTCAACAAGGCATGATTAATGGGAAATATAGACGTCACATATCTGTGGGGGCCAGGTTAGAGGTGGAGAGAGAATATATTAAGCCACTTTCCCCAGACAGAAAAGGTCTGTAGCTGAGTTCACACATCAGCTTGGGTTTCAATACCATGATGGCTAACAAAAAATCTAATACAGGTAGTCCTCATTTAGTGATCACAATTGGGACCAGCAACTCGGTTGTTAAGTGAAGTGGTCACTAAGTGAAACGGTGACTGTGCTTATGATTATACTTCAACTTCCCTTTGCTTTACAAACCTGTGAAGGTTGTAAATGCGAGGACTGGTCTCAAAGTTACTTTTTCATCACCATTGTAACAGCGAACGGTTGTTAAACGAGGCATTTGCTAAATAAGGACTACCTGTACTATCGACCCAAATCAAACCAATCACATGAACCCCGGCCATGCCTCTCTGAAGTCCCAGGTATAAATGTCAGCCACAAATAGACAAAATCGGGGGCATTTGCAGGGAGGGCCAAAGAAGTCAAGATGGCAGCTGCAACCACATGAGGCACGGGTAAAAAAAGGAGGAGGGCTTTCGTCACAGGGCTGCAACCCCTGTCTTGATGTTCTTCACCCCTCCAATGGACTCCCCTGCACCTAGGCTTGGGCGAGTCACATACAGGTTCCTACATTGTGGTAAGGCAGCCCCACCTTTTTTCTGGCCTGCAGTATTCGGCAGCAAAATGGCTGGATTTTAAACTGAAAGAATTCTGCCACATGTGTGATAACTCACTGCAGCTGGACTGTTTCCTGCAGTCCTTCAGAAGAAGTTCGGGAAGTTGAGTTGCATCCCTGGGGATGTCTGCTTGTTTTTGGCTTAGCCCAGGCCAGTTACTGAACTCCGTCCACCTCTGGGCTGACCTTGGAAAAAGCTAACCAGAGTTAGAGCTGGATGACCAGGAATCAGAGTTGTCAGCAAGACTAGGAAGTTGATTCCAGAGGAATTGGGGTGTCCACAAGGTATGGTCACAAAAGTCAAGATGCCTCTGCTTTCATGTGCGATGCATGCGCAAAAAAGGCGGAGCTTTGATTGCACCGTCATGGCCGCCATCTTGACTTTTGCGACCATTCCCTGCAGACACCCCTGAAGAAGGAAATGGCAAACCACTTCTGTATTGTTCCCAAAGAAAGCTGCGTGGTTCTGTCCATGCATCACCAGGACTTGGACTCAAAGCAAGGATTTATCTTTTTTAATATGTGAACCCAGCCAATTGTGGACCTTAATGGCAGAGCTTGAGTTATGAAGGGAGCCATTTTCTCCTCTTCATTTCACTAGAGGAGCATGGAACAGGTTTGTCAAGGGACCAAAAAACTACCATCACAACAAAAATATTTTCCATGCCAGGCTTGTTAAGAGCAACATTTCTCTTTTTCTCCTTCCCCTATTTTACTTGAAAGGAAAAAAAAAGCAATAAACACCTTAAGAAGTAAGACAGATTCTGTGCCTGGATTTTCCAGTTGATTAAGAACAATACATGTTCATAATTCTATAAGAAATTAAGTATAATTTAAATTTAGAAAAGCAGCTACTGTGAGCAGCTACAAGCATTTGCCACACCCGATGATGAAATCAGGCATGCTTAATGCCCATGAAATCATCAGGTGTCCACGGCCCCCCAGAAGTCAAGATGGCCCCAACTGTGACATCAAAGCCCTGCCCCTCTTGCGTGCATAAACAGGGGCGGGGCTTGGATCACATGGTTGCAGCTGCCACCTTGGCTTTTTTGATCCCCTCCTTGCAGACCACCCTCTGGATTAATGTGGAACTACTAATATGTTTTGTATGTACAGTAACTTAACATCAGAAGAATCCTTATATGTGATCAGTAAGGCTGATCCAGGGGCGTGGTGGCTCAGCGGGTAAGATGCCAGGCTTGTCGATCGGAAGATCGCAAGTTCGGAGGTTCGAATCCCTAGACCCGCGTGACGGAGTGAGCTCCCGCACTAGCTCCAGCTCTTGCCAACCTAGCAATTCGAAAGCATGCAAATGCAAGTAGATGAATAGGTACCACTTCGGTGGGTAGGTAACAGCGTTCCGCGCGTGTCATGCGGCCACATGACCGTGGAAGCGTCTTCGGACAACGCTGGCTCTTCGGCTAACAAACGGAGATGAGAACTGGCCCCTGGAGTCGGACACGACTGCACAAATGTGTGGGGGGAACCTTTACCTTTTTTTTTTAAGGCTGATCCTGGGAAAAGATGCATTTGAGTCTGCAACAGGTGGTACATGCATTAGCCTGTGCACTATAGAGCATCTTTTTGCTTCCAAATTTGAAGTGCAGTTTGAAATTTTTTTGTTTTTCCCTAGATTGAATTTAGTGTAAGGCACTTGTTTTTCTTTCCCAGACTATTCTTTAAAAATTAACATATTGATGGGGTTTGTATATGAAGATTAACTTCTTCTTGGGTTCTGCCTATGTATCTCCTTGGAGAAAGCTGGCTTACACTTTATCAGATGTCGGAGGTTCATCATCCTGAACATTAGATTTTTCTGGCTGCTGTCTTTGTAATATAATGTCACAAAGACGCCTGAAGTGTGAAGCATCAGCTAAAATTTCTGTACAAATTATTCCTGGTCTGTATCTTTGCTCTTGATAAAATGGCATATTATTATTTTCACCATCATCACTTTTCTGAAATGTTTGCTGTAGCAAAATCATCATTTTGTCTGTACTGTTATTGAACAATATGGCTATTTTCCCGAACACTTACTTGCTAGTGAACAATGTAAAATTGTTGGTCTCCTTCACAGGCAGCCATCGAAAAATAAGCAATAGTCATCATCTATATATGAAAGAGAGAGCCAGTTTGGTGTAGTGGTTAAGGCACCAGGCTAGAAACTGGGAGACTGTGAGTTCTACTCCCACTTTAGGCACAAAGCCAGCTGGGTGACCTTGGGCCAGTCCTTTTCTCTCAGCCCCAGGAGGGAGGCAACGGCAAACCACTTCTTGAAATCTTGCCAAGAAAACTGCAGGGACTTGTCCAGGCAGTTGCCAAGAATTGGACACGATTGAACGGATTATATATATATGGGGCGCGATGGCTCAGCGGTTAAGACGCCAGGCTTGTCGATCGGAAGGTCGCAAGTTTGGCGATTCGAGACCCTAGCCCTGTGTGACTGAGTGAGCTCCCGCACTCGCCCCAGCTCTTGCCGACCTAGCAATTCGAAAGCATGCACATGCAAGTAGATTAATAGGTACCACTTCGGTGGGATGGTAACAGTGTTCCGCGTGCGTCATGCCGGCCACATGACCATGGAAGCGTCTTCAGAAAACGCTGGCTCTTCGGGTAACAAACGGAGATGAGCACCGGCCCCTAGCTTATCTGTCTGTCTGTCTGTCTGTCTAATCAAATTTCCTCACCGCCCATCTCCCCCAAAAGAGGGACTCTGGGCGATATATATATACAGTATGTATATGAGAGTCATCAAATCAGAGGCAACTTTCAGCAGTTTTTGCTAATTTTAAATATCCCTTCCAATGCATTCCAAAGCTGCTGCTGCTGCTATTTACTCTGATTACATTGACACCCTGCGTTTGCATAACACACAGCTGTTTGCAATAACTTTTAAAAACTGCAAAACAACGGTAAACCTAATACATTTTAAATCAAAGTTAAAAACAGCTACAACCTAGTTGAAATCGATTCATGTTTGCCCTTGTTCTGCAGTCTGAGGAGAACATTTCATGGCTCGCAGAGACATTTGGAGAAGGCCCTTTTTCATGTCCCAGATAGCTAAAGTTCTGGCAGTGGGAGCATCTTCAAAAGAGCCTGTTCTGCTGATTCGAGTAAAGCAGGTTCACAGCAGGAGAAATAGTCCTTCAGATAACCCCTAATACAGTACATGGCTTTAAAGCTCAGTGCAGCATTTCCTTCTTGGTTAGGCAAAATATTCTCTAATCCTGCACACTCTCTCAGCGTCCAAACAAATATGGACTTTCAGCCGACTTAATCAAGAGAGAACACTGGCCCATCCATTAGATTATTGTAATTCTGCAAATAACTATCTGAGATATCTTTCAGGGGACTTGCCTATCATTTTTAATCAAGAATCTTTTAGTGTTCTGAGTGTTTTAATCAAGAATCTTTTAGTGTTTACTTTTCTTATGTAGACAAAGCCACTGAAAATACCAGCTTGAAGCTTCAAGAGATTCCTCTTGAAACATCTGAAGGATCTTATAATAGAGATTCTGAGTCAAGTTGTGTAATGCTCTGATTCGAAGGAGAAAAGTCATTTGGAGTGTGTGTTGGCATGCACAAGAGTATCCAAGGAGTATGGTAAAAAAAAAGTTAAGATGGCTGTGATGGTGCAATTGAAGCTCTGCCTGACTTTTTATGCATGTTGCACACGTGGCACACATAACAATCAAGACAGAGCTTCAATTGCACTGTTGCGGCCACCATCTTGACTTTTTTTGCCTACACCCCCTGGGCATGTACATTGTACCCATCAACATCCCTTAAACATGTCTAGCTATGTGAGCTCAGGAGTGGCTGACAACTGCACCCATGCGGGCTCCAGATTAAAATCCTTTAAATCCACATTGCTGCATAGCATTAATAATTATATCAAAATATAATTTTGCCATCTGATAACTAGAAGCATACTATTGAAACATATGTTGAAACATATTTGTTCTTGTTAAATGACACAGACAGAAGTGTTATTCATGGACATGGATGCCATAACTTTGTATATTTTCTCTCTCAAGCCAGCTAAACTAGTCATATGATCACTTCATATGGTGGTGAATTCCATGGATAGTAACTAGCTTATGTACTGAATAATTTCACTCAAGGTCCTTACTGTGTATTGTGAAAATGATTTTCAGGCTCCTCTAGTGTGAACTAGGTTCAAATGTCACATGAATCTTAAAATCACAAAGGCTGCTACTCAGGAAATGAGTCCCACTGTATTTAGCAAAGCTTTGCTTTGAGTAGGCATGCAATCTTTTTGTGTTCTTGCCTAGGAAGAAGGCCTGTTGAACGTTTTGTGCAAACTACAGTTCTGTTATGTTCCCATCTGTCTCCCCTAATTCCCCTAATTCTGTAATAGGGTGATGATAATCTTGGCTCACTTTAGGACAGGGCAAGGATTACTGAGTTGCATAAATTCTAATTGTTTGCCTTGATTGACAGCTTGGTAATTCCTATTATTTTTCTAATCATCAGATTCAAAATGACCAGTGCCAAGAAATGGATTCCACCAGCGATAAGTGGGTGAAATTAACAGATAATGGTGAATGGGGCTCTTATTCTGTAAGTACAACATTATTTATTTATTTATTTATTCATATTTATAGCAGGCGCTACGGCGGAGAAGGCATGCCTCCTGGTCCCCGCCAGCCGACATTCCTTGGCTGACGGGACCCGTGGCATGCCCAACCTGCTGGACCGAATTGGATGGGTAGAAACAACTGGGAGAAGATGGCCCCACAGATAACCTGATAACCTGGTCCCAAGCCATGAAGGTCTTCAAAGGTGTCAACCAGCATCTTGAATTGCACCCAGAAGCACACAGGCAACCAATGCAGCTCACGTAGTAGTGGTGTTACATGTGTTGAATATCCGACACCATTCACTACCTGTGCAGCCGCATTCTGCACCAGTTGAAGCTTCTGAAAGTTATTCAAGGGCAGCCCCATGTAGAGCACATTGCAGTGGTCCAGACGAGGGGTCACGAGGGCATGAGTGACTGTGAGCAAAGCCTCCCGGTCCAGGAACAGGCACAACTGGCACACAACCTAAAAGTGTGCAAAGGCCCTCCTAGCCACGGCTGCCACTTGCTCTTTGAGCAGGAGCCGTGAGTCCAGGAGGATCCCCAGATTGTGCACCGGGTCTGTCTGGGGCAGTGCCACCCCATCTAAGAGCAACAGTGGAAAAACCGTGTCACCAGAAGGCCCAAATACCCCAAACCACTCAGTCTTGCTTGGGTTGAGTCGAAGCCCATTGCACCCCATCCAGACCCTTGCAGCCTCCAGGCACTGGGACAGGGCATCCATTGTGTGGCTTCAGTTGAAAGCTGTTGGTCTCTCAGAGCAAGACATTTCACAGACAAATCCTTCTGAGCTCAGAACATCCAAAAGTGGTCCAACCAAGGACCAAGGTCAGAATGACTTGTTTCAGGGTCTGGCCATTTGTGCCCTGTCTTGAAGTTGTTCCAGAATTCTCAGAATGGCTTGTTTGGTAGTCAGATGTTCTGACCTCAAACTATTTTGATCTCAAAACCTTTTGCACATCTCTATTACCTAATGGCTGAATAATGAGGCGCTAACAGCGCAAAAGCATACATTATTCTACATCATCCATCTATCCTTTTTTTTCCTCTTCTTTCCTTGGCTCTCTGTAACTACCAGCAAACTCATTAAAATTTATCAGTCACAACCTGGCTAATCTCCTAAATGAATGGTCTCATCTCTGCTGGCTCCACTGGACTGAAGAAGTGATCATGCATTCACTAAGCCACAATACGGCTGGTTCATTTTTGACGTAGTGCAACAAGCTGTTGTGGTTTGTCACAGACATTTGTGATGTAATGTGAGGCATGAGGCTTAGTTTTAAAAAAAATAAAAATCCATGGCTTTGAATGATGTAATGATTGATTACAACAGCATTTAAATGAGACTGTTGTAGTCTTTTTATAAGCATGTCTCTTAGAGAACTCCAAAGGTCATATTCACACTTAAGATAAAGCAGTTCTATTTTGAGATTTTGTGTGTGGACTATTTTCAGAATCGTGGATGAAATGCTTGGATGTTTGAGATAGTCCCTTTTAGTTGCACACCAGTGCCTTATCGCAGCTTTAACAATTTCTGAACAAACTCATGAGCTGAGCTGAGCAAACAGGGTGAGGCTTTCCTCTAGGACAGGAACTCCTTTTCTCTATGCTTGGAGATGAGGTGGGGTGGGAGAATTGTGTGTGTGTGTGTGTGCTTGTAAATTGTGTTTGGCTCTACCATTTGTTAGCTAATCCCTTCAAGGCACTTCAGCAAAGCAAGGTGTGGTGACTCAAAACTTCACACCAACCTCAGTGCCCTGTTCACCTCTATGAAGCAATTGGCTAGGACAGAATCTGTACACTTGCCATGGTGGCACCACCCCTTTCTCATACATCCAGTCTGTTTTATGCTTAGTCTGGGTTAAAGTGAATTTGATATAAAGGTAAAGGTCCCCCCCGCACATTTGTGCAGTCGTGTCCGACTCTAGGGGCCGGTGCTCATCTCCGTTTGTTAGCCGAAGAGCCAGCATTGTCCGAAGACGCTTCCACAGTCATGTGGCTGGCATGACGCACGCGGAACGCTGTTACCTACCCACCAAAGTGGTACCTATTCATCTACTTGCATTTGCGTGCTTTCGAATTGCTAGGTTGGCAAGAGCTGGGGCGAGTGCGGGAGCTCACTCCGTCACGCGGCACTTGGGTCTCGAACCACCAAACTTGCAACCTTCCAATCAACAAGCCTGGTG
This sequence comes from Charina bottae, assembly GCA_023362775.1. Taxonomy (NCBI): domain Eukaryota; kingdom Metazoa; phylum Chordata; class Lepidosauria; order Squamata; family Charinaidae; genus Charina; species Charina bottae. The sequence goes on along the minus strand of JALMGJ010000029.1, from coordinate 5,113,992 downwards.
TCTTACCCGCTGAGCCACCACACCCCCCAAGTTTGATATACTAATACTTTTATTCCTTTCTGTCCAGGTAACATTGAAATCAGGTACTAATATATTGTACTGGAGAACAACTGGGATACTTATGGGTTCGCAGGTGGTGAAGCCCGTACTTGTGAAAAACATCACAATTGAAGGTGACTGTTTTAAGTGTAACAGCATGACAATTTTTTAATTGCCAAGGTTGAGAAACACTGGGCTAGACTGATGTAGGATTTGTGAAAGCTTCTGTCTTTTAATAACATTTTGTTAGTCTGAAAAAGTTTTCCCAGATTCCCCTTGACTTTTAGCTACCATAGACTAACGTGGCTGTCCCCTTACTCTGATTCATTCCTAACATTCCTAACTCTTTATACATCACAGCCTTACTGTGATGCATATTATTTTTGAGGAATATTCAGAGCAAGCTTCTTCAAGCAGATATCCTCCAGGAACATATTGTAAAAGTACAGCTCCAGTCGTCCCGTGCCAGCGGGTCTATGTTTGCGCAGGTGAGGGGAACTCCAATCCAGAACAGCTCCTAGCTGCCTGACTCATCTTGGAAGAACAAAGCAAGATCGAATCAGGCGAGTTCTTGGATGGGACACCACCATGGACCTCCCCAAGTTTAAAACAAAGCCTTTAAAAAAGTAAAAGTTTTTTTTTAAAAAAGTCCTGGAAGAAGGAACTGGCTATTTCTGTATTGTTGCCAAGAAAACAACATGGACATGTTCTTCCAGTCCCCAGAAATTCAGCTCAACCCGTGGGAATCCTTACACCTACAGATGGGGTGGGGGATGTACCAGATAGGGGAAGACTTAAAATTAAAATGAGAAGTTCCTGATTTTTGCTTTCTTGTTCCTACTTTCCCACTCTAATATTTACAGTGGCATTTTTTTTTTTTAAAAAAAGTATACTAGGTGGGTTAGCACAGTTTAGTGAGTGAGTGAGTGAGTGAGTTACTAGGAAAATACTGACACCTGCTGGATAAAAGTGAATCCACAGGAAAAAGTAGCTTTGTTGGTCATGAAGTTGGGGGGGGGGGCGGTTGTGAAAAACCAAAATACCTTCATGAGGCCAACTTGTGATTTATAAAACAATATGAAGGCATTTGATTTTCCAAGAATTAATTCTTCATTAAGCAAAATGGTGGTTGTTTTTTGTAGAACAGCAGCAAGAGAAAAAAGGGATTGGGTGGGAAAAGAATTAGGGGCGGTAAATCATGTCTGTGCAGATCCTAATATTAGAGTATGGGAGTGATCTGCAGATTTGCTGATTGGGCCCTGAGAAATGGATCGCACCAAGGATTCTTTCAAGATGTACATTTTGCTCCCACAGAAGAGATGATGGCCCTAAGCTGCACTTCCTGCATTCCTTGTCTCATAGAATTTCGCTTCTTGGGCACCTCAATCCCTTTTTTAAGACCCTCTTGCCATGTTTTTGAGTTAATTTAAAGTTGACCTTGAGTGTAGAAGAAGACATACATCATTAGGTGTCAAAGGAATTCACTGAATCTTATTCTTTATCTGTTGTTTTTATTCTAAGATAGGTGACCACTCTCATTGAATAGCGTTCTGGCCCTGAACCTTTTAAAAAAGTAGATCTGCTATTTGTGTTCAGTTTTTAAATACTTCCTCCATTGTTTATAGTAAATTAAGTGAAACTCCCTACTACGCCAAAGTCGTATGGCTTCCTATAAACTTAGTACAGTAGCAGAACCCCCCTTTACATGAAGAGGTCTCAAGTTCATTGCCAGCATCACCATGAAAATGATCGGATAACAGATGGTGGGAAAGAACTCTGCTTGGTATCCCGGAGAATTTTCTTTCTGTTTTATCATTTTATTTATTTATTTATTAATCAAATTTATCACAGCCCATCTCTACCACGGTAGACTCTGGGCGGTCATTCATTCATTCATTCATTCATTCATTCATTCATTCATTGGAGTTATTATGGCTACCCAACTCCAGGAAGACTCTGGGTGGTATATAATAGGTCCAATCCATATATTAGAAGCACACTAAAAGTCACATAGTGAACCCTTGGATTTGAAAGGGGTAATATCAAATAGAGAGCCAGTTTGGTGTAAAGGTTAAGGCACCAGGCTAGAAACTGGGGGGCTGTGAATTCTAGTCCCGCCTTAAGCACAAATCCAGCTGGTTGACCTTGGGCCAGTCACTCTCTCGCAGCCCTAGGAAGAAGAAGGCAAGGGCAAACCACTTCGAAATCTTGCCAAGAAAACTGCAGGGATTAGTCCAGGCAGTTGCCAGGAGTCAAGAGTGACTCAAAGGCGCGTGCGCGCGCACACACACACGCACACACACGGCCCCCCGCCCCAAAAAAACCCAAACCCAAATAATTTAATTCCTGTCTGGCTCTCTTCTGCTCTTATCAGGTTGAGAAATATTCTTGGCTAATCCAAGAAGGTTCGTAGCTAAATAGGGATTTGAACACAGTTTATCTGCTCCAATCCAGGACTATGCACTCCAAACACCCCCACACACAAACACGTTATTGCAATGGAACCTATTTCTGTGTGGTTTTGTACTTTCTAAATGGCTAAGTTTGCACCTTCTATTTTGCAGGGGTGGCCTATACATCTGAATGCTTTCCTTGCAAGCCTGGCACATTTAGCAGTAAACCAGGATCTTCCATGTGTGAGATCTGTCCAAGAAACACCTACTCAGAAAAGGGTGCTAAGGAATGCACTCGGTGTCCAGAATCAACACATTATTCAGGTACTGTCGCTTCTCCAAGGAGAACTGAACATCCCGGTTCAGATTAAGATGTTCACTTAAAGCAGGGGTGGGCAACGTCAGGTCCACGGGCTGTATAAGGCCCATGGGGCTCCCGCCTAAGGCCCGTGGGGCTCCCGCCCGCAAACCCCGCCCCTTCCACGTGATTGGCTCCCACCCACAAACCCCACCCCCCAGTGCTTGTGATTGGCTCCCGCCCACAAACTCCGGCCCCCAGTCCGTGGAAATCCCAGAAACCCCGCCCCCCACCCACCCCGGTCCCCGGTTATAAATATCCAAATGGCCCTTGGCAGAAAAAAGATTCCCCACCCCTGACTTAAAGCTAAGAAAGATCAAAGGCTTATGTGAAGATTATACATCCGCTTGTTATGAAGGCAGAAATCTGCTCTAAGAGCTGATGGCCAAACAGAGTGGGACTTCGTAAGTATAGATTCCTTTGTGATGTGATGTTAAATAAGAAAGGCTGGGCATGTTCAGAAGTTTGCCTGAGCAGAGGCGGCATCCTAAATGAAGTCGTGTTGAGAGGTTGTTAAAGAGAATCTGTTTTTCAGATTCATTATAACTTAAACAGCAAACAAGCATAGGTTGTTAGCAAAACTGTTTCTTGCTTCCCCCAGATGGAAAACACCACCTTCAGTATTTCAGGTCTATTCTATGTTTCCACAGAAAAGTGGGTCTTACATTTAATGTCTTTTGCTTTCAGATGAGGGATCAAGCCAGTGTCTGGAACGTCTTCCTTGTTCAAATAAAGACTTTTTCCAAATCCATACTCCGTGCGATCGGGATGGAAAAGTGAGTCACATCTCTTCCCCCCCCCCCTCCTAATCCTAAATCTTCCCAGTCCATGTAAAATGTGGACACCCCAATGGGTGACATATAAGAAGTCTTAACTCAGGAATGTCTGAATTCTGTTTCTAGTTTTACCAGGGATTTGTTTCTGTGAATAAATTTCTTTGGCTGTGTTGATCTCTGCATGTGTGCTGTACAAGAGCAAAATGCTTTCAAACACCCTGTAGATACACATGTCCCATTTCAAATGTAATGGCAGAAAAGAACTATATTATAACTTGCTCCTGACTCACCGTGTTCCTCCTTCGTGCTCTGCTTTTGGTGGCTTTGCAGAAGAAGTGAAATGGTCCCACTCTCCAATCAAATGTGAATTTATCCAACAGATACTGGATAAATATTTTGCATGAATGTTCAACATCCAGAGACTTTTCTTCAGCAGCAGTTGGCAGATTATGGTATCTTGATAGTGACATGCAGTGGAATTTAATTCGTTTGGTATTTGCCTCATTCATTCCTGTGAATAATCAAAAGGGGTGAATTCTGAAGGCAGATTAAGTTGCTTACATTTGAATGGTGAATTTTAGGATAAATACAGTATACCATTTAAACTTTGGTTTATAATATATCTCCTCAAAGAATAACATGGGAGGGTCTAAACTATACACTTCAATGAAATTCAAATCGCCACAAAACCAATAACATTTACATTTCTAATCCAAGGGTTCATGGGAGTATGCTTCGAGCAGGAAGAACTGAAGAATTATCACAGTTGCTTTGTTTCTTGTTGTTTTTTTCTTTTTAAAAAGTCATGATAGTGAGATCTCTCTAAAGTTGGGTTAAACATGTTTATATCCTTAGCTTGATTGTGGCAATTAGTGTTGTGCAAGTTGAGGGAAAGAGGTTGAAAGTTCCTTGCAATGTATGTATGTATGTATGTATGTATGTATGTATGTATGTATGCATGTATGCATGCATGCATGCATGCATACATGTATACACACACACACACACACAATATCTCTATATCTCTGTCTCTGTCTCTCTATATATTTGTGCCTTCAAGTCATTGTTGACTCCTGGTGGCTGCCTGGGCAAGTCCCTACAGCTTTCTTGGCAGGATTTCGGAAGTGGTTTGCCATTGCCTCCTTCCTAGGGCTGAGAGAGAGTGACTGGCCCAAGGTCACCTAGCTGGCTTCATGTCTAAAACAGGACTAGAACTCACAGACTCCTGGTTTCTAGCCTGGTGCCTTAGCCACTACACCAGACTGGATATCTCTTGCAGTATCTAGATGCTGTCTAATACTATGGATCTGGTCAGAGACCTTACTTTTTTTCAAGGTTAATTTAAAACTAATGTGAGAATGAGAGAACTACACACACACACACACAAACACACACAGACTAATAAAAGAGCTGGTACTGGCTGTGGCTTCTTGGCTTTGTTGAAACATACTTAATTGGATGACATTTTGTGCCAATGTAAGCTTGTATGCAACAAAAAGTAAAAGTGGAATCTTGTTGGGCTGGACACCCCAAGTCCATGGGTTTTACGAGATGTATCCAACCAAATGCTTCTCAAACAGAGGTACCTGCGGCTCCTCTTATTTCCCAGATATTGTTTCTTCACCTTACTGTAAATGCAGTCTTCTGTGACTTGGGAGACCTCCAGATATGTTGGATGTCCATTCCCAATAGTCCATTCCAGCATAGTCAAGGTGGGAAGGTTGCTATTGTATCCTGTATAATGTATCTTCTCAAAATTAAACATTGATTTAAAGGGTGTGCGTACTATAAGTGAAAGTTTTACTCTTGTTGTTAGATAGCTTGGCTAGGCTGCAGAAGGATTTATGAGATATGATGTAGGGTTCAGGATATAGTGCTCGCTTGTAACAAACTTGTGATTGACGAACATTAGCAGTCAAAGCCCATAGCGATTGCTGTAATTGCCGATTGTGGTGTAATTGAGCTGTGAAATCCATGCTTTCGTACTGACTTTTTCACTCAAGATGGAGTGAAATTATCTTGTCAAAATACAGAAGGCACAAATATGCGAAAGATTCTTGTCTAATGTCATTGAAAGAGAACCAAATGACTGTTAGATATCTCCAAAGCCCACTGTTCCAGCGGTGTGGGGGACATTCCATTCCTGAATCAGTAAGCTTTGCACATTCCTAGCGGATGTGAATGCTAGAAAAGTAAGTGGTTATTCTGAGTAACTCCAAGCTTCGTTCATTTACTAATGATAGTTCCTTCCTTCCTTTCTGTTTTTTTTCTTTCTCTTTTAACTTTCTGAGGACACTCTCCTTTCTGATTTTTTCCTTGTGTTCACATTTACAATATTCACTCAAGGGAGTGATCTCAGAGAAGTTATTCCTTACACATGGAAAATTGCTCAACGAAGTTCAGTTTGGACTCTGCATGAGTGTATATTCCCACAAACAATGGTTGAAAATAATAATAGGGCTGTACAATAACTCACTTCATAGAAGGTGAATATTTGTAAACTAGATCAGTGTCAATCAGTCTATCTGAACTTTCAAATATTCTTCTGGCAGAGTTGAGAAACTAAAGGACAGCAAATTATTAGTTATTTAATTTAATATTATGTTTTTACCAGTGTAGGTAAAATAGAAGGCATGATCTGCTACATAATTGATAGAAGTTATTCTTTCTCCCTCTCTCCCTCCCCTTTTTCTGTAGTCCCAATCGTGTAAAAGAGAAAATCATAGATGTGTCCACTAATCCCACTCCTGCTGTATGTCTCCCTCCCTAATCTTTCAGATTATATCATGGAGGGGAGATAGACTGAACACCAGAGGCTGCCCTTGTGACATGCAACTGTGTCCCACTTCCAGATCAAGGGAAATGTTGGTGGGCATTTAGTAAACTCTCCCTTTGTAGATATGTTACCAGAGGTTAAAAAAATCGAACCCACCAATATCTCTTTTGTGTCCTCCAGATTGGACAAGGTGAAAAATGTGGGTGTCTTTTGGGTGGATTGGATTGTTGTTAAGTGGCAAAATATTGCAGGTGCTTCATGCATCCATCTCACCACTTAACATTCATGGAACTGCCACCCAAACCTCATTTTTTCAGTGTAGCCCCTTGGCATACTGAATACAAAGCCTGGTGTGGCCCATGAGCTGATAGGAGTTGTACAACCCTGATGCAGATGGTGGGAGTGAGAGGAATGCCTAGAAAAGGTGTGTTGTCCATGTTTCTTTGTCAAAGGATTGATTTGCTAGCTTCATGGTGTCCTCTTCAGGCCCTACACTTGCCTTCCAGTTCCTTTTGGTTGTCCCTTCCCTTCCCTTCCCTTCCCTTCCCTTCCCTTCCCTTCCCTTCCCTTCCCTTTCCTTTCCTTTCCTTTCCTTTCCTTTCCTTTCCTTTCCTTTCCTTTCCTTCCCTTCCCTTCCCTTCCCTTCCCTTCCCTTCCCTTCCCTTCCCTTCCCTTCCCTTCCCTTCCCTTCCCTTCCCTTCCCTTCCCTTCCCTTCCCTTTCCTTCTTTCCAGCTGGTGCCTACCTAACAGTGAATCTTTCTTAAGCATCAGTCTTAGTTTTATTTTCTATCTTCTTATTTTCAGACTCAGCTCATGTACAAATGGGTAGAGCCTAAGATCTGCCGAGAGGATGTTTCCAAAGCAGTGAGACTACCTCCTTCAGGAGAAAGGAAGGAATGCCCACCTTGCAATCCTGGTTTCTACAACAATGGCTCATCATTTTGCACTCCTTGTCCAACAGGGATGTTTTCTGATGGAACTCAGGGTACGAGAAACTGATCTGGATGGAAACTCTGGACTAGCAGCAGAAGCCATCACTTTTATTTGGTGTTGTGTTGGTGGTACCCATGCATCCTCATCTATATAAGATTAATCTATTATATACAGTATGGATCTTGAAGAATATTGTATCTTTTAAAAATGGGAAAACTTATTTAATCAGAGGCAACCGTTGGTCCCAAGGAGTGGCCATCTCAGCTAGCCTAGCCAATAGTGTGGTTCTCCACCTCTGGTGAATAATCATGTAAAGGCCATGATTTCTCAGTTAACTAAAGTTTTTAGCTTTTCAAAAATAAAACAGAAAGGGGACAATTGCTTACTTTCTGCCTTGGTTGGATATTCTCAAAAGCAGGCTTTCTCAGTATGCAGCCTACATTTCAAAGGATTTGATTTGTTGTCAAATTTTAGTTTTTCAGTAGTTGTATGAAGTTCAGTATTTAATATGTCTTACCTGGTAGCTCCCTTGAGGGTCTACTTCTTTAGATCACCAAGGACAGAATAACATAGGGTGGTTTCTGATCTATATTTTGTAGGAATTCTGGGATGGTAGTACCAGAACTCCACGCAGCTTCTTATTAGTATGTAGCAGAGTAGAAGCGTTCCCATAAACTTGCACAAGGCTTAATCAGTTCAAAAACACAAAATAAACACACTTCACACGTTAATGTAAAGTTACATAAAAAAAGAGTTTACAATTTTATTGTAACTCACAGTTCCTTAGTAGAAACAGTCCATGCATGCGAGCAAGAAGGTTCTGACCAAACCCACATGCTTCTTTAATGTGGCCTTGCGGTATGGAAGTATGAGAAACACATGGACAGCCATAGAAAGGCCATCCTCCTTGGTAGGAGATTCGAGCAGAAAGAGGGGAAGAGAGAAGGGAACAGGAAACAGGAAACCGGGATTCAGCCCCTCCCACACAGAGCAAGTAAGATTAGGTTACAGCAGAGGATGCCTCCTCCTTCAAGCTTGTGTGAGACGTGCTTGGTTGAAACCCGATCTCTAACATATTTGTCCCCTCCAATGTGTCTATTTTGGTTTAAGTATTCTGCAGTTACAAGGTCTCCATGCAAAGGAAACATCATGCTTTCTGAGATGAAGAATGCTGTGATAACTGATAGGGAGTTGACCTGAGTCGCCCAAGCAGGGGCACCCATGGGGGTCTGTGTGTCAAGATAGCACCCACAGCCACACGATCAAAGCCCTGTTGTATTGTGCGGCCCATGTAGAAAGGGGCACAGCTTTGATTGCATGGTTGTGACCACCATCTTGACATTTTTGACCCTTCCCCAAAGCCGTCCTTGCACCCAAGTGTATGCAGAATCTTTTTTTTTAATTCATTCTTACAGAATCTAATTAAACAGTTTGCTTTAAAAATCAGTTTTCTGAATTTCTTAATTCTCATCTCTTTCTTCTTCAGACTGCAAGGCCTGTCCGGCTGGGACTGAACCAGTGCTGGGACTGGAATATAAGTGGTGGAACGTCCTGCCTCTGAACATGAAGACCTCTTGTTTCAATGTTGGGAATTCAAAATGTGATGGGATGAATGGTGAGCTGGCCTTTTCATTACATTTCCCGTTTCTGCCTTACCGTTTCTTCGGATTCCGCAAGAGATGTTGTGATGAGCAAGAACCAAGCTAAGCATGGTGTTGCATACAGCATTAAGAACTTTGCCTACACTTTTCTCTTAATTAGAGATAAGGATTTAGCTGTTCTCATAGAGTTGGAGGGTGTTTTCTCCTGAGTTTTCACCCTCACCCAAGGCTCAGCTATGGGATTAGGAAAAACACATCCCACTGAGAGCAAAGAAAAAATTCCCTTCTAAGGAACTGAGCTCTTCCTGGGCAGCAGAGAGCATTTCGACCCTCATCCAAGATGCAGCCATATGGCATAGGGGGAAAAAACCTCCCATTGGTACCCAAGAAAGCTTTCCCTCTAAGGGTGGGGAAGCTTCATGGTGGGTCATTACCGTTATAATAAAGCATGGAATGATTAAACTTCCTTCCCCTGTGAAACGCTTGTCCCCATGCTGATAATAAAAAAGTTATGCATTAAGTATTGTATGTAATTGGTGATACTTCAAGATAATGAACTGTGAGTCAGGAGATCTTTAGTATTTAATGGCTTTGGCCTTAAGCAAGGCACTGTTAAACAACCTTAGTCCTTCAACTATAATGGGGCTAAAATATTGTCTTATTTTTAATTTTTTTAAGAGAAAAGGTAATACATTTTATGCAGTTCTCACTTATTTTACCACACGCTCATTCTAAATACAAGTAGTCCTCACTTAACAACCATCCATTTAGCGATGGTTCAGACTTATGACAGCAGTGAAAAAACTGACTTACGGCTGGTCCTCATAGTTACGACTATCGCAGCGTCCCGCGGTCACATGATCGCCATTTTTTACCTTCCCAGCCAGCTTCCGGCAAGCAAAATCAATGGGGGAACCATGTGACTCGCTTAATAACCACATGGTTCACTTAACGACCACCACAAAGATGGTCATAAAATTGGGTCAGATTCACTTAATGTCTGCATCACTTAGTGACTGAAATTCCCATCCCAGTTGTGGTCATGAAGTGAGGACTACCTGTAATGACATTTGGTCTTGGCTGTACTTCATCTTTGAAGAGTATGTCTCCTTAATATCTGTTGAAGAGAAGGTCAGAAGTCATTAAATTTCATAACTTTAGTTTTTCTTTCTTTTTTCTTTTCTTGCACCTCTTTCTTTCTTCTTTTTTTTCTTTTCTATCTCTCTTTATATTTGTCTTTTACTCTATGTAGAATCCTCAATAAATATAAATAAAAAAAGAAAAGAATATATCTCCTATTGAATTTTAAGGTATTAATTCATTACACATGCACACGCGCACACGCACACACACACACACACACACGGCATTAATCTCACAGGATTGTAGGAATTGAGGGTGGTCAAGCCATGGCTGCAAGCAGCTGTTAACTGCATTTGTAGAGTCTGGTCACCCTGAGATCACACCACCAAAATTCAGTAGCAAAGTAATTCAGTTTTGGTGACATGTTTTTTTCTGTCCCCCCTCCCCCTAAAATAAGGGTAGGAATTGGGGTGGGAGGCCTCCGATGAGTTCCATTTCCTCCTGTAAATCCATCCAACCTCTTCCAAATAGCCCCAAATAATGTACTGAGCTTTTTGCCACTGAGTTTCTGGGGCACAATCTTGTGCTGTGTTTCAGAGTCTGGGGTTGTTGTTGTTGTTTGTAAGGTTAGAAATAGGGCTGCTATGCCTCCCAGAGGCCTCCAGGTCCCATTTCCGCTCTTAAAAGTCTACAGCAATTCCCACAAATTAACTACACCCATTCTGGTGACTCACTGCATCTTCAGATTGCCTCCTGTGGCCCTTCAGACGGCCAAGGCGCTTAGATGCGGCCTCTGCTTGCACGATCAGTGATCCCTCTTCATAACAATATGTTCCTTGAAGGCTATCACAGCAGGGAGAAAAGTCCTTGTTGTTTCTGTACCTACTGTATAGGCAAAGGGTGTCTAAACAAAAGCGATTGGGTTTAAGAAAGATGCTGGATCTGGATCCGTTTACATTTTCAGAATTACATATTACCTATCTTTAGATGTGATTTCCCTTTTTCAGGCTGGGAAGTTGCTGGTGACTACATCCAGAGTGGGGCAGGAGGCACAGATAATGATTATCTCATTGTGAATCTTCATGTACCAGGATTTAAGTAAGGAATAGTGTAATTTCTGATGTGTGTGGGATGGCGACTATCCTCAAATCCTTTACTATAGCGCACTCTAATATGGAACCTGTTGAACCCGGATGGGATGCAGTGGGCGCCGTTCTTACACTCCGCATTTTTGTGTGTTTCGTAGGTAGAAGCATAATTTCTGAAGCCGAACCTTGAAAAAGGAAAAGAACAAATAACATACCTACGTGGCAATACATACATATATAAGAGGAAGAAACCCTATAAAATTAACAGTTCATTGAAGGCACCAAATGGTTTCTATAAGCTAAGGCTATAAATACATTTTTTGCTCCTGCCTTCGAAACACCTGGGCATTGATCGTTTAGTGAGAATACCTCAATCTCTTCGTCATGAGTGGTGTTTATCAGATTCAAGAGCTGGTGTATTAACTCTGATTGCCAATGAGAGTACAGTGGGCACTTGAAAAGAATGTGTGAAACAGACTCAGCCTCTACGTTTGAGCAGATACTTACTCAATCTTCATATGGAAAGTTGGCATATCAACCAGCTGTCAGCCTAGTAGGGAGAGCATCTATACGTATATGTACCTATTGTCACGTAGTATGTATTAATGGTGTGCTGTATTTTAAACTTTGGTGACTTGGTCTCGGACTGTAAATAAATAAATAAGAACAAATAACTATTTTTAAGAGTAGGGTCATAAGGCTATTGAAAGGGGGAGGGAACCACCTGTAAGAGAAATGGGGAAGGAAGGAAGGAAGGAAGGAAGGAAGGAAGGAAGGAAGGAAGGAAGGAAGGAAGGAAGGAAGGAAGGAAGGAAGGGAGGGAATAGCTTTGGATTGGCCAAAAACGGGGGATTTCAGAGTGCAATGTCAAGTTTGCTGCTGAACTTCAGGCATTCCAGAAATAAGCTAGCATCTACATTACAAGCTAAACATGGACATTACAGTCAGTTTCTACTGAGGCACAAATGTCTAATGGTTATGGGGATTCTTAGATGGAAGCTGAATTAGATGAACCTTGGTTTGATCACTTAGCACAAATAGCAGATACGTAGGAATCAGGATCTTTTGACCCGCATGAATTTTTTCACCTTAACTTTAGGAACAGGTAATAAACAGCCTTTATTAGTTTAGTAAAAAAAGATTAAGAAAATAGAACAAAAATAGCCTGCAGAAGGTGGTCAACCTTTTTTTTTTTTTTACAAGAAATCCATTGCAGAGTTTTAGAAAAGCAACATACAGTAATAGACAGCAAAATGGTTTTTCCATTTCTTTGTAATTAAATTGCAAGTTGTTTTGAAACAACGGTGACCTGGAGCACCTTGTAACTACCTCACGTCTGCTCTGTTGAACAGGCCTCCCACATCGGTAACAGGAGCGACAGGCTCAGAACTTGGACGGATCACTTTTGTGTTTGAGACCATCTGCTCTGCAGATTGTGTGCTCTACTTCATGGTGGTAAGTGAGGCTCCACTGAGAACAACTGTGTTTGGCATTTCTCCAAGCAGTCCTTATTCCTAAGCAGGAACCTTGTTGATGGCAATGATGATAACCATTCCTTCTGTGTTGGTGGAGGAGGAGGCATCACCATTTCTGACCTCTGTCATCAGCCCTAGATAAGCAACCTTGACATCCCTTCTTAAAAGAGAACTCATCACTGTTATTAAACCGCCCAGAGTCCCCCTGTGGGGAGATGGAGCGGTAAATACAAATCGAATTATAAATAAATAAATAATAAATAAATAAATAAATAAATAAATAAATAAATAAATAAATAAATATTTATTCACCTACAGTAGTTGATGTGATATTATGATGAGCCCAATCTTCATCCTGCAAGCAGAGGTATATTCCTTATCAAAAGCTGTTCTACTGCTTCTCATCCCTTGGCAACCTCAACTCCCAGAATTCTCAGCAAGAAACCATATGGCTGGGAAATTCTGAAAGTTGAAGCCCACACATCTGGAAGTTGCCCAGGTTGGGCATTCCTTCATTTTTCTTAACAGGTGAGGGGTGATGTGCAAGGATAATGTAGTCCATCCACTCTCCACTGTGGATGGCTTGGCTTGTTTTATTGCATGGTGAACTTCATATTTGTGACATCCTTAGCTTCTAAGATATCAATGCCTCAATTTTTCTACTAATATGGCTGTCTTGAGATACCTGGTTGCCATACCTCAGCTTTTCCAGCTTGTAGGGAAATTCCAGAGAATAGCATTCCAGAATAGAATTCCAGAGAATAGCAAGGAGAGATAAGAAGGCCTTCTTAAATGAACAATGCAAAGAAATCGAGGAAAACAATAGAATGGGGAAGACTAGAGATCTCTTCAAGAAAATCGGAGATATCAAGGGAACGTTTTGTGCAAAGATGGGCATGATAAAGGACAAAAAAGGCAGGGACCTAACAGAAGCAGAAGAGATTAAGAAGAGGTGGCAAGAATACACAGAAGAACTATACAAGAAAGATCTTAATATCCCTGATAAATACGATGGTGTGGTCACTGACCTTGAGCCGGACATCCTAGAAAGTGAAGTCAAGTGGGCCTTAGGAAGCATTACTAACAACAAAGCTAGCGGAGAAGACAGTATCCCAGCTGAGCTATTTAAAATCCTAAAAGATGATGCTGTTAAAGTGCTGCACTCAATATGCCAACAAATTTGGAAAACTCAACAGTGGCCACAGGATTGGAAAAGGTCAGTTTACGTTCCAATTCCAAAGAAAGGCAATGCCAAAGAATGTTCAAACTACCGTACAATTGCGCTCATTTCACATGCCAGCAAGGTTATGCTCAAAATCCTACAAGCTAGGCTTCAGCAGCATGTGAACCGAGAACTACCAGAAGTGCAAGCTGGGTTTCGAAGAGGCAGAGGAACTAGAGATCAGATTGCCAACATTCGCTGGATCATGGAAAAAGCAAGAGAGTTCCAGAAAAACATCTACTTCTGCTTCATTGACTACGCTAAAGCCTTTGATTGTGTGGATCACAACAAACTGTGGCAAAGTCTTAAAGAGATGGGAGTACCAGACCACCTTACCTGTCTCCTGAGAAACCTGTATGTGGGTCAAGAAGCAACAGTTAGAACCGGACATGGAACAACCGACTGGTTCAAAATTGGGAAAGGAGTACGACAAGGCTGTATATTATCACCCTGCTTATTTAACTTATATGCAGAGTACATCATGAGAAATGCCGGGCTGGATGAATCACAAGCCGGAGTTAAGATTGCCGGGAGAAATATCAACAACCTCAGATATGCAGACGATACCACCCTAATGGCAGAAAGTGAAGAGGAACTAAAGAGCCTCTTGATGAGGGTGAAAGAGGAGAGTGCAAAAGCTGGCTTGAAACTCAACATTAAAAAAACCCAGATCATGGCATCTGGTCCCATCACTTCCTGGCAAATAGAAGGGGAAGAAATGGAAGCAGTGACAGATTTTATTTTCTTGGGCTCCAAGATCACCGCAGACGGTGACTGCAGCCATGAAATTAAAAGACGCTTGCTACTTGGAAGGAAAGCTATGGCAAACCTAGACAGCATATTAAAAAGCAGAGACATCACCTTGCCGACAAAGGTCCGTATAGTTAAAGCTATGGTTTTTCCAGTAGCAATGTATGGCTGTGAGAGTTGGACCATAAGGAAGGCTGAGCGCCGAAGAATTGATGCTTTCGAACTGTGGTGCTGGAGAAGACTCTTGAGAGTCCCTTGGACTGCAAGGAGGTCAAACCAGTCAATCCTAAAGGAAATCAACCCTGACTGCTCATTGGAAGGACAGATGCTGAAGCTGAAGCTCAAATACTTTGGCCACCTAATGAGAAGAGAGGACTCACTGGAAAAGACCCTGATGCTGGGAAAGACTGAGGGCAAAAGGAGAAGGGGACGGCAGAGGATGAGATGGTTAGATAGCATCACCGATGTAATGAACATGAATTTGAGTAAACTCCGAGAGACAGTGGAGGACAGGAAGGCCTGGCGTGCTATGGTCCATGAGGTCACGAAGAGTCGGACACGACTGAACGACTGAACAACAACAAGGGAAAAAACATCAAGATTTAAATACTTGAGGTGGCTGAATAAATGACAGTTTCAGCAGCTTCATGTGCCAGTAAACCTGCTTTTCCACAGCTTTTCCAAAGGGCAGCATCTCACAGGACAACTTAAATGCTTTTGTACAATACGCTCGGTGAGAATTATCCCTAGTTAAGTTTGTGTGTTTGCGTGTGCGTTAGCCTGTTTGATTACTTTCATGGTAACCCCAGAAGGTTGATAAACCTGGTTAATTCAATAAGCTGGTTAAGTATATTCTGTGAATGCAGCTCATTATGTTACCTTACAAGGGAAAGAAGACTTGAATAAGGCTTCCTCTTCCCTTGAATGGGCAAAGTCTTCCATTTGACACAATGGAATTGTGGGATTTCTGGGCCCTCTCCTGCCAGCATTATCTAACAACCACGGTTCTGCTACCTAACATGGACTCACTTAATGTTTTTTGTTGGTTGGTTTTCAGGACATAAATAAAAAGAGCACAAACGTTGTGGAATCATGGAGTGGAGCTAAGGGGAAGCAGTCGTACGCCCATATAATTTCCAAGAATGCTTCATTTACATTCACGTGGGCTTTCCAGAGAACTAATCAAGGGCAAGATGTAAGTCTTACAATCATTTCAGTGAAAATAAAGAGACTTTTTTTTTAAAGCTATGAAACAAACTTTTGTTTGGAGTTTTCAAAGAGTGAGCAAATTCTAATCCATAAGTAGCAGGAGTGGTACAATTACAGTAATAAGAGTATTACGTGGGGGAATCTGCAGGGCACAGGGTGAAGAAGTCAAAATGGCAGCCATGAGCATGCAATCAAAGTCCACCCCCTTATTATTTGCTTTGATTGCTCAGTCACAACTGTTACCATGTTGACCCTGTCTCTGCAGGTACCCCTAGTATTACTGTACAATGAGCAAAGGAATTGGCTGATTTGTTCAAAATAAACTGTACAACATTTCTTTCAGTTGCAATCTCCAGGTTTCTGCAAGTGTTTCAGTTCACAAGACCTGTGTGGGATGGTAACCTCCCATTATATTGGCAATATCCCTTTTTCTCAGAGAATTTGATCTGCAAGCATTCTGACAGCTATGGTTCTGACAGCTGAAATCATATTAGCTGTTTCTTGCCAGACTCTGCGAGTTCAATCAGTTCCTGGAGCTTCATTGCTTATCAATATATTGTACTTATTAAAGTTGAATATTACCATTCACGCAATTATCTTTAAGTGATACAAGCTGTATTTTAATATACTGAAAACTGCTGCTGAAATTATCCATCATAATTTAAATATACTTATGGTATTAGTGGAAAAGAAATGAATATGTAGGCTGAATGTCTCCCAGACTCCCTTTCCAGTTCTTGTAAAATAATTCATCTTTCCTGCTCTTTGTGCACATTGAAGATGTTTCAAAATACGCCTCCAAAACAGAAACTAGAAATCCTGAGCCAGGGCCTTTATAGTCAATATGGTTGTTTTTGATAAGCTTAGCTGATAGAAAGCCAACTAAAGTCTGCCCTGGTTAGTACTTGTTGGGGAGATAATCTAGAAAACCCAGGGCCATAGGCTAGGCCTAGGAAGTGGAAAAATATTCTGGAAGAAGTAGCAAATCAAAAAAGCTTGACTCGAAGGCTTAAACCAAGAGCAGGACACAACATGCCCATGACATTTTTCCTTGGTTTCTGCCAAGGATCCCAGCTGTATTTGACTTTTATTAGATTTTTTTAATGAGAATCTGACAAGGTGCAAAGCTAAGCAGCAGCCTGTAGCATCATCTTGATTCACCAGAATGCATCGGGGCCCATCCACATTCTTTCTTATCTGCCCAGAAGAAGACAGAGCTCGTCCCAGAGAATGGAAGAACCAGTTCACTGCTTCGCTTCTGGTGTTTTATGGCTGGTCACTCTGGCAGCTGTTTGTGGACAAATAGATAAACAAGTCCTACAATACTGAATCAACATTTCAATTGTGCCTGTAGGCCAGAAAGGTTGCCTCCTTGTGTCCAGAAGATATGATTATTTCCTTTCTTCAAATATATTGCTACATTTGAGCGGGAAAGAACAACGTGGTTTCCCCCACAAAACAGAAGTGGGAAATCCTTCTCCCTAATTTCGGAGACCAGCAAATTGCTCTGGATTATAGATTGAAATGGAATGACTGAAGCAGAGGTGTTGGCAAGCGACTCTTCATTGATCTAAGGGTAGCATTTCTTAGATGATGGATATGATGGTGAATATGATGGTGAATATGAAGATGGTGATGGTAGACAAGATAGAAAAGTGATGTATTTAATGGGTCTTAGCGGTAGCCACTGTGTTCTTTTTTCAGACTACTTCTTTTCAGAACAGGAAGCTCATCAATGACGTGGCCAAGATCTACTCGATTACTGTGAGCAATGCAGTTGATGGTGTGGCCTCATCCTGCCAGGCCTGTGCTATTGGTTTAGAACAGTCTGGCTCATCCTGCATCCCTTGCCCTGTTGGGCACTACATCGAGAAGGAAGCCAACCAGTGCCAAGAGTGTCCTTACAACACATACCTCTCTATCCATCAAGCCTATGGAGAGGAAGCCTGTGTCCCTTGTGGGCCTGGAAGCCAAAGCACCAAGGTAAGCTGGGCCCATCAAAAATGTTGGGCTTTGGAAATAAGCATGACGAAGAAAGATCAGATCAGACCAGGATGTGTCCAGTCCTAGTCCATCACTATAGGTACTGTATTACACTGGATAGGGGTTTAGAATCAAAATGAAGCTGGGATGCTGTTGGCATGAAAAGGGGCTAGAACATTTGGCTTTGCCTCTTCTAGTCCCATCACAACAGGCCAATGAAATACTCCAGGCAGCTTGCAAGGGGGTCAAAATGGAGACCCCTATAAGTTAGTAACCATGATGGTCTGCTGCCATGTCAAACCGTTCCTTCTCTAATGGAGAAAGTGCTGTAGGTTCTCCAAGCTGGTTGCCTTCCAGATGTGTGGATTTCAACCCATTCAGCTAGCATGGACATGGCTAAGAATTCAGGGACTTGAAATCCACATCTAGGGGAAAGCTCTTCTTCCATATTCCAGCCACTAACACAGATAATACGCCAAGATGCCACCAGAGACAATTCCAGAAGACAGTTGCTGCAAGACTTCTTTGTGTAAACCACAGCCTGTAATGTTATAAATGCAACAATATTTCCTGGGGTTGGCTGTTCATGTTGCAAAGGGATAAGGAGATTAGAGATTTCTGTGCAGTGCTTTTCATGTTTAATGCCATGTTTACAGCATCTTCTAATCAGAGGACTACTGTATATAGAATTTGCATTTAGCTGTCATTTAGCCTTTGATAAGCCTGTGTTTATGCATCTGTCCTATCCCTTTAAAAAGCATTAAAAGTCACAATTAAATGCGTGGCTATGTCATTTCAACCTGTCCATCTGTCACAGCCTTTGCAAGAGAGTTGACATTTGATGGTTGATGAACCCAAAGAGATTGTTGAGCCAGAGCAAGATGATCAACATCCTCCTCCTTCTGCCCCACAGTCAGATAAACCACAATTGGTCTGATTAGTAAAAAAATTTTCTTTCTTTTTCATAGAACCCAAGAGCATAGGCCACTGAGTTCAGCCTCCTATCTGCTCAGTACAGGAATCTAAACGGAAGCATTCCCAACACACGACTGTCTGCTCGCTTCTTGATCACATCCAGGGAAGGGGAACCCACCACCTCCCTGATAATTGATTCCACTGCCAAACTGCCTTTATTTTAAGGAAGCTTTTTTTCTAATGTTCATTTGGCATCTGCCTCTCTGGAACTTAAGCCTCTTATTCTGTGTGTTAACTCCAAGGTGGTCTTGATCATCTTCTGTGTGACATCTTTCCAGGGACTGGAACAGAGCTACCATGTTCCTCTTTTCTTCTCAAGGCTTTGCCTGGTCATGCCAGAAGCTTTCAAGAGCTCATTCTGGATCATCTCTCTTCTCTTACTGGAAAGGACAGTGGAGCTGATAATAGTCTGATCTTTGGGCAACATCAGATAGGGACATCAGATAGAGAAGATAGGTGGTTTGAGAGAGGGGTCAAGGAATCCATTTATGCCAACTTGGAAAATCCTTCCTTGAATAGAGGTGGGGGCCTCAGGCACAACCTTTCCCCTATCTTCCTTCCTGCTTTGTCTTCTGTGCCTAGGAAGATTAAGACCATTTCGCAAGCTCAACAGCAGCATGGTGATCTTAACGATCCTCCTTTAGAAGATAAAGGGACTTAGAAATAAACATCTCAAAATAACCATGACCTAGCCCCAGGTGCAAGGTCACACAGCCACCCTAGAAACATATTTAAGGATTCCCTTACTAACTTTGCTCAGACTGAAGAAGCTCCTTGGATAAGGAGTGAAACGTTTCCACTGAGAGAAAATAGAAATCCAGTTGACATGATTCAAGCCACTGATCAGATAGGGAACTTTCAGATATTGCTGAACTACAATTCCCAGTAGGCCCAGCCCCAGCACGGTGAATAAGAAGGAAGGGATGCTGGAAGTTGTAGCTTATGAATGTCTGGAAGGCTGCAGGTATCCCCTTTCTGATCTACCCCATTGTAATGATTATTTGTGTGATTTGTTTCCTCATCAACGTAGTTTATAACTTGATTTCCTTCACCTTCCCTACAGCTGCTCACTTCTATTTTGTTCTCTTTTCTCAGGACCATTCTGCATGCTATAGTGACTGCATGTTCTCCTATGTCAAGAACAACCAAAGTCTGACTTATGATTTTAGTAGTCTGAGCAGAGTGGGCTCATTAATGAATGGACCAAGCTTTACAGCAAGAGGCACAAAATTCTTCCATTTCTTCAATATCAGCCTGTGTGGACACCAAGTAAGTGTCTGCCTTTTTAAGGTCAAAACTATCTGTTGCGTGTCAAATATGAGGCAAGGCCTGATTGGACTGATCAGATGTAGGAGGTGTGCCTTCTCTGTTGTGGCCTCTGTCCTTTGTAATGATCTCTGCTCCTGTAATTCAGTTGGCCTGACGCTTTTAGCATTTAGGAAGTAAATAAAAACCTGGTTTTTCCCATGGGAGTTGAGCCAGGATGACAGATAAGCCATTTTTGGAATGTGTGTTTGAAGGACCCGGACTGTGTTGTTATGTTGATTTTGGCTTGGTTCCTACCATGTTGTTGGTTTGATGTCCAATGACCGGAGTTGCAATCATGCGAGTTGGGTGGCCATATGAATCCAAACAAACACATAAATAGGCTTGTCATCTTATTGCTATCTCCAGCTAACTATTCCATAGGGTACCAGGCAGGATTAGAAGAAGGAAATGGAATAGGGACTGTGTTTGTTGATCAAATTGGTTGATTCTTGACCCTGTTAGCATGATGTATGCTATTAGACCCAGGTAGGGAGCTGTGGTTTGGCTAGTGCTGACTGTATTTAATGTGCTGTGTAAACACAACCACAAAATGGTAGTCTAAAATATAGAGTAAATGACCTTAAACATTGCAAGAATGTGGAGAAGAGCTCAAGGATAGTCATTGTGTCATATATTTTCAGTCCTATGATTGGTTTTCTTACCAATTTGGTTTGATTCTGGGACCTTTTCTTGTCCAAGTAGCTTCAGGTCCTGTTTTCTGCGTATTTTCAACCTATGCAAGGCACAGGCTTGGGATTGTATTCCCTATGGAAACCAGAGAGGTCCATCTTTGTCCCTGGGGATTCAGAGATAGCTTCAGTGTCTTGGGATAGATTTGGCCAACTTCAGCTAGTCTACTGGTTATGACAATTCTGGACTGGGGTTCTTAGCCAGTGTAATCGACACCCTTCTAATTTCTTGTACAGATTACTGCAACGCTCTGTACATGGAGTTGTCCTTGAAGTTGTCTCAAAGTTGTAACTAGTGCAAAATGCCTTGGCTAGATATGTCAGGAACAGCATAAGGTTTTGTAGGACTGTGCAATCAGTTCAAAATGATGGTAATGAAGATTAAAGCTCCAGATGACTGGAGACCCCATAATTCCTGAATATACCATAACAACAGATCTTAACAATAAGATCTACCCACAAATACTTCTCTGTATCCTGATGTTGTAAAATGGTACATTATGTGGAATTGTGTGAGAGAGAGATTGTAGCTTTTTGTTGGTGCCAAATTGAGACCCAAGGCATTGCAATGTTACTGATTTTAAATCAATTGAGCTTGTATGATTGTTTTGTAGTTTTATCTTAAAGTGGGTTAGAAATATTTTCATAAATAAAGAACTGCCCCCACCTGGTATGTCTAGAAGTAGATGGGAACACATTTTTGCCACTTGTTTATGAGAAAGCATAGACAGCCAGTATAGCAGAAGTGAATGTCCTATTACTGAGTGCCAGTTTCCCAGTCACATCATTTGGAAGCAGAGTTCCTGCTGTAGAATCTCTCCGAAATCCACTAGAGTAGACACTATTCTTACCAGCTGGGGAGTGATTCTCAGACCACCAGGTGGTCCTCTACTACCTCCCCATGTTCACTACCAGTCAGCTGGCTCATAAAATGAATCTATGATTGAAAGTTGAAGTATACAAGTGATAGTAGAAATAGTACTAAAATCTATGAACTGGTCACTAAAAATCATGAACTCCCATCTTCTTAAAGATGAAAAATGAAAGGACGGAGTGTTTGTTTTTTTAACTGGGTGATTGCCACATTTTTGAATGTTTATTTGGTGGTCAACAGTTGTAAACATTTTGAGAAATACAGGTAGGTTGCTGTTAGATTTGGGCTACAAAAACCAGACAATTACAGAAAATCTTAATTCTCTGCTACCATCTAGTGGTTGTCTGGCTTTTTTGCAGCCCGGATTTGGTAGCCATATTGTTATCAAAATTATCTCTTTTTACTGTTCTTCTCACTGTCAACTCATTTAAGTAGCCACATCATTAACGTGGCTGTTAAAGCAGCTGCATCGTTGTTGTCTTGAAACCTGGGGAAAGAATGGCTATTTTAAAGAATAACATGAAATCACCTTTGATTAGAGGTTTGAGATTGTCATTCCAGAACAAAATCTTTGCAAATATTGTTGATCATGTTGAATATGTGTTCCCTTTTCTGGCAGATTTAACACTCAGATTGAACAAGATCTGCTCTGCTCTGTAGCAGGGATATTCCCTTCACGAAATGATTTCTCATTATCTAAGATCAATCATGAAACAGATCCAGGAAGCATTGTTTCCTGTTTTACTGGTCCCATTTACACCATCCCATGGCAATATCTGGACGTTTTATAGCTCTATCCTATTTTTACTCACTATGTGATAGTTTATTGCACTAGATGGCACCCACTGACTTCTAGTTATTTAGGGAAAAAATGAAAATGGCCAAAATCTATTAAGTTAATAAAAAAGCACACAATGTCTATATTCTCAGACGAGTTCTCTTGAGAGTTTGGCTATTCTTATTTTTATTTAATTATTTTTTGATGGTCATGACATTGTGCAAAATGGCACATTAGTGCCCACCATAGGAGCAGCTGGCTGAAAAATGGCACCGAAGCAGCTAGGGAGCAATCGCATCAAATAACATTTGAAAAGGTGAATATTGGTGCAAAGTGTTCTTGGGAACATTTGGAAATGTTCACCATCCCAATTGGCATTTTCAGTGTGAAGATTAAACTGGAAAAATATGCCATACTGCCCTGTTCTGTTTTGTTGCTATTATTGTGAAGTGGCAGGCCATTCTCACGTATTCAGAAATTATACAAAATCTGGCAGTATTTGTCCAGTAGGAAGAATACATCCATTTATATGCAAGACTCGTGAGGTTTATAGCTACTGTGCAGTGACACAGTATGGATGTTCCATACTGAAATATACCCAGCATTCTTCTGGTGCTATTCATTAAAGTTGCTGTATCCATTCTTTTCTCATTCTTCTAAATCACTGTTAAGTGGCCATATCATTATCTAAAAGCCAAATTACGCCTCATTGTGCTGTGCAAGAGAGCAACATGATTCCTAGCGCTCTCTCTCTCTCTCTGGCTTTCTGATTATCTGTGAAGGAATCGCCATGTTTCTTTCACAGCAGCACAGCTCCATTTTGGCGGATCGCTTCCTGAATTGGTCAGCAAATTGGCATGAAATTGTAGTGAGAAGTATCAGACCTCTGGTTTGAAATACAGTATAAGAAATTTGTCATGAAAGCCACACACGCATGCTTTTTTCCCCCTTTTAACTTCCACAGGGAGAAAAGAGAGCAATTTGTGCAGACAATATCACTGATATCACGCTGAAGGATATGGTTGCTGAGTCAGAAGATTATTCCAACGTTGTGAGGGCTTTTGTGTGCCAGTCAACCATCATCCCCCCTGACAGCAAGGGTTTCCGCACTGCTTTGGCACTTCAGTCCAACAGCCTGGCTGACATGTTCCTTGGTAATCTTCTGCTTGCTCTGATACAACAGTGAACTGCAATAAAGCTGAGACGGGGGGATATGATGTCATGGAGCCTAACCCAACAGAATGGTTATTTGCAGAAACCTGAGGATCTGCCATGGGCTGTTTTTACAGGTCTAAAGACCCGTGTTCCATCAAGGATGGTATTGATAGAACAAATGATACCACTTTGACTAAAATAGGAGCTGCGGCATGGTAATATATGCTTTCCATCATGACCAAGAGAGAGCAAAGTCTTCTTTGGCTTGTATAGGATCAGTTATGATCTTGGCAGGAGCTAAGCTATTGAATTTGCTTAATATTTGGATGGGAGACTATTAAGAAATCCCAGGGCTGTAGGCTAGATTTCACTGCTGGAGGAAGGCAATGGCAGATCATTCCCTTATTATTGCCAAGAAAACTACTCAAACATATCCATATAGTCAGCAGGAGTTGAGATTGATTTGTGGGATTTATCTTTACCTTTCCATTCCATTGCACCACCTCAAAAGAATCCTGTACTGATGTTTTTGTCCCTCCCCCTCCTTCAATGGGCATAGGTGGGTTGCCTTTCTTGAATCTGGAAGCCATTTCTCAGGTTCCCACTCCAGGATCAAATCCTGATTCCCCATTCCCCATGGCCATCATGGTAGATGCAGGAAGTACTACTGAGATTTAATACTATCTGCACAGTAGGCTTCCAGGTTGGAACACCAACTTTTTGAGATGTTCCTCAAGACTGGAGATATCCCATCCCCTTCTATACTATGTTGGACAGCAGTTCTGTGTCTTACAGAAGATGCAAACATTCTCCTATTACAGAACTTTCTTATTTCTGATACTTTTCGTACAGGACTATCCACTAATGAAAATCTCTGTTTGATTAACCAACTAGTTTTTTTTAATTAAAGCTTTATTAATTTTTTTTTAACATATACATAAAAACTACAAGAAATGAAATAAATACTTTTATAAAGAATAAAGTACTACAAGAAAAAAAAAGAACAAAAAAGTGTGAAAATACAAAGAGGACTACTACATATTACCTACATAATGACTTCCAACTTTCTACAACAAAGATTTACATAATTCAATATCAGTCTCTTACTCTAATTTAAATTGAAATAAACATTACTTCTATAAAGCATTTCCATTCTCAATATAAAATTTCCTCTAAAACAAACTATTTTTCCCTCGAGAAGAATATATAAAGAAAATGTTTTTATAACATAATTTTCCCCTGATAAACAAATAATCAAATATTATCCTTCTTCACTACAATTGTACTCCTCTCTATCTGCTAAGATAACAAAAAAGAGATAAAACCTATCTACTTTTAATTAATATTATTTAAAAGAGCAAACACATCCATCAAAAAGAAACCATCCAGACAAACCTATTTATACAGTTAACCAAAGCATTTATGTAGTTAAACATTATATCTCGACCATTACATATTTAAACAATAACCTTATTAATATCCTTTTACGTAAAATAAATTAACTGTTCCCAAAACAAAAACATCTGTCTAAACCTTTAAAAGACCGTCCTAATAAACACAATTAAACAATTAACCCACTTCATAAGGCATTTACATATCTCAATGTTACACAGAGGGCTTTCTCCTTGCAAACCTCAAATTTGACCTGCCTTGTGAGGTCCAACTCATCTTCAAAGACCTTCCATCCCTTGAGGCTTAAATCTTGTCTTCAGTCTCGATATTCCAGGAATGCAGCCGTTTCCGTTCCCTTTATGCCCAAAGCCTTTCCTTCTTCAAAACTGACATTCCAGAGGCAAATTTTCTTCCTTTCACTGTTTGGCTTTGGGACGTTAATCCTCATTTTCTTCTTTAAAACAGGAACATTATTCTCGAAACAATTTTCACCCTTGACATCCTTTTCATCCTTTTCAGTTTGTTGGTAGACTTTAGTTTCCACAAGTTCTGAAAAGTGTTCCAGGGTATGAATAACCTTGAGATAAAGCTCCTTGAAGATAGCTTTGATATCTTCCATGTCCCTCGACAGAACATTATGGCGCCCACTAGTGCCTCAGGAACGTATTAGGCAAAAGACTGAGAAAGTCCTTTAGACAGGAAATATTGAATAAATATGAAAGTGAGAGTGAGAGTAAACAAAGCTGTTCTCATGGGAAAAGAAAAGCAGATAGATCAAAATTCAGCTCCGCAAATTCAATGAAGTAGGTAATTCTTTTATAATCCTTCAAACTTCAAATAATAGGGACGCAGATGGCTCAGCAGGTTAAACAGCTGAGCTGTAGGCTGCCGATCAGAAGGTCGGCAGTTCGAATCCCGCGCGACGAGGTGAGCTCTCGTCACTAAGTCCTAGCTCCTGTCAACCCAGCAGTTTGAAAGCTTAGCAAGTAGATAAAATGGGTACCACCTTAAGTGGGAGAATTTGCTGGCGTCCTGTCGGGAGCCGGTTCCACTGGAGGAAAGCTCGGAGGAAAGATTGAATGGTGACGGTGAGGACAGACCCGGAAGTGACATCAACAGGATGTCAGCAGCCGGCTCAAGGCATCCTGGGAATTGTAGTCCAGAGCCTTAGAAGAGCCGGTTCCCTTACCCCCTCTCCTGGTGCGCAGGTTAAATTACACTCTATAGTTGGTGACATTGTATAATGGTAAAAATGTATATATATATGTATGTAAGCCGCCTAGAGTCCTCCGTTAGGGAGGGGATAGGCGGGGTATAAATAGCACTATAAATAAAATAAATAAACTTAAAAAAAATAACAGTGAAAAGGCAAAAATCTTTAAATCCCAACAATATGATTTAAATATTAAAAAAAAAGTTAAAAAGCCAAATTGACAAATTAATAAATTCCAAAAATAATAAAAATCACCAAGGAGATTCCGCATTTCTTTGTTGCAAAAAGCCTCTCCTTAATAACATTTTTTTTAAAAATGGTGTTTTAGAAATGAGGTAGGCAGCTGTTGAGTCCATTTAAGGTTTCACCGCCACATGCCCCCCGCGCCGCCGCATGCCCCCCCGCGCCGCCACCGTGCGCGCACGCCGCCGCACGCCCCCCCGCGCCGTCGCCGCCTCTGCCGCCGCTGGCATGTCACCAGCAGCGGCACTTTGGAAAGCCCTGGCTTAAGGGCTATCATTACAGATTCATCCATTGAAGCTTCAGAGCTTAATTGGTTTAACCGAGTAACATTCATAAGCAACTTCCCTTCTATAAGCCAAAATCTATTACTCATTCACAAAAATATAGCTGTTCCTCATAAAGCTAAAGCCTTGATTGAGTTGAATTTGACTCTTGGTTACTATATTCATGTCCTTTTTTGGAGAACAATATACAAATAGTTTGGCACCACTTTCTTCTGGGATGTTTTTCAACTTCCAGTCTAGTCTAAATGCATGCACACATTTAATTCTTCCATGTAGTCTTGGGGATTTTTATAAGAAACCAGAAGATATATCAAGTTTTGAAACATCTCTGTGTGGCCTTAGACAAACTGCATGATAACAAATCAGGCATCTCTCCTTGATAATTTATTTATTTATTTAATTTTTATCCCGCCTTTATTATTTTTATAAATAACTCAAGGTGGCGAACATACCTAATACTCCTTCCTCCTCCTGTTTTCCCCACAACAACAGCCCTGTGAGGTGAGTTGGGCTGAGAGAGAGGGACTGGCCCAAGGTCACCCAGACGGCTTTCATGCCTCAGGCGGGACTAGAACTCTCAGTCTCCTGGTTTCCCATTGGCTCCTTCCTAGGGCTGAGAGAGAGGGACTGGCCCAAGGTCACCCAGCTGGCTTTATTCACTCTCAGTAAAAGAATAATTCCCTCCCAACTCCCAATAAATTCTTTCAGGGAATGATTTTCTTTTCTTCTTTGCAGGAGCAACTGTTAAGACTACACTGGGAAATATTAATGTTAAGCCAGAAATGTTTGAACATTCTGAAAGAAAGATACCTGATGTGCATTTCTATTACAAGTAAGTAGAAGAATAATCACTTGATTCTTTGTACACCTTTACTATCTACAGATGGAATGTAAAAATTCAGGAGAAACTTACACTGTCATTAAGGACCAAAGTTAAATAGTCAGGAGACACCATAATTTATTTTGACCATGTGTGTTATAGCCCCACTAATTCCATGCTATCTTTTTTCTCTCTGGCTGTGTTCTGTTTGGCATCACATGAAATATTATATATGTGCTTCATGTCCTTTTTCCATAGGATTCAGCTGTTCTTCCCAGTCAACTAATTCTATTCTTGTTCTTTGTATGACTACATTTGGAAAGTGATTGGGGAAATAAACTGCTTCATGGCACAGTTAAAGAACATGCTGAGAATTCTGGAACTTCTAGTCTGGCTAAAGGCCACGTGGTTGGGAAAAGGTGCCTTGGGTAATGGGCAGATAGTGGAAAGTTAGAGTGGGAGATTGCACTCTTCAACCTTCTCCCATGGCCCCACTCCAAGTTTTCAGAAATATTTATCATTAAATGTACATTCACCTTTATTGCCAACTCTCAAATAGCTTGGAACAGTGTTTCTCAACCTTGGTCACTTGAAGATGTGTGGACTTCAACTCCCAGAATTCCCCAGCCAGCATTATCAACACTGCTCCAAATGATACCTTTACTTTAAAGACTTAAATAGAGTGGGCTCATTTTTCCTACCATTCCTTTTGTTCATCATTCTTTGATAGCTCAAATCAGGTTTGCATTGGCTTATTCCAAGTCTAAAATCCTGGCAATTTACTAAAGTCCAAGTTTTACTTTTTGCAAAATAATATTCTGGTGAACTGTAATAGTTGGGGCCTATCTGGGAAGGGGAGGAAAAGAGGAAAAGAGAAAGCAATATAAAAAACACAGAGGGGAAAAAAAGCAGCTTTAGAATTACACTGAAAAAAATAATGCTTGAATTAGTAAAATGCCCAATGTTTTCATTTGTAGCCTTCCTCAGGGGAATAATTCAAATGAGTAAAGTCAATCAAAAGTTGATCTTTCTCTCCCTGTCAGTGCTCTGATCTGCTTCAGAAACTCATCTTGACATGAGGTTTAATAGTAGAATAAATAAAAGAAGCTGCAAGACCTTGGACTGCTCATTAGAAGGTGTCTGCCCTGATGTGCTTTCAAATCAACAAATGATTCTCAATGTCTATAAGCCATAGCTTTCCAAACTGTGTGTCGCGACACTTTAGTGTGTCACAACACACAGTTTGGTGTGTCGCAACACAACCCGGAAGCGGCAGCGGGGGCGTGCACGGCGGGGGCGGGGGCGGCGCGTGCGGCGGCAACGGCAGCAGTGCGCCATCAGCGCTTCCGCGTTTTAGCGGAGGCCACTGCTGCCGCCGCTGCCACCATGCACACTGCCGCCGCGCACGGCCCCACCCTTGCGTGCGCCCCCGCGCCGCCGCTGCCGTCGTTGGTGTGTCGCCAATGGCGGCACTTTGGAAAGCACTGCTATAAGCATTGGGATGTGCTGAAAATTAACCCTTCATGTCTGTGCTTGACTGATGAGTGTTGAGAAGAAGCATACAATTTCAGGTCAATTAGCTTAATAAATGTTGACATTTATTAGTTGAAATCAAAAGGTTAAACAGCCACCTTTCCAATTCTGGAAATTGGAATTCTGGGAGCTGAAGTCCACACATCTTCAAGTGACTGGCTTGGAAGCTAAGCAAGGTTAGATCTGGTTAGTCCGCAAATGGGAGACAGGGCTGTAGGCTAGACTGGGAAATTATATATATTTTATATATATATAAAATCTGGAAGAATGCAATGGCAAACCATTTCCATGCTGGTACCAATAATCCAGCCAAAGCTTGATTTGCAGCTGAGAAAATCAAGAAGAGCATGGGAGAAGACAAGAAAAATGAAGCCTTAAAAGCACCTCATTTTTCACTGGTCAAGGCAGAGCTGTCCAGTATCTGCATAACATCTTGAATTCTTTCTCTCATCTCTACATAGGTCTTCAGGAGTTACAGCCACTTGTGAAAACGGGCGTGCTTCTGTTGTGACAATGAGGTGCAACCCCACAAAACTTGGCCAGGGAGAAATTTCAGTTCCCAGGTATATGTTATGGTTAGAAACACAAGTTGAGACCCGTCATTAGATCTCCCTCTTCCTGAATAATTTAATATGTTTCTGATTCATTTGCAATTCTATCAGTATGTTATCAGAAGAACCACCTCCATATTTGCTTTCATCTTCACTTTAGGTAAAATCCTGAGCAGGGGTTCCCAACCATTTTGTGCCATGGATCCCTTGGAAAGTCTGGCAAAACCTACGGGGCCCTTCTCAGAACAATGTATTTACTGTAATTGAAATAAAATAAAATACATGGATATAGACTGTATTACAAAGGAAACCAATTACGCTCAAACACAGTTATCAAAATATTAAAAATAATTCAAATAATTTTAGATAGTGAGATTTATTGAAGTTAACCAACATTTGGAGCCATACATTACTTTGTTGCCTACATTCATTACAGGTAGTCCTCAACCTACGACCGTTCAAAGTTATGATGGTGCTGAACAAATGGTGGTTACAACTGGTCCTCCGAGTTTTGGCCGTCCCAGCACTCCCATGGTCACGTGATCACTGCCTGGGTGCTTGGCAACCGGTTTGCACTTATGATTGGTTGCAGAGCCCCGCAATCACATGATCATCATTTGCGACCTTCCCTGCTGGCTTCCCCAGAAAGTCAATGGAAGCCGCTGGGGCAAGTCTCCCCAACCTGTGCACCCTCCCCAGCCCCTCTGCATTTGCGCTGCGTGAGCCACTCACACATCCTCCCAACCCTTGCCACGCCTCTTGCACACCCCCTCACACCATCATGTACCCTCCCCGACCCTCGCTGTGCTCACACCATCGTGCACCCTCCCCAACCTGTGCCGCACCCTCTCGCACACCCCCACTCACCCCCTCACTCACTCCCCCACCCAGCAGCAGCCACTTACCTGCCTGCCGGCCTGGGACTTGCAACTTCCTGCCATCTTCCCCACTGACTTTGCTTGTGGGAATCTGGCAGGAAGTTGCCTTGCCTAACAACTGTGGGATTTGGTTAATGCTGGCAACCGGGACTGCAGGGATTGCCGTCACTAAGCAATGTGGTCGCGTTTTACAACCGCATTGCTTAGTGATGGAAATTCCGGTCCCAATTGCTGTCATAAGTCGAGGACTACGAATGAAAAGCTAAATTTCAGTGAGAAGTTAATGAAAACAAAGGTGTAACTTTTTCCCCATCCAAGTTCACCAATGCCCTGAAATCTATCCACAGACCCACAAGGGATCCATGAATGCCATCTTAAGAACCTCTGCTCTAGAATATCATGCTCATATTCTCCTTCCCAACAAATTTCACTCTTAATCTGTAGAATTTTTGTTCATTTGTTTGTTCACCTAGAGAGGATCTGCTGAATTTGACCTGTTGGCCTGAGTGACACCAAGTGAGACCCCTTTATATAGTTCCCCTAACCCTAAATCATATCTATCTGCAAACTAAGCTATAAACAGTGTATGGATTGATGATTGCAAAAGAGCAGCCTCTGGATGAATCCAGGTGTTCCTGCTGCTAACTCAGAATCAAAAAAGGAGGAGAAGGCTGTGTGTTGGAGATCTGAATTTGAAACAGCAGGTTCCCTTGTTGGAGGATGTGCTGAAAGCATGCTGAATAACCAAGCAGAAGACACACCCCATTAAATAAGTAGAGTGCTCATAATATATTTATCTTGGATGCAGGAGATGAATTTAGCAACAGACTATTGTTTTGCATTTTCAGAACATCATTAATGGCCAACTTGGCAATGTGTGTGTTTTTGTGGGAGCATGCCTTGTTGGTGCTATGGGGCACAGCCTCTTTGGGAACCAATTCAGTTAACTTTCTTTCTTCTGAATGCATCACTCTAACCCACCCAGCATTTCTCCTCCAGTTCTTGTCCTGCAGGTACTTGTGATGGATGTATATTCCACTTCTTGTGGGAAAGTGCAGAAGCTTGTCCCATGTGTACAGAGCAGGACTATCATGAGATTGAGAGTGCTTGTAAAAAAGGACACCAGGTAATTTGCTGGTTACGTACTGAGGTGGGGTGGGTTGAAAAAGTTTCAGTCTATAGTACCTATTCCCAAGAAATAGAGAAACAGAAAAGAAAAAGGAGGGAGGGAGGGAGGGTATGGATGAATGCTATTTGGTATCTTGAATTCAAAAGAAACGGTGAGAAATTTGCCAGCCCTCTTAAATGTGTCCTTATAGTCAAGATGTCCACAGGGTATAAAATAATACATGGATGATGAAATTATTGTTTGCAAACAACAAGCACTAGGTGTTCCATTCAAAGATTCTGGCAGAAAACCCTGGGATTGGGCTGGCCCAGGCAGCAAAGTACTTCTTAAGCAAGAAGGCATCTTCAGCAACATGCAGATTAGTTCCACCTCTAGAATAGCGTTTTTCAACCTTGGCTACTTTAAGTGGTGTGGACTTCAACTCCCATCTTCAAGTGGCCAAAGCTGAGAAACACTGCTCTAGAAGAAACATCTTGAGTATGAGCTCTTGCTTTAGAAACATAACACAGATGAGTAAACTAAATGAGCTCTAGAACAAGGAAGAAACACACCACTAGCTGTAGTGTTGGAGTAGTAGTTGGAGATACGTTATTTCTTAGGCCACATGGTTAGTTCAGCTTGCATGGAATTGACTGACTATGTTATTTCCATAGAATTGAATGGGATTGTCTCCTCGGAAAGTCAAATGTATAAGATCCATTCTCTCTCTCTCTCTTTCTCACATGCTTGCATAGGAAACCTTGTATGTCTGGAATGAACCAAAGTTATGTATAAAAGGGGTTTCCTTGCCTGAAAAAAAGATCATAATCTGTGAAACAGTGGATTTCTGGCTGAAGGTTGGCGCAGGCGTTGGTGCTTTCACAGGAGTCCTGCTCGTCGCCTTAACGTGCTATTTCTGGAAGAAGAACCAGAAGTGAGTCCTGCCTGTCCTTTTAAGGAGAGCCCTAGTCAGCCGGCAGATTTTCTGTAGTTAAATTCACCTGTCGGTTTGGGATCCCGTCTTTTTCTGACTCTCTGAATACTTCCTAGATCTCTTGTTCTCAGCTGGCAGTGATGTCCACCATGGACCGCTTGGACATGAACATAAACATCTCAGCCCTGAATCAAGAGTGTGGCCATCTTTCCCTGCAGCCTTTACACTCCCCCCCACCTGCCCTCCACTGCCCCTCCTCAAGTCAACACAATTGTGTCTTGCATAACACAGGACAGGACCCATTTTCAAACCTTGTTCGAACCACCCTGGGAAAGATACCTGCTTGCCCAAAACAGTACATTTACTCAACAGTGGACATAGCTGGAATAATGAATTCAGGGCCTGTTTGATAAAGTGAAAGGAATATAGGTCCCAACCAAGGCTGTTTCATGCTGTTCGGAACAATGGAAGGTTATAAAGCAGTGTTTCTCAACCTCAGGACCTTTAAGGTGTGTGGACTTCAATTCCCAGAATTCCCCAGCCAGCATGCTGGCTGGGGAATTCTGGGAATTGAAGTCCATACATCTTAAAGTTCCTGACATTGAGAAACACTGGATCTCTGTGATCCTTTGGATGCTAGGCACTTATGCTTAGCCTAGGAAACATCTCTGCCTGAGGCTTAGCAAATTTTCAGCAGGCTAGATTAGACCGGACAGTGATTGCTTGACATAATAGACCTCCTCTTGTACTCTAATACAAGGGTGCATACATCCCACCACACCCCTTGTACGAACCCCAAGAGCCTACAGAAAGGATAGAAAATATATATATCTCTCTTTTTTTTGTATTTTTGGAGAACGTGGAAATGTTTAAGGAGTTTCATGGGTGCATCTGTTTTTTATCCCTTTCCCCCAAATTAACTATCCCAAGCAGGAATCCCCCCCCTTTTTTTAGCCTTCCCTCATTAAGAAGTAATAAGAGCCAAATCCACAAGGGAGCAAAGTGGGACACTATGCTGAGAAGGTCTCACCATTACTGAAGCCTCGCAAAAATGGTATTAGTTTTTTGGAGTGGGGGGGAATGTCATTTGCAAAATGATTGTAACAGTAATTTCTCCAAACAGCTTGGTTTGCTTCCTGCCACTCTGAGAGACATGTCCTCCCATTGGTGAAGAGTCCCATTGGCCCACCTCCCAACTCCTGATTCCCCACCATTAGTTTGGCACGTTACCTTGCTGAGGAGCCAAACTGGCTCCTTGTTCTTGTAATCTACCACCCCCAATTATACAGGAGATGGAGGAATGGCCCCTGAGAAACATCCGAAAAGTAATTGTACTTTTGATATATGACCACATTTGCGTTGCCTCCTTTCCGAGTCTGGTAAACAATACAACTTTTCATTGTCAGGTTCTGCTTAATCGTATTAAACAATCTATCTGAAGAATCTTTTCTTATCTTGCTGTTTGATACATTCAGATACAGTCTGCGTGAATTGACAACATTGCCCCTGTCTGTATTGATTCCCACAGGTTAGAGTATAAATATTCTAAACTGGTGATGACAGCCAATTCGAAAGAGTGTGAACTTCCTGCGGCTGATAGCTGTGCTATCATGGAAGGGGAAGACAATGAAGAGGAAATCGTGTATTCCAATAAACAGTCGTTGTTAGGAAAACTCAAATCACTGGCCACTAAGGTAAGCGGAGCCACCAGAGATGATTCCTAAAGAATAGCTCAGATCCAAAGGCAGCAGTTCTATCTGGTCCTCTGAATTGTCATTGGAAAGGAAAACAGCAGAATGAGTTATAGGAAAACGTGGGTGGGTTACCAATACAGACATCATTATCTGAATCTTTCACAAATAAGGCTGGTTATTGCACACAGTGCAAGCTTTATCAGCAAGCATCTTCTATGCTCTTTTATTATTACTTTTCCTTAATGTGCAAATCTTGTTCCCACTTCTCTTGATTTCCCCCCCTTGCTCATTGGTCTTTCCTTTTTAACTCAAGGGAGATGAAAATCTTCTTTCATGTAAAACTACCACGTCCCTATCTCTCTAAACTTCAAAGCAGCTTCCGGAAAATGTTTAAAAAGCTATTTAAAGTTTAAACAATAAGCATATTGAATGGAATGTTTTAATAAGGACCGAGTGAGCTGAATAAAAAGTAGTGCTTGAAAGACAATTTTTTCCCTCTGTGTGGGATGGGTGTGCAAACTAGATATAAAATGTAATATGTGGAAACTCAGTCATTTTCACCTCTGCTATATGTGAGATTAGATAATTAAATCCAGTTCCTTATTTCTTGGATCATCTTTCCCTTTCAGATAATTTGAATAGATAAAATGCATCCTATCTTTTTTTTTTATTCTATTACATCAGGATGGCCAACCTTCTGACCTTCTGAAGGAGGAAGCAGGAGGCCACCTGATGATGCTGTGATGTCACGGGAAGAGACACGAGCAAATCATTTTGGATTGCTTTTTAGCCTTCCTTTGTGGGTGGGGAATGAGAGCAATGCCATTCCCACCCTTAAACCACTGGGTTGTGCAGTGCTTCAGGTTTGATTTGGAAGAGATGCTTTGGAACATCAGAAAGGGCAAATGCAGCACGTGTCCACCACTCCTTAAAGCTGCTATGCCTGCTTCTGGAATCGTGTAGCTGCAGCAGAAGCCTCGCAACACCTACGTGATCCAGGAAAGGGACACGGTTGCTTTAATGAGTCACAGACCAGCACTGCATTTGTGCTTTCGTGTTTTGCTGCAGTTGGACCTCTGATGTTCATACCATCATGTGTCTGGAGAAGTCAGCCTCTGGCCAAATGCATACAATTCAGCAGCAGTCCAAAACTTACAGATAGATAGATGCCGTGTTCACACCATTTGCTTAACCAGAGAGACTTGGCAGCTGTATTCACACCTGGGGGGGGGCTGTTTATTTTGATTTTGGATTTGTGTGGGTTAGTATATTTGTCATATGTAGCCTGTCTGATTAGTTTATGATAAAATGTATTGCGTGAACTCATAAAATTGGATAATTCAATAACCAAGTGCAGTCAATGTCTATATGTAAATGTTTGTGATGGATTTAATGTTTTTGGAAGCTAGTCAAATTGGGGCCTGGTTAATACTTGGATGGGAGACCACCAGAGAATCCCAGGCTGTAGACTAGCCGGGAAAGCTAAAAAAGCATCCCAGAAAAAGGCAGTTGCAAACTATTTCCATATCATGGCTAAAAGAGTTACATACTTGTGTCTATGAAGTCACCAGGAGTCAAATTGCAAATCTGACTTGAAGGGGACAATTTTTGTTATACTGTATTTTCCATATGATTTGATAGTCTTACTGAAACCATATTTCTTTGATGTTAGTGGGTACTTCAGCTCAATTTGTCATATTTGGGCGCCTTTTGCTCAATTATGTTGGGTGGACCAGTGATGACCTTCAAACTCTTGTCTTTTTTAACCCAGGAAAAAGAAGACCGCTTTGAATCCGTCCAGCTGAAATCCTCCAGATCCCAAAATATATGAGGATTCAGTTTTCCCTTTGAGCCCAATTTCTATTTCCAGGGGACCAATTTTTCAACTTATGCTGGCCCACATCTGAGGGGTAGCTTCCTGTGAGAAATGTTGAGCGATCCCAGGTGGACAAAGAAAGCAGCAGAGAAAGAGAAGAAAAAAGAAGATGCTGCCTTATTGTGAGACTAAGTTGCCAAAACCTCTTGGCATCCTAAAGCTGGGGTGCTCTAGCCATTTGCATCCTAAAGCTGGGGTGAACTTCAACTCAGGGAGTGAGGAAGCATGAACGGTGTTGGCTCCAGAGGCAGAAAATCTGCATGTCAACTCCCTGAATGTAGCAAGAAATTAAGAAACGGACAGTTTTCTGCTCTCCCTGCCCCCTCTGTTCCCACTTCTGTTCCAGATGTTGCTTACTCTGTCCTGAGAGAGAGGTCATACCTGACGAGGTAGAGACCTACCTGCGCATTGCTCTGGCATGGCCGATGCTTCTTCTTGGTACCCCTTAATTTCCCTGCTGTCACAGAAATGAAACTGCTTGCGTTTTAGAAAGTTTCCTCCGTGCCGTGACCAGACTCCACAGATGTGCTGTGGTTGCGGCACTGAGTTTTCTTCTTGAAATTGAAACATCAATCAATACTTGAAACAGGAGAACTGTGGATGGCTCCAGTCTCATCTTTGAAAAGGTTTCTTTCTAATCTTTGGAAAGGAACGTGCTTGTCATAGAAAGTGGTGGGGTCTTGCTTAAGATTGGGGATCTAGTTTCCCACCCGCGGAGTCGGCTTCTCTAGTTGCAGGTGTATCCAGTACATGGTCGCACGCAAGAGTTGGATCACTCAAGGATAAAGATGTCATTCTCTACATGGTTAACCAGAAGGGCACCCCTCTGTGTTCAGTGGGACTTGTTCCCTAGCAAGAATGCTTGCAGCTGGCAGTGCTGCATGGTCAGAGATTTGGGTCAGCTCACACATGCACCCAAACTACCCCATTGGCTTTACACAAGCCCTTTCTGATGGAGGTAACTTTTCCCAAGATTTTGGTTATTTTACTTACACATTAAAAAGGAATCCTATGCATACTCTTTTCAAGGGTTGGTTAGTAGTGTAGAAAACGGGACTATAGGGACATGGGTTGGTAATGAGGAATTAACTGCCTTCATGCTGGCTCATTTCAAGCACTGATTGCACATGGCTACCGAATGTAACAAATGGCCCTTCTTAATGTTAACATTCACCTGAACATTTAGATGCTTGAAGGCCATGTTGGGTATATGAACATATTTCTAGATCTAGAGCAGAGCTTTCCAAACTGTGTGTCGCGGCACAAAAGTGTGTCGCCACGCACAGCGTGGTGTGTCGCCACACCACCTGGAAGTGGCGGCGTGTGCGTGCACGGCGGCTGCGGCGCGGCTTCCGCGTTTTAGCGGAGGCTGCCGCTGCCGCCGCCGCCACCATGCACGCCCGCGCCGCCACCGTGCACGTGCGCGCTGCCACCGTGCACGTGCGCACCGCTGCACACACCCCCGCGCCACTGCCGTGCACGTGCGCCCCCCCGCCGCCACCATGCGCGTGCCCCCCGCGCCGCCGCCGCGCTGCCGCCGCCGGTGTGTCGCCAGTGGCGGCACTTTGGAAAGCCCTGATCTAGAGGGAAATAATCAGTGCAAATTGGGCTTCAAGGAGAAATGAGATAATCCTATTTCCCTGCACACTTCTTCCTTTTTCAGAGTTATCTGTTTCTGTATGATTTTAGACACCACAGTCAGTCTGGGGGTACCCTCCATGTTGTAAAAGAAGTAGCATTAAACTGACACAGAGTCAGCAGTTGGGTATAAAAGCTATGAGTGTGAAAGAGGAGGGAAGAAGGATTAACTCATGGACCATGTTGACCATAAGAGCTTCCTATTGTTGCAGAATCATTTTCCTGCAGGTGAGAAGCCACTGAAGAGCAGCACAGGGCTGGAGGTACCACAGTGGCATTTCAGGCCTGCTGTGGCCCTTGGTTCTTGTATCGACCATCACCAATGTGAGAAATCAGCCATAAGGATTTCACATAATCTTCACATTTTCAGAAGTTCCAACATAATGGCTATTGATGCAAAATAAATATTCATCAGTATAAAACCAGGGAGATAAATTCTATGAGAGATACAGTATCTTTTATAAACGAATAGTTAAGTTATGAATGAACTGTGAACTGGGATTTTTAATGAGTTCTAATAAGTTCTAAAAATGGTTCTAATGAGTTCTAAAAATATACAGCTGTATGTATAATATAAAGCACTGAAAAACAAGTGAGAGTAGTGAGGGTTTTTTTAAGAAGAAAAGCCATTCACTTGCTGGGTTTTTATGGTAGACACTGATTAATAATCTGTCTCTGAATGAAACCAAATCTGAAACTGTATGCATTCTGAATAATTATCCTATAGTCCCAAAACAGGATTTTGAAGATTTACTAATCTTTCATATGAGAAAGATAATTAAATTTACCAAATGTGCTACAAACAGTTGGAGAATGTAGGATTTCTCTTTTTTTGTGTCTGTGGTCATAGAAATTCAGCGAGTGTTCGCAATTCCTCATTGTTAAAATTGCATTATGCTTCACCCCTACATACACAGGCACAGAAAAGATGTGAAACAGCACATTTTCTTACATTTGAATGCTTGAACAAAACAATCTTGTGCATTTTTACTCAGAAGTAGGTTGCGTGGGTTTCAGTGGGAGTTACTCCACAGTAGCTATGCATTAGATAATAATTCTAAGGCCTTTTTGTATATTTTGTGCAGCTGTCCATAATCTTTTATATATTTATTTGCTGTAACTGTTTGGGGCATTGCTCTTTACTAGATAGGAGTTGAGGTATTATTATTTCTTTGTGGAATGCCTAAGGGGCATCCTTCTTGGTGTAAACCAGCGTTTCTCAACCTTGGCAACTTTAAGAAGTGTGGACTTCAATTTCCAGAATTCACCAGCCAGCATGGCTGGCTGGGAAATTCTGGGAGTTGAAGTCCACATATCTTAAAGCGGCCAAGGTTGAGAAACACTGGTGTAAACAGTGTAAGCTGGCCCTTTGAATAATTTTGGTGACTGCATTGCCTGCATTGCTAAAAATTGGAACGGGGTATTTTGAAATCTGGGCCAAAGCAATTAGGTGAATAATTTCTCCAAATTTCTTCAGGGGTTTAAGAAATGCTTCAACAGTGTCTCAAGACCAGGGCTTTCCTAGGGAAGTGACAGCAGCCCAGCTGTGCTGCGAAGGAAAAGAAACAGCATGGGAAGAGAAGTTCCCTCCCCGTGGTGCCTTCTCCTAGAGTTCACTTGCAGGGTGGGAAGAGTATGAGGTTGCTGCCACCTCAGGAGAGATTATTTTAAAATAAAAAAATAGGAGCCCTTGACTGTCTGATAACTAATTAAATAGAAGAACAGCACACTCCATCCAGCAGAATTTTGTTCTCCTTTGAAAGAAATTCTGAAAACAAGTTCTTCTTCATCAAATTCAACTCGCAGAACGTTCAGAAACATTTCCCTGCCTGGCACCACCTACCACAAATTACTGTTGTCATTTGCAACTGTATCTGTGAACCAGGCTGGTTCATAAATTGGGTTCACTAGATCAGGCTTTGAGTCTTTTCCAGATGAAAGGCCAGCTTCCAGTGTGGGCAAAGACCTCATGTGGGGCATCCTCTAGAGCAGGGCTTTCCAAACTTTTGCCGTTGGCAACACACCATTGGCTGGCGCACAAAAACCTGGAAGCGCCGCTACTGCGGTGCGCAAAAACCCGAAAGCCCCAATGGCGGCGCTTCTGGGTTGCTGCCGCCATGCTTTCGGGTTTTTGCGTGCCGTGGCGGCGGTGACAGCGGTGGCGTCCTAGTGTGTTGTGCGACAACCCGGAAGCATAGATGGCCCGCCGCTGCGCGCGATACAGCGCGCGGCGGCGGTGCGCCATCAGCACTTCCGGGTTGTCGCGTGACACACTTGGGGCCCCCAGGCGACACAGTACTGTGTCGCCACACACAGTTTGGAAAGCCCTGCTCTAGAGTGCTGGGGAGGGTGGACCTCTAGTGCAGGGCTTCTCAACCAGGGTTCCGTGGAACCCCAGGGTTCTGCAAGAGGTCACTAGGGGTTCCCTGAGAGATCACGATTTATTAAAAAAAATATTTCAAATTCGGGCAACTTCACATTAAGGAGATAAGGTTCATTCTTTATTTTTAGTTTAAGAACACTGTTAGTGCATGTATACAGGCCTACCCATGAAACAAATATAACAATTTTGGAAATTCTGGCCTATATCTGAGCCTGAATGTGCAGGGGTTCCTTCCCCGAGGCCTGAAAAACATTTCATGGGCTCCTCCAGGGTCAAAAGGTTGAGAAAGGCTGCTCTAGTGAATGGGAAACCTTACCAAGCCAGAGGTTCCTCCTAGCTGCCCTTGTTTATATCAGTTTTCACTAACTTCGGTCCTTCTTGCAGCTTGTTCCAGTCCTAATTATGGATATACTGTTTGGAATGATGGTAGTTGTAGGTAATACTATTTGAAAGGATTCTGATGTGAGAAGACTGCTATATATAGTCATTTCTCTAAACGTATTGGATGATGTCTGTGTTTGTAATATGAAGTCATGTGGTCTGTTTATATTGAATCAGACTGTAGGCTCATCCATCTAGCCTTTTTTTTTTACTACTCTGTGTCTCTCAGTGCTTAGCCTGAGATTTTTTCTAGCCTTGACTTCTAATGTATAATGTGAAATTGGACCTTCTATGTCCCTGCGCTGAATCACTGAGTTACAGATACACCATGTAAAGCTGTCCAGCCTGTCGCAAAGCTAAAATTATGGGGAAGGGAGCATCAATAAAACAGATAGGGAAGAGGCACATTCCATCTTTTTAAGATAACTTAAAACATCAGAGTAGCTTAGAAAAAAATAGATGGGAAAGACTGAAACCTAGTCTTGGAACTTCTTTATTAAGAGGCTTACTTAAATGTTTGTGAATCTTTACTCCACAGCTTTTATAGTTTTTCTATTCCTGTTGTGAACTTACAACTATTCTTCTCTTCCAGGGGTGATAGCTGGGGAAATGTTTGGTGTACAGTTTGCCTGTACTTTCCAAAATAACCATTCAATCTGGATTTGGTGCACTTTTCTTTCTTTTAAAATGGGATGGTTCTCCCTGTTGTGTCCCAGTGCCTTAAATTTCTCAGAATACTGTCGTATTTTGCTAACCCTTGCGATTTTTAGTAATATACTGGTATACAAGTACTTGATTTTGATTCCAAGTGGATAGTTACGCTGTGATTTATTTATTTTTTTGCTTTTTCTACTGAACCTCTTCACAGCCTTTTAGAAATAGCATTATTTTATAGTTGTAAACAATCTCCCAAGATTGAGTTGGTTAGGACTTTGACAGGGATCCATCCATCCCATCAGTTTGCTATCCTTATTTGGAAGGATCTGTTTCTCTGTTCTGCTTTTTAAAGTTAGAAATTGCCACTGGAGCTGTTAAAATTTGCAAAGCCAGCTCTGGATTCATTAGAGTAAAATCCCAGACCTATGCACTCCTTTTTAATTTATTGCCATGTGTTCTTTTGAGAAGTAAGCAAAGTCTATGCATCAAAATGTTTGAGTATGGTTTAAAGAGGGAACCATGTTTTTTTTTCATTCCTGTCCTCCAGTGGTTTCATCTCCCCACTTCCTCTTCTAAGAAACACCAGATTGGCAGTAATTCATGATGGGCTGAAATTTGGATGTGAGGCAGATTTGTGCTTTTCTTTTGTTCAGCTCCTCCCCCCCCCTTTTTTTTTTTTCCTGAGCACACAAATATTTTCTTCTGGTGTCTGAATAGCCCCATCAAGAGCTGTTCTAAACCAGCACCTGAATTTTCTATACACAGATCTGATTCAGAAAACTTTCCAAATCCAAACAGCTCTCAACTCGACCTGCCAGGTAAACTTTCAAAAAAGATTATTAGTGGATTTCATAGCCAAAAGTTCTACCTAGCAGATGACAGGGGAGGCCCTATTGGGGTGGGGTTGGGGATAAAAAAAAGTCAAGATGGTTACTGTGACTGTGTGATTGCAGCCACACCTCTTGTTACGTGCATTTCATCTTGCACCATTGCACCATCTTGAGTCTTTTGACCCCTTGTGGATACTCCCGTTTAAAAATCTCACTAGTTTCTCTTTGTAGATTTAAATATGGAAATGTAAATCGCAGATCAAGCTTTTCATTCCCCTCCTTAACGAGATGCTAGTAATACTTGTGCTGTTGTGAAATTAGTAGTAATGCGCTCACCAAAAAAAATACTCAGCCAGTCACTAAAAATCTAAATTTACCTTAACTTGATCTGTTGGCAGTATACATCTCCCTGGCCTCTGTGCTGCTGTGACATTTCGCTAAGTGATCTCTGATTGCCTGAAATTTCAAAGGAATATCCATGAGACAGAAGCTGGGCCAATAAGCACCTACACAGAGGAACTGGAAATAAATATTAAAACGTGAAAGTTCAGCACTTTGGATGTTTTGCTACCAAATATCCTCAAACAGCCTGACAACGGTGACTTAGCCTTATAATTTGTCCTAACCTCTATAGGCCTTGTTTCAGTCTGCTGATTTATGTATAAAAAGGTAAAGGTAGAGGTTCCCCCCACACATTTGTGCAGTTGTGTCCGACTCTAGGGGCCGGTGCTCATCTCCGTTTGTTAGCCAGAGAGCCAGCGTTGTCCGAAGACGCTTCCATGGTCATGTGGCCACATGACATGCGCGGAACGCTGTTACCTACCCACCGAAGCGGTACCTATTCATCTACTTGCATTTGCATGCTTTCGAATTGCTAGGTTGGCAAGAGCTGGGGCGAGTGCGGGAGATCACTCCGTCACACGGCGCTCGGGTCTTGAACCTCCGAACTTGCGATCTTCCGATCAACAAGCCTGGCGTCTTACCCGCTGAGCCACCACGCCCCTTGATTTATGTATATATGTATTTATTTCTTTGATTTATCTCCCATCTTTATTATGTACAACTCCAGGTGGTGTACATATTGTTCCCTCCTCCTCCAACAGCCCTGTGGGGTGGGCTGGGCTGAGAGAAAGGGACTGGCTCAGAGTTAGCCTAAGGGAAGACCAGAACGCATGTCCTTTGAGTTTGTAACCCAGCACCTTAATCACTGCACCAAACTGTTTTTGTACTAAACTCTCCTTGTATATTTATTATAGCATTAAATTCAAAACAGACTCTTAAGGCTGGTGATATTTTAGAAATTTGATGCAGGGTCATAGGAGGTAGCAACACCAGGCTGATCTTTTCTGGCCTGGTTAGTGCTAGGATGGGAGACCACAGAGAACCCCACAATTGCGGGCTGCACTGGGAAATTGACAGGACATGCAGAGGAAAGCAGTGGCAAGTTAACTTACACATCATTAGTGTGTT
This sequence comes from Charina bottae, assembly GCA_023362775.1. Taxonomy (NCBI): domain Eukaryota; kingdom Metazoa; phylum Chordata; class Lepidosauria; order Squamata; family Charinaidae; genus Charina; species Charina bottae. The sequence continues at coordinate 5,070,641 of JALMGJ010000029.1, read as the reverse complement.
ATCGTTTGGTAATTTTAACATACAGGTAGTCCTCGTTTAGCAACTGCCTCATTTAGCGACCATTCGCAGTTACGATGGTGATGAAAAAGTAACTTTACAACCAGTCTTTGCATTTTTGACCTTCGCAGGTCCGTAAAGCAAAGGAAAGCTGAAGTAAGATCGTAAGCACCATCACGGTTTCACTTAGCGACCGCTTCACTTAATGACCAAGTGGCCAGTCCCAATTGTGATTGCTAAATGAGGACTACCCGTATTTGTATATGGGAGTTACCATGCACAAATCTAAATAAAAATACCACACTTCTCACCATAATGGGTTTGATTGTGATGGGGGAACCAGAGAATTGGCAGTCTGCTGTTTGGGTGTTGGGCTCCTGCTCATCTATTTTAAGATTCTTCATAGTTGAAGAAACTTAAAATGGAAGAATCTACTATATACACACATCAAATAGAGCTCAGATGTTCAACAGGAGATTGTATGTGCCCCCCAAAAGCTTGGCCCGTGGCCCTCCAGAGTTCTTTAAAAGTGATCGCTCAATTTGTCTTATTTATTTATTCATTCATTCATTCCCTATGAATTGGGGACCGGTCCAGAGTTACCCCGTGAGATTCCATGCTGCACTTGAACCCATTGTATTTCATTATAATGTAATTAATGTTGATGGAATTAATTTAATGCTAATGTAATTAAGTTAAATGCAGTTGAGATTCATTTAATTGTTTAATTTAATTAAGGTTAAATGAAAATGAAATCAAATCAAACTTAGTTTTGTCTTGATATGTTAAAGATGACCTTCAAGCTTGGGCATCGGGGGAGGAGTGTCCAAAAGTGAAAATGATGGCCGCCACCGCACAATTGAACCCCTGTGCCTTTTTTATGTGTGACGCGGGTACAGATGCCGTTGCTTGCAAGGCATTGCTGAAAGGGCAGAACATTGGAATATCCCTGGAAAGAGGGTATTTTCAAATTGAGGAATGCCCAGGGCAAATTTGAAGCTACATTTCAGGGACACAAAATCGACGAATTTGGTCTCAGTTGAGATTCTTTGTGGGCAATCGGGCACTATCTATGTCTTGGAGTCAGTGAACAGATAGCTGGACAGAGGCAAGTACTTAGAATTACTTTTTAGGGCTATGTATGCAAGTGATCCAGAAGAAATACCTCAGACCTCATGTGAGTAGAGCATCTCTCAGTTTTCCATAAAAGAAGATGTTGCTGCTTTAAGGAATTCACTCATTCAAGGTCATGTGAGTATTAAAGCAGCTGCATCATTTCCCCAAGCTTATGTGAAGCTCCAGGGAGGTGCTGTAGTCATGCTTGCAAGAGGCCCATATCCTGCCCTAATCAGTTCTGAAGCATGCTCTCTGGAATCATCGTTCTTCCCCTGTGTTGTTTCTAAGGTGCTCAAGTCAGTGTGTTGCACTACAGAAAGTTGTTGCCCCTGGACCAGATACTCGCCTGGCCTTTCCTTTCCTTAGGTGTTCAGATATCTACTGAAGAGAAGTTCACCCTAGCCACAGCAGAATTCGGCCCCTCATTTTGGATTGGTTCTGTCTTTCTTGGTCCTGTTGATTTCTTTCATTTCTTTCTTAGATTTATATCTCGCTTTTTTCCTAGGAGTTCAAGGCAGCATACATAACAACCTTTCCTCCAGTTTTTCTCCACTACAAAGACCCTGCGAGGTAGGCAGGGTGGGTTGAGAGAGGTTAAGTGGACGAGAGGTTACATGGCTAAGGCTGGACTTGAACTTGGGTCTTCCCAGCCTCGGTCTAACACTTTCCTCACTACGCCACCCTGGTTGATGCTGGTTTAATTTTACCTTTTTATTTAAGTTATCAATGTTGGATTTCTGTATCTTCCTATGTGTGGGACACAGAGGTGTGACATATAAAAAGCAAATGCCTCTACTTTTTTTCTTTCCATGAAGACCAAAACATGATTGTGTCTAGTTTTCCTCAAGAACATCTTTTTTGCATGCTTTATGGGAGTGTGTTCAGAACCTGTGGCCTCTGGATGTGGTTGAACATCAACTCTGTGTCCTGTGAACATTAACCACGCTGTTGGAGGGTGGTGAAAGTTTAGCAAAGCAGGTGTCTGATAGAACCCACATTGATATCACGCACAGCACAATGTTACACAAATTGTGCAAAATATGTTGTTTGCCTCATTGTATAATGATGGTGTGATGTCACTTGTCCTCCCCTCAATAGATACTTATGTTTAGCAATTTTTTGGAAGGCCCACATGCGTCCATTCTTGCTTTATAATATCACTGGAACATAAGGTGTTTCTCAACCTTGGCCAGTTGAAGATGTGTGGACAGCATGGGTGGCTGGGGAATTCTGGGAATTCTTCAAGTGGCCAAGGTTGAGAAACACTGGTGTCACATATCATACTTACCATGTTGTAAGAGAGAATGTCAGAAAGAAAAGTATCATCTCCCTGCTCCTTTCTGAAGCATCCTACTCCTTGTTGTTGTTTATTCGTTCAGTCATCTCCGACTCCTCGTGACCTCATGGACCAGCCCACGCCAGAGCCTCCTGTCGGACGTCACCATCCCCAGCTCCCCCATGGTTGAGTCCGTCACCTCCAGAATAACATCCATCCATCTTGCCCTTGGTCGGCCCCTCTTCCTTTTGCCTTCCACTTTCCCTAGCATCAGCTTCTTCTCCAGGGTATCCTGTCTTCTCATTATGTGGCCAAAGCACTTCAGTTTTGCCTTTAATATCATTCCCTCAAGTGAGCAGCCTGGCTTTATTTCCTGGAGTATGGACTGGTTTGATCTTCTTGCAGTCCAAGGCACTCTCAGAATTTTCCTCCAACACCACAGTTCAAAAGCATCTATCTTCCTTCGCTCAGCCTTCCTTATGGTCCAGCTCTCACAGCCATAGGTTACTACAGGGAATACCATTGCTTTAACTATGCGGACCTTTGTTGTCAGTGTGATGTCTCTACTCTTAACTATTTTATCAAGATTTGCCATTGCTCTCCTCCCAAGAAGTAGACGTCTTCTGATTTCCTAGCTGCAGTCAGCATCTGCAGTAATCTTTGCGCCTAGAAATACAAAGTCTGTCACTGCCTCCATTTTTTCTCCCTCTATTTGCCAGTTATCAATCAAGCTTGTTGCCATAATCTTGGTTTTCTTGAGGTTTAACTGCAACCCAGCTTTTGCACTTACTTCTTTCACCTTCGTCATCCTACTCCTTATAAAGAGAATAACCAAACATCTCTCAAAAGATTAGAAAGTTTTGCCAACTGAAGTTTATCACATTTTTCTACTCAGTTTATATTTAATTTGGTCGGTAGCAAATTTTAGCTTTGCACCAGTGCCTGAGTCTGAATGGGTTTCTAATCAGCTCTTACAAGTTTATTGAGTGGGGTGGAAATACTGTATATATGGTATCCTGGCCACAGTTCACCTCTTGCAATTTTCAATGAGAAGTCTGAAGTTTTAGTAATTGCGTAAAAACCTCTCCTGCTGCACATGTGTCTATATGTGTATTAACAGATGTTTATCTAAGAAGATTAGGGGTCAGATGGGAATCATTTGAAGATAGTGATGGGACTCGGTTGAACTTCAAGGTTGTCCTAAGCATGGGTGAGCCAATGAACAGATTTTGTTAGTAATATCCCATCGGATTCAGTGTGTGTGTGTATACATACAAACACACACACACAACTTTCACACAAGGGAAAAAATAACCTGCCATAAGAGGTCATATAATTTTGGGTGGATCGGGAAATTATGGATGTCCAAGGGCAGATTCTGGAAACTTGATTTTAATATAATTCCTTGTCCTTCTAGGGTCATTAAGAAAGCTGTTTTAAATATTTCTCCAGAGGTTTTAATTTAAACACTTCCAAATGGCCTTGAATGCTGATTCTGCAGTTGGAATTTCTGTTGTATCACATGTAGCCATATTGGTTATGAAATTGCTGCTACGGGTTTGAATGATTGGAAAGGTGGTTGTTTAACCTTTTGATTTCAACTAATAAATGTCAACATTTATTAAGCTAATTGACCTGAAATTGTATGCTTCTTCTCAACACTCATCAGTCAAGCACAGACATGAAGGGTTAATTTTCAGCACCTCCCAATGCTTATAGACATTGAGAATCATTCGTTTATTTGTAAGCACATCAGGGCAGAGACCTTCTAGTGACCAGTCCAAGCGCGCTCAGCTTCTTTTATTTATTCTACTATTAAACCTCATGCCAAGATGAGTTTCTGAAGCAGATCAGAGCACTGACAGGGAGATAAAGATCAACTTTTGATTGACTTACTAGAGTAACTCATTTGAATTATTCCTCTGAGGAAGGCTACAAATGAAAACATTGGGCATTTTACTAATTCAAGCATTATTTTTTTCAGTGTAATTCTAAAGCTGCTTTTTTTCCCCTCTGTGTTTTTTATATTGCTTTCTCTTTTCCTCTTTTCCTCCCCTTCCCAGATAGGCCCCAACTATTACAGTTCACCAGAATATTATTTTGCAAAAAGTAAAACTTGGACTTTAGTAAATTGCCAGGATTTTAGACTTGGAAGAAGCCAATGCAAACCTGATTTGAGCTATCAAAGAATGATGAACAAAAGGAATGGTAGGAAAAATGAGCCCACTCTATTCAAGTCTTTAAAGTAAAGGCATCATTTAGAGCAGTGTTGATAATGCTGGCTGGGGAATTCTGGGAGTTGAAGTCCACACATTGCCAAGTTGCCAAGTTTGAAAAACACTGAATGACAGCAAGAGGAGACAACTTCTGCCTTCCAACAGTCTGGACTACATCCAGATGGGCTGGGCATAACTCGCAGAAATCCCAAGCCACATCTTGAAAGCACCGGTCGGGGAAGGCTGGCCTGCCCCAACAGGGGAACATACTCTTGGTTCATCCTCTAATGTCCAATCACTTGCCAGCCATGCCTTGCTTCATTTTGTGTCAGACAAATTGCACAAATCTGTCATCAGAAATGGCAATATCCCGAAACCACAAATATCAGCTCTCCAGGTTATTTGGTTACTGACCCCAGGTTGGTCTTCCTTGGAAAAAGCAAAAGGCTGAACTAGAATCTATTGGGGATTTAGCAGCGTATCTCAGAGAATGAAATAAAGTTTGTTATCACAGTCTATGCATTGACCAGCTATTTGATGCAAGACCAGGTCATAACTCATTGGATTGTAACCCATTGTCATGACCCAGTCCCAAACCAGCTTTCCCTCAAAGCAGTCTGTGGCTTGAATCATGTCAACTGGATTTCTATTTTCTCAGTAGAAACGTTTCACTCCTTATCCAAGGAGCTTCTTCAGTCTGAGTAAAGTTAGTAAGGGAATCCTTAAATATGTTTCTAGGGTGGCCGTGTGACCTTGCACCTGGGGCTAGGTCATGGTTATTTTGAGATGTTATTTCTAAGTCCCTTTATCATCTAAAGGAGGATCGTTAAGATTACCATGCTGCTGTTGAGCTTGCGAAATGGTCTTAATCTTCCTAGGCACAGAAGACAAAGCAGGGAGGAAGATAGGGGAAAGGTTGTGCCTGAGGCCCCCACCTCTATTCAAGGAAGGATTTTCCAAGTTGGCATAAATGGATTCCTTGACCCCTCTCTCAAACCACCTATCTTCTCTGTCTAAAATGAAGAAGAGAAGAGCATTAAATATTTTTAATATTTACATGTTGTACGCAGCAGCCTAACCTTTCCCCTATCTTCCTTCCTGCTTTGTCTTCTGTGCCTAGGAAGATTAAGACCATTTTGCAAGCTCAACAGCAGCAGGGTAATCTTAACGATCCTCCTTTAGATGATAAAGGGACTTAGAAATAAACATCTCAAAATAACCATGACCTAGCCCCAGGTGCAAGGTCACACAGCCACCCTAGAAACATATTTAAGGATTCCCTTACTAACTTTACTCAGACTGAAGAAGCTCCTTGGATAAGGAGTGAAACGTTTCTACTGAGAAAATAGAAATCCAGTTGACATGATTCAAGCCACAGACTGTTCCACCTGGATGACTGAGAACCTTCATCGACATATTCCCTCAAAGCAGCTTCCCAGAGAAACTGGGAAACCGAATGTGACAAACTGGACAAAACGTGTCTTTGCTGCAGTTTCTACTACGTCATAGCTGAGCTGGAAATAAATCGGCTTAGTTGCCCTTCTGTGTGTGAAGGTGGCTGAATAAATCTGAGGGATTTTTTAAAGAAGGCAGACATGCTGGAAAACTTTTCTGATTTTATTACTGACGTCTTTAATACTGCCATGAAAACCATCTGTTGCACAGAATGTAACTATAATATACAACATAGAAATGCAATCTAAGTAAATTACAACAAGGAATTACAAAAAAAAGAGTCTCTTGTTAGAAAGAAAGCCACCTAACATGGCAATTTACCTTTCTCTCACGGCTGAGTTCAACATACTGGCACTACAAGTCATAGCTATTTATACATCCCTTAGAACTGTTAAATCACAGAAGGGTCCTAAAGTTGTTCTGAAAAGAACAACACAATATACTGTACAGTCCTCAAAAATAATTTATTACACTGTTTCTAGAAAAAAAATGCTAGTCCTTTTAAAATGTTCACTTTTTTCCCCAGTGTGCACAAGAAATGTGCATTTCTCTCTAACAGTCTAAGAATACAAAAAGCCAACTGAAGGATTATAGGGAGGACGTGGTGGAATCCACAACTTCTCTTCCATTGCAGACGGCTGGAACATAGACATTTGCTGAGGCTGAAAGACAAAAACTGGCATTAGATGCTACAGCTGTTTAGAGCCACCTGACTTTAAAGTTTCAGGATTATAGCGGTATGTTTTTAAACCAAAGGGATCCTGCACACAGAAAGAATCAGTGTGGCTCCCCTGCAAGTTTGAAACCATTTCAAAACCATTTACATGTGACACATGTAAAAACAGGGCAGGGCTTTGATCACATTGTCATGGATGCCATTTTGATCTTGTTGACATCCCACCCCACCCCTTGGATGCCCCGGTGTGAGTGTTGCAACGATACTGAGAATGGATTGACAATGATCTCGGAAATAGAATGGCTGGGTCAACTTTCCTTTAGGTCAGTGTTTATAAAGTGTGGTCCTAGGACCCTCTCAGGGGTCCATTAAATGAAAATTATTTGCCAGTCTATGTTGAAAAATAATACAATATTAAAATCCCATTGAACCATTGTGAGAAATGGTAGCGGCAGCAAATGTATCCATTTTAATTTTTAATATAGTAAATATCAATAAATAGAACCCATACAAACAAAAGCTCTTTTGGGGTCCTCCATAATTTTTAAAAGTGGGAAGGGGTCCTGAGAGAAAAAAGTTTAAGAAACACTGCCCTAGGGTCTTAAAAAGTTGCAGGAAGATGCTCAGGACTACATACCATATGTTCCATCTTGGTGGAGTTGAGATCATAGGTGAGGGCCATGGGGCCCAAGAAAGTGGGTAACACCAGGAAATTGTCCCTTAAGTCACAACCCAGTTTGCGGTCACCATTGGGGGTTAGAACATTAAGCTGCCAACAACAGCATTTCACATGAACTGTGAATATGGACCCACAGGACACCCACTGCCTACAGATCTTCCTTCCCTTAGGCCTACCCTCCCCATGGATTGCTTAATATCTATCTTTTCCAGCCGGTAAGAAAAACACCTTTCCCCTACTACTATGAGGCTGTCTTGATGCCTTCCTCTCAATCACCCATAGGTAAAGGTTCCCCCCGCACATTTGTGCAGTCATGTCTGACTCTATGGGCCTTTGCTCATCTCCGTTTGTTAGCCGAAGAGCCAGCGTTGTCCGAAGACGCTTCCACAGTCATGTGGCTGGCATGACGCACGTGGAACGCTGTTACCATCCCACCGAAGTGGTACCTATTCATCTACTTGCATTTGCATGCTTTCAAATTGCTAGGTTGGCAAGAGCTGGGGCGAGTGCGGTAGCTCACTCTGTCACATGGGGCTAGGGTCTCGAACCGCCAAACTTGCGATCTTCCGATCAACAAGCCTGGCGTCTTACCCGCCCCTACAATCAAGTTGAGTTTGAGATTCTGCTTCTGAAAAGCTAGCAAAGAATCCTCATTCCCTTCCTAAAACCAGAACTCCCAGGGTACTGGGGAGAGAGCCATGCCTAACAAAGAAAGAAAGAAAGAAAGAAAGAAAGAAAGAAAGAAAGAAAGAAAGAAAGAAAGAAAGAAAGAAAGAAAGAAAGGAAAGAAAGAAAGAAAGAAAGAAAGAAAGAAAGAAAGAAAGAAAGAAAGAAAGAAAGAAAGAAAGAAAGAAAGAAAGAAAGAAATATTTTACAGAGCTAGACAGTAGACAAACACTATCAATCTCCTGCCATGAGCTTGGGAAGTCCTGGTGCTGGTGGAATATCCTAGAATGATACACAAGTATGTCATTGCTGAGGGAGAAAAGAAGATGGCAGGGTCTGCACAATTCTAAACAGGATTTTGTTAACCATTCTTTGTTGAAAAAGCCAACATTCATTGGTTTAATGTATTTTCAACATGATTTATAAAAAAATTAACAACACTGGGTCCAGAAACTAAGCAAGCTGCATTGTGACCCACTCAATGTGAGGCTGAGGGATGGGTGGCCCTTTGCCCAGTTCTCAGGCAAATCAATTGTCCATCTTAGAATATGCCTTAAAAAACAAGAATGTGCTTCAGCCTGGTTTGCACAAAAACATGTTCTGCTACCAACCCAGCATAGCCAGTTAGACCAAATACTCACTTTTATTCACTGTAAAATGTAGCTTGTGGACCTTGGAAATCCTATTCCTTGCAAAAGAAGACAGAGCTACTGTAGGTTTACTGAGTGGATTGGTTGGGGACCTCAGTCCCCTACCTACTGAGTTCTGTATTCAAGGCTACCAGATCTGGGCTGCAAAAATCCAGATAACCACTAGATGGTACCAGACAGGAAAATCACTCTACCTCTTTGCTGTTATCTAGTGGTCATCCAGATGTTTGCAATATGTGCCACGCCTTATACTTTCACCACTGTGAACCTGTATTTTCTTGGGAATCTGAGTATGGAAGAAATCACACTGTACATGTTTTGCATGCTAGGTAGCCTTCAAAGTAATGAACACAATTCTCAATGGAAAACTTGAACAGAATGAACAGAACTATATTGAACAGAATATAGTAAAACAATCCCAGTCAATCATTAGGGCAAGCCCATACGTATATTCAGAACTACGATGTTTCTTTCTGTTAAGATTTCATATAGAGGTACAACCCAGACAATGGCTAAATTCCTCTCCTCAGTCTTTGTGGTCCTAACTTTTGAAGATATAAACTGAGGTTGAGTTTGCCCAAGGATATTCTGTAGGTTCTTGGCTTCTGAGAAGATGTGTCCACAAGGGGGGTTTAAAAAGCCAAGAGGCAAAATTGTCCATTTTACATGTGTTTTGCACATTCAACACATGTAAAAACATGGCAGGACTTCAATTGCACAGTCATAACCATCATCTTTACTTTTCTGATTACCCCTCCATGGATACCCCTGATTTGGAGCAGTTTGAAACCCAAGCAATGAAGTTACCTATTGTATTCTAAAACTTGTGTAATTAGGCATGAAAAAAAGATTTTTTTTTAAAAAAATGTACTTCTTCACACCACTGTACTTTTCACTGAAATAACCATCTGATTTTTTGATACTCATTAACAGCTGCGGTGAGGCAGAAATTCACATTTTTTAAACCATATAATTGCATATTATGCAGATGTTAACCAGCTGTTTCTTTTTCTTGTTTTCTCTCCAAGTCATTTACTCTTCAGTTTTAAATTCAGCCTTTCCTTCCTTCTCCAAAACTTTTATATGATTTTCTTTAAAAAAAAGAGAGATGCTGTTAACTTGGTTTGAATTTTTTGCTTTCATTACAGATTGTCTGAACTAGGGCAACAGACCTGGGGTGCAAAGCTCCAGATGAACAGTAGATGGCAGCAAAGGAGAAATTGTGGAGTCCTTGGTGCTTTCTGAGCTTGGTTTATTTATTTATTTATCATACTTATATCCCGCCCATCTCCCTCCTAAGGTGGGACCCTTTGCTTGCAGATGTTTCATTACCCAACTAGGTAACATCATCAGTGCAAGTGTGGGGTTTGCTCCCTGTTTATATCCAGTTGCTTGCCCTGCCAGTGTTGGTGGGGATGTGGTTTTCTCCTTCGTAGTTCCTTGATTAGGGTATTTTTTCTGCTTGATTGTTTGCCTGGTGTTAATCCCTGCTTATCTGGGTGTTGGCTGCTGGAGAGGATGTGTTCTGGCCTTTTTGTTTCCTTCTTCCATTCCTTCTGAATGTGTGTAAATGTGGCTTGTCTCTATGTGTCTATTGATGGCTGATTTGTCTGAATGCAAGGCAAGCAAACAACCAAGCTCAGAGAGCCCCAAGGACTCCATATTTCAACCCTGAGCTACATATATTATCTTCTATTGAAAGGAGAAATTGCTATAATTTCCTGCATTTTAGATCTGGTAGCCCCAGTCCTTTAACTACAATATTTGTGATACTGTACTGTGGCCGTAAGCTCCTATGACTTTCTGGGACAGTGCAGAAATGAAGAGAACAGGAGTTTTTCGTTTAAAGGAAGAAAGAGGGTAGACCAACTTTATTCCTTACCTTGGGAATAACTGGTTCCTGTCCCACTGACACTGAACCTGTTGAGGTGCAGCCTGTGAGTGACCACATTTTTCTGTGGCTGGAAGAGAACGATATGCACTTTGGGGGCAAACAAGCAGCCCAGGACGACAAAGCCACTCAGGCTGACCGAGATGCACATGGTTGTGGTCTGCACCTGCGTGGGGGAAAAAAAGAACACATGCAAAAATTACTGCAAAATCAGAGAAGTCAGAGAGGGAGATGCATGAATGCTCATTTCAGATGTTGCCAACAAAGAATGCACGTTGGACACTGCATCAAAGGTAGCCTTCTAAATGCTTTTAGATGACAACTCCTCTCAACTCTAACCTCTGGAGGTGGGAGTTGAGAGGCCTACATATTAGCATCCAGATGTTTATGCCTAAAACCAGGGGTGTCTGCCAATCTGGGAGCTGCATGTAGCCTGTTCAATAAAGCTGTGACTCCATGCTAGTCCTCAGTGTCTACATAGGTCATTGTTAGATGTCCCGGTTGCCTGTGACCAGCCCCAAATTGCATGAAAAGATCTAGAGCAATATAACAGTGATGCTCTCACTTCTGAAGTCTATCATAGAGTTGAGTTGTGCCTCACTCCTTTTTTGCTGGCCCTTCTTTTTTCAGATTACAGCAGCATGGTCCTATGGATGGGGCATAACTAGAGGATCAACAGAGTATCAGAGAGACCAGGCTCCTGGTGGTGGTAGTGGTGGAGGCACCTTCTTGTGAGTGTGAATGGTGGAGCATGGAACTCAGAGCAAGGATGAATGGCATGCACACTTGAGTTCGTGTTTGGGTGAATGGGTGAATGAATATATTGGGGTTCTGCAAAGCTTTGTCATATCAAATCAATGCAGTAAAGCTTTGATTATTGAAACCACTGAATCAATTCAATGAATCACTTCAATTAAATCAATTGAATGGAATCTGTGATTCATTTTCAGGGATAAATAGAACTTTATGGTGGATATGCAGAAAACTGATTTTCCAAACTGAAAAAGAATGACCAAAGAGTTTAACAGATCGATTTGCATAATTGAAAAATTCAATTGGATTCATACATCCCTAGCTGAGCCAGGTTTAAGACTACCCTCATCTATAGAAGTGCACTGGATTAGGATTAGTCAATCTTTGTTTTAGCCCAATGTACTTCCCAGGATTTTTGGAAGAGAGAGTATGCAGACATCAGCTTGAGTTCCTGGAGAAAAGGTGGGATATAAATCTAACAAATAAATAAATGTCTGAAAGAGAGAATAATGGGAGGAAAAAAGGGTTTCCTGCTCACTTTTGGGTTCAGCCCCTCCCCTCCCCCAACTCTTGGCTCTACCCATCACTAGGACACAATTTCCAAAAGTTTCTGCTGAAAGTGGCACTCATCCTCCACATGTCCATTTTCTCTGCCCTAACATTGCTGAAAATGACGACCTGCCATATACTATATTCACTTCACTTATTCATTTAGCCCTGGGCTGACTTTTGAAGTGGAGCAATCACTTTTTCTTTTAATGAATCCTGTGCAAAATGCCAAATGGAATATGCTTCTCACAATGGGTTAGGATTTGGCTGAAATGATGGCGGTTGCCTTACCCTGTAGTCACTTGACGTCACATAAAAGATTGGCAGAAATGCCAGCCAAATAATGCAAGTCGTATACATGGTAAAACCAATGAATTTGGCTTCATTAAAATTTTCTGGGCACTTCCTTGTTTTGAAGGCATACACAGTGCATAAGAGGACGAGGATCACATCGTATGTTAAAGAGATGAGCATGCTGGCATCTTTGACATTGCATTTCAATATGACGGTCTGCCTTTTCTCTGGAAGGGTATATCGACGCGTGCCTGGAGCTTCTAAAATCAGCCACACGGACACCACCACAATCTGCACCATGATGAGACTCAGGCAGATGAAGACTTGGGAGCGGGGGCTGATGAATTTTGGCCTCTGAGCCCCATTCTTCACCCCATCAAATATCCTGGCAATGCAGTTGGTTTTGGTCAGGAGAGCGGAGTAGCAAATGGCAAAGGATGTTCCCAGACCCAGGCGACGCAAGGTGCATATGGCTGGGGAAGGCTTAGCGATGAAAAAGAACGTCATGCTGTAGGAGAGGAAGACTCCAAAAAGAAGAATGTAGCACAGCTCGCGGCTTGACGCTTTCACCAAAGGAGTGTTGTTATGCTTGATAAAAACCCCCACCACTAGGAAAGTACAAATGAAGCCCAAGCATGCGATGGTCACAGGCCCTATGGACCAGGCGTCTTCCCATTCGATGTAATCTTCTGGCAGGTCGTAACAGCTGCTGAGATCAAGCGTGGGCCACCGTCCTGGGCCACAGTCTGTGCAGGTGAACTCATCGGCCAGGTACTCAAAGGGCTCACAGGGAATGCAAATCCAGCAGCAGACGTCTCCGGGTTGCATGTTCTTCATCTCGTTGGGCGCACAGGGATCACTGCACTGAGCAGTGGGAGCAAGGCCTCTGGACCAGTGAATGGCACCGACCTCGAGGGTCAAGGTCTCAGCCCACTGCCCCACTTTCAGATAGGAATACCGACCTCCAACTTGCTGGAAGTTGAAGACATTGTATCGTCCTATCCCATCGCCATAAATATCAAATTTAACAACACTGTCTGCAGATTTGGAAGAACGGAATGGAGCTGTGGAAATAGGGAAGGAAAGAGGATTTTCATATTATATAAAGTAGTACCTTTCGTATAGAGTTACGATGTATGTGTGAGTTAGAATGAAAAAGGTCCCAATCTAGCTACACACTTTCACCACTCTTCTGTGAGAAGATATGATTAATCAATTCTTGCTATTAGCATATAAAACAGCATGCAGATTTTGTTCTTGATGAAACAAAACTCAGTGAACCCATCTTGATGAAAGTGAAATTGATTCAACCGACATGCCCCAAAGAGTCATTTATAGTCATGGTAGGCTTTAATAAATTTATCCCATTGAATTGTCTTATTTTTTATTTTCTGAGTATTCAGGGATGCCGGACATTCTAGAAAAGATCTGCCTGAAGACTCCTGGTACCTCTAAAGCTATGAAGCATAGTTATATAATATGATAGTATCACATGGGACATGTAGTTTTCAAGTGTTTTGCATCCAAACCCAGGATTCTGCTCTCATGGAAAACTCTTTCCCTGGAAGCTGCTGTTTCAGTATTCCAAGCATCAACTGGCCTTCAAAACAGATCTTTTAGTTGCTTTTACTTCATCAGTTATCAAATACTGTACATTTGATACCTTGGGTGAGAGGCTATTATCAGTGTGGGAGCTGGCTGGGGGCCTTAGAGCGGTGGAAGAAGGATCCAACCCCCATCATATTTCAACTAACATTATTGGGAGCACACTAATCTTTTGAAGTCGTTGTTCTTCTGCTTCTTACTTTCCTGCTGAAGCTGCTACCTCAAACTCAGAAATACAGAGGGCAATTATGATTCCTAAATATGTAAACCTTTCCCCAATAAATAAAATTGATTGTAAGAATTGGGGACCCAAATGTGACTCATGAAACAAGACAGACATATTAAACTATAATAGCACCATTTTGTTTGATTTCTGGCTTCCAAGCCTAGTCTTCATTCATCTTAATTATTCTGTTTGGCCACAATCTCTCCAAGAACCCCTCTGGTCTGAAACCTGACATTTTTGGGCAAAGACTTTGCTAGATTATGATTATTATTGAATAATACACATGTCATTCTTGCTTGTTCATTAAAACCAACCCCCTGCCTAAAGTGAAAGAAACAAGCAAGTAGGATAGTTAGCATAATCACCATGATGTCCATCTGAAAAGAAGCAAGTATTGGGAGTCATAGGATCATCTAAAAAAGTGAGATGACTTTTAGTAACATGTCAGGGGTCACCACGTTTTGCAGAAGTCAAACCAGATTAGGAGCTCATAAACACATCACATCTTCAAGATGGAAGGACCACTGAGGCCACTGCGTTCAGCTCCCTGTTCTCTGCAGGAATCCAGTTTAAAGCATCTCTGACAGATATTGTAGCTGTTGAGCTTCCCCTTGAGCACACCTAGAGAAGGGGAGCTCAGGCCCCTCACTTATTGCTCTTAAGAAAGGAAGTTTTTCTGATGTTCAACCGAAATCTAATTTAAGATCATTATTTCAGGTCCTGTGCCCTGAAATGATGGACGTCTTCTTTACGGACAGACTTCCCTGGGCAAAACAGATGAAAAAGAACAACTCCTTCTTCTTGCATTGACTGACTTAACCATGCTTTGCTTGTCTTCAAATAAATTCATTTGTAACGAAAATTGTGGCTTTTTGGTCAGAAATCTCAACAGTTCTAAAAGTTCCTCCTCTCTTGATCCACACAGAATTGCAAACACTGCTATTGTCTCAACCACCCTGTGTGTGCGTGTGTGCATGCAAACAAAAGAGAAAAAACCACATTTCCCCAGAATTGAATACATAATGGATTCAGTTTCCCAAGAAAGTGTACAGTAGCTGAAACCCTCCTTTCTGAAATACAGCTCCACACTTTCCAGAAATGTAATCCAGCTCTCCAATCCCTGAAAAGGCCACTGGATAATCCTGACATAGGGAATTCTTAAAATCATTTCATGTATTCCTTGCAGTTCCAGTTTCCATAGTTACAGGAAGAGTCTTGTACCTCCTAAAATTGGCAAGACCCCAAAGGCAAAAATGAACATCACAATGTTGTGTCAATCTCAAATGGCACCTTTCTGAACAAATTTACTGAGAGGTGTTGTTTGAGTTTCACCTCAAGAACAGGATATTGGACAGACTATATTGTCCCTTTTCCATCTGAATGTGATACTGACAAACAATGACAACAACGTACACCCTTGAGTGAAATCTGAGCAAGTTGCTGACTGCACTGTTGATTGTGGGAGCTATTTGGAGTAATGGAGTTTCAGGAGAGGGTATGACTTTTCAAGGTTGTTTCTGTCACAATCTATCATCCCTTAGTTTCCTCATTAACTCCCTGCCTTTAGTTTTGTGTGTGATAGCAATTTGTAGCGGTGCATCATTAAAGGAGATACCTCATTACCCTCACCACCTGGTTTATTTCACAGTGCGCCATTATGTAAATAGAGACATTGCCACTAAGCATCAGGAAAGGAACATGCACTTAAAGCTGATTAGCTGGGAAGAAGGTTGCTTCAAGGCAAGTGTCTACAGGATTCAGTCTACAGCACTTGCCTGAAAGGAAGATAACCCTGAGTTGAAGGTTGACCCCTTTCCCTCTCCCACAAGAAAGGAAGAGTACACATCTTCCCCAACTTCTCAACCTAGGACTGCCAACTCCAGATGAAACCAATCCTGGAGCTTCCTCTCCCCCGCTTAAATGTATGTGTGC
The DNA here is from genome assembly GCA_023362775.1 of Charina bottae. Classification (NCBI taxonomy): domain Eukaryota; kingdom Metazoa; phylum Chordata; class Lepidosauria; order Squamata; family Charinaidae; genus Charina; species Charina bottae. The sequence continues at coordinate 5,054,660 of JALMGJ010000029.1, read as the reverse complement.
AGGGTGTCCACAGGGTATGGTTAGAAAAAAAGTCAAGATGGTGGCCACAGTGGTGCAATCAAAGCTCTGCCTGTTTTTTATGTGTGTTGCACATGCACCTTCTTCCAGTGAGAAGGAGGAGGAGAAGTAGGAGAGAAAGAGGAGAAGTGGATGAGAGAAGGGAAGGGATAGTTGCATTTGGAAAGAAAGAAAAGAGAAAGGAGGAGAGAAGAAGACGGCAGAGATGTGGCAAGGGGAAAGGGCCATGAGCAGGGAAGGAAAGAAAAGAGAGAAGATGTTGCAAAAAGGCTTAACTTCTCCAGGCTAACAGTCCCTCCCAAGAAGCAGTTGATCTTCAGGCTAGTCTACATAAGCATGAAGGCTTCACTAACCCCACTCCAATTCCTAGGTAATTATTTGGGGGAAAACCCTAATCTTCTGGTTAGGAAAATGTAATGCCCTCTGTACATGGCATTTATTGATCCGACTAAGGCTTTTGATACTGTAAATCGTACCGCTCTCTGGACCATCCTTCTGAAAATCGGATGCCCTGATAAATTTGTGAACATCTTGCGGCTACTCCATGATGACATGATGGCAACAATCCTGAATAACAATGGCTCTCAAAGCGATCCATTTAAAGTGGAATCCGGCGTTAAACAGGGATGTGTTATTGCTCCAACCTTATTCGCTATCTTCATCGCTATGATTATACACCTTGTTGAAGAGAAACTTCCTACTGGTGTAGAAATTATATATCGAACAGATGGAAAGCTTTTTAATCTTAGTAGGCTGAAAGCAAAAAATAAGGTAATTACAACTTCTGTTATAGAACTTCAATATGCTGATGATAATGTAGTCTGTGCACACTCCGAGGAAGATCTTCAAACTATCCTAAACATCTTTGCAGAAGCATATGAAAAGCTCGGCCTCTCGATTAACATTAAAAAAACCAAAGTGCTTTACCAGCAAGTTCGAACCAATCCCTCCGCAGCGCCATCAATCCAGCTTAAAGGTGTGTCACTAGAAAATGTCGACCACTTTTCTTATCTCGGCAGCCATCTATCTACAAAAGCCGACATCGACGCTGAAATTCAGCATCGCCTGAGCTCTGCGAGTGTAGCTTTCTCCCGAATGAAGCGTAGAGTGTTTGAGGATCGGGACATTCGCAGGGAGACCAAAATGCTTGTTTACAAAGCCACTGTACTACCAACCCTTCTGTACGCCTGTGAAACATGGACCCTCTACAAACGCCACCTCCAACTTCTTGAAAGATTCCATCAACGCTGCCTCCGAAAAATTCTGCAAATTACTTGGGAAGATAGGCGGACTAATGTTAGCGTATTAGAAGAAGCGAAAACCACCAGCATTGAAACAATGATCATCCAACATCAACTTCGCTGGACCGGCCATGTTGTTCGAATGCCTGACCATCGTCTTCCAAAGCAGCTACTTTACTCCCAACTTAAGAATGGAAAACAGAATATTGGTGGACAGCAAAAGAGATTCAAAGATAATTTAAAAAAATGTAATATCAGCATTGAGAACTGGGAAGCCCTAACTCATGAGCATTTCAATTGGAGGTCAGCCTTTATTAAAGGCGCTATGGACTTTGAAGAAGCACAAGTACAGGGCGAAAGGGAGAAAAGAGCTAAAAGGAAGGCACGTCAAGCAAACCCTTATCATGACCGTCTCCCACCCGGAAACCTATGCCCTCATTGTGGGAGGTTGTGCGGATCCAGAATTGGCCTTTACAGCCACTTACGGATCCACTGTTAAAATTTTACCCTTGGAAGACTATCTTACTCGGCTACGAGTGATCGCCAATAAAATAAATTTGGGGGAAAACCCTAATCTTCTGGTTAGGAAAATGAGGAGTTACCTCTTTGGAAACGCAGACACTGTTGAAGAAAAAGAAATGTAAGGGCCAGGGTAGGCAGAATGAAGCAACCACTTTAAGTGGGAATAAATTGAAATAATAAATAAATAAATAAATAAATAAATAAATAAATAAATAAATAAATAAAACCACTTTAAGTGAAAGGCTGGGTGGGTGGGTAGGTGGGATACAGCTCCTACTCGCTAATGTCCTGATCCACCAGATGGAAGAATTCCTTCTGGGTTGCTGGAGGGCTGTCCTGTGTGGGTCAGCCCCAAGACCCCCAGAACCACATATATAGGGAGTGACCATGGCCAGGTCAAAGTGCATTGCTTGAAGGAACCTTCCAGAGGGGTGATTATAGGGTTGATGACCAACTGGAGATGACTGCAGTTCTATTGCTTTCAGGGAAATATGACAGTGGTCATCTTGGGAAAGCTTCATTCATCCCTTCAATGCTTCCAAGTGGGCAAGGGAGGACAACATACAATCATTAGCTCTGCCCTGCCCCATCTGTTGTACTTGTTTTGTCCTCTACATATTTTTTATGTTTTCTATTAGGGGGTTATGGGTACCTTTGGACCTGCAGAGGTTAAAGGACCTAATTTCATTCCTGAAGATCTCTACCCACAATGGCTTGTGACCTGTCCTTGTGGGGAGAACCGCCCTTGACCTGCCTGGGTGGCATCCAAGGCTGCAGATGTTGTGCACTTCTGTTTATAAGAGCAAAGATCTGCTTTGGGGAGGGGAGAACAACATATACTTAGCTCCCTGCTTTAGAAACTTATCCTCCAAAGCAGTGTTTCTCCACCTTGGCAACTTCAAGCTGCATGGACTTCAACTCCCAGAATTCCCCAGCCAGCTATGCTGACTGGGGAATTCTGGGAGTTGACGTCCACACATCTTGAAGTTCCCAAGGTGGAGAAACACTGCATTTGCCTGAAAGGACACATGTAAGAACCAGGCAGAGCTCTGACCACATTGTCACTGCTGCCGTCTTGACTTTTTGACCATAGCCTGTGGGCACTCCTGGTTAGAGCAAACATCACATCCCCAATTCTCCCTTTGGTGACTTTCAACACACGAGTGTCTCTCCTTTCATTGACAGAGATTTGAAGCAGAAAAAAAACCCCTGCAGACATTAATCGAGCTAACTGTTAATCCTCAGGGTCCATTGATCTGGCTAATGACTATGTAGGCAGTGCAGAGTCCGGGTACACATTTGTAAGTGTGAAAAAAAGGACCTGCTGCCTTAAGGAACCCAGCCCTTAAGGATCATGCTACTTTTAAAGCAGCATCTTTGCGGAGGCTGTGGTGGAAAAGATGGGCAGCTTTAATGGAGCAGAATGGCGCTTGTTGGTGCCAAAGGATTTCTTTCAAATGACCTTCAAAGTCTACATTGCCCTGATAATTTCGTCACATAGAAATCCTTGTTTGATATATTTTTGGGGAAAGGCATGGAAAGGAAAGGTTATCAGCAATGACTCTCAGATTCTTCTGACTAGATTTGAAGCCTCCTTGTCAATCTCTTGAAATAAAAATGCTTTACAACCTCCTAGAGCACAGCGTTCATCTCTTGGAAACCCACTCAGCCTTTCAAAGCCAGGCATATGAATTTAAACACCCCTTTTGAATAAAATTAGATGGAGCTCCCAGGGACAACCACAGGGGTCAAAAAAGTCAAGAGGCCAGCCACAAACATGCAATGGAAGTACATTGATATATGTTAAAAGGGGCAGGGCTTCAACTGTACAATCACGGCTGTCATTTGAACCAAACTGGATTTTCAGAAGGATTAGTACTGTAAGTAAAAGTTTTTATTTTTATCGTAATTAAAATTAATGAAAAATACTAGTTATTTCCCCCCCCCCCTTGATACTTGACTCCTAATAGACATGCATACCAAGCTGATTTCTCATGGTCTAGAACAGGATTTTTCAAATTGGGTTCTGTGGAACTCTTGAGTTCCATGAGAACATGGATGGATTCTCTGGGATGAAGGGAAATATGAAATCTCTGAGCAAGGGACTAAGAGGGGGGGAAAAACCTTGAATGCACTCATCCATCCACTCCCACCTCAATGCCCTAATGCCTCATTGATCAGCCAAAGGTAGAGAACTATACCAGGTTTGTCAGAACAGACTGTCATGGAGGGTTAGATAGTGTGGAAAGAAGGACAGATAAGGGCATGGACTTGTTCCTGTCCAGGGCAGGGTAGGAGCAGAACCAGTTGGCTGAAGCTACAGGGAAATAGATTCAGGTTCAATATTACGAGGCACTTTTTGATGGTAAGAGCTGTCAACCAGTCTCATGAAGTGATATGTTCCCTGAACAGGAGATCTTCAAACAGGCTGGAGATCCATCTACTGGAAATGCTTTAGCAGATTCCTGTCCTGACTTTGAGTGAAGGAACACACTGAGACTTGGTGTACAGGCTCTAGTGTTTTATTGTTCTACTCTGCTAGACAGAATCCAGCTAAACTAAAATAAACTGGTAATGCTCAGAGAAAAGGCCCAAGAAACTAGGGTGGGGCCTTCTTTAGCCTCTTGGGAGGAAAGCAAAGCGATTCAGTACTGTGCATGCGTTTATCCCCCTGGAGGGAGCCCCCTCCTTCTTCACCAGTTATCTCCCTGACAATTCCACACCGATTAGGACATTGGAGTTCCTCTGAGTTCCCTTCTAACTCAGTGATTCAATGATAATTTCACACGATCCAGGCTTTATTGGGCTAATTCTGTGATAGATAACTATAGGACTTTGGCTGATCAGGAGTTTTAGCTGCTGAATTCATACCAAACCCAGGCATACATAGTCTGTGGGGGGCATTGATGTGCGAACCAGACTTCTTGTTTGACTTTGTGCATTAAACTACAACAAAACAGTAGGAAAATGGGGTGCTGCAAAGTAATTTGCCCTCACAAGAGCAAGGGTAAGCAAAGGAAATTAGGGTATATATATCCTTTGTATTATCCCCTTATCCTTAGGGAAACCATTTTGTGAATGGGCAAGACCCCTCCTCCCAGAAGCCATTTTGTGAGAGTACTCACAACATATCTTCAACATTTCAAATATCCCCACCAGTTCTAAAAATTTGGGAACTCCTGATGTCTTTTTGCACAGGGGCAAAAATAGTTGGTTGAATCAAAATTGAACCATTATTTTGCCATAGAAACAAGAGGGACTTTTATTATGCATTCTAAGTGGAGGCAAAAGATTAATGTATACGAAATGGGATGAACACACAGATCTTACTGAAATTATTAGGGAATCCACAAGTTGTTATTGTTGTTATTATTTCGATTAATATAGCCACGACTCTGGGCAGTAAACGCAAGTTTAAAAAAATCAGCAGAACAAGAATAAATAATAATAAACAACAATAATACAATGGTACCCAAGGACAATCAAACTTAAGCCACATAACCCTAGTCATGTCTGTAGCTTGAATCATGTCAACTGGATTTCTATTTTCTCAGTGGGAAACGTTTCGCTCCTTATCCAAGGAGCTTCTTCAGTCTGAGCAAAGTTAGTAAGGGAATCCTTAAATATGTTGCTGTGTGACCTTACACCTGGGGCTAGGTCATGGTTATTTTTTTTTCCCTTACTAACTTTGCTCAGACTGAAGAAGCTCCTTGGATAAGGAGCGAAACGTTTCCACTGAGAAAATAGAAATCCAGTTGACATGATTCAAGCTACAGACTGTTCCACCTGGATGACTGAGAACCTTCATAGACCTAGTCATGTCAGAATAAAAAGATACCACAGGCTCACCAAACCTACAGGCCCATGCCTGGGGCCACATCCAGCTTTTGAAGGATTCATGAAACACCAAGGATGAATGGGCCTCCTAGATTCCCTAATATTTACTGACCCATATTTTAAGGAATTTATTGCCTTTGTGTGTATATGTATGTGTGTAAATTGCAACGCAACATTATGCATTTTATATAAATATTTTACATTTTGGAGAATATATACTATATTGAACGCCACCTCCCATTCCCGCCAACTGCTATTTTGCTTTCCTCAACCATCTTCATTGTTGGGGGTGGGGGGGAGACCAATGCTGTTAAAAAAAGGAAAAGAATAATAAACATTCAACTATGGTTTGAAAAAGAAATGCCATTCGGTTTAATTGATAATTCCCAAGTTCCAGGAACACACTCTGAAATTTTAAACACCGATGCCTTGGGGTTGATAAGAGTCATTTAATTTAAAGTTATTCACGTTGGGAAATAGGTTGCACAGAAGCAGCCAGCATTGCAGGCTAATTTATACTAGCAATCAAATTCTAATTATAAAGGAAATTAAAAGCCTATATTTTCCAACAGTCTCACTCCAACTCTGGGCCTTTTAAAGAACCACAAGGTGATTCTTAAAACATTCTTCTAATGCACTCCATTGAAGTGGATGGAATATAAACCTGCCAAACTGTTTAGAGGGCCAGACATAAGTGCGAGCAGCACCTGGTTCCACTGAGATTTACGGCCTTGTTAAAGCCTTGTCCTCCTTCAGCCCACAGATGTCTAAGATCTAAGAAATTTGAATGGCATTTCACTTGGCTTTTCTCATGAAGTTCAAAGGAAAGTCTATGAACTGATTCACACATGAGAGGCTAGTTTCTTTATCTGGCAGGATGCTAGCCTGATGCTGCGAACATGTAGACCTGGCACTGTATGAAAACATCCTGTGTGAGCGTGATGTGAGTGTTTGTCCAACAGGGCTCTTATTAGAAAAAAATTAATAGAGTTATCCAATTAAATTAGGATACCAGTGCCTGGGAGAAATAAGTGATGAGCAAAGTCTGCTCTGACCTGCTATGAATGAATGAATGAATGAATGAATGAATGAATGAATGAATGAAACAAACTGTTTTTGAAATGCTAATCATATCTCTTCTTTGCAGCAAGATGGCAGCAGAGAATACAGAGCATCATCAATGCTGTCAAAAATAAATAAATAAAAATATATAATATATAATAAATATAATATAATATAATATAATATAATATAATATAATATAATATAATATAATATATATTAATATAACCGCCCAGAGTCCCCTTGTGGGGGGAGATGGGTGGTGATATAAGTTAGAAATATAAATATAATATAATATAATATAATATAATATAATATAATATAATATAATTATATATTATATAATAATATATATTATATATAATATAATAATATAATATAATATAATATAATATAATATAATATAATATAATAATATAATATAATATAATATAATATAATATAATAATATAATATAATATAATATAATATAATATAATATAATAATATAATATAATATATAATATAATAATATCAATACCTTACTATTTTAATAGCAATAATTGGTAGGAACTGCAAATTGCTTTGATGAGTTAACCTAGTTTTATTGTGACTGCCCGATTTTGAATGATTTGGAGCTTAATGGATATCCTTATACCAGAAGATTCTTTCTTAAAAACCTAATAACCAATTTTGAATCCTTCCCCATATCCCAATTAAGGAGTGGGACATAAACAGGGCAGCCCTAGAAATACCAAGTATTTCTCTCTTGCTTGGACTTTTCTAAGAGAGATATTATGTTCACTGAAGCTGTTTTTAAGGGCCATTTTGCACATTCAGAAAAGTCTGGCCCAGTTTTTGCCATATATTCCATGAAGGGACTGCATTTGTCGTGACTTCCTGACTAATTCATTTTGATGTCTAAGTTCATTCATACATGATACTTCAGTAGCTTAGGTACACATGTAAAACATGTCCAACTGGGAATTAGCTGGGTAAACACTTGCTATTGTAACTTACATCTTCTTGAGATGTGAAGAATTCAAAATGTGACATCCAGTGTAAGACGAAGGGGGATTTTTCAGAATACTTATGTCTGACTCTCTATTATCTTTCATGTTACATACAAAAACTGATCTTTTACCTTGGGGTGGGCAGACTTCAGTCTTGTGGGATCAATTTTTTTTTGTAAAAAAAAAAACTAGTTTTCCCATTGTAGCTTAGTGCAAAATAGAAAGGTAGAACCCTTTCAAGTCAAGTTTGTCTCCTGTTGCCTACTTCCATGCAGCTTTCTTGGCAGTTTTACCTATGCGGTTTTCCACTGCTTTCTTCTGTTTTTTCCACTTTCCAGTCTAACCAGCCAACAGCCCTGGACTTCTAAGGGTTAACCCAAGTACTAATCCCTGTTGACCTTGTTTCGCTTCTGGGATCTGACAAGGTCAACTAGAAGTTGTCATCAATATACACTTAAATTTACCCAGAATTTGTCCTAAGAGTAAACTAGTGAGTTTTTGAACTTTGTAGCTAAGGTGATTTGAGCCAATGACTTCCCACTTCACATCACACACCATCTTAGTCCTTCCCTTTTCCAGAACTTCCTGATTCCAGGTTGCACAACTGAGGGCTGTAAATGTGGTTTGAAAATTTGACCAATTATTTCTTTATTTCCATAGCTGATTGGAGAAAGTGGTGGCTTTATCCTAATTTCCAAAACTTGTTTTAAATTGAAACCATAGAAGAGAACAAAGACACCCCACCAACTTCTTTGCATTTTTTTTTAGATTTCTGTGATAAGGTTACTACACATTTTGAACACTCAATTTACAACTACCTCAAGGAATCGTGACTGTTTTATGAACTATTGTGTGAATGTCAGCTCCATTTTTGCCATGATTAGTTAACAAGTACACGACTTTCATTTTTTCTCTCCTCACCACCCTTATTCATATCATTTATAAAATTCTCTTAAGGGTAAAAATGATTACAGTTTGGATGGAGCACATATCAAGGGTTCTGTTCAAGCAGAAAATAGCTTCTGTCTCATCCTGAGATTTTAGTACTACCCAAAGGGAGCTTGCAAAGAATACTAAAAATGATAAAATATTAATTCAAGTCCTGAGATCTAGCAACTCTAGAATTGTTAGATGACTTACATGTTGGTCAGCAGAGATATGCAGAAGATAGATCAGAATGTGTTAGTTGATCTCTGGGTAATTCATAAATGAAGCATTGCTATTGGCAACATTTTAAAGTTAGTGAGCATATCTGGAATGTTCAGATTGTATTATGGGTGTTCTCACAAGATGGCCATTGTGAAAGGAGGCATCCCTAGTCACAATATGGGACATAGGATTTTTTCTCCACATAGGGGACAAGCAGGTCTACCTGATGTAGGTTGCAAAAATGTGGGCAACCCCGTTGTTTGGGATGCTCATTGTCCTCCAAATGTATCTTTGCTTGCTGTTGTTGTTTTTGTCAAGTGAGTACACCCACCATTTTAGTCTTATCTGCTTCCTAAAAGTATTCTTGTAAATGCAGACAAGGTAAGAAACCATCATGCCAACTTCCCTTTAAAGCAAGCAGGCATAGATGGGCGGGGCAGGGAATGTAGCAGGAGACATAGCTGGTATTTGTGGGCTCACATATCTAACACAAGAAACAAGTTGTGTTTATCCTTATATGAGGCTGCTAATAACAAAGCACTGAAGAAAATCAGTCACTGATATATATGTGGATGGACTACACATTGTTCTAAGATAAGCAGGTATTCAGATGTGCCCTGTTTCTTATTTCTTAGTTATGTCTTGCCGCTTATGCTACTATTATGAACCCGGCCACAGTTGGTGGATGTCAGCATTCCAGCAAACAACAACAAACAAAACATGACCATGTAAACTCTGCAGACCTGGTTTACCTAATTGTATTCTACGTCTGTACAGATTCTTTCACATTTGCAAATCCCTCATCCTAGTAGAGATCAAGGACCATTGCATCACATTATTTTGCTTCCCAATATTTTGCTCCACTGAATCAGTTCGAGAACAATCATGAAACCTCAGGGGGAGAAAGATAGAAAAAGTCTGCTGATGTATTCTTCCATTGCTTAAAAACAGAAGGATCGAGCCAAGGAGAGACTGAAGGTGAAAGAGGGCTGCAGCGAATGATTTTTTGAAAAGGGCATTAGTGACACCTTTAACATTCATCTGAGTACATGATTTCATGTCTTTCTCTCAACACATGGACTTGTCAAAAAATCTTGGTGAAGCACCCTGAAGATAAGTGTCATGGTGGCACCCATGCCACCCTGCCATGGTATAGTAGGTCACCTGAGCACATCACCTAGCCAAGGCGCCAAAGCTTTCAGTAGGAAGGAACTCAGCAGCAAAGCTGCCAGTCAGACAAATCACCGAGAGGTGTGGATTAGCCGAAAGGCATTCAGCACCATCAACAGAAAGCACTGGCCGGCATGGAGCAGGTGAGAGACAGAGAGGAATGTAATTGATTAACACATTCTAAGGGGAGGGGGAAAATTGGGAACCTATTAAGCTGCATGATCTTGTACTATATCTCACTTGAATCTTTAAAACAGGGCTTTCCAAACGTTTCCCGTGGCGACACACCAACGGTGGCACACAAGAAAACCTGGAAGCGCCGCACCTGCAGTGGCGTGCAAAAACCCGGAAGCGGCACTGCAGTGCTTTCGGGTTTTTGCACGCTGCCGCTGCTGCGGTACTTTCAGATTTTCACGTGCCACAGCGGTGTCCTTGTGTGCCGTGTGTAAACCCGGAAGCGCTGATGGCCCGCCACCACCATGCGCGCAATGGCACGCGGCAGTGGCGCGCCATCAGCACTTCCAGGTTTTGACGCAACACACCTGGGCCCCGCAGGCGACACAGTATTGTGTCATGACACACAGTTTGGAAAACTGTGCTTTAAAGTGAAATGTATGGTTCACTGTAAATAAAGCTTTTACATATCCTATGTGGCGTGTGTTTCATTTCATTTATTAGTTGAAGGATCGGAGACTCACAGAAAGATTCAAGTCAATATGGATGCCTTACCCGTAAATGACCAGTTTAGCGAGGAAGATCCACAACTATAAATTTCAGACTCCGTGAATGCCCTTCTGATATTGGGAGGTGAGAGCAGAGAGTCCAAAGGAAAGGGTCCTGGCTTGAGCAAACAAGAACGCACAAAGCAAAAAGTCAGCCAGTCGGCAGAAGGAGAACACCAAATCCCAATGACCTCAACCGAGCAAACCTACCAGAAACAGCCAGAGAGACAAAGAACCCAACTAAAGAGTACGCCCCAACCCAGCACCTCCAAAAAGAATAAGTATGATTGGGCGGCCGAAATTGGGGGAGGTGTGGAGCGGTACACGGATCAGTGGGTAACCAAGGGAAGGGGTTCCCACTCCAACCGGGTGGTGGTGGACCAGCAAATAGAAACGCTGGAACAAAAAATGGACAGCATGGAGGATCGGATGTTGCACCTAGAAGGAGTGGTCGATTTGATCCTCCACCTTTTGGAAAGAGAGATGGCAGCTCGTGCGAGGGCTGCGGATGAAGAGACATCCCCAGAGAGCGAGAGGGAAGAATCGGCAGCTGAAGAGAGCCGAGAATGGAACGACCCAGTGAGGGCACTCCCCTCATTGCGGGCAAGTCTGCAATGCAGCCGGCCCCGAAGCGGAGCAGTAACACGAACCTCGAGTCCAGACGCATTGTTTGGAGTGAGGGACTTGAAGGTAAAGTTCAATGGGGATCCAAAAAATTTAGCTTGTTTCCTAACCCATGTAAAAGGGTTTATGGAAGAGTGTGAGGAACTATTCCCCAATGAAGGCTCCAAGATGCGGTACGTTTCAGCCCACCTCGAGCTAGAAGCAGTAGAGTGGCTTATAGGATTGCATGACCCGGAGGCTGCAGAGCTAGAGGACTTTAATGAATTCATGAGTGCCCTGAGAGAATGATTTGAAGATCCCCTCATCAAAATAAAAGCCAAAACTAGTTTGCAGGGCATCAAACAAGGGAGCCAGTCAGTTTCCAAATATGCCACAGAATTCAGGAGACTGGCGGGAAAACTAACAGACTGGCCAGAGTAATTAAAAATTGAGTATTTCCAAGGGGGGGCAACATCCAGAAATCCTGGAGTGGTCCCTAGCCAGAGGGGATCCCGGAACATTGAAGGGGTGGATTTGCCTGGCTGGCGAGGTGGAGGACATGCGAATTCACTTCAGATGACAGCAGTGAGCCCAAACATCAGAGAGACGACCGCACAGTTCAACCCTTCCCCCTGAGAAGTGGACAAACTGTAAATCATGGGGAGAGGAGAAAGAATGGTGGGCAAAAAAGGGTCTTTGCTTTAAATGCAGAAAAGAAGGGCATCACATCACCAATTTCCCGCAGTACACAAACCCAACAATGCCTAAAGCCAGAGAGAAAAGCACCAAGGCACTTGGAGCAAAGAACAAAGGGGCAGTGGCAGCTTCGAATGAGAGGAGGTTCTGCGAAGCCTCTCCAGAGGTTGAAAGCTCAACAGATGAGGAGTTCCAGCTGGTGGGAAATGGACGGAACCTGTGCTGAGTGCCGAGGGGCAGGTGACTAAGAAGAGGCGTGAGGATTCCATGGTGAGTGGAACCTGTTCAACGATGTTGATAAATTTAAAAAGACTTTAAGAGGCCAGAGCAGCATGAATTTAGCAGGGTTACTGGATTTGGGCTGTACAGGATGTCTAATCCATCCTGCTTTAGTGTCTGGTCTAAGATTAAAAGTAAAGCAATTACCTAAACCCATCAACTTCATTCAACTTGATGGGTCAGAGATGAAAGGGGGCCCAGTGGAATATTGCACTGAAGTGGTCTGGATGAGAATAGGAACTCACAAAGAGACGTTGAGATTTATTGTAGCCCCCACTTCAGATCAGCCCATCAGCTAGTTGGGACTAGCTTGGTTGAGAGACCAAAATCCTCAAATAAATTGGTCAACCAGGCAGATGATTTTCAAGAACGGAACGTATGGAGGATTTGAACCTGGCGAACATGAGAATGAAATCGAACTGATAGGCGCAGCAACTGAAGAGGGAGATGGATCGCAAGGGGAGGAGGTTGACCTCATTTCTGCCCAATATCACGATCTAAAGGAAGTGTTCGGGGAAACTGAATCCAACCAGCTCCTGCCGCATAGAAAATCGGACTGCACTATTGAGTTGGAACCGGGCGCTGAACTACCTCAGTCCAAACTGTATTCTATGACTCCCAAGGAACTAGAGGCACTGTGGGAGTTCATAGACAAAAACTTAGAACAAGGCTTTATCTGACCAGCAACCTCACCAATGGCAGCACCAGTCATGTTTAGGGAAAAGAAAGATGGGTCGCTGCGCTTATGCACAGACTACCAGGGATTGAATGCTATCTGCACATCAAATAAGTACCCTCTACCCATGATGACAGATATGTTGGTGCACCTATCAAAAGGCAAAGTATTCACCAAACTAGACTTAAGAGAACCGTATTTCCGAGTTCGAATTTGGGAAAGGGATGAGTGGAAAACAGCATTTAATTGTCAATTAGGTTGTTTTCAGTATTTGGTAATGCCCTTTGGGCTAAAAGGTGGGCCTGGGGTCTTCATGCATTTAATTAATGAAGTGTTGCACAAATTTTTATATCGGGGAGTATTAGTCTATTTGGACAATATTTTGATCTACTCGGAGACACCGGAGGAACATGTACGGTTGGTTCAGGAGGTATTGAAATGCATACTGGAAAATCAATTGTATGTGAAACTGTCTAAATGTGAATTTCACAAAGAGCAATTAGACTACCTGGGGTATCGGGTATCGAGCAGAGGGATTGAAATGGATCTGGGAAAAATATGGGATGTGGTGGCTTGGGAACCCCCCAAAACCAGGAGGCAATTGCAAAGTTTCCTAGGGTTTGCAAACATCCATCAAGAAATAAACACTGCTGAGGAGATCGCTTCCGGGTGCTGAAGATGTCGGTGTGTTGAACCGAGCGCTCCTGTCTCGGCTCCGCGGTTTGCCTGGCTGCAGCAGTTCTTAAAGAGACAGAAACTGCTGAAATCTCCCCTTTGAAGAGAAGGGGATCAGAAGATAAACCACAAGGGTCGCTGAATCGCTGCTCTTTCCCAATTCCTGTCTTTCCACCATGGGAAAAAGGAAATTGTAGCAGCGAAGGCGACTGGAAGAATCATCGTTTTTGCTCTACAGGAAACCGCGAAATCTTTTCAGATAAGTAACACCTAAATTCAGCACTTTTAGTCACTGATTTATATTTGTGTTTATTTTAGTTTTACGTATTATTTGCTAAGATCCTTCTATGGACATGATTCATTGATATTGCTGGTGCTTGTGTAACCTTCTTGCCAAGACGACTTGAGAAAATGGTGGGAGTTTAAAGAATAATGACTTTACTCGGAGCTAAGTGATATTGAGTGACATTGACTATTGACAAATGGCTTATCTACTTATGTGGGACTAATCTATTTTCCTCTTTGGATTTTGAATTCAAATGGATTAATGGTCTGCCTTTTATTTTATTTTATTTCTGTTTTTCATCTTGATATGGCTTTTTTCTCTTTTTTTCTCCTGCAATGTGTTTGGATATTATTTGGATTATTTGGATTATAAGGGTATTTTTGGAGTTCCTTTGCCTTGAACAGTTTTATGAATTTCCTTACTATATGGGATTTTAATAGACTTATTCGTTATATTTTACCCTGGAGAGAGACATCTAGAGCTGAAGCTCTCCTTTCCCCCCCTCTTTTTTTTTTTTTTTTGATTTTTTTCCTCTCTCCTCTTTGAGACTTCTGATTATAAGTTTGCCTGAGAGCTGGATTGTTATTAAAATTCTTCAAGGATATTTTGACTACAGTTAAAGGAAATACCCGTTGTACTTTTATCTTTTATTTTTTCTATATGAGAATTGTTGATTTTACCAAAGTACACTCTGTCCTTTTTTTTATGCAACAACTTTTAAGAAAAGGTAGTATTATTTTTACTTTTTAATTTTTACTGTATATTGAATTTTTTTTTCTTTTCCTTTTCCTATTCACCTTTTGCTTTTGAATTTTTGAATAATTTTTTTTTATCCTCCCTCTTTCACCTCCCTTTTTTTCCTTCCTTCTTTTTTTTGTTGTCTGTTGCTGTTCCCTTTTGTCTTCCGTTATTTTTTTCTCTCTCTTTTTTACAGGAATACTTCACGCAATATGGCCACTCTGTCTGCAAGAGTGAAGAGAGACAGAGATAAGGAAAAGGAGAAAGAAACAGGGAGAATGCCTACTGATTCCATCGCATCATCTTCTGAAGTACCAGCATCAGACATGAAAAAAATATTGGATGCGATTGCAGCACTGAACCAAAAAATTGATGACTCAACTGCTACCCTGAAAAAGATGGACGATTCAATTACCTCCTTGGATATAAAAATGGGGAAAAAAATCAACAATTTAGGTCAACAAGTAGATAAAAAAATGGAAGCGATGAAAGAAGACTTAAAAGAAGAATTTAGAAAAGAAATACAAAATATTAAAGAGGTAGTAAATACCTTATCAGGGGAATCTAAAGAGACACAAGAACAAGTAAAGAAATTAGAGATTAAATCAGAATCTATTATTAAAGATATGGAATACAATTTAGATGCCATCGCTTTAGCAGAAATGAGAGAAAAAGAATTCATATTGAGATTGAGAGGAGTTCCAGAAAAGTCAGATGAGAATACGAGAGAATATATAGTTGGTGCTTTAGCTCAATACTTACAGATAGAAGAAGAAGATCTGGATTCAGAAATAGATAAAATCTTTAGAATTAACTCACGTTACGCTAGAGAGAAAAAAGTGCCAAGAGACATATTGATATATTTTGTGAGGAAAGTTACAAAAGAACAAATTTTGAAGAAGCACTACAGTGACAGATTAAATATAGCAGGGAAAGAGATAATTGTCTTAAAAGAAGTCCCATTAAGAATATTAAGAAAAAGAAAAGAATACTCCTTCTTTACAGATAAATTAAAGCAAAATAACATATTATTTAGATGGGAAAGAATAGAAGGAGTATCTTTCACTTTTAAAGAACAAAGATTTAAAATAAATTCCATTTTGAAAGCAAAGGCCTTCATAGAGAAATATATGACAGATATGAGTGAAGTATCTAATGTTCTGGAAGAAATGAAAGAGACATTTAAAGATAAGGAAAAG
The DNA here is from genome assembly GCA_023362775.1 of Charina bottae. Lineage (NCBI taxonomy): Eukaryota > Metazoa > Chordata > Lepidosauria > Squamata > Charinaidae > Charina > Charina bottae. The sequence continues at coordinate 5,038,795 of JALMGJ010000029.1, read as the reverse complement.
AGTGAGGACTTATCGGAGATGGGAGCTACCGGAGTGGATTTAAAAAAGAGCTTTTAAATATCTAAATATCATGGATTTTAAATATCTAACATGGAATATCAATGGGGCAAATTCTCCCCAAAAGAGAAAGAAAATTTTTCATTTTTTGAAAAAAATAAAATTGGATGTAATTTGCCTACAAGAGACTCACATTTGTAAAAAAGACATTAAGTATTTGATTCAAAAACAACTAGGAGAAGAATTTATTTCAGCTGGATTAAAAAAAACTAAGGGGGTAGTCCTGTATATACAACAAAAACTTAATCCAAAATTAATATTGACTGATGATGAAGGAAGATATATTGCAGTGGAAGTAAATATACAGGGGATTAAAACATTGATAGTTGGGATTTATGCTCCAAATTTTGATAAAGGATTATTTTATAAGAACTTAATGGACAAACTTTTGGATTTATCATATGAGAATTGGTGTTTTATGGGGGACTGGAATGGGGTGATTAGCCCAATGGAAGATAGACATTCGCAAAAAAAAGTGAAACCTACACAGGGAAAACTACCCCAGACTTTCTTTGATTTAAAAGATATGTTGGACTTACAAGACATTTGGAGACTTATGAATGGAAACTCTAAAGAATATACATATTACTCAGAAAGATACAGATCATTTTCCAGAATAGATATGTTCTTGATCTCTAAAACTTTAATGATGAATGTAAATAAAGCTGAAATTCTACCTAAAATTATATCAGATCATAACCCTGTTTTATTAACTATCAAAGGAAAAAGGAATGCATTTCGATGGAGGCTAAATGAGTCAATTTTCCAGAAAGAAGATGTTGTTCACATATGTAAGAAAAGACTAAGAGAATACTTTCTACTTAACTCAAATAAGGATACCAGTACACAAGTAATTTGGGATGCAAGTAAAGCGTATATGAGGGGTTATTTTATTCAATATAATGCTCAAATGCGGAAAAAGAAACAAGAAAAAATTCAATTGATTTTGGATGAAATTAAAAATAAAGAGAAATGTCTGAGGGCTAAACCGATGGATAATACATTGATAACTCAAATTAAATTTCTACAAAAACAAATTTCGATGACTTGGTACAGGAAATAGAAACTCAAATGAAATTTACAAAACAGAAATATTTTGAATTTGCAAATAAACCAGGAAGATGGTTAGCTCATAAGTTAAGAAAACAAAGACAAAAAAATATAATTTCTAATATACAACATAAAGGGAAAATTCTAGTGAATAATGTGGAAATACAAGAAGCATTTCATTCTTACTATACAGCATTGTATAAAAAACAGGATGTTAATATAGCTGAAATTGATGAATATATGAGTAAGCAAAGATTAATTGTTTTAAATGATGAACAAAGAACATTACTTAATAATCCTATAACAAAAGAAGAAATGTTAATGGCTTTAAGAAAATTAAAAGTGGAAAAGCACCAGGTCCGGATGGACTATCGGCAGCCTACTACAAATACTTTGAAGATGAATTGAGTATTCCTCTCCAAAAAACTATAAATTCAATTTTGGAAACAGGAATTATGCCAGAAACATGGAAAGAGGCTCATATTACTTTGATTCCGAAAGAACAACTAAATTTGAACTCAACAAAGAATTATAGACCAATATCATTATTGAATAATGATTATAAGATATTTACGACAGTCTTAGCGGAAAGATTGAAAAATACTCTTGGAAATTTTATTCATCAAGATCAAGCAGGTTTTCTACCCAAAAGACAAATTAGAGATAATATCAGAAATGTCTTGGATGTATTAGAGTATCTAGAACAACATAATGAAAAACAAGCCGCCTTGATATTCATAGATGCTGAAAAAGCATTTGATAATTTAAATTGGTCCTTTATGTTTAAAGTATTGGAGATTATGAACTTTGGTGGGAATTTTATTAAATGGATTAAATCAATTTATACACCCCAATCTGCAAAAATAATTGTCAATGGAGAATTTAGTAAACCTTGTGAAATACAAAAAGGCACAAGACAAGGCTGTCCTTTATCTCCGCTTTTGTTCATATTGATCTTAGAAGTTCTACTTAGAGATATTAGACAAGATGATGGTATTCATGGTATCAGAGTTAAAAAAGAAGTTTACAAATTAAGAGCCTTTGCAGACGACCTAATCATTACATTAGAGAATCCACTGGATGGAATTGAATTATTGATGCAGAAATTGAAGGACTTTGGGTCGTTAGCAGGGCTCAAAATTAACTTACAGAAAACAAAAGTTTTGACTAAGAACATGAATTATCATCAACAAGAGAAATTGAGAGAAATTACAGGATATTCTTTGGAGAAAAAAGTAAAATATTTGGGAGTTTATTTAACATCGAAAAATGTTAAATTATTTCAAAATAACTATATCCCGCTTTGGATTGATATTAAAAAAGATTTAGATCGTTGGGGGAAACTACAATTATCATTATTGGGGAGAATATCAGCGATTAAAATGAATATATTACCAAGAATTCTATATCTCTTTCAAACAATACCTATACTGACATCAGAGGAACCATTTAAACAGTGGCAGAAAGACATTTCTAAGTTCATTTGGCAAGGGAAAAAACCAAGAATAAAATATAAAGTCTTGCAAGATTCAAAAGAAAGAGGTGGTTTAGGACTCCCAAATTTGAGACTATACCATGCAGCTTGTGGTCTGGTATGGCTTAAAGAATGGATTGTTTTGAGAAATGAAAAATTATTAAATCTGGAAGGTCATGAATTAAGATTTGGATGGCATGGATATCTGTGGTATGATAAGGCTAAAATAAATGTGGACTTTAAAAATCATTATATTAGAAGATCCCTGTTGAGAATTTGGAATAAATATAAATCAATTTTATGTCATAAGAGACCTTTATGGATTTCCACGCAAGAAGCCTTTTATAGAACAGAAGTAAGAAATAAAGATAAGTGGTTGACATATAAGGACTTATTAAAAAAAGAACAAGGACACTATGTGATAAAATCAAAAGAAGAACTTGCCCAAGAAGGTTATACCTTTCAATGGCTCTCCTATAGGCAACTTATAGAGAAATTTAAATTAGATAAAAAATTTTTAGAATTTGAACAAACTAAATCAGAATTTGAATTACAATTATGTGAAAATGATGAACGTTTAATTGCTAGAATGTATAAATTATTGTTAAAAGGAGAAATGGTAGAGGAACAAGTTAAAGATTGTATGATTCAATGGGCGAAAAATATTGGCCACAATATACAACTTCATCAATGGGAAGATATGTGGACTAAAGGATTAAAATTCACCTTATGTTACAACTTAAAAGAAAATTTTTATAAGATGATGTATCGATGGTATATGACCCCACAAAAACTTTCAAAAATGTACGGGAACATATCCAACTTATGTTGGAAATGTATAAAACAAGAGGGGTCTTTTTACCACATGTGGTGGACTTGTAACATTGCAAAAGAATTTTGGACTGAGATACATTCATTGATGCAAAATATACTACAGATACGAATACCATTTAAACCAGAATTTTTTTTACTTGGAATTTGGGAGGAACAAATAGAAAAACATTTCTTTAGAATAATACAGTATATGATCACAGCGGCAAGACTCTTATATGCACAAAACTGGAAAAATCAAAGTGTTCCAACAATACAGGATTGGATGTTGAAATTATTAGAGATGGCAGAAAATGATAAATTGACTTGCTTATTAAAAGATAATTCAAATTGTTACTTTCTTAAAGAGTGGAAACCATTGATGGACTATTTGCAAAAAGCAGGAGGAGTAAAGCTAACATGGGGATTTGATGATTAGATTATATATAAATAGTATATAGTATAATAGACAAGAAAAGTATATGAATGTTATATGAATAACCAGCATGTAAAAACAAACTATCTATTTTATTCTTATGACCATAGTTGGATCGGAGGTTATCCAATTTCTTTGTCTGTGTTTTTCTTTTCTTTTTTTCCTTTACTGCACTTTTCTTTTCTTTTTCTCTTAATTTGTAGTTCTATTTTCATTTCATTCTTAACTTTTAGCTTTGTATATTTAAAATCCAATAAAATTTTAAAAAAAAGAAATAAACACTGCTTTAGTACTTAAAAATTACTCTGCCTTTGACTCAGTCATTCCCTCACCACAGGCAGGGATGGTAGCAGTCACTAGGAGCCAGGGAAAACAACTAGAACTACCTATAAGAGGGGAGTTACAAAACAAACTGCAGTCGAACTTGGAAACTGACAAATGGTTGCAAGACAATAAAATAAATTTGACAGAAAAACAAGGACTTTGGTGGCACGGGGACCGGTTGTACATACCAGAGCCCCTAAGAAAGAAAATATTAGAAAGTTGCCATGACGCAAAGTCAGCTGGCCATTTTGGGTTTGTGAAAACTTTGCACCTATCGAGGCGACAATTCTGGTGGCCTTCTATTTGCAAGGATGTGGAAGAGTACATAGCTAGCTGTCCCACTTGCGCCATGGCAAAAAGAGTAGGAGGGAAGCCCAGAGGATTATTACAAAATGTAGCAAGTCCCACCCAACTGTGGAAACAAATAGCCATGGATTTCATAGTAGATTTACCAGAAAGCCACAAAAAAACGGTGATCTGGGTAGTAACAGATTTATTCTCTAAACAAGCCCATTTCATCCCTTGTGCAAGCATACCAAATGCAGGGCAATTGGCAAAAATGCTCGTACAACACATGTACAGAATACACGGAACCCCAGAGCAAATAATCGGCGACCGCGGCATCCAATTCACTTCCAAATTTTGGAGGGCATTTTTTAAAATAATTGGAGTGGGACAGGTTTAAGTTCCGGATTCCATCCAGAGATGGATGGAGTGTGTGAACAAAATAAACAAATACTAGAACAATACCTTAGGTGCTACGCCAGTTATCAGCAAGACAATTGGGTGGACCTACTTCCATTCGTGGAGGTAGCCTACAACAATTCCATGCATCAGAGCTTTCAAGTAGTAAATGGACAGGAGTTTTTAGCATTCCTGGAATTACTCAGCAACAAAACCGAAATTGCCCCCTTAGATGAGTGGATAAAGCACATAGCGGAAGGATGGCCAGTAATAGAACAAGCTTTAACAGATGCCAAGAAAGCATACAAAAAATATGCTGACCGGAAAAGGGCGCCAGAATGGCCGCTGAAAGTGGGAGACAAAGTGTACTTATCCACCAAATTTCTAAAGTCTGCACAACCCTCCAAAAAACTGGGACCGAATTACAAACCCATCACCAAAATCATAAACAAGGCAACAGTACAATTGCAACTCCCAAAAAACTTGAGGAAAGTCCACCCCGTGTTCCATTGTAGTCTATTAAAACCCATAAAAAACTCAGATTGGTGGCACCCAGACCAAGCTACACTAGTACCGATAATGATAGATGGGGAACAGCACTTTGAAGTGCAAGAGATCTTAGATTCAAGATTACACTGGGGGAAATTGCAATACCTAATCCAATGGAAACATTTTAATAACTCTCAGAGAGAGTGGGTGGATGATCGACATGTACACGCACCTAAACTGAAGAAAAAGTTCCACAACCAATTCCCAAATAAGCCAAATTAAGAAAGGGGGAATGGTCTTGGGGTGGCGGGATGTCATGGTGGCACCCATGCCACCCTGCCATGGTATAGTAGGTTGCCTGAGCACATCACCTAGCCAAGGCACCAAAGCTTTCAGTAGGAAGGAACTCAACAGCAAACCACCAGACAGACAAATCACCGAGAGGTGTGGATTAGCCGAAAGGTATTCAGCACCATCAACGGAAAGTGCTGGCCAGCGCGGAGCAGGTGAGAGACAGAGAGGAATGTAATTGATTAACACATTCTAAAGGGAGGGGGGAAATTGGGAACCTATTAAGCTGCAAGATCTTGTACTTGATCTCTCACTTGAATCTTTAAAGTGAAATGGGTGGCTCGCTGTAAATAAAGCTTTTACATATCCTACGTGGCATGTGTTGGAGCTTTCATTTATTAGTCAAAGAATCGGAGACTCACAATAAGAGTGTAATGTACTCTTTCTATTTGTAGCAACTAATACACTCAATAAGACATTTGGTGGGGAGTAATGGGGGGGATAGTAGAAGAACAATGATTATGGAACTTATAGATGGCTGGTGCTTAAGATGATGTTACTTACTAACGTTCCTGGTGTGCACCTCAGTGAAATTCAACCACTGAAGCTACTGTATTCCTGTTAAGTACGGGAAATATGCTGGCTAAATGAAAGCCCTTGAACCTCACTTGATTATTTTATATTGTGAATAAGACCCTCATACTACCACTGCATTGAGGGAGATTACAGTATGTGCTAGGAAGAGGGTCGTCCCCCACTGTTCTCTCTCCCCAGGAGAGAATATTGCAGAGGTGAATGTTGCCTTTTAAATGTCTGGTTATCTATCCATCATCCGTCCATCCATCCATCCATCCATCCACATCAATCAATCAATCAATCAATCAATCAATCAATCATATTGTCCTCACTGGATATAGCAGATGCCTACAGGCAGGTGTATCTGCTTAAGACATCTCATTATGTGCTCCCAAGTAATATCAGGTTACAAGGAAAGCTGATGGAGTGGCTTGTCCTCTGGGCAAAGCTGCCTAGAAAGCCAATGGTGACCACTTTAGACTGGGGGGTGGGGGGGAGTGTGCATATATATACTTCTTGGGCAGAGTGGAATGGAGGGATATATGAACTCAAACAGGGCCAGTTCAAACTGGGAGCATTCCCAGAATAGCCAGAACAGTTCTGGTAAATTTGGAACATCTGTTTTGAACCTTTGGAAAAGCATTTTGAGCCAGAGAGGGAGGGGGAAACAAACAAACAAACAAAAAATCAAGATGGCAGCCACAACCATAAGATTGAAGACCTCCCTTTATTTACATACACAAAAGGGGTGAATCTTCAATCATGTGGTTGTGGCCACCATCTTTACCTTTTGGATCCCCTCCCCTCTAGTTGGGATGCCTCCAGTTTGAATTTAAAAACAGAGCAGTAGCATATGTACACTGACATATATTTGGGAAAATAGGACATAGAAAGTTTCTTGGATATAATAAATTTACCTTAGGAAGAACAGCATTTTCCTTACTGGTGTGCTAGTTTATTACATAAGAATTTTGAAAAATGTGTGAGAGCAAAAATGTATGAGAGTACAGACTTTCTTACCTTATCCTATGTAACCTGAACAGCACAATACATTTTTTAAAAAACAAGTAGATTATTCAGCTGTAAATTGTTCACTCGGCTTCTGTTGAGTGTCAATCCATGAACTATCTTTGAAGAAAGGGTGAACCATGACTCCATTACGGGATTTCAAACTTACATGAAACAATACATTTCCATGATAAAGCAGTTTTTAAAATTTTGTACAGCTCTGCTCAAATTTGTAGGAAATATAAATATTTAAAGCAGGGGAAGGCACACTCTTCCAAGAGTCTCAGAGTTCCTGCTTTGCAATAAACTGTTAGTAGCAATGCTTTAGCACCATTGCTCTTAGTTGTTTTTTAGGAATGAAAGATGGTTCAGAAGAAGCCAGGTCCAATACGCCTCTCTCGGAGGCATCACTGAACTTTCAAACATCCATCAAGAAATAAACACTACTTTAGTACTTAAAAAATACTCTGCCTTTCATACAGCAAGACAAAAATACTCTACTTCTTCCAGAGATTAACATGGCTTTTCTCCTACAATTTCAAGACATCAGCATTCTAAAACTGGAGAAGAGCTAAGGATTTTCCATCATCATTGCTCAAATGATGACATCATTCCTCAAATGACATAATGATGCACATGACAACACTTTACCGCTTTGGTTCCCTTTATGGACACCTGTGTGCTATAGTATTGCAGCCTAAATGTATATGTTTGATTGTGTGTGAAAACCTTTTTGTTTTGAGTGAAGTTGAAGATTTGTGTGTGGTTTCCACTTCAAGCCAATAAAAGATTGGTAACAAGATCAATATTTTTCTCTGAAACTGATTCCTGTTCAGGATTAGATCGAGATAATTTAAAGATACCATGTGACAGAGTGAGCTCCCGCACTCGCCCCAGCTCTTGCCAACCTAGCAATTCGAAAGCATGCAAATGCAAGTAGATAAATAGGTACCACTTCGGTGGGAAGGTAACAGCATTCTATGCGTGTCCTGCTGGCCACATGACTGCAGAAGCATCTTCGGACAACGCTGGCTCTTCGGCTAACAAATGGAGATGAGCACTGGCCCCTAGAGTCGGACACGACTGTGCAGGGGAAAACCTTTACCCTTTTTTACTGTTTTAGAAAGCTGCCTGAAAAGCATTTATGGACGTATCTAATCACTAACAGTTCTATGAAGCCTACAGCAAATAAAAGGGGAAGGATCATGCCCAGCAGAAAATGAAACATCTCTTGAGAAGTGAGTTTAATGGATCTTACTCTAAGGAAAATGATTATGGGGTTGTACCCTTAAAAGTAAATTTCTAGCATATTTTTACCACTTATTTATAGAGCTGTGTGAAGCTTCAGTGGAGAAATTTGATTCCCTCCAAATGGAATCAAATTTCCAAATCAAATTATCAAGTTGAACCAGATGCCTCCAAATCAATCTGACAATTCAGATTGTCAGATTCTTCCCCCTGAATCAATTTAGAAAATTGAATTGAAATAATTAACAGTATTTTAAAATTGAATCCTTTCCCTTACCTAATTCCTGATTTGGGAGAAAGGATTACCCAGATTTTCAAGCAGTGGTTCAAATTGAGTTCATTTTTACAGAAACAAAATCGAATTAAAACCACAATTCTGTTCAGCTTAACTGTTACTAAATTTGTATATTCTTCACTAATATTGTTTGCAATTGAACTCTCTCCTAGGATGGTATACTAGTCATGATGGAGTTATTTCTAGGATAAGTAGAGCTTTCTTGGCCCCAAGGGGAACTTTTCAGATGCTCCCTCGGATGCTCATCTGCCTCAGGCTACAGCAATTGAGGTGGGCCAGAGAAAGAGAGGAGGAAGATGATGGACACGTACTGTTGTTGATTCTTCCCCAAAATAGAGCAGACCAAGCCAAACAAGGGACTGAGAAGAAAAGCTCAAAAGCTGCCAGCAGTGGAGAACCTGTTAGGGCCTGCAAGGGCTCTACTTCCACTATTTATTTATCGAATTTATCACCGCCCATCTCCCCCCAAGGAGGGACTCTGGGCAGAGTCCAGTGTTTCTCAACTGTGGCAACTTTAAGATGTGTGGACTTCAACTCCCATAATTCCCCAGCCAGCATGCTGGCTGAGGAATTCTGGAAGTTGAAGTCCATGCTTCTTAAACTTGCCAAGGTTGAGAAACACTGGCTTACACTATTGAAGCTGGTTTATATAGGGTAGAAACAGTAAGAGGGCTCCATCTTTCAAATTTCTGTTTAGACCAGTGTTTCTCAATCTCAGAAACGTTAAGATATATGGGCTTCAACTCCCAGAATTCCCCAGCCAGCATGCTGGCTGGGGAATTCTGGGAGTTGAAGTCCACACATCTTCAAGTTGCCTGCACTACACGGTCTGCCTCTCTCCTAGAATCACTTCTAAGCAATCTGAGTGGAAAGGGACCTGTCCATGGTAGTGCTGGAGCCCTATACTCTCCTGCCAGAAATGAGGAGAAAGTACTGGAGCCACAACAAAGGGGTCCACAGGATGCAGTCAAAACAGTCGAGGAAGCTGCCCTGACAGTGTAATTGAAGTCCCATCTGTTTTTTTGACGACCTTATGCAGACAGCCCTGCGCATCAGCAATGGTTCCTCTCTCCCTTGGCTTCTCATTCCTCATTCTGCTACAGCTTCTAGGCTGGAAGCCACATGTACATAATGACAAAACACAAGGAGTCAGATCAGGAAGAGAGAGCGAGAGAGAGAGAGAGAGATGTAGAGAGTTCAATTATTTTTGTTTTCCATTTAGCCACTCACCAAAGGGTGTTATTCAGGAGCAAATACTGTTGGTATAACAACCCTTTCCTAAAGCCTATTCTGTTGATACGATGAGAGAGTTAAAAATAACAACAGTATCTGGGGTGCAGGATTCCCTCCCCCCACTTTTTTTTCCTGCAGAATCTAATTATGTGCATGCCTATTTTATGGCTAGAAAAACTCATCTCAAATTCACTGTTCTCAGTCCCTGTGCTTGTTTTAAGAGCAATGCAGCCCTGTTCACTGGTTTTTATAAATGCGGATGTTCTTTCGAACCATATACCAATGGTTTGGAAATGAAGTGGAGGAGAATGGAAATGAATACTGCACATTGTTATGATTGGGAGAAAAATAATGGTTCAAAACTGTCAGTTACATAAGGATATGAAGAACTTTGCCCCACCCCCCATATTTTATTTCGAGAATTCCTGCTTGGAAGACTATTTAAAATCTTGATCTTAGCTTTTATGTTTAATTTCCAATTTTTTTTACTGTTGAGTACATTTCAGTTTTAATAAATATTTAACACACACACACACGTAATTAATTTGTTTTAGTTCATAAGATATGTCTGCTTTGTGACTTTCCTTTCCTTTCTTTTTCTCTATAATAATAAAAAGTTAAACAATATGATGTTCCTTCTTTTCTTTTTTGATAATCTGTTTTAGCTTTATTTCAAAATAAATTATCATATTTTTCAAAGAAAGTCAACCACAAATTCCACTGAGGCATCTAAATGGATTGATTTTTCACTTCAGGTAGGCTATATTTCTTTGACTCTTTATCGCTCTTTTAATGCTCTTTAACACCCTATGTTTTGAATGGTCTTTTTACATTTTTGGGGAGAGTTGAAAACTGGGAAAAACTACGTGCACGAAAGGCAGATTTTTTTTTCATTTCTCTTCCCATTAACTCAAATTACATCCAAATTATATGAGACAGAGGAACCAGGAGACTTTGGATCCTGAATATTGCCAAACGTGAATTGAGCTAGACTCCAGGTGAATTCATGAACACATTCTGGTAAGTTTTCTTGTCAAGGATACAGAACTATTTGCTGTAGCCTTCTTCCAGAATGTTTTTTCAGCTTCCCAGTCTAACCTAGCATCCTGGGATTTCCTTGTGGTCTCCAGTCCAAATTTTAATGAGATTCATCTCTGCTTCACTTTTTGAAATGAGCCAGCGTCCAGTAAGCACTGCTTCCTAATGCAATAAGTATGCTTGTCAGCAGCCCCCAGCCCCATCATTGTTAACAAGGGATCCTTGGCACTATTAAGCATTCCTTCCACATGCCATCTTTGTTTTATGGCCTTGCATTTATGCCTATTCCTAAGAGCTCCTTGCTGGCTATTGTCTGGCTTTCATTATTTTTGTTGTTTTGCAAGCTATTCTGGAAAAACCTGGCCTGATCTCGATTTTGGTTGAGCTTCCATCATATTGAAATGTATCTATTCAACTGAGAAACTGTAACATTTGTCTGTTTTCATGATCTTCAACAAAGGAGAATTGTTTTGCCAAATAGATAAGCAAATAAGGTGGTTATATACCCCATGGTTTTCAGAGAGATGTGCAGGAAAATCCCAAGGACAATTTTTTTAAAAAAACTCCAGAGTTGTGCAGTCCTTGAACTAACTCACATAGTCACATTTGGGCAAGTTCCTAAGTTTGAAAAATTAACTGGAGGCAGAGCTCTTTACAAATGGGGTGTTGTGCCAAGGGGCTTAAGAAATAAGTCGGATGGAAAATAATTCTGCCATATGCCAACGAAACCATGAACAGTCTCAGCTAAACGCTTTTTAAAAAAGTTATGTAAACTACTGACTAATCAAAACTTTTAATATTACTGTCTATCAGAGCTTTCCAAACTTTTCATGCTGGTGACACACTTTTTAGACATGCATAATTTCGCGACACACTCTTACAGCAGGGCATCATTTTGTGACAAACTCTTACAGCAGGGCACAAGGCAGGCACTAGGACCTGCGCGGAATCCTGGCAGGGCTCGGAGGCAGCAGCAGCCACGACACACCCAGACACTGCAGCCGACACACTAACGTGTCACGACACACAGTTTCGAAAGCTCTGCTGTAGATGGCCTCCTCGCAGAAGCGTAGATGTCTGGCTTCACTCAAATGTTTAATGTGAGAAGAAAGAAAGGAATTTATTATTCATAGAAGTGGAGGGTCATCCGGAGACATCTTGTCCAGAAAGATCTAAAGTACAAGAATCCTTCACATCGTTCCTGGTTGATAGTGACCCAGCTTCTGCTTAAGCACCTCCAACAGAATGAGTCTACCACTTGGTAAGGAAGAGTATCCATTGTCAATCAGCTGGAACCATTCAGTAGTTTCTCCCCATATTTTGCCAAATTCTGCTTCTCTGCAATTTCCACCCAATGTTTCTAGTCCTACCTTCTCGAGCAACTGTTCTCAGTCTCCTGCATGATGGCATTCAGTTGTTTGAAGACCATAATGATCATTCTCCCTTTTCTTTTCTAAGCTAAATACAACTTTTTCAACTGTTTATGAGATTCACAAAACTAAACTAAGCATTGATCTTAATTTGGTGGCTAGGCTAAGTTAAAGTGGGGTTGGGTCGTTTATGGTTCAGGGTATTGTGGGAAACCAACCACTGTCTAAACATGTCCTGTGAAGCAGGGGAAAAAACTAGTTCATGTCATAAAACCATAGAATGTAAGGACCAGAAAGGTCCAGCACATTGAGATAATTTCATGTTCTGTGAATACTGGAATTGTGTTTGTTAACCCAGATTTAGGGTTCAGCAAGTTGTGTGAACCTATTGTGCAAACACTCTGACACAACAAGTGTTTTCTACACTGCAGCTGAGGTTGAAGGAGGCTCAAAAGAATAAAATACTTTGTGTTAATCTGTGGTCTTGACTTTCTACGTCAGACAGAAGATGTATCATTATAACAAGAACCAGTTTGCTGTAGATGTGAAGATACTAGCCTAGAAACCGGGAGACCAACAGTTATAGATCTCCCTTAGGTATGAAAGCCATCTGGATGGCTTTGGGCCAGTCATTGTTGTTTCCACCCAACCTACCTCACAGGATTGTTATGGTGAGGAAAATAGGAGGCAAGATCATTATGTACACACCTTGATTTGTACAAAATAAAGGCAGGATATGATTGTAATAATTATAAGACAACTCCAGCATATATTTTGAAGCCAGGCTACATCTGCCATAGAATAACACTTCAAAGGACTACAACAACAACAAAACAAAAATAAGACTTCAGCCGCAATTCTCAGCTAGTATATATGGCAGAGAAGGTGGGGGCTTATGGGGGGGTGTTGTACTTGGGAAGAATCTGTGCTGCAGGCCAATGACTCCTATTTACTTTCTTACCTGAATGGAGAGGTTACCATGGAAATGGACTCTCAAGATGTGTTTTCTTGAGGTTCAGCTAATCCCACTCTCTTTTCAATTTCTTCTTGAAAAGAAGAGAATGGACAGAGATCAAGATGGAAAATATGCCCTAAGCCAACTTTTTTTAAAGAGCTATTGAAGTAAAGTGGCTTATTTCAGAAAAAAAATAGTTACACGAAGAAATCCCAAATTAGGGCAGAATGCAGCCATTAAATACTGTTGTGTAAGTTAATGTCCACAAGATCTTGTCTGCTTAAACTATTTTATGGAGCAGTTCTTGTGGAAGAATAAACAATACGTATTATGTCAGGTTAGTCATGAGATGGTGATGGGAAGACATATTTTTTTCACTACTCTAACTCTCAAAGACAGTGATTCAAGAAAGAAATCAGGCTGATTTAGAGTCCACAAATGTGGGTTATACATTTCTGTGGGAAGCCGAGGGTGAATTTTTGTTTGCTTATTTGTATTTTGCCTTTCCTGCAAGGAATTAAGGTGGCATGTTTTTCATAATTTATTCTTGTAATAATCTTGTGAGGCTGAGGATGGGCCCAAACTCATCCAGTGAATTTGATGGCTGATCGGTAATACTGTAATCCAGAGGTGTGCAACTCCTCTGGACGTTAGGGACCGCATAAGTCCCAGATACTATGACCAATGATTGAAGAGTTACGGTACCTTGTAATCTAAAATCACACAGTCCTGCTCCAAACATTACACTATCCATTGCTGAGCTTGAAATGTGGACTAACTTTCAAGAAACATGTTGACCCTGAGAAAATGGTGCCCATCGTTTTCACAGTCAGCTTCCACTTTGAAGTCCAGTGACCATATGTCCTTATTTATTTATTTATTTATTTATTTATTTATTTATTTATTATTTAAATCTGTATCACTGCCCATCTCCTCCACACCTGGGGACTCTGGGCGGTTCACAATAATAAGTTAAAAATATAAAATTACAGCAACAATAATTTACATATAAAATCCAAACAAAAAGATGTTAATAATAAGGCGGGTTTCATGGCACCAGCCACTCCCAAGAGGAACTATTGGCATTCCCGTCCCAAGCCAGGCAGCAGAACCAGGTCTTCATGTCTTTCCGGAAGGTCGGGAGTGAAGAAACTCACCTCAGCTCCAGGGGCAAGATATTCCAAAGGGCGGGTGCTACTGCAGAGAAGGCACGCCTCCTGGATCCCGCTAGATGAAATTGCCTTGTCGATGGGGTCTGTAGCATGCCCTCTCTGCATGACCGAGTGGGGCGGGTTGATGTTCCGGGGATGAGACGGTCCCTCAGGTAACCTGGCCCCATGTCATGTAGGGCTTTAAAGGTGATAACCAACACCTTGAATTGGACCCGGAAGCAAACTGGTACCCAATGCAGCTCGTGCAGCAGAGGTGTTACATGGGCCGATCTTATAGCACCCATAACTGTCCACGCGGCCACATTCTGGACCAGCTGAAGTTTCCGGATACTCTTCAAGGGTAGCCCCATGTAGAGCGCATTGCAGTAGTTTATATGGGAGATGACAAGGGCATGAGTGACTGTTCGGAGGGCATCTCGAACCAGGAATGGGCGCAACTGGCGCACAACCCAAAGTTGCGCAAAGGCCCTCCTGGCCACGGCTGCCACCTGCTCTTCAAGCAGGAGATGTGAGTCCAGGAGGACCCCCAAGTTCCGCACCGGCTCTGAATGGGGCAGTGCTACCCCATCCAGGACCAAAGACGACAACTTCCTGGAACCCGAGAGGCCATCAATCCACAGCCACTCTGTCTTACCAGGGTTCAGCTGAAGCCTGTTGTTCCCCATCCAGACCCCCACAGACCTCAGGCACTGAGAAAGGGCATCGACTGCATCACTTACTTCACCCGGGATGGTGATATACAGTTGAGTATCATCCGCATATTGATGATACCTCATCACATGGTGACGGATGATCTCACCCAGCGGCTTCATATAGATGTTAAACAGCGGAGGGGAGAGCACCAAACCCTGTGGCACCCCACATAAGAGGGGTCGCAGGTCGGATCTCTCCTCTCCTATCATCACTGATTGGGAATGGCCCTGGAGGAAGGAGGTGAACCAGCATAGAACTACCCCGCCCACCCCCAACTCCCTGAGCCGCCCCAGAAGGATACCATGGTCGATGGTATCAAAAGCCGCCGAGAGATCTAAGAGAGCAAGGATGGATGCACTCCCTCCATCCCGCCCTCGCCAGAGATCATCCATAAGCGCGACCAATGCAGTCTCCGTCCCATATCCCAGCCTGAAACCTGACTGAAAGGGGTCTAGATAATCTGCTTCCTCCAGGATCCTCTGAAGCTGCAGTGCCACCACTTTCTCAATCACCTTTCCCAAAAAGGGAAGGTGGGAGACAGGACGAAAATTGTCCAGTACGGTAGGGTCCAGGGATGACTTCTTGAGGAGGGGGTGCACCAGCGCCTCCTTAAAGGCCGCCGGGAACACTCCCTCCCCCAGAGATGTATTAATCATCCCCTGGACCCAGCCACACATCACCTCCCTGGCCAATTTTACCAGCCAGGAAGGGCACGGATCTAAATGGCATGTGGTGGCATTTACAGTTCGGAGGATCCTGTCCACTTCCTCATATATTATAAAGGATAGTCCTTTATTTCAGAAAGCTGTCCTTTAGATTTATTTCATTTAATTATTTATTTTCTTGGTTTCACTCTTGAATTTTCCTTTTTAAAGCAAAATTATAACTATAAACAATATTTTAAGTCCTTTTGAACCCCTTTTCTAGGTTTGTCCTTTATTTTTTCCAAGAAAATATGGTCACTGGACTTTAAAGGAGGCTTTTTGCAATACAGCCCTCAGTATGTCTTCCTTGAGGAAGATCTTGGAAAGGGAAAGGAAGTCTTGATTGGCATCTTGGTGCCAATCAACTGCCATTTTAAAAGACACCAATGTGTGCCCGGTCTTTTCTGACTCTTAGCAAATGCTGCTTTTTAAAGAAAATGACACATCTTCTGGAATGGCACATTGGAAACAATAAATCCAGTGGTAGGAGGGGATTGGTGCATTTGTAAACTAAAGCCCCTATTTCATTTCTATGATGAGAAGACAAGCAGCTGTTAAAATAAAAGATGTTTGCTTCATCTATAGGAAAGCAGGTTCCTGTTTGATGGTTACTAGTTTTAAAGTCTTTGCTAAAACCTCTGGAGGTTTAGCTAAAATGCAAACTGCATTGGCTTGGAATGCAGTTGTTTCTATGTACAGATCTTGTTTATTAGCTTACAGCATTTATTTTTAGTAGCATTTTTAATGACTAGCGATGGTTTGTAGTGACATTTGTTATTTTAGCTGTTTAGGCTGTTTACTGTATTTTAAATGTTCATATGGACAGAAAATAACACCTTTTTAAAAAATCCATATCATCTTGAACGGCTTATGGTAGAGAAGATCAGCGCTAAACTAAAGAAGTCACATTTGAGCTAAAACAAAGCTTTCTTAGAATTTCTCTGGAAAGGGGGCAGTACCATTTGAATGTGGAGTGAACCACTCCAGAGACATTCTGGAATAAATGAGGATTAATCAGGATTAAAGTTAGCTATCCCCACTGCTCCTTTTTGATGAATCCAATTTCTCTGCAGTTTTTATTTACTTTTTTTAGAAACAAGCATTGAGACATTTCTCCTGCCATTTGTGCTATTGCACAACAGAAATATTAGCTGGAGGGGGAAAAAGTCCATTTACTCACTGCCTAAAGTATAGACCGGTGTTTTTCAACCTTGGGTGCTTTAAGTTGGGTGGACTTGAACTCCCAGAATTCCCCAGCCACCATGTTAAAGCGGCCAAGGTTGAAAAATACTGATACATACCAACTTGAACTGAGTAGATGTTACCATCCCTAATTTCTAAACCCTCACAGAAACAGTGTGATGGTGGTCCATGATTACCTTCACATCTGCTGACCTGAAATGCAGCCAGCAAGGAGCAAAACTCACCTGCTGTAGTCCTCTTCTTCTGGGCCCTAAATTGTATCCAGCCCATTTTCAATCTGCCTTTCTTTCACCAGCTATTCTCCCTGTCCCCATGTTTAGTTCTCTTAATTTTTCTGAGAGCTATCCTGCTGAGGAGCAGCATCCCAAGCCTCCAAGATGCCCAGAGGGCGGTGGGTGTCAAAAATGTCAAGTTAGCAGTCAAACCATGGGATGAAAGACCCAGCCTTTTTAAGTGTGCTGTGATGGACATCAAATGGATGGGGCTTCGTATGGTTTGTGTGGTTGTGGCTGCCATCTTGTCTTTTTTACTACCCTCCTTCCAGAAGCCTCTTTATGAGATTTATTTCCAACCTTCTATTAGGTTGGAATGCTGTTACCTACCCACCGAAGTGGTACCTATTAATCTACTTGCATTTGCATGCTTTCGAATTGCTAGGTTGGCAATTGGTAGGTAACAGCGTTCCACGCGCGTCATCCCGGCCACATGACCGAGGAAGCATCTTCGGACAGTGCTGGCTCTTCGGCTAACAAACGGAGATGAGCACCGGCCCCTAGAGTCAGACACGACTGCACAAGTTTGTGTGGGGAACCTTAAAAAAAAATTAGGTTGGAAGGAATAAAAAGGAAAGACTTTATATATCTCCTCATTGGAAGAACTGTCCAAATAAAGAACAAGAAGGAAAGGGGGGGATCTGAGCCAATTCTGGTCATGTTTGCCCCTGTTTATTTGGTCTGGACTACTGAGAAAGACTTCCACAAACACCAGGACAGCATTCCTCTTACAGGACTCCACCAGGAGGAGGAAAGATACAAGGCTGTCCAAAAGAACCACCACAAAACCCCTAGTTTTACAGCAGTTTTATCTACATTATAACCAAGCTGGAAATCCATCATCTTATTTCTCCAACACTGCTGACATTGCAGGAGCAAAGAAGCCGGCAGCTGCTTTCAAACTGAGGCAGAGTCTTGTGTTCAGGTACCATAAATGAACTCACTGAGCTTCACGAGGCAAGACTGCATCCTTTGCTGATCCTGGACTGGCAAATCACAAGAGGCGAGCGATGCGCCTGCCTCCTTGCACTGAGAAAGCAGTTTGTGTCTGTTATGTCCCTTTCTGAGTTCCTTCCCTCAAAACAGAAACAAAAATAAAAACAAAAACTGAGTTTTCCACCAATGGCACGGAGACCGACATGCAGACCTCTCTGACTCTGATTTTAAATGACTTTACCGGACCGAGATTATAGTTCATCTTGCTGTTATGCCATTTATTTATTTATTTAGGCTTTTTTTTTGGCTTGGGTCATCTGTTCAAGGAGTGCTTGAGGTGAGGTGGAAATCAACTGCTTTAAATTAAAAACATAGTATCTTGAGGCAAGTGAGGACTTAATGGAACTAGATAAAGCCAGCAGCTTCTGTTGACTGAATTATCAAGACAAACAACTGCAAACGCCTTTCATTCTATTTTGAGGTCTAGCAGTATAAATCAAGAGGTAGCCAGCAGTTCCACCAAAACCCGAGGAAATGTCAGGAAAACAAACACAGATGTCGCTTTGCAGGGAAACTGTCAGGATTAGAAAAGACAGGTAGATCGGTGAGCCATTTAAAAGATTATGGCAGATGGATGTTTTTAGCCTCTGTGTGTAGGAAGAGTTTGTTTTCTCAAGAAATTAGACAAGGCAGAGAAGTTAGGTAGTCAAGTTCTCAAAGAAATTCAGATCCAGATTTATTTAGAAGTTTTAGGCCAGCTTTCTCCAACCTGGTAGCAAGGAGATGTGTTGGGTCAGTTCTCAGAATCTGTAGGTAATTAATGGCCATGCTAGCCAGCCAAGAGGAGGACTGGTCCAAGACTTTTAGAGAGAAAAGGCTGCTTCAGATATCGGAGAACTGATGGGCATAACAGCAAAGCAGGGGCGTCTGCAGGGAGTGATCTATGGAGCTTTGATCACACCATCATGGCCAACCTCTTGATTTTTTTAAACTACACCCTGCAGACAGCCCACAGTGAAGGATGAATAATTACAATATATTTCTTGCTAGATTTCTCCATCTGTACTCCAAGATCTTTCCACTGATAATGACATGATCCTCCTGGCTCCCAGCTCTAACAGTGCTTGGGGATGGGCATTGCCTGTGCAATTGTGCTGTATCAACCTGGCTTCCAGTCTCATACAATTCTTCTCCACAAAGCATGAAGGATCTTTAAGTATGCTAAAGCAACTTGGTCTCTGGGAAGAATGTTGATGGTTAGGGAAATGATCTAATGCAAAAAGTGTGCCATTGTTCATCCTGCTGGGATGCATTTTGTAGAAGTGCCATGATGAACGTTTATGCAATTGGCCCACCTATGGAACACAATCTGGGCATAAAGGTACACTTTGACACAGAGATGTTTCAAAGTGGACTGTCATCTGGATTACAAAAAAGGTGCCAATCCAGCAAGCAAGCTTTTGGTTGCAAGACTTATTTTCTTTCTGCTTTTAGATTTCTTTTTCACTTAAAGCTGGTCCTTCCTCAAGGTGCTGTACACGACTGTATCCTTCCTGCTTGCCTTTGTAGCTTAAAAATAATAATATGAAAGAGGTGACCTCTGGGGCTTTAAACCTGCAACTCTGTAATCTTAGTCTGCCCTTTTAACCACGGCCTCGTACTCTTCTTTTTCTGCAGCAAGGCAGCACGATACATTTCAGGCTACAACTCCCATGATCCCCAAGCACCAGCCATTTAGTCATGGATGAGGATGATGGAAAGAGTTGTTGAATGGTGCTAGAAGTGTCACTTGGGGAAGGCAAATTTCTATGCTTACTAGGACTAATTCTGGATGATCATCCGTGCCCTGAATAAGTATACATGAGACCAAACTGCAACAGTAGTTTCGAAATGAGAGGGAAGCTTCTTTGTTTTGCAATGATAGACACACAGAAGCTATATTTACCCACTGGGTATTTTTAACCATGATTTCTCACAAGCTATAATGACCTACAGTGGTTTGCATTTCATGCTATGCCAAAATCAAGATATATTATGGCTTAGCATTATGGGTGAATTGGGCCATAAAAAATGTCACAATGGGAGCCATCTTTCTCCCATCGTGCCATTAGATAAAGGATAAAAGCAGCCAAGTCAGAACTCCTGGGGAGTGGGCTAAAAGATGAACTGCAAACGGCTCTGCTAAATGACTTGTGGTTGCAAGACAACCGAAGCTCTCTATCAGAGAAACAGGGTCTGTGGTGGAGAGAAGGTAAATTGAATATTCCAGAGCCTATGAGATTAAAGATTTAGGAGAGATGCCATGATGCTAAACCAGCTGGGCATTTTGGGTTTGTGAAAACTTTACATCTGGTAAGATGCCAATTCTGGTGGCCCAAAATGCGAATGGACATTGAGGAATATGTGAGTTCATGCCCAACATGTGCGATGGCAAAAAGAACAAGGGAAAACCCAGAGGACTTTTGCAGCCAGTAGCAAACCCCTTCCAACCCTGGAAGCAAATTGCTATGGACTTTATGGAATTACCTGAAAGTAAGAAGAAAACAGTAATCTGGGTTGTCACTGATTTGTTCTCCAAACAGACACACTTATGTTAAAGTTATTTGGTTAAAGTACTCTATGCAGAATTAAACGCATGGCATTTTCTCCACTGAATCTGGCCGGAAAGTGGAAAATTACAAGTGACCCTGCATTGAAAAGCTGGTTCCCAAAACATTCTACGAACAGTCGATTCGTAAACAGCAGGTGTCCCTCTATCTAGCCATAACAAACTCTTATCAGGATTGTTCCCAGGAGAATTGTAGCTCGAGGGAAGGCCAATACACAACACTGCCATCGTGTGACGCTTTATAGTAAGTACAACAACTGTGAAGCTAAACTGGTTGCCTGGCCCATTTTTAACCAATCAGATGTGAGCTATGAACCATGGGTATTCATTCATACTTATGTTCTCACTTATGTTCTTCCTATGCTCTTTTCTTTATGTAGACTGCTATCTACATGTACTTGTATCTGAACTGTAACTATGCCTGGTCTTTGCACAGACCATGATGTTTTTCTTTCCTCACTTCTGGTGATGGAACTCTGCTTATGCTTTGGTTTTTCCTTTTTGCAATAATGCACTATACATCCATTATTGCCTTATGCTATCAATAAAGATATTGTTAGCCTTACAACATGTTGTTTGGATCACTTCAAGCCTGAAAAACCCCAGAAGTTCACCATCACCTAATAACTTATTCCATGCAGTAGCATTCCAATGGCATCCAAATTGGCTAAGTTGTTTATTCAACACATCTACAGATTACATCAGGGGCATGGTGGCTCAGTGGGTATGACGCCAGGCTTGTCGATCAGAAGATTGCAAGTTTGGAGGTTCGAATCCCTAGCCCCGCGTGACGGAGTGAGCTCCTGCACTAGCTCCAGCTCTTGCCAACCTAGCAATTCGAAAGCATGCACATGCAAGTAGATGAATAGGTACCACTTCGGTGGGTAGGTAACAGCATTCCACGTGCGTCATGCAGCCACATGACCGTGGAAGTGTCTTTGGACAACGCTGGCTCTTCGGCTAACAAATGGAGATGAGCACCGGCCCTAGAGTTGTACACAACTGCACAAATGTGTGGGGAGGAACCTTTACCCTTTTTTTTTACAGATTACACGGTGTGCCTGAAAGGGTGATCTCAGACTGTGGGGGCCAGTTCACTTCAAAATTTTGGCAGGAGTTTTTGAAACTCATAGGGGCGGAACAAGGCTTAAGCTCCTCCCACCACCCTGAGACTGATGGGGTTTCTGAACGGAGGAACCAAACATTAGAACAATATTTGAGGTGTTACGTTAATAACCAACAAAATGATTGGGTGGACTTACTTCCTTTTGCAGAGGTTGCTTACAATAACGCTGTGCATCAAAGCACAGGGTTTTCCCCTTTCCACGTTGCTAACGGCCAGGAATTTGTGGCTATCCCAGAATTAACTAATACACAAACCTCAAACCCTTCTCTTGAGGACTGGGTCCAGAAAGTTAAAGACATTTGGCCAGTAATTACACAGGCTTTGGAAGAAGCCAGAAAGTTGTATAAAACCTTTGCTGATCACAAACGTGCCCCAGAATGGCCTCTAAAAGTAGGAGACAGAGTATTTTTATCTACCAAGTTCTTGAAGAGTACTCAACCATCCAAAAAGCTAGGGCCTAAGTTTATTGGTCCTTTCCCCATTATCAGATGCATTAACAATGTCACGTTTCAGCTGGAACCCCCAAAAAATCTAAAAAAGGTACATCCTGTGTTCCATTGCAGCTTATTGAAACCAGAGCGTCAATCGGACCATTGGCATCCCATGAGTCAGCCACCAGCTCCGACGATGATTGAGGGGGAGCAGCATTTTGAAATCCTATGGATACTGGACTCCAGAATACATCATAAAAAACTGCAATACCTGGTCCAGTGGAAGCATTTACCTACAGGTCATAATGAGTGGGTCGACTGTCATTATGTTCGAGCCCCTAAGTTAGTGAAACTGTTTCACCATGAATTTCCTGAGAAGCCAAAGTGAAACTGATATCTTTCTGATTCAATGTTACAATGTTTGGTATTGGTGACCAATTTCCTTGCTGTTGTTATTTCTTGTATGACTGATGTTTTCAATGCTTCTGTGTTAATCTTTTGCTTTCATAATGTCATGCTGTTAGGGTAAGATAGTAATGGGGGAAGCGGTACGTCACAATGGGAGCCATCTTTCTCCCATCGTGCCATTAGATACAGGCAGCAAGCAGTGAGTGTGTGTGTGTGTGTGGGGGGGGTGCTGCTGCTGAAGGAAAGCCGTGTGAGAATAAATGGCCAACATTCTTTCCCAGACCGCGGCGAAGGTGTTTGGGAGGAAAGGGAGGAATATCAAGGACACACACCATCTGGAGAAAGCAGGAGATGGCGCCGGCAAGTGAGAGGGTGTGCAGATGGAGTCAGGGAAAGTTACTAGCGGGTGCTTGGGGGGAGGAGGGAGGTGAAAGTAGGGAGGGGGAAATGGGGCTTATAGGTACTGAATTAGGTGCGAAAAGTTAATTATGACTTCGCTTTGGAACTGGAAGCTAATCTTCATTAAACAGAACTTATTCTTATCCTGTATGGCTTGTGTTTAAGTTTCTTTTGGAAGATTTAGAACTAGGATCCTCACAGAATGAAAAGGGAAATTCTTTTTCTAAGATGATATTGGCCCAAGGGGATTTGTTTTTAACTCCAAGGATACCAAAATGATGAAACGTGCATCATGATGTGATGACACAAGCTCTGCCCTTTTGTACTTGTGTCACCACAAGGCACTCAGGTATGTAAGGGATGGAGTTCGTGTCATAACACATTTCATGGCTCCCCACCTTAGCTGTACTCCATCCCAGACAGCTATGCCTCTGCCCAATCTTTGTAATTGCTTTTACTTAAAATAATTAAACCTCGGATTGTTTAACTGGGTCACATTTTCAACTGAGCCAAGGATCCATTACACAGGTCCAGCTGTAATGCTGGATCTTTCCTACCTTGGAAACTTCTGGATGTGTGGACTTCACTTCCAGAATTCTCAGCAATGGTTGTATAAGCTGGGGAATTTGGGGAACTAAATTCGACGCATCTGGATGTTGCCATGATTGGGAAATACGGTGATTTAGGCGACGCTGATCTAAACCTGAAAACCTGAATAAATTAGATGCTGCTGCTTCCCCCTGCTCCACCTCCCCCCACCCCCGCAAAAGTAGCATGTCATACCTAATGTTCAAATAATTTCAACTCCCATTTTTATGGACCAGATTAAATGTACAGTAGTGGTCAAATATTTGCTGTTTTTGCTGGTCCTTGTCCAGTCAGAAACAAGGGATCTGCATGATATTAAGATAGCAACATTCAGTGCAGTGGTGAAGGTCTTGGACAAGGAACAGGGAGACCCGGGTTCCAGTCCAGCCACCAATGCTCACTGCGTGACTTTGGACCAGTCCTTATTTCTCAGCCTAGCATACTTCACACAGCTGTTATACTTGTCATGAGGAAATACAAGAGGAGGGGACGTCATGTGTACCGCCTTGAGCTCCTCAATAAGCAGCAGGATAGACATCTAAAAAATATAGCAGGTAGAGCCCTTTCTGTAGTTTAGATCATCACAACTTTTGTTCGACTGAAAAAACACAAAATGGAGAAGAATACAAGACTTGGAAAATGGGCTAGAAAAAGTATTAATCCACTTGCTTACCCATCTCTCGTCTACTTATGGCTAAAAGAAGAGCAAACTCGTGACATCCTGTGATGCCCTCGATCCGTTGACTATTAAATCAGAGTTCCTGACACAAGCCACTCAGGGATATGAAGGAATCTTTATTAAAGCCAGTGATCCATTGCACGTTAAAGACTCGAGTGAATAAAGCTCCTGCAACCAACAGTTTAAAAATCTCCCAGGTTTCCCCCCCCCTCCCCAAATCGGGATTCGCGGCTCGATCGCCCTTCCCTTAATCTCTCAGTTTTCAGGCCTTTCTGTGTCCGAATCAACTAATGCGGCGATATCGCCCTTTGATCTATCCTGGGTGCTGAATCACTCAGCGCAATACTTTGATTAACATAGTTTGCAGTTCTGTGAATACACCAAAACCCCATCACCAGCATTCTGCCCTACTTTACACGTCTGGTAGTTTTACTGTAAAGCATCCCCAAACGACCCTGTAAGCTTAACAGACTGATGGGATGTTCCTTCCTGATGCCATGGCAGGATGGCATGGGTGACATCCTGACACATCCTTTATAACTTGTTTGCCCGAAGGAAAAAAAATACTGTTCTTTAGATACAGACAATAGTTACTTATACTCCTGACCTGCCCAATTGGCCTGTGTAGATCACTTGACCAACTGATCCTCTGGGCTATTTTGAAATCTCCTGAGCTCCTCCGGGTATGTGTGTCCATGTCCCAAGACCAAGGCTGTCCACACAGCATGATGGTGGCCATGATTGTGCAATCAAACCACCCGTCTTTAATATACACTGCACATAAGAAACAGGCAGGATTTTGATTGTACCATCATGGCTGCCATCATGATTTTTCTGTCCATACTTTGAGGACACTCCTGCCCAAGACATTTCCAAAATATTCTCATTGCAGTTATTTAGACAGGTTTCCCACATTCTATTTAACTTTCAACTGGACTTACTTTATTTATTTTTATTTATTTATTTATTTATTTTTCACATTTCTTCACTGCCCATCTCGGCAAGTGACTCTAGGCAGTTTACAATCAATGATTGTACTGTACTATGATAATCCTGCTAGTAAAACATCTGGTAAATCCCCTGGTATATGTAGCAAACATTTTGTGCTACAGAACAGAGATGGAATATGGCCTATACAAGGTTGCTGTGTTCGGTGACTCATACATATTGTGTTAAAATTAAGGGAACCTGCATATGCATAACACTCTGCAAAATTAGGTCATTGTTATGAGTACCTCCAACCAATTCATCACCCGGTTTGCCGATAATGTCAAATGTTGTCAGCATTCAGAATCAATGGCTCTCATCATTACAGGCTGCCCTTCACTGTGAATTATTGATTACCTGGCAACATCCAATCAGATGGTCCACAATACCTTGTCAAAGCTAGTTAATCCATCACCTGTATCTCCCTATTATGCAAACATTGAGACCTGTTGAATAATTTGTACATTCATTTGCAGTGACACCCCCCAGCCTCAAATTTAACAGCAGGCAACAGTAGAAGAAATTTGGCATTGTGTGTACAATAGTAAAAATAAGCTACAGCTAATAGGCATGTATGTTGCACCTGGAGACAGTTAAGCCAAACAGATATGGAACAGGAGTCTCAGAATTATCATAGGCTTAAGATATGTTCTTATGTTATTTGCTGCAAAGTTAAGTCTCTCCTGTTTCCAGAAGCTTTGGCCTTTACAGCTCAACTTACTGTTTGCCATGCCATAATTCTTCTGCCTCCTCTCTCTCTCTCTCTCTCTCTCTCTCTCTCTCTATCTCTATCTCTATCTCTATCTCTATCTCTATCTCTATCTCTATCTCTATCTCTATCTCTATCTCTATCTCTATCTCTATCTCTATCTCTATCTCTATGCCATAATTCCTTTATATATATATATAGTGGCTGGATAGCGTAGTGGTTAGAGTGCTGCCTTTGGAGTGGGAGACTGGGGTTCAAATCCCGGCTGTACCTACATTACCAGTAGGGGTCCTTGGGCAAAGACCCCCTAACGCTTCACCTGCCTACCTCAAATATGAGAGTAACACGAACTAAGAGAGTCATGCCAGCTCGGACGTCGCTCGGATTAACAAGGTCTGCATCAGGGAACCACGACAATCTGACGATACGTGGGTTCTGGAACAAACCATACATGGACGAGACAAGAGAACCTGGAATTGATGGAATGCTACTACAACAGTAGACCTAATGAGAGGGGAATATATGAAATGTATGAGGGAACTATGGATGGACAGAAGACCTGCATCCACACTAACTGAGAAACAGCTAGTTACCCAACACTTCAACATAGTGAAGGGGAAGCTGCTCTCACAACTTGAGATAGACCAACTACACATTATATCCCAGACTCAAGAAGACCCGGAAGAACAACTGGAGGTGCAGCCAACACCTGAAGCTGGAACATCACTGCCACCCCCTCCATTACAGAGCACAGCAGCTGATATGAGGCAAAAGATCATGGATAAACTAGCTACAGTCAACTCTCAATTACCAAGGCTCAGTGGAGAAGTACCATCAGATAGTCTGCTAGAAGATGCCAACAGAGCCCTCACAACAATCCCTACTACCACTATAACTCAAACCAATGAACTGGTATACGCTACAGACACTGTAATCCTGGAGATGCTTGGCTACATGATCAAGAAGAACAGCACTACATACACCCCATGGAAAATGAGGTTGGAGGCTAAGATCAAGGCACCTCGAAGAGAAGTTAGTCAGCTGGTGGAACTACAGAAGGGTGTGGAGATTAAGGATAAGACTCAGCTACTGGAAAAATACAAGGGCCTGACTCCATCTGAACTCCAGAGACTGCTAAACAAAGGTTCACAGCACTGGCTACCAGGCTAAGGAGATACACTAGAGAAGCAGAGGCCAAGAAGATAAATGCCCTGTTTGCCAAAGAACCATCCAAGGTGTACTCCCAGCTGCAGTGCAACAACACAGTAACAGCAGAGCAACCAACAGCAGAAATGGAACAGTACTGGAAGAACATATGGGAGAAAGAGAAGACACATAACACCAGTGCAAAGTGGCTGCAGGACCTGAGAGCAGACCACAGAAATCTCCCAGAGCAGGAACCATTCACCATCAGAGTAGCAGACATTCAACAGTGGGTCAAGAACATGAAGAGCTGGACAGCACCTGGCCAGGACATGATCAGGTGCTGGCTACTGGCTAAAGAAACTAACAGCAGTGCATGAACGCCTAGCAGCACAGATGATCCAGCTGCTAGCAGCAGGCTCCCACCCAGACTGGCTAACACAAGGTAGGACAGTGCTGATCATGAAAGACCCCAACAAGGGAACAACACCATCCAACTACCAGCCAATAACCTGCCTCCCCACAACATGGAAAGTCCTATCAGGCATCATAGCTGCCAAGCTGCAGGACCATATACAGTAGGCCAGTACATGAACACAGCTCAGAAGGGCATTGGGAACAACACCAGAGGCTCCAAACACCAGTTGCTCATAGATAGAGCAGTTGCCCGAGACTCAAGGTCTAGACAGACCAATCTGAGCACAGCCTGGATTGACTACAGGAAAGCATATAACTCAGTGCCACACACATGGATCTGTGAATGCCTGGTGCTATACAAAGTCAATAGGACACTAAAGACCTTCCTCAAGAACTCAATGGGACTGGAAGACAACACTGGAAGTCAACTCAAGACAGCTCACACAAGTGGCCATCAAGTACGGCATATACCAAGGTGATGCACTGTCCCCACTGCTGTTCTGCATGGGCTTGAACCCCCTCAGCCAGATTATCACAAGAACTGGATACAGATACAAGTTCAAGAGTGGAACTACCATCAGCCACCTCCTCTACATGGATGGCATCAAGCTGTATGCTAAGAGTGAACGAGACATCGACTCACTGATCCACCTGACATGGATCTACAGTGAGGACGTTGGGATGTCATTCGGACTAGAGAAGTGTGGCCGGATGATAGTAAAGAGAGGGAAGGTAGTTAAGACTGATGGGGTGGAACTACCAGCAGGCCACATAGCAGACATACAGACCAGCTACAAGTACTTTGGTATCCCACAGACACATGGGAACCACGATGAGGAGGCAAGGAAGACAGCAACATCCAAGTACCACCAAAGGATGAGACAGGTCCTGAAGAGCCAGCTCAATGGGAAGAACAAGATCCACGCCATTAACATGTATGCCCTGCCAGTCATCAGATACCCTGCTGGTATAGTGAGCTGGCCAAAGGAGGACATGGAGGCTGCTGATGTGAAGACCCGGAAGCTCCTCACAATCTACAGAGGCTTTCACCCCAAGTCCAACACCCAGAGACTGTACACCAGGTGGAAAGAGGGCGAGTGGGGTCTGGTGAGTGTCAAATCCACTTTCCTGGATGAGACCCAGAGCATCCAGAAGTACATCAGTAAGATGGCACCTAAGATGAGCTGTTGAGAGAATGCCTGAGGCAGCAGCAGACATGGAAGGAAGATCAAGCAGAGGAAGTGCCATGGCAAGACAAGACCCTGCATGGGATGTACCATCTACAGATAGCTGAGGTGGCTGACATTGGGAAATCCTACCAGTGGGTGGAAAGGGCTGGACTAAAAGACAGCATTGAGGCACTGATCATAACAGCACAGGAACAGGCACTAAGCACCCGATCCATAGAAGCAGGGGTCTACCACACTAGACAAGACTCAAGGTGCAGACTGTGCAGAGAGGCCTCAGAGACAGTCCAACACATAGTGGCAGGGTGTAAGATGCAGGCAGGAACAGCATACACTAAATGGCACAACCAAGTAGCTGGCATTGTGTACAGGAACATCTGCACAATGTATTGGCTAGACCCTCTCAAGTCCAGATGGGAGATTCCACAAAAGGTTGTGGAGAATGACAGGGCTAATATCCTGTGGGACTTCCAGATCCAGACAGACAGGCAGGTACTGGCCAATCAACCAGACATTGTGGTAGTAGACAAGGACCAGAAGACAGAGGTGATGATAGATGTGGCGGTGCCAAGTGACAGCAACATCAGGAAGAAGGAGTATGAGAAGCTGGAGAAGTACCAGGGTCTGAAGGAGGAACTAGAGAAGATGTGGAAAGTGAAGGCCAAAGTGGTCCCAGTGGTGGTAGGGGCACTTGGGGCTGTGACTCCCAAGCTGGGAGAGTGGCTCCAACAGATCCCAGGAACAACATCAGAGCTCTCTGTCCAGAAGAGCACAGTGCTAGGAACAGCTAAGATACTGCACAGAACCCTCAAACTCCCAGGCCTCTGGTAGAGGACCTGAGGTTGAGGAAGTCACATACCACCCATAGGGGCGAGAAGGGATTTTTTAGATAGATAGATAGATGATAGATAGATAGATAGATAGATAGATAGATAGATAGATAGATAGATGGATGATAGGTATTTTTACTTCTCTTTTAAATTAGCTTCAGTTCAGTTGTTGCTATTTATTGATTCATTCTTTTGGCTTAATTTTAAAAATCATATTTCCAGATAAACATTTGTGTTTCATGATTTTTAGTGAAAGACACCTTGAACTAAGCCTCAAGAAAAGGTGGGCTCTAAGGATTTGAAATAATGATAGAACTTTCTTACACAGGATGGAAACAGTGAGCCATAACTGCACAAAAGCAGATATTAGCTAAACATTAGGATAAGAGCAGTGATCAGAACAGTTGAGTACCTGAAGGATTTGCTTGAATATTCTTTTTAGCATTTCAGTTAGGCAACACATCAGGACACAGAGAAAGTAAGGTTGAATGGCTATTGTTTAATACTGTTTACTGCTGTAGAAACTCCCTTTACCATCTGCCAAACAACTCTTGAATAAGATACCAGGAAAATTTCCCAAACCAGACTCTGGAGATTACTGAAAAGCACAGCTGAAGTGAATTGGCTGTGTGTACACACACATGGATGAAAACATCCGAATCACCTATATTAACTTGGAAGAGGACATTCTTCCAAAGGAATACTTCATACTGTTGGAGATCCTGGCAAATACGCCATGCCTCATTAGCATATGAATGGTTGCTCTAGGATGCAAACTCTCCATGCTTCTGAGGAAGCTGTTTGTGGCCATTCCCAATCCCCCCCCCCTCTCTCGTTCTTCGACCGGGAGCAAAGCACACGGCTGTGTGCTGCTCCATCTTAGGCCATGGATGGGCCTAGGAGATTTTCCCCTTTTCTACACGCATCTCTTGCTAGCAATGGGGGGCAAGAGTTAATTAAGTTTAGGGAAACAAAGAAGAAATGGAACATCATTTATCTACCGAAAATGCTGTACCTGCAATGAATAAACGTAAGGACTCTTTAGTACTTACTTTTCATACCTGCCATGTCTAAGTGTGTGTTTCTTTATTCTAATATGGGCTAAAGGTGTAAGACTAACCTGGATCTCTCTAATATGCTCATGGGATCTGTTTTTAAACAATATTCTTTTTCTGTACACAAGCTTTGCAGCTCTGCTCCATTTCAGTAGTTCTAACAGACTGCTAAATGGGCTTCACATACAGACTCCTGCACACACTGTTGAGTGGACTTTCATAGCATGCCTAGAATTCATGGCTACTCCACTGCCCTTCTCCTACATCCTCTCTTCTACAGGCCACAACCAAAACCATTTTATAGGGTAAGCATCCGAAGAGGCTGATTGTTTACCTGTAAAGTTGACTTTGAGTAAATAGTCTTTGTAGAGCTTCTTGCCATCCAAATGCTTCATGCTCTCACAGAGCTTGGTAGTGTTTGGACACATTGTCCGCTGCATTTTATGCAAGGCATGGGCCATTGCATACACCGCGTTTACAACAAACATGATCTTGGATTCTTGTTCGTAATTGGAACTGTTAATAGACAAGTGCTTGTCACAAGCTTTTTTGTGGGTTTTTCTGTTCTGAAGGCTGCACTGAAATTTCTGCTCCCAAAAATCCTTAAACCAGGGATTGCGGTAGTTAGTATAAGGGGTGAGACTCTGGAAGTATCTATCAAACTCTTTGATTGGATGGGAAGCAAGCTCTAAAGTGATTGCCCCATGGGCAACGTGTTCATTGCCCTTCACCACACTCTCCTGGGCCCCCCAGCCGTCACTAGCCACCCAGGTAAAGGAGACGTTGAACCGGTTGGCTGCAGCAATGAGTTCCCGAGAGTCATCGCTGCGCATGAACAAGACGACCACTTTTGCGTTGGGTTTCTGGAGGAGTTCTCTAATGACGCTGTCATAGGATTTTCGAATATTGGAGCGGCCAACCTTCTCAGAGGTGGCAATGCATATATTTCTTAGCCGGGCCTCTTGTTCAAAAGCTTCAATCCCTGTTTCTCCATAGTCTCCTTCAGAGGCAACTGTTGACACATATGTCCAGTTAAAGAACCGCAGGATCTCAGCCATTGCTTTGGCTTGATAGAAGTCAGGGGGCACTGTCCTTGCAAAGTAGTCATATCGGGACTTATCACTTAGCTTGGCACTGGTGGAGGCGTAGCTTATCTGAGGGATCTGAAAGAGCCTTAGCAAATTTGCAACCTAGAAAGAGAAAAATAGCATTGGTATTAGTATGCAGAGAATATCCAATCTGTTTCCAGGAGTGGATCCAGAGTTCAGTAGTTGATCTGAACTGTTCTAGATGACCCCAGGGACCTCTCATATGATGTCAGCCCCAAGATGTAGATCTGACCAAAAAATCAACCCCACATTAAGACTAGAACTACTTTTATTAAGATTGGCTATAATAACAGAATATTGCAAGTCTGATTATGCTTTATCACCTCCCTTACATTATGTGAATTAGGGAGGTGTCTGAGACATTTTTGCATTCCTCCTTCATTGTTTGAGCTAAACAATGTTTTCCTTCCTGTTGCTTTGGTAACAGAAATCCCCTGTCTCTATCAAGGCCATCCTCTTTACTCTTTACATGTGATAGAGTCCCTCCCTCCCTCCCTCCCTCCCTCCCTTCCGGAAAATATAAATGCCTATTAACCTTTTGGTTTTTGTTTATCAGCACTGGATGGAATTTGAAGAGTTAGGATGGAGTCATGCATAAAAGAATTGTTTCCTTAGCTCACAAAATATTACTATACACGTGCTGCAAATGAGATACTCGGGACATAATGAGGCAATAGGAAACAGTTAAGCTAAACCTCTCTCTTTCAAGATCTCTCTACTCTCCCAAGATGTGACTGGGACAATGAATGGTGGTCTGACTATGATTTGAAGGCAGCTCTATAATCACTGAACCTAATTCTCTTTTTCTCCCCCACCACCATAGCATCTTATATAAATAAGGTGTTGAGAACGTAGTCTGCATTCCAGACTGCAGATTCACAATCCATATTCCTGCAAGTGAGAGATGACTCTTTGTCATGTGACTAGTTTACCCCAAGTCTTCCCTCTGCTGGCTACAAGAAAAAAAAGGTTTTGTTAAAGACAGGCAGAGAAAGAGTAAAAGAAATCTGCAGAGGGGCTGCAAAAAGGATGGAGCTTTCATATCCCAGCAACATCTGATTAATAGACTCTTCAGTAGGTTGGAGAAATCCAGGAACTTGAAGTAGAGGACAGTTTGCTTCAGGAAGCTGCTTATTTCTCTCTCTCCCTCTTTCTCTTTCTCTCTCTCCCTCTCCCCTCCAAATCAAATGAAACCTTTATTACAGCTTTTGGGCCAGAAAGCACAACAATAAAATACATAGACCTGTAATTATTAATAAAACTTTTTTAACATGCAATAAAATTATGTAAAATACATTATTATAGTAACTGTAATACAAATAGCAGTGGCGATCACCAAAATTACTGCTAAACTTCAATCGTAGGCAGGATGGATACAACAAATGATAGCACAAAATCGGGCAACCTGGAAAGAGATGTCAGGGTCCTGGTCAGATAGAAGCAGTGACAGATAGACTTTGTGCCCTCTACCAGGGTGGTTCTTTAAAATGGGATAAATATATATCTTCCTTGATTCCCTATAGAGAGAGCAACAAAGGAGCAGATGGTGTAGGGATTCCACAGAGCATCTCCACATGGACATGAGCACTGCTGAAAAGGGGAGTTTTCATACCGCCCCCACAGAAATGCAGACGGTAGAGCATCTGACCTGGCCAAGGTGAAAGCCCAATGAAATTTCAGAACTAGAATTGAGGAGAGATAAGATGATGGCCCGTGCCCATTTGAGAAGAATCCATAAACTGTAGGGTTGGAAACTAGGCTTAAACTGGTTTGAAAATCAATATCCCAGATGCGTTGTTTAAGATGACTCTTGGCATTTCAAGCCCGAATAGACAGAGACTTTCCAAAGAAAGTCCTAAGGACTGGAGTTTCCTATTAGCTTTTGTTAGCCAGGTTGATTTAAAATGGTCTCTGAGAACCAGTGGGTCCAGACCCAGAGGAGAAAAAATCAATTTCAACCAGAAATTAAGGAGATAGAACTAGGCTCTGGCACCCACAGAAACCAAACCTGTCTCTAACCATAAAACAGCATTCTTGATGCATCTTGGAACCTGCAAGTCAGTGTTGACTCCTGCTGACTGCCTGGACAAGTCCCTGCAGTTTTCTTAGCAAGATTTCAGAAGTGGTTTGCCATTGTCTGCTTCCTAGGGCTGAGAGAGAGTGAATGGCCCAAGGTCACCCAGCTGGCTTTGTGCCTAGTCACAGCCCCCCGGTTTCCAGCCTGATGCCTTAACTACTACACCAAACTGGCTCTTGCTTATTTCTGTAGAAATACATGTAGTCAGGAATTTGTGCTAGATTGTTGATTTCTGTTTTTTGAGTTGCTAAGTCTCATTTTCTTTCTTGGTCTTTCACTGTATACAAGTTATAGAACTGCCTAATTTCAGGCTTCCTTCATATTCATGTATTGAATAGATCATTCATCTTATGATGTATGAAGAAGATCTGTAAATATTTTGAACTCTCTCCAGTCTCTTTGGAGATTTGGGGGAGGGGACTTTTCTTCTGTGGGAGATAGCTCTACCTTCTGGTCTGCCCTGAATGTTTCATCCTCTTCTGGATTTTTTTTCTCTTAACTAATTTGCAAGCTGCTGTATCACTGTGATCTGTGTAGTTCTGTAAGGATCTCTTGCCCTATTAAATGTTTGCATGTTCACACTTAAGTTCAAAGGGGGACTTTACATTTTATATTTGTTTAATATAAAGTTTGATTTTATTTGCCTCTTGTGAGATTGATTTAACTCTCAGGGGAGGGGTGGGGGAAGGGCTGAATCCTCTAGTCACTATGCCCCTACACTACATAGCCAGGAGGTGATACTATCAAAAGTATTTCAACTTTTGCATTTCAACCTTTAATTTGCCAGAAACATAGGCTGACCATAAGTCCCGTTTTGAATGGGACAGTCCCGTTTTTTAAGCATTTTTCAACTGTCCCGTCATTTTCATAAAAATCTCAATTTTGTCCTGTTTTTCAAACCTGGTGGGAATAGCATGGAAGGAGGATCCGAGCTGGAGTACGGACCGGGGGCGGGGTTTGCAGGCGGGAGCCAATCACGCGGACCGGGGGGGCAGGGTTTGCAGGTGGGAGCGAATCGCACAGACCGGGGGGACGGGGTTTGCAGGAGGGAGCCAATTGCGTGGACCGGGGGGCGGGGACCCCTGTCTTTTTCATGAATACGGAATATTACATAAGACCCCATCCCGTTTTGCCATCCTGAAATACGATCAGCCTACAGAAAGAGTATATAGAAGGATGGACACACAGCTGGGTTAGAGAATGGATGCCAGATGAGATGTCCTGGGAGGATGAGTAGTGGCATCAGGAGCTGCCAAACTGCTGTCCCAAAGCAGGAGGCAGGGCCTGGGTATGCAGACCCCCAGAGGGCTTTTGGGAAATGGGGTGTGGGACATCCAGTCTTCCATCCTGATGCTCTCCTGCATCATTACACAAGAGAAGCATTTTTCCTCCTTTTTGGTGCTGCCATTAGGATAGTCAGGGGAAGTTTACTTTTTAAAGGAACAGGGTGGATTAAACTCAACTCCTCCACCTTGAATAAATAAAAATCTGTTACAAATTATTCTGGTTTGATCCAGAGAACCCTTAATAAAATAACTGCAGCCAATCATGTAATGGATTAGCTATGCTATGATGGTTTGTCAAAATGAATGAATGCCACATACATGGATCTGGGAATGATCTGTGAATGTTTGTCAAAATGAATGGGTGTGAATCAGAAACCAGAGACAAGTTTTAGACTCTGGCTTGTTAGGGAAGCGACGAAGCAGAAAACTTGGTTTTACCATTAAGCATAATTCATAACAATATTCTTTCTTCCTGGTGTTTCTATTTATTGTATTTTTTTTCAGCAGCAGAAGCAGTTAAGTGAGAGTGAATAGGATTAAATGTAGCAGCATGGTATTCAGATACCATAAATTAGATTACCTTTTTGTACAAATGCAACTGTTGAGCTTTGAAAATTAGACATTCCTTTGTTACAATGCAAATTATTGATTATATTGAATCTACAATTACTTAATGAACTATTAGAGGATAATCAGTTATTTTCCATTGCTTCTATAGCTTAATTTGTATTGTATATATATTTTAGATTATTATCTGCAGTCATAAACAAACAAATAAAATATTGCAGTTGAAATGAAAATTTAAATTGACATGATTGATTAGTGACAGCTCATTTCTGCAGGTTAATAATTACTTAAAGCTACAAAGTAGCAATAAAGAAACATGTATGAACCATCTCTGAAGAATGTTTTTTGCTTGTGTATTTCTGTTGTGATTCACAGTTTCACTACGAAGTCACCAAATTTTTTATCTGGACTCGGTTGACAAATATTTAAATGAGTATATCTGCATTTCTACAAATGTGAGAGTTAAATCTTTTAATTGCATCACTAGGATATAATAAGATTTTATCCCATCCCCTTATAACAGATTCTCTCACATTTGTGCCTGCAGGGAAATAATTGAGACAAAAATATCTTCAAAAAATGAAGTGGCGCCTGTTTAAAGTTTCCTCCTGCTATCCATCTTGAAAATCACACTGCAAAAACTGAATATTCATGATCTGTTATTATAACTCTCTAGGAAGATAAAAGCTTAACGAATTTTATGATGTCATCAGCAAATAGAACAATGAGGGAAGTGGCCTTTAAAAGGAGGCCCTTAATTCTTATACTGATTATATCAACTTGTGGGCACTTCCTTCCAGTTGATGAGTTGTTATCTTCCAACTATGTCTTCTGGCTATTTGACTAAAGTATGTGTTGTCAGATGACCAATGAACCAAAAAAGAATAACTATCTAAGGAGGAGACTTACTTTTGGTAAGTCACCATCTGAGCCTTGTTTTCTTCAAACATTCTTGGCCTGAGGGATGCTAATAGCAGAATCAAAGTTTTGGGGAGACCTATAAGGAAAGTCAGCTCTTTTATGGTACAGGAGAAATTTTTGAAAGGCCCCAGTTTTGATCTGCAGGATCTTCTGTTACATAATTTTAATCAGGCTGAGAAAAATCCTCCCACCGAGATCTTGGAGAACAGTTCCATTTTGAAAATACTGACCTAGATGAAGCATTATTCTGACCCAACATTGGGATGTTTCATATAGTCTGTAGATGACATTGAGTCCTACCATATGATTTTTTCCTATCTATGCTACTGTGGGCAAAACTGGTCACATCCTATTGACAGATAACTAGCAGGAATGTGGTTGCAAAGTCCCAAAAAACTCTACTCCCTCGTCATCTCTTGACAAAGTTTCTCCCTCCTGTGTATCAGCTACAGATGAAATGTATGCTCCAACAAAGTCATCTTGTGTCCGGGCTGTTTTATTTCTCATTAAACAATCTTCTCAGCTTTGTGTCTTTGGTTGGTTTCATTCAGCCCAACGTAGGGAAATGCCTGTAAATGCAGCTGTTGTAGCTTGTTACACTATCAGGACTTGTTGAGCTCCCACACTTCACGGGACTTGCAAGAATAGTATCATGATCAGTTGAAGGTTTTCATAATTCCCTGGTTGTGAAGGAAGAAGGAGGAGCTGTGGGTTTATGAATGGAGAACCGGCAGCTTGCAACTTGAAGCAGAGGAAGCACTGATTGGCTGGGGATCTCAGAGCAAAGCTTCCAGGGTAGACAAATGATTGGTTGAAGATTTTCTTTGCCAAACTCTTTGGGATCCATTGATGGTGAAGGCAAAATGGAGGAATAATGTGCTGGATTTAGAGTGCATTAGGAATTATTTGCAAACACAGAGGATGATGGTGTTGCAAGAACTCATTCTCTTTCCCATGTGCTATGTTAGAATATGCACCTTGCTTTGGTGCACCTGAATCAACATCCTCCTGTTGACAGCAATTCAAGATGCAGATGTGAGATTGCTTTAAAACAAACAGTACTCTATGTGAATTCAGAGGTAATACAATGGAATAGAGTATAATCCAATGTCATATTTTAATTAGTTCATAATGAGTGTCCAGTTGAATGTTTTAATTAGCTCCTAGCTCATGGAAATTTATCATGTGCTTTTATAAATGTATGTGCAATATAATCTCACTTATTGAAAACTGATATATATATATATATATATCAGTTTTCAACTAAAATATATATATTTTAGTTAACAAATTTATTTATTTATTTTATTTATTATTGTATTTATACCCCGCCTATCCCCTCCCTAACGGAGGACTCTAGGCGGCTTACATACATCTTTATACATCATTATACATTAACTCATTTAAACCGCGCCCCAAGGAAAGGGGTAAGGGAACCGACTCTTCTCTGGCTTCTGGACTACATGTCCCATGATGCCTTGTGTTGGAGCCGGCTGCTGACGTCCTGTTGTTGTTGCTTCGGGATCCGTCGTGACCACCACCATTCAAGACATCTTCAGTTCGGTGGAAGCCGACCCCCGACAGGATGTCAGCAAATTCTCCCACTTAAGGTGGTACCCAATTTATCTACTTGCGAGCTTTCGAACTGCTGGGTCGACAGGAGCTAGGACTAGCAACGAGAGCTCACCTCGTTGCGCGGGGATTCGAACTGCCGACGTTCCGATCG
This sequence comes from Charina bottae, assembly GCA_023362775.1. NCBI lineage: Eukaryota > Metazoa > Chordata > Lepidosauria > Squamata > Charinaidae > Charina > Charina bottae. Next base: position 5,000,224 of record JALMGJ010000029.1, on the reverse strand, counting down.
GCAGTCTACAGCTTCAGTGGTTTAACCCGCTGAGCCACCGCGTCCCATATAACAAATAGTCTGTCCTGGTCCCTTAATACCACATTTTTGGTAAAGCGAGCACAGCAACGTTTGCACTTTTTGCGTCGGATGAAGAAAGTACATCTCCCATCTTCCATTCTCCTTACTTTCTACAGAGGCACTATAGAGAGTGTACTTACAAGCTGTATTTCCATCTGGTTTGGAGGCTGTAGGGCCTCAGATAGAAAGTCTGTGCAGAGAGTGGTAAGGGCAGCAGAAAAGATAATTGGGATATCTCTGCCCCTCATCCAAGATTGAGCACATGCACGCTGTTTGTCCAGAGCTCGTAAGATCATCAGTGATGCCTCCCATCCTCATCATGGTTTGTTTTCTTTGTTACCCTCTGGGAAGAGGTTCCGCTGTATCCGAGGTAGAACAGCCAGACTGGGAAACAGCTTTGTCCCCCAGGCTATTGGATTCTTGAATGCCAAATAGGTTCTTTTGTGAGTTAAAGAATGTATATTTTTTAAGAATGTATATTTTATAAGAATGGGTATTTTATAGTAATTATGGTTTTTTATTATTATCATTAGTATTTTATTGCTTGAGTGAATTTGTGAGCCAACTGCAACGAAATTTCATTCTATTGTGCACTTGTATAGTGGGATGACAATAAAGTTATTATTCTATTCTATTCTATTCTATTCTATTCTATTCTATTCTATTCTATTCTATATAAATCAGGAGAGCAAAAAGTATGCCTCTGGACCACACATGCCCTACCTCTTAGATTCCTTGAGAGTGGGGAGGTTAAAACATTAAGGCTTTTTTGTTTCTTGCTCTGTAGTATCAGAATGTGTTAAAAAGTAAAATGGGTGTCTTAAATCTCACAGATGCACCCATTTCACCACTTAAAACATTTGGTTTGATTTGTTATAGTTTGATTTTTTTAGTCCAGACTGCCTGTGGGTTGCATGTTTTTAACTGTTTTTATTATTTTGTATTTGTAAGCCACCCAGAGTCTAGGGCAGAGCTTTCCAAACTATGTGTCGTGACACAAAAGTGTGTCGCCACACACAGTCTGGTGTGTCGCCACACAACCCGGAAGCGCTGATCATCATCAGCGCTTCCGGGTTTTCCTGCGGCGACACACCAACGGCGGTGCGCAAAAACTGAAAGCGGCAGCAGCGCTTCTGGGTTTTTGCGCGCTGCCACAACGGCGGCACTTCCGGGTTTTCCCGCAGCGACACACCAACAGTGGTTGGTGTGTCGCTGCGGGAAAACTTTGGAAAGCCCTGGTCTAGGGAGTGGGCAGCTGTGTTAATTTAAATAAATAAAAAATAATAAAATCTCTGAAGTCCTTCCTCTTTGATTAACCCTCAACATGCTTTGTAACACCTGGTGCAGCCCTTGAGCTGAGGGAAGTTCTGGATAAGTGTAGGCCTCAAGAGACACTATCTTGTGTGGTTGTTAGGAGTTGAAAATGACTTGATGACACATAATCAATCAATCAATCAATCAATCAATCAATCCTTTACTCAAGACCCAGCAACCTGCTCCTGGTAATCCCACTAACTGTGAAAGTAGCTTGCTATCCATCTCAAATTATATAATTTAACTAAAGCCTAAACTTGAGCATCTTCAAAATTTATGACAAAATTCAATTTAATGATTAGGAGATGGGTGAAGAAATGACACACAGGGACACTGCTTTAGGCATGGCACAGAATGGAAAAGGGTATGTCCCTGAAGGAACTCCTTGTTGGCTACCAGCTCACTGAGAAGCCTAGGACAGTAGAAGCACCTCCTAAAATAGTTTCTGGCATATTTGAAAGTATCCAAAACAGCAGTAGAAATTCTCATCGTGTTTGTTGTGGTTTCTGTCCCATCAATGTACTTTTGTGTATTTGCAATTTTTTTTTAATATAGAAGATTTATATCCTACATATAATTTCACTTTGAAGGGTACAGAGCACAGTTCAGAGCAACTAGAGGTAACAGAAGCTATCCCATTAAAAGAGTGAGATGGGAATTAGGAAGTTACTGATTCAAACTGGTGCTTCATGGATGGAAGGATGTGCCTATTTTAACACAGTGCTAGAAGTGTTGGACAATGACTGTGGGTAATTTCCAGTTTAGTTGGCACCCGATACCCTCCAAGTGAATCCCTATCTCCAGATCAGAACACAGGCTACTTATTCTCTCTCTCTCCTCTCTGCAATCAGCTAGGTTGGAAGCAGTTTTCTTCTCTTGATCTCAGGAGGGGAGCCTGTTTTGAGCCAAACTCTTTTAAAGGCAGAGTACTGATACAAAAACAGGGCGTGGTGGCTCAGCGGGTAAGACGCCAGGCTTGTCGATCGGAAGATCGCAAGTTCAGAGGTTCGAATCCCTAGCCCCGCATGACGGAGTGAGCTCCTGCACTAGCCCCAGCTCTTGCCAACCTAGCAATTCGAAAGCATGCAAATGCAAGTAGATGAATAGGTACCACTTCAGTGGGATGGTAACAGCGTTCCGCGTGTGTCATGCCGGCCACATGACTATGGAAGCATCTTCGGACAGTGCTGGCTCTTTGGCTAACAAACGGAGATGAGCACCGGCCCCTAGAGTCGGACACGACTGCACAAATGTGCGGGGGGAACCTTTACCTTTACTTTACTGATACAAAAACTCAAAATCAGGTTATGTGTCTAATTTTTAATCATGAAGGGGAGTCTGAAAATTTAAGACTAGTGAGTAAGAACTGGAAGGACAAATTGTTCAGGATTTTCTGGTTGTTGCTCAAACTAGACCACAATATTTGGATGCAAAACTCTCCTTGTTGCATTTAGTGCTTACCAGCATTTTTTGAAGCCCAAGTATGGTAGACTTACTGAAACTACCCCTTCACACAGTGTCTCAGAATCTTAATACAGAACACCTGTATTAATACTTAGAATCTAGTAATCATATGATCATTTAAGCCAGTTTCATTATCCTAGAGCCATACAAACAGAAATCATGCTTATTATTCTATTTTGTTTTCCATGATAGACCCAGGTTTAATCTCAGAATTTGTAAGGCTCCATCTTTGCTGAATTACAGTGCTTATTAATTATGCTGACTGGGGATGATGGAAATCAGGGGTGTCTAGGGGCAAAAAAAGCCAAGATAATGGCCACAACCACATGATCAGGGACCTATCCTTTCTTATGTACATCAAGAGACATGTAAAAAGGGGTGGGAATGTTCCCACTTCCAGGCTAATTCTGTTGACATCCAACAGATTCTATTGTGGAGACACCAAAGAGATCCTTCAGATGAACCACATCGAACTGAAACTAACAACAGACATTTGTGCCTATTCATATCAGTCAGCTGAGTTTTCACATTGCCCAATAAGTTTCAGAAAGCAAAAGCCACATAGAAAAGGCCAAAGATGTGATTTCTTTCCACCCAACCATCTCCTCCTTCTAGATCAGGGCTTTCCAAACTTTTCCCGTTGGCGACATACCAACAGCAGCATGCAAAAACCCGGAAGTGCTGCTGCTGTGGCAGCGCACAAAGCCCCGGAAGTGCCAGCAGCAGCGCTTCCAGGTTCTTGCGTGCCGTGGTGGCGCTTCCGGGTTTTCACGCGCTGCCGCCACTGTGGCGCTTTCGGATTTTCACGCACCGCAGCGGTGGCGGCAGCGGTGTTCTGGTGTGCCGTGCGAAAACACGGAAGCGCTGATGGCCCGCTGCCGCTGTGCACGCAGCTACACGCAGTGCCGGTGTGCCGTCAGCGCTTCTGGGTTTTGACGTGACACACCTGGGCCCCGCAGGCAACACAGTATTGTGTCGGAACACACAGTTTGGAAAGCTATGTTCTAGATTATGTTTTTTGTGGAAATGAACTAAATGATTGGTCTTACCTGCCTTGTTCTGCATTTGGATACTTATGGTGCCTTATGAAATTTGACCACAAGTCCTCTGTTAATTGTAACAGAGTAACTGAGGATGATGGGGAGTTTTAGTGCAATACAAATAGAGGACACCAGATTGTGAAGGCTGCATTAATCATATCCTCCAATTCCTTTGGATTAAACTATGACTGGACAACACAACCCCACCACTCCTGATCTCCTGCGACAGGTTCAGGTGTTCTTTGATTCCCTGCAGCAGGTGAACAAACACTGACATGCTACATTATTTTTGTGACTGGGGTGGCTCACCTGTATGGAAACACTGCTGTAAGAACCTCCAATGACACCTGCAATAAGTAATGGGGTGTTTTCTTGAACCGCATATGACCCATCAGGACACATATACTCTGCTTCATCCACTTTAGTCAAAGAAGCCCTGACAAACTCCAGGGACTGTTCTAAAGCATACGTGTCTCGTGAGCAAGTATCCAAAATATGAACTCCAAGCTTAATCCCTGGGAGTAAGTGGCTGTCTCTGTTGATCTCATCAATTGCAAACAGCATTGCCTCCAAACGCTGGATGCCTCGGTCTTCATTGATTCTCCCACATTCTTCGGCACCAGTGCCCTTTTCCTTGATTGGGAAGAGCCCTCCAAGAACCAAGTCTCCTTCAATTTTAATTTCTTTCCTTATAAAGTTGTGGTCACCTAGAGAAAGGAAGACACTTTTGGAAAACAAAGCCAGCGCAAGCATATGAAGCCTTGCAAACATCTTCACTGGTCCTCTTCTGGCAGCTCTAAGAAACCTTGGTGGAAATGCTAGAGATCTTCATTCTCTCCGGCACACGACTGAACAGTGTGAAGTACCGTCCCATGGATAAGTGAGGAACAAGCCAACTGGATCTTCTGTCAGGTGCCTAAAGAGATGGAGAAGGATTAGAAAGAAGGTGAAATGCAATACAGAGCCATAGCCTTTTTAAAATTATTCACTATGAACATCCTGAGTTTAACTGTTCACGGGAATTTTTGATCCAGTTCTGTAATGGTGATATGAGAGTGAAAGAATGAATATTCTTATCAGTCTGAAGTGCCCTTCTCCTGAAAATGTGATGCAATGGCTTTGCAGAGATGGCCAAACTCAACGGATTTGCCACCCTTATAAAAGACGCCCGGGGTGTGCAATGACAGGCTACATACAACGTACAACCATACATGTACTTTTGAACTGTATGAAAGGACCTTCATTTTATACTATGACACAACCCAGCAGGAACATACAACTGCCAAGGAAAAGCTGTATCCCCCATCCTGAGGGAGACTTTTGTAGTATGTAAGTCCAGAGAACGCTCCCTAACAGATAATTGAAGCTAGCAGTTGTGACACAGCTGGTCATATGTTTGTGGATGGTGTGTGGATCCCTTCCAGGGTGTTGGGGCTACACATTTGCTTAGATGTTTGGGGTGAGAATTCAAGATATTTTAAGGCAGCAGGTTGGAGAGTGAGGCTTAATCAGGGATACAAACTTATCTTTTCCTGATCACATAGTTGGACAAATGACTTTCTTATTTATCTGTCCAGCTGGGCACATCACCACAGATGGAGAGATGATCACTCTTGCTCATTTTTGAGATCCATGATAAATTAGTAGCTCTCAGGATATTTTGAAATATTTGAAACTGGCAAAAGCTTTAAACACCCAATCTGTTCCATTTCAGGTTAGGTGGTTCAGACCTATGCAATTGGTCACTGAAACTGTTGCAAGAGAATGGAACCTTTGGACAATAAATATGAAGGAGACTTGAAGAGGTAGCTTGTACCACTTCTTACAGCATAGCTTTCCAAACTGTGTGTCGTGACACTTTAGTGTGTCGCGACACACAGTTTGGTGTGTCGCAACACAACCCAGAAGCGGCGGCGGGGGTGTGCACGGCGGTGAGGGCAGCGATGACGGCAGCGGCGCGCCATCAGGGCTTCCGTGTTTTAGTGGAGGCTGCTGCTGCTGCTGCTGCTGCTGCTGCCGCCGCTGCCACCACCACATGCCCCCCCGCCCCCCCACCGTGCGTGCCCCCCCATGCCCCCACCGTGCGCGCCCCCGCCCCCATGCTGCTGCCACTGCCACTGCCACCGTTGGTGTGTCGCCAATGGCGGCACTTTGGAAAGCACTGTCTTACAGGGTGCCATCCTTGAAAAAGGCTTCCCTGCATAAAAAGATGAAGGAATAACTTGTGGCTTAGAAGGCAGGAAATATGCCAGCCCTCAAAAGTTATCCAAGCACTCTAGATGATGACATTATCCCCATTTTGCAAACTGCTGTATTATTTAACCACAAACAGGAGGAGCTTTTTCTATGAAGAGAAGACAGAAAAAAGACTCTCCCATCTTATCCAATCTTGCACTTTTAAATCAATAGCTAAGGGGACTCTTGTAAAATACAAAGGATGACTCTAGGCAGCTCACAACAATCCATAAAAACATGGTTAAAAACAAGAGTACCCTTCCCACCAGGCACCAAACCAAACATCCTCACAGCTAGGCTGACCATATTTCAGGATGGCAAAACGGGATAGGGTCTGCAAACCCTGTCCCCCGGTCTGCGCGATTGGCTCCTGCCTGCACACCCCACCCCCTGGTCCGCACGATTGGCTCCCACCTGCAAACCCCGACCCCAGTCCATGTGATTGGCTCCCGCTTGCAAACCCCACCCCCGGTCCGCATTCCGGCTCGGATCCTCCTCCCGCACCATTCCCACTGGGTTTGAAAAACGGGACAAAACTGAGATTTTTATGAAAACGACGGGACGGTTGAAAAATGCTAAAAAAACCAGGACTGTCCTGTTCAAAACAGGACATATGGTCAGCGTACTCACAGCTCAACCCCAATCCTAGCCCAATGTTTGGGGGAAGAGCCAGGTCTTCACAGCCCTCCCTCAGATCTCAGGTGGGAGGCTGTTCCAAAGGGCTGGGGCGGTCACTGAGAAGGTGTGCCCCCAAGGTCCCATCAGGTGGCAACATTTAAGAGAGGGGCCTGGAGCATGCTCACCTGATCTAGCCTAGTAGGACGGGCAGATACCCTCAGGGAGAGGGGGTCCCACATGTAACCTGTCCCTGTGCCATGTAGGGCTTTAAAGATGATAACCAGCACCTTGAATTGCACCCAGAAAGCAACAGGGAGCCAGTGCAGCTCATGCAGTAGTGGTGAACCATGGTGCCCCCAGAACTGCACATGCAGCTGCATTCTGAGCCAGTTCTGAACCAGTTGCAGCTTCCGGATGGTCTTCAAGGGCAGCCCCATGTAGAGTGCATTGCAATAACCCAAACAGGAGGTGACTAAGGCATGAGTGACTTTGAGCAAGTCTTCCCGGTCCAGGAATGGGCGCAATTGGTGCACAAGATGAATTTGTGCAAAGGCTCCCATGACCACGGCTGCCATCTGCTCTTGCAGCAGGAGCCACGAGTCCAAGAGGACTCCCAAATTGAGTGCCAGATCTGTCCGGGGGAGTGTTACGCTGTCCAGAGTCAGAGATGTCAACTCCCAGAACTCACAACCACTCCATCTTGCTAGGATTGAGTTGCAGCTGGTTTCTCCTCAGCCTAACAGCCAGCCTCCAGGCACTGAGCCAGCACCTGAACAGCATCACATACCAGAGACCTAGGGCTGGACCTCTCCTCCCCCACCAGCACTGACCGGTACCGGCCACAGAGAAAGGAGGAGAACCACTGCAGAACAGTGCCCCCCCCTCCCAATCCCTGGAGCTGGTCCAACAAGATACTGTGGTCAATGATATCAAAAGCCACTGACAGATTCAGAGGTGCCAGGATGGACACACCACCCCCATCCAAAGGTCATCCACAAGTGTGACCAGTGCTGACCCGCCGGAATCCTGACTGAAAAGGGCCCAGATGATTTTCTTCTCATTGGCATGGTGTGTGACTATACTTCTGGTTTCTTGGTTTTGAGACATTCCCAATCCTCCTGTACCACCTTTGACCTGAGGATTTTTTTCCATGGGGTCCCGCCTAGTTCTTCCCTAAGCTTGTTGTAACTGGCTCTTCTGGAGGCTCCATAGGCTTCAGCTTCCCTTTCGGTAGTATCTTGAAACCCAAGATAAGGTGGTCACTTCCTTCCATGGTTCACAGTTGCATTTACATCTTCAGCCAGTCTTCCCTATTGTTTAGGGTTATATCTAGGAGAGCCAATCCCCTTGTTTCTTCTTCAAACTTCTGGAAAATTGAATAGGAATTTTGGGGGACTTCGCAGTCTTATTTGGGTTGAAGTCTTCCATTATTACTCCATGGGAATTTAAAATATTGCTAATAATTACATATGTTCTCTGTCACACTAAAATTCCTCCACTGAAAGGAATGGAATGTTCATGTGAGCATGTTTATTCTAAATAAAGTTCATGTAGTCCGATGAGACAAAGTAAATGTAACGAAGAGACAGGAAACAGGGAATAAAGAACCAAAATTGGTACCAGAATTAATTATGTGTTGGCATATTTTCTTTTGTTTTATAATGTATAAAAAGTTCTAAATCTGATCAGCTGTGGGCGTTATATTCATACACTGTCATACCTGAAAAAAAATGCTTTCCAAACCATATATGGCAACTTTTCAGCAGATTAATCTTTGAATTACTTCTGAATAACCTGATAAGCCTTGGAAATGGATGTTTTAGTTGATTAGAAATCCTTTTGGTTCATTTTCAGTATGACTGGCTCTCCCAGGATCTCATTATCTAGTGATCTGACAGATTTTGATGTATCAAGGTCTCATGGAAAATTACATGAGTTCAGCAGAAACCGAGAAGTTCACTTCCCTGCATCCAGATAGTTCGCAAGAAACCTCAGAGCAAAAAGGCCCACCTTATCTACTCTTCTAAATAAGCTGGGTAAAATCTCTACCCGGTAGGATCCTGGAAGAAGAAAGTTAAACAGAAGTTTGGGATTTTTCATAAAACACAACACACAGTCTGAAGGAAAGAAAGTTGAGAAAGAAAGAAAAGGAAAGAGACCTTCTTTGGGCCAGAAGAAGGCAGCAAATTTGGGCCCCACATACGGGCAGCAAAGAGTTACTTAGTTTTATTTATTGCAATTTCCCCATCCAGAATGGTGAGAAGTCCTTATATGATCCTCTACCTCATGTGACTATGGGTGGTGGAACAGTCAATCAAAGGATAGGATCCTGGGCACCTCCCCCCAGATTTCAGTAGGGAGGGGGAACTGGAGGAGGGAGATTTGGGAGATGTAGGTGGAAGGACAGGTGTGAGGAAGGCTCAGAGTCCAAGCCCTGTTAGGAATATTTTTTAGGGCTGGGGTACGCCAGTATTGGGCCGTGGGGGCTCAGCGGGTAAGACGCCAGGCTTATCGATCGGAAGATCGCAAGTTCGAAGGTTCGAATCCCTAGCCCTGCGTGACGGAGTTAGCTCCCGCACTCGCCCCAGCTCTTGCCAACCTAGCAATTTGAAAGCATGCAAATGCAAGTAGATTAATAGGTACCACTTCGGTGGGGTGGTAACAGAGTTCTGCGCGCGTCATGCTGGCCATATGACCGTGGAAGCGTCTTCAGACAATGCTGGCTCTTCGGCTAACAAACGGAGATGAGCACCGGCCCCTAAAGTCGGACACGACTGCACAAATGTGCGGGGGGAACCTTTTTTTTTATGCCAGTATTGATGGGATATACAGTAAACACTTTGTAGAAGTAAGTGAACCTGTTTAAAACCCATGTTTAAGTTATTTAATACCAGTCAATGTGTTCCTTTGTTCCTATGCTGAGGAAGTGTCTTCGCTGTCCTATATCTTCCTCACCGTCCTATATCTTCCTCACCTTCCAACCAGTTATGTTACCATAGAGCAGTATTTCTCAACCTTGGCATCTCTCATATGCTGGCTGGGGAATTCTGAGCGTTGGTCCACCCATCTTCAAGCTGCCAAGGCTGAGAAACGCTGCCATAGAGACTTAAAGACCTAAAGAAGAAGAAAAAGCCCTGAACAACAAGGAGGGTTTGTACAAGTGCCCGAGTCACTTGGCTGACTAGATCTGCGTTTCAGAGGTGGCACCTTGTTTGCAGGCTTCTCTCCCCAAACGTCTCTGGTTTGCAGACGTCTCTCTTGGCACCTGCACTGTGGTCGCTTCACACCAAGGAAAGTGTTTTGGGAAGTTTCTCCAAGCATTTGAAATATTTAACAAATCCAGTTTAGTGCTGAGTGAACTTCACATTGTTTTCCTGCTAGTTTTATTTCTCTAGTTTCTATGCCTCATTTACCACTAGAATGAATTATTAATAAAACTATTATTAATATTATTATTACTGTTAATTGCATCATGCTAGCTTTTATATTATTTTATCTTTTCTATAATGATTTTTAACTGAATTGTACTTTGTCCTAAACAGCAGCAGTTACTGAGCAGCCTAGAGATAGAAACTTGTGCAAACAGAGGGTACAATTTTCTATTCAGCTTTAGGCATATTTTCAGCCAGCTCCCCAAACAGTGTAGCATTCTTCCTAGAATGCTGGTTTACTACTTTGTATAATATTTTTGACTGGGGGACTCAATTTTTTATATGGGATAATATTTTCAAACAGCACTCCTGTAATCAGATGTGGTATATTCAAGAATACTAACTTACTAATTTTGTGTGATATACATAGCTCAAATAAAAGCCCAAACTATCAGGTCCAATTTCTTCTAGGGACTCGTGTAAACAAAATGTTACAGGTAGTCCTTGTTTAGCTACCACAATTGGGACTGGCCTAGGCTGACCGTATTTCCTTGAGGCAAAAATGGGACATTGGGATGGCAAAACGGGACGGGGTGTTATGTAATATTCCGTATTCATGAAAAAGATGGGTCCCCACACCCCGGTCCATGTGATTGGCTCCTGCCTGCAAACCCCACCCCCCGGTCCACATGATTGGCTCCCGCCTAGCCATTCACCCTCCTCTCCACCTCTCCGCCCTCCTTTGCTGCGTGCTGACAGGCAGGAGGGCTTCCTCTTCCAGGCTGCCTCCAATCGGCAGCTCCGGCTCAGATCCTCCTTCCGCGCCATTCCCGCCGGGTTTAAAAAATGGGACAAAATTGAGATTTTTATCAAAACGACGGGACGGTTGAAAAATGCTAAAAAAAGCAACTGTCCTGTTCAATGTATTGTCGAAGGCTTTCACGGCCGGAGTTCGATGGCTGTTGTGGGTCTTCCGGGCTGTGTGGCCGTGTTCTGGAAGTTGTGGTTCCTAACGTTTCGCCAGCATCTGTGGCCAGCATCATCTCCTGCCCTCTGAAGATGCTGGCCACAGATGCTGGCGAAACGTTAGGAACCACAACTTCCAGAACATGGCCACACAGCCCGGAAGACCCACAACAGCCATTGTCCTGTTCAAAATGGGACATATGGTCAGCCTACTTTGTGCCTAAGGCAGGACTAGAACTGACGGCCTCACGATTTCTAGCCCGTTGCTTTAACTACACTACACCAAACTGGCTCTCAATATCCCACACACTGTATAACTAATCTATAGTTATATGTATATCTTTATAGAGAAAGGGACACCACTAGCTAAAACAGGATAAGCCAACCAGGGTTTATGGCCTTCTGTAAATCGCAGGCCCTTTTTTCAAGCCCCACCAAGGTCCCATGGCCAAAATTGCACAGCAAACAAAAGAAATTCAGGGGCACATTTGTGCAGGTGTGTGCTTGTTTTCAATGCCCTTCCTCAAAGTGGAATAGGAGCATTAATAGACCTTATATCCCCTGGAAACTGGAAAAAAAATAGAATTAAAACCATAGCAGCAAAGAGATTGTCTAGCTTTGCGAGAAGGAATTAATGAAAAAGAGGGATGTTTATTTCCCACTCTAGGGTTAAAATAGTTTTCCCCCCCTCCCTTATTAGGACAAGAGGAATATGGAACGATTGCTAGAGACAAGCGGGAAGTTTGCTCAGCTTTTTTTTTGTTTTGTGAGGCTGGCACACTTCCTACCCAGATCATTCGACGGGGCACTAGCGTTTCTCCTAATCTTTTGCACTTGGTGTCCCACCAAGGATTGCAACTGAAGGATTGCACTGACTCTCGAACGGTGCGCTGGGAGGGACACGCTCCAAAAGGAGGGGATGGGGCCTTGTGGAAAGCTCAGATTGCTTTGATGTACATTTAATGGGTGCCATAGATAATATTACTGCCCAGTCCTGAAGATAATGATTTCCCCCTTCCGTCATGTTGAAAAGGATAATTGGCTAACCCTTTCTGGAGGTCTTTGCAGGGGACCACCAAGGAGGTTGCATGTTATAAACCATGGATCAGTTGCTCTTTGAATTTAAAGGCAAAAAGATACCTCTAAGAGCAGGTTTAGAAGCTTCCTCGTACCTCGTGATCCAAAGAGCTGCACAGCCATAGTGTACTGCTCTCATATCCTTCCTTCCTCCCTCCCTCCTTTCCTCCCTTCCTTCCTTCTCCTCTTCCTCCTTCCCTCCTCCCCCTCTTCTTCCTTCCTTCTCTCCCCTTCCTTCCTTCCTTCCTTCCTTCCTTCCTTCCCTCCCTCCCTCCCTCCCTCCCTCCCTCCCTCCCCCCCTCCCCGCTTCCTTCCTTCCTCCCTCCCTCCCTCCCTGTATCTACAGCACACTGTTCCTGATCTATAGCAGCTTCCCAAGCCTCCTTCCTTGGGAGTTAAAGCCAATTCTTTCTCCTCGCCTGACATTTCTGCAAGGGATTAAAGAGAGGGAAGCCGGCGGAGGCTGCAAGCAGAAGGCAGCCCGAGCAGTAGTGAGAGTAAGTGGGGGATAAAAGCAACGTTTGTACTCCCGCAGCTAATCTCGGCTCCTATACAACTTCCCCAGTCACGTGGTCGGATGCAAACCCCGGACGGCACCGGCATGAAAAGCCCCACTTGGATAGGCTGACCATATTTCTTTGAGGTAAAAAACGACCCTGGAGAAAGTGGGCGCGCATTCGCGCACGCTTCGCCGCAGGAACTTTCAATAATGGGACAAAATGGGTATTTTTATTAAAATGACGGGAAGCTCCAGAATTGTTTAAAAAATGGGACTGTCCCGTTCAAAACGGGACATATGGTCAGCCTAGTGTGTGTGTGTGCGCGATTACGTTGAGCAAGTAATCTGCACGCACACACACACACACACACGCATCCTCTTCCCACAACCTTCCCGTGCCTGCTTTCCCTGGCCTCACCACTGCTGGGCAGACAATCTCAGGATCAGGTAAGGAGGCAGGAACCTGGACTGTGGTGCTGCTTCTGCTGCTGGGATCGCACGTGGCAACTGGGCTTCCAGTTGCCGCGCTGATAGGGCCTCTTCCGGGCTGCCTCCAATGGCAAGTCCGGCTCCAGTCCTCCTTCCTGTCTTCCTGTCCTCCTTCCCGCCGGGTTTAAAAAAGGGACAAAATGGAGATTTTGATCAAAACGACGGGCCGGTTGAAAAATGCTAAAATAACGGGACTGTCCCGTTCAAAATGGGACGTATGGTCACCCTAGACTGGCCACTTGGTCGTTAAGCGAAGTGGTCTCTAACGAAACCGTGATAGTGCTTATGATCTTACTCCAGCTTTCCTTTGCTTTACAGACCTGCAAAGGTTGTAAAGGCGAGGATTGGTCACAAAGTTACTTTTTTATCACTGTCATAACAGTCACTAAATGAGGCAGTCACTAAATGAAGACTACCTGTAATGTATCAATAAAGGGCAGATAATGCTAGCTACCACTAGGTATTTTCTAGTCTTGGGCTTACAATCTTGCAGGACAATGTGCTCATCAAGTGGTAATATTCCTAGATGATACCTTTTCAAGATATGGATCAAAGATAACACACTGAATGCTCCCTATGAAAAACAGATTGCAACATGAAGGAAACCAATACTTTAGAGCAGTGTTTCTCAACCTCGGCAACTCTAAGATATGTGGACTTCAACTCCCAGAATTCTGGGAGTTGAAGTCCACATATCTTAAAGTTGCCGAGGTTGAGAAACATTGCTTTAGAGAGAGGGCCAGGAACATGATTTTTACTTACATAGGATTAACACACACCACCCCCTTGGAGGTTGAGGACTTGTCTGAAGAACTTCTCAGGTATGAGGCTGTACTTTTTCCTTTTTTGAGGTCAGGTCCATTTATTTCCTTTTTTTTTAAAAAAAACTTCCTTTCCTGTTACTTTAATTTTCCTCTATTTTTAAAGGTTTTTTCCCCCTCAATGATTTCACTAGGAGATTCCACCAATATTCTGCAACCCGTGTTTTTCACCGAAATGGTGATGTATTTCCTAGTATTCCAACAGACATACTGTACATTATTACATTTTTAAAAGGTTGAACATAACACACTAAAATATGCTACCTACTTGCCATATTTTTCCATGAGAGACCCCGGCTTTCTCTTTCTACATAACACCATACTCTGCCTCCACCTTCAAATAGGTTATCAGGATCACTCAAAGAGAATAACACTTTTTTTTTTAATACGAGCTTAGATAAATGGAATTGCTGTTTTACCCATTTGTTTTCCCCACACTTGATTGCGTAACACCTGAAGCTGGCTCAGATGCAAAAGTGTATTATTTGGGCCTTCTTACTTGATACATCTATATTGACTGGACTGAAACTCATTGCATATGGTTGGGATAATGGAAGATTTGGGGGTAGAAAAACTACCAGAATTGGTATAGGTAAAGTCCAAGGAATCATACACACATTCAAGACATCATGTGATATCTACAGTTATTAAGCGATGGACCTGCAAAGCTGAACAATGATGATGCATGAAACTAATTTGCTTTAATGTTTTAATATAGGTTCTGTGTTTTCATCTCTCATGTATCACACAAGTCAAGTTGAAGTTCATTTATCATCTGAGACCAAACACAAGAAAAAGACCAACAATACATTAAAGTCAGGAAAAGAATAAAAAAAAATGCAAGAAAATCCTGAAACATCCTGAACAGCTAACAGGTAATAGCATGAGGGAGGAATCAGACAGCTTCTAAGAGCTATGGCTATTGATAGAAATTTTAGAGATGGCTGAGGAGTGGCCACCAAGAGAAAGGGAATGCTCCCCTAGTCACAATGGCAATTAGAGTTGTTAACAATTGGAAGTATTACAGTAAGTTCGATTGCCATTGGGCATCTAATAGACATGTGAGACAGATTCCAAGTATGGCTTTCATACGGGAGACTTATATATCTACCAGATGGTGCCATAATGGGTAACACTCCAGTTCAGGCCAAGGTAAATAGTTTCCTATGAGGGGCATATAGAATATTGAACTAATATCTAGGGTCAGTTCAGGGAGGGGAGGCAATTGTGCTATAAAAGGAGTGGGAAACACTGGCTCTATTTCAAATCCTCCATTTCAGTTCAACCAAAGTTTTATGAAGGCCCAAAGCAGATAATTCTAGCAAGGAAAGACTACAGTACGCCAAATCATCATTAATTTGTCATCTTAAGGTGGAAGATAACCTGTGTAGCAAGGTGAGATGGACCAAGGAAGCTCCCTAATAAATTTGCTTCAGCCAAAATTTGAGACAACGAAGTCTTAATGGGGGGAGAATGACCTAGTTCCAGCCTTATTAGAGCATTATTTATTTATTTATTTTTATTTATTTCTTATATTTATACCCCGCCTATCCCCTCCCTAACGGAGGACTCTAGGCGGCTTACATACATCATATATATATTTCGTTATACATTTCATACATATACAATTCAATTTTAACCGCGCGCTAAGGGAAGGGGTAAGGGAACCGACTCTTCCATGGCTACTTGGACTACAAACCCCACAATGCCTTGAGTCGGAGCCAGCTTCTGACATCCTGTAGATGAAGCTGCTTTTTCCGGGATCCGTCGTATCACCGCCATTCCAGAGATCTTCCGTTGGTGGGCGACCCCTGACAGGATGCCAGCAAATTTACCCACTTAAGGTGGTACCCATTTATCTACTTGCTAAGCTTTCGAACTGTTGGGTTGACAGGAGCTGGGACTAGCAACGAGAGCTCACCTCGTTGCGCGGGGATTCGAACTGCCGACCTTCCGATCGGCAGTCTACAGCTCAGCGGTTTAACCCGCTGAGCCACCGCATCCCATATTATATATTATATATTGAATAAGACTCGTAATAAGATCCTTTAACATTTTGATTGAATGTTTTCTAAGGTAGAGGACTCCTTAAAGATACACAACTGAACATCCTATAGCATCATACCCAGACGTTTAGCTTTAAATCGTTTATTTGTTGCTGGGACATCTTGATCTGATGTTTTTACTGGTATTTTGGGGAAGGCTGAGTAATAATGTTATTATTCCATCAGGGGAAAAAAAATTAAGGTACAGAGAGATTTCAAGGCTATTACTGTCACTGCTTATATAACAAAAGTGAAATCACCCACATTTAAATGGACATAGCAGGAGGCTTGGGACTGATGGGGTATATGCTGGCTTAAAGGGGAAAAACCGAGGCTTGAGAATAAACAGACAAGAATGCAGCTTGTTAGGGCTAACAGTGTTTACTGTTTAGCATAGGGCAATAATGCAGATACAATCACATTATCGCAACAATGAAAAAGATGAATATACATGATACAGCATTGTAAAAGGAAAAACAAAACAAACTTATAAGCAGAGTTCCGTGTATTGATCCCAGGGCCAGAGGTCCTGCCATGGCCTATACCCAAAGCCAGGCATAGCTCACTCTGCCCAGTCCACGGGAAGTGAACACGTGAAGAACTACATGGCTAAGAGACATTAGAAATCAAGAAGACATAGAACACCATTTTGCATGGTTGTATATTCAGTTCTTCTAGCTTTCTGATTGGCTGGAAGTTAGCTGTTACACACACTAGGCCTCAAAGCATTAGGCCTAAAGCACATAGCATGACCTGTTATTGGTTAGCAGTGCTGCATCTACGCACTGAGTTCCCCCCCTTCTTGCTCAGGGGGGCCTGAGCAAGGCTTCCCACGGAAAGAAATCAGGAGACCTTGTTCCCATGCAATCTAGTCAAAACAATACACACGTGACCGTTGCTATCTTGCACCTGCACTTCACGTCACCATGAGAAGGCTTTGCTTTGCTTTGTACAGGAATAATTTGTCAGGGCAACACAAGAACTCTAACAGTCAGACAGTAAGTAAGACATCTTGATCTGATGTTTTTACTGGTATTTTGGGGAAGGCTGAGTAATAATGTTATTATTCCATCAGGGGAAAAAAAATTAAGGTACAGAGAGATTTCAAGGCTATTACTGTCACTGCTTATATAACAAAAGTGAAATCACCCACATTTAAATGGACATAGCAGGAGGCTTGGGACAGCTCTCAGACATGTAGAAATATAAAATAGATAAATAAATTCAAAAATAAAGACTGTTCTAAACACAGCCTAATGAAAATCAAGCCACAGAGTGATGACTATTTTTAATTTTATTTATTTATTCATTCAGTTGTTAGATACAGATCCCACCTCCAAGAGCTCAAGGTAGAAATTAAAACTTACAAAATAAAAGAAGATAAAAATAAACAATAATAACTAAATAATCACTATGATTGGTTATAGCAGGTTTTACAAACCATAAAACAATATTTGGCCACATTCAAAGAAATTGAATCGTTATGGTCAGATAACAACAACTGTACATAAAATAAATCCAAATGATCTGGAAATTTAATTAATAAGGGTGATATAAAATGTAGCCATGCATTTTTTAAAATGAGCAATGCAACAATACATGGATTAAATTTTCAACCATTCCTTCACCACAAGGACAGAATCTTAAAAAAATAAGGGATTTTCCTGAACTTTCCTTGAAGGATGGCTGCTGGAAGTGTGTTAAAACATGCTAGGATTAGTGCTCTCCTAAATTTAGAGATGGATATTTGGTTTAAATATCTTCCTGGTCTAAAAAAGAGAGAATGGCTACCGAGAAAAACATCTCTAGGGAGGGCTGAGAAATCTAATTGCCTTTCTACATCTATAACATGTAGTTCAAGGCTTGACAGTGTCTGCATATAAACCCGTAATTGGTAATGTCTCCCATGAAAAGCCATAACTCTGCAACTTCCATTAAATTAATCTTCTCCAAATGAATTCAAAGTTATCAGCCAGGATCAAGGGACCTAGGCCCACAGGAAAAAACCCAACCGTTTCAACCAGAATGAAAATATACATACTGTAGTCATATGCTAGTCTCCACTCTAATCACACCAGCTTCACAATGAAGGACCACATTAGGCATACTTCGTGTCCCTTGGAAAATAAACTTTTAGAAATTTAGACTGTACTCTCTCGAAGGGGGCTAACAAGCTCTATGGGCCTATATGGGCACCAGAAACATCTGCAATACAGTAGTTCTTTCTCTATCTCCACCTTCCAGCTCTTGGGTAGCTCATTCCACAGTGAAAGAATGCCACTTTGACATTGAGTTAAATAGTACAGGACCAAATGGTGACTACCTGAAGCACTCTGGATTTCAATTTGACCTTTGCTGGGTAGGGCCAGAAGTATATACCTTGTCTCGATTGCCTTCAAAGTACGTAAAAACTGTGGCTGCAAAAGGTCAAGATCCACACTTAAACTATTTTGTCGACAATGGCTGTGATTTATACACGCTGTGTCCTTTGAACATGCTGGTCTGAATATTAAAAGAATGCAAAATGATTTCCAAATTCATAGGATGTAGTCGCAGAACAATAAATTCTAAAAAAAAGCAATAAAAATATAAATAAGTTATACAAAGGAGATGCAAAGAAACATCATAACTCTTATGCAAAGGATCAGAAAGTCTGCTGCAGCAGTGGATGGTGCTGTATTTATTAGAATATATGACTTTGTGGAAATAAGGCATGTGAAAGATGACCCTGGGATTGTGATTCAAATCCAAATTAAATCAGATTTCCCAGAGAGGCACCCTCAAATTGTGTTGGGACTATAATTCCCTGAATTTCCCACCAACTACTGTAATTGCACATGGACAGGTTATAACTGTCACTCATGATTCTAATGATAGATTAGATTAGATGATGGCAGGTAGCATTCAGAATGACTTTCTCTCACTCTAGTCTATTTCAAAGAATTGCTGTGAGGGTAAATGGGAGGGGAAACAGTGTTCAGCCAATCATGGGCATCCGGTAGAAGCCACGATTACATCACAGACAACATGATGTCATTGCACAAATGACACATTTTATAAGATTTCCATCACTGACACAATGAGATCATGATATACATCATCTCACTTCCCCCTTTTGCCTTTTCTGTGGACACCCAGCCAGCCAACCTGAGTCAAGGGAAGATGGACAAGGAAAATTAAATAATTTAAGAACTGAGATTTATAAAACAATTCAAATAAGAAGGGAAACCATAAAAAGGCTAACCTTTTTCACAGCATCTTCCTCATACTCATATTTGTTTTACTGTCTTCTAGGCCCTTGTGATGATATATTCCTGATTTTGCTGACAAAGCTTCTTTGCGGGTCCCAGGTTTTATTTTAATGTTGCTTGCATTTTGCTAGAATTTCGTTATGGTAAAGGTAAAGGTTCTCCCCGCACATTTGTGCAGTCGTGTCCAACTCTAGGGGCCGGTGCTCATCTCCGTTTGTTAGCCGAAGAGCCAGCGTTGTCCGAAGACGCTTCCACGGTCATGTGGCCGGCATGATGCACAGGGAACGTTGTTACCTACCCACCGAAGTGGTACCTATTCATCTACTTCGAATTGCTAGGTTGGCAAGAGCTGGGGCGAGTGCGGGAGCTCACTCTGTCACACAGGACTAGGGATTCGAACCTCCGAATTTGCGATCTTCCGATCGACAAGCCTGGCGTCTTACCCGCTGAGCCACCACGCCCCTTTTGGTTATGGACTGGGCCTAAATAGATTTGAACTGATAGGAATATCTTTGATATGGAAGCAACTAACAAGTTAGGAATTCTTTAAAGCAAGAGTAGACAAGTCCTTGTCCTTGAGCTACATCACCCATCTGGACCATCATGCAAGGTAGGGTAAAAGGTAGTAGGAAGATGAAATTAAAATGAAGAAATCTGATCTTTGTCTTTTATAAAATTGGTAGATGAAACTGTCTTCTCTCTAGTCCAGTGTTTCTCAACCTTCTGGGACTTCAACTCCCAGAATTCCCCAGCCAGCCATGCTCTAGTCTAACCATTCAGGAGAATAAGATATAAATAAATAACCAAAGACTCAGGTGGAAGGTTATTGTTGAAAAATCAAAATGGTGGCCACAATGGTGCAATCAAACCTCTGCCCATTTTTAAAATGTGCATTGCACATGAAATGCACATAAAAAACAGGTGGAGCTTCAATTGTACCATTGGGGCACCATCTTGACTTTTTAACCATACAGTGCAAGCATAGCTGCTCGGGTGACTGAACAAATTATGCCATTTTAAACTGGATGTGGAAATCACATTTTAATGTTCCCTAACTAGGCAAAATAACCTGCACATAGAAACAGGAAGCTCTGGCGTGGGCTGGTCTATGAAGTCACGAAGAGTCAGAAGCGACTGAACGAATAAACAACAACAACAGAAACACAGTATGCCTGAAAGTAGATTAGACAGATTTCTTCTCTCTGTTGCAGCCTTTCTCAACCTTTTGACCCTGGAGGAACCCTTGAAATATTTTTCAGGCCTTGGGGAACCCCTGCACATTCAGGGTCAACTATAGGCCAGAAGTTACAAAATTGTTATATTTGCTTCATGTGTAGGCCTGTATATATGCATTACCAGTGTCCTTAAACTGAAACTAAAGAATGAAACTTACCTCTTTAATGTGAAGTTTCTCGAATTTGAAATAATTTTTTAAATAAATCATGATCTCACAGAGAACCCCTAGTGACCTCTTGCAGAACCCTGGGGTTCCACGGAACCCTGGCTGAGAAACTCTGCTCTGTTGTGTTATGGTTATTTTTCTTGCAGGGGATTAAAAAAAGATGCTGCTTCTTGACTTGGTTCACACCATTCTTTCACCTCAGATTTGTCCTATCTCAAATCTGTTGCACGTACTGTTGAGGCTGAAGGAAAAGAGAAAAACTTCCTAAGCAGTGCATTCCTGCATAAATCTACACAAAGGTAAGCCGTGTGGAATCCAACGGCATTTATGGGAGGGTTGTTATAATCTGAGAAAAGCAAAGCTGTTATGTCATCTGGTTATAGAGCATCTGCAGGGCATTAGAGAAGTAACTTCAATGACTTGACTTAAAGTTAACACAGACACAGAGAAAGGCATAGACACACTGCAATTATTCCATTGCACAAATGTTGCCTCTCCGTCTCCATTCTCACTGGTGCATGATATCGCAGTTAATAGAGCAAATGTTCTGCAAGTGAGTAGAAACCACAACAAATTACATTGCACTATTAGTTTGATTATTCTAACAGCTCTGTTGAGCACACCCTGATGAATGCTAGAACGGTAGCATGCATTAAAAAAAAAAGACTAATAAAGCACAACTGATTCCAGATTTCACTCGCTTGCTTGTGTGTTTTAATTGTTAATGTCATGGAGCACATTGACAAGAAATGCTGCACTTGGTTATAAATCACTGGAAAGTCTTTTTCAAGCACTGTATTGATTTTCCCATGTGTATACACTCATAACTACACTTCTCCTGGGCAAAAAGCCCACAATAAAACTGATGTAGGCAAAATTCTGTGTTGTTTAGTTTGTTAAAGTTAGTCAAGTGAAAGACTATTAAAAATTTTGAAAAAAATCAAGCATAGGCACCACCTTCCTAATTTTATTGGCTTCCTTCTGTTTAATTTCTTTGGACAATATTTGACTTTACGTCAAATAACTTAAATATGATTTAAGTTAGAGGTTGGCTCCAGCAACAACTTCTTGTTCAAGATGCTATTACATTATCTTCTTCTAAGTATTCTGCAAAGTGCCATCAAGTCAGGCATGACTCCTGGAGACTGTATGGACTACTATTCTCCATCTCCACCTATCTGGTTACAATTCACAGCTCTTCCAAGGACACTTGCATGATATCCCTGATCGAATCCATCTGTTGTCTTCTCCTTCTTCTCCTTGCCTCAACCTCACCAAGACAGTTCTAGTTCCTTCTAGTGCATACAATGTCATAGAATAATAGAATTATAGATTTGGATGTGACCCTCAAGTCCAATATAACAAATCTAAATTCAAGCATCTTTTCAAGTCTGTGCTTGAATAGTTATAATGAGGAGAAGCTGATCACCTTCCTTGGTAACTGATTATACTAGTGAATTGCCCTTATTTTAAGTTTTTATTTCTGTCTTTCTGTAATTTAAGCCTATTATTCCTTATTCTCCAGTCTAGGATGTTGGATACCAACTCTCTTGTTTGTGAGATCCCTTCAAGTGCTAGCTTCTCTCTCCTCAGTCATCTTTTTCTCAAGACAAAACATTCCCAGTTCCTTCAGTCTTGCTTCAGAGAAGCAAGAAGGTTGCGAAATCTCATGAAATGTCATGGATTTCAAATCTCTTGACAGCGGATGTAGGAACCTCAGAAGCTTGTTAAGTTGCTAGCATTCTAATATGAAATCTTATGAGGCTTCACCCATTGTGATAAAAAACACATTATATTTTATTTTGGAATATATATCAGTGCCTCTTGGGGTCCTGCATTGCTAATCTCTAACGTTGAAAACAAACTCAAGAGAAGGCATTGGTTATAAGCAAAGGCACAGAACAAACAATCAAGGCTTTAGCTGGATCAGTATCCTGCTGATGAAAATACCTAAAAGGCCCGCCAGCTGGTATGAATTACTTTCTGCCAAAGAGCAGCTGCACCTCTGTTTTAGCTGGAGATGCCATGAACTTGCTTCCATTCAGAACCAACCTTCTCCTTGTTATATATTTTATGATTTTGAAAGAATCTGGAAAGTTCTGTTTTAAAAAGTCAGGCCGAGAAGTTTATTTTTTCTGTTGGAGTCAGGAGGGCTCATGGTTTAACTCCCTCCTCAGGAATGTTAATTATTGGTGCCAAAAGGTCTAGCTTGAACTGACCAATTAGAATGTTTCTTGATGTTTTATTTCCAAATAAGTAAATAGGTGAGCTGAGTCAGGGTGGTCACATGTTAAACGTTGTCCACTCAGGTAATGCCAGGTTCTTCTTGTAAAGGCTTTATATTGTAAATCTTCCTTTTGTGTTCAGCTGCAGCTATGTAGTATTGATATGTAAAATAGACCATGTGCTCTCGGCTGAGAAGCAATGGTTGTTCCTGTTCTTTGTTTTTAAAATAAAAGCAACATTTTTTTCTACTGCAAATGTTCAGTTTATTTTTTTGATCTCTCAATATGTTTCTATAATTCTGATCTTAAATTATTAAAAACAATAAAACTCCTCCCGCAGAGTATCAAGCCCTGAACAGTAGACTGAGGTTATATACCGGTGGTATGGCCAGAACTGCCCATGGGCCATGGTCGAAGTCTAGACTTAATTGGTTTCAACCCAGATTGGCATTTTCCTCCCTCCACATACAGACATATTAAACAGAAGGGCTATACATGCTTTGCAAATAATTGAGAATGGCAACTCCCTGCTATTTATTGTTGCATTCCTCTTTTTGCAGAAGCCTGAAAAAATGGCTGCTCTGAGAGTCGTGTCAACCTTAATGAACTGACTTTTTAAAAAAGCTGCACAGAAGCCTGAAAAAAGGGGCTAATTGAATGAACAGCCGAGAGGTATAGTGGTCACTTTCACACTTCTACAAAGTTCGAACTGCTTTTTTCAAATGTCTTTTGAAGTGTGCATAGCTTTTCACTTATTCTCTTTCTCCCACTTCCTTTTACAGATACGCAAACAATACTTCCTTGCCAATCTTCCTTTCCACCAAAACTGTGTTTTTTCCTGTCTACCAAACAATTGAGCGTGGTTTAGATAAGGAATTTCTGATTTTTTTGGAACACCCCCTATTTAATTTTTCAAAACCCTTTACTCCTACCCACCCAAATCTGTCAAATCCACTTACTAATTTGGGTATGGATTAAAGTATACATCAGGACTCCATCTGCCATCTTCCTAATGACTGGCCTGCCACCAGTCTTCCCATCAGTCTACCTTGCCACAATCTTCCTGTTGTACAACTGATGATTTTCCCAGTCTGTCAGATCTACATTTGAAAATTAGCGTGTTTTGTTTTACACTGATACTTTTTCTTAACAAATTCAGACCCTCGTGGAAATTGTTCTCCAGTTTGAGAGCTTTTGGTCTAGATGACCAGCCAATCTCAGACACACTAGCAATGATGCAGAAACCTGTGAACTTAGAAATATACTTCTATTGACTACAAGGATTTTGTTTTTTTAAAAAATCAGATTAACACTGAATATTCAGACTGACGGTTTCTATGAAAAGCCTTTGAATAGTCATAGAGAACAATACCAAATGCACATAATCACTGCAGAATTTAAGGGAATGACGGAAGACAGGCTTTGAAGTGTTTAACAGAAGGAAGGAAGGAAGGAAGGAAGGAAGGAAGGAAGGAAGGAAGGAAGGAAGGAAGGAAGGAAGGAAGGAAAGAAGGAAGGAAGGAAGGAAGGAAACAATGACTTCAGCACCTCAGGCAGCAACGTGTTGATATATTGAAATCCTAGCCTGAAAAATTATCATCTTTGAAGTTTTGCTGAAAGTGAAATTTAAAGAAAACTTTGAAAGCCCTCCTCAGATCAAACATCAGCCAGAAGATAAATACCGTTTTTTTTTAAAAAAAACAAAAACAAAACTTAACAGTTCAACATAGGCATTATGCCGAAGATATTAATAGAAGTGTAATATACTGTAGCTGAATTAAATATAGCTACCACATGTTAAATTTTTAATCTAATTCTTGTAATTAGAACCAGAATGGTTTCAAGGATGCTGATGACACCCTTCACTTTCGGACCAATTTCTAAATATTAGCTTATACTATTCAAGTTTAATAAATGCTATAGTTGATTAATCTACAGTTAGACAGTATAGCCCAAAATAATAGAAATTTCTGTTGACATTTTGGTATTTGGTCCTAGGAAGCTGTTTTTCTAAAGCTATGCCCAAGGGTTTTTATTGAAAGAGGATTCTATTGTCACATTGTGCTCCTAATGTAATTGTTTCCTGAAATTACAGCCAGACTGACAATGGTGCTGCTACTGATTTTATGGGTCCTTAAGTCCCCATTAATTACACAGAAGGGCCATCACTGTAAAATCCATGCATTAGACGTTGACGTCTGCAGTGGGGAAGCTTACAAAAAGATATTTGCCCATAGACTTCTCTGCTGCAAGGGTCTCTGCATGGATTCCAACGTTGGTAGTTGGAGATGGGGGGCAGGGGGGGGGTGTAAGGAAGCTATGTGATCTTGGGGGCTGGGGGCAGTGATCTAGTCCCTTTATCTTACAGAAGTCCCCTTTGAGATTAACATGTGAAATGTTGGCCTTTGATGATACTTTATCAACTTAGGCAAATTTTCCAGGGTGGGGACAAGAAAAGAAAAGAAAAGAAAAGAAAAGAAAAGAAAAGAAAAGAAAAGAAAAGAGAAGAGAAGAGAAGAGAAGAGAAAAAAGAGAAGAGAAGAAAAAAAAGAGAAGAGAAGAGAAGAGAAGAGAAGAGAAGAGAAGAGAAGAGAAGAAAAAAAAGAGAAGAGAAGAAAGAGAAGAGAAGAGAAGAGAAGAGAAGAGAAGAGAAGAGAAGAGAAGAGAAGAGAAGAGAAGAGATGTATCTTGGCTGTTCTAGTTATGAGGGTTTACATGTTTCAAATGCTCCTATAAATCAAAAGCCATAAACATAGAAAACTAGCCAATTGGACTTTTTCTCTGAAATCTCATTTTCTTTCTGTGTGGAGTTCCCCCCCCCCTCCCCACACACAGGACATAGGAGTATTCAGTCCCACACCCACAAGAGAGGAATGTGGTAATAAATAACCCCCACTCTTTGAGAGAAACGAGAAAAGGCCTTGGTGTTGCTTTATTTAGGCTACAAAATAAAAGAACTGAAGGACAGGTAAGGTGGGAGAATTCTCTTAGAAGCCCAGATCAAAGTTTCTATGCATTTTACAGCTAATTCAGACATTCTTTAACCAAAGTGTAAGTTTGCAAAATTAAAATTGTCTTTATCTGCATAGTCCCATGTCCATGGTAATAAAGAGATTCTTCATGGTTCCCATCATCTTTTATGGATCATAATCCAGTGCCTCATTGGCTCTGTCCTTGCATTCTTACAGTAAGACACTGTGAAGGTCCTGATCCTTTAGCTATTAATTCAGAGACTCTTACGACAAGCCATCAAGGATATGAAAGAGTTCTTTATTAAAGCAAGTGATCCTTTCCAAGGCAAAGACTAGAATGAGAACAGCCTGCGCCAAATGGTATTTACCTCCTCCACCTTCATACCAGCCCCCCCCCATTGGGGGTGTCACTCCCTACGCTCTCACCGTTTCCATACTTCCCAGCCTTCACTAACAAGCTGACAGCGCCATCCGGGCTGGCCTTGGTGTCCGGCCTTTCACTAAACAACCCTAATCAACATTCCTAACGGCCCTGCAGGCATGCCAGACTACCACTACAAAGCATTCCTCACCCTGCGGGCATGCCATACTATTAACCCCCATAACTACGCTGGAAGGATGCTTCATCCTGACAGACATACCCAGTCATTAAAAACTTTTGCTGGTGAAGCAAAAGAAAGCCAGATCCCTGACATTAGGAGAAACAACAAGCAGATGTCCTTCCATGGCAGCTCTGGAGTAAGATCAATCCATTGATCTAATAACCAGTTGAAGTTCCTTTATGAGAATCTTGCATGGTCTTCAAGGTTGTTTTTGTTTTAAAATGCCTGGATTGCTTACTGGTCAAGAATTAGAAGGCTGCACTAGATGAAGTAAAGCATAATTAGAGCACTGCAGATTATGGATAACTACATCCAAAGTGGGTGGGTGGGTTGGTTGGTTGGTTTTACCACGAGACACAGAAGATTGAAGGACCAAGAACAACATTGCCAAATTTGTTTCATGAAATTTCCTCTGTACAGACACTAGCATTTGTAAGAGAGGAGGAGAAGTGTCTGTGTAGAAATCAATTAGGATATATAAAACACTTGCTCTTTTTTATGGATGGTTTTCTTTGAAGACTCGGATGTCTTGAAACTGTGTTGCTTTTTCCTTCCAGCCACAAAAACATAAGGTTCAAAACTTCCTGCTCTGTTTTATCTACGGTAATGATTAATGATCACATATCCTACATTCCCATTCTTGGGTCTGGTTATTGGGTAAAAGTTGTGTCTGCTAAAAATGGCAAATGAGTATACTTCATACTAATAAATGAGGTATTGAGAAAGCTGAAGACCACAAAGTTCATTGAAATTAATATGGTCTATATTTGCCAGCCCTACAAGGTAGACCAGACTAAGAAACCAATGACTTATAGGTCTAGAACTACTCTTATTGGAACAGCTATAAAAACAGAATCTTACAAGTATGAATCTGCTTCCCTCTCCCTCCTTTTATCTTCATATGAACTAGGGAGGAGCTTATCTGAGTTGTTTACTCAAGTTAGTTTCTTGGTTCAGGCTGAAGCCCCTACTTAACTGATCATTGCCTTGGTAGCGGCTCTTCCTCCTGTCCTTCATGGTCATTCCCTCTGCCCTCTGCAATAATGCTGATTGTGATGCCAAAATGAAGGCCCTAGTTATCTCACACATAGACTACTGTAATGCGCTCTACATGGGGCTACCCTTGAAAAATATCTGGAAGCTACAGCTAGAATGCAGCCACACGGGCAATTTTAGGTGCACCAAGGTCAGCACATATAACACCGCTGCTCCGCGAGCTGCACTGGGTTCCAGTTTGCTTCCGGGTCCAATTCAAGGTGTTGGTTATCACCTTTAAAGCCCCACATGGCATGGGACCAGGTTATCTGAGGGACCGTCTCGTCCCTATTGAATCGACCCGTCCCACCCGGTCATGCAGAGAGGGCATGTTACGGACCCCATCTTTAAAAGAATTCCACCTAGCGGGGTCTCGGAAGTGGGCCTTCTCTGCAGTAGCGCCCGCCCTCTGGAACATCCTTCCCCCAGGGGTGAGACAGGCCCCCTCACTCCTGGACTTCACGAAAAAACTGAAAACCTGGTTTTGTCACCAAGCCTGGGACGGGAGGGGAAATAGTCATTCTTGGGGATGGCTAGCACCCTAGAATGGACTGAGAATGGCCTTGCGCTCTGGATTTGAGGAAGAACTGTAGCCATCTGGATTCCATTTTATTTTATTTATATCTTTTAATAATTATTTATTTTATTTTATTTTATTAAATTTATATTACCGCCCATCTCCCCTATCGGGGACCCTGGGCGGTTCAATTATAATGATGATATATATTTATTTCACTTTTATTGTGATTTGTTTTGTATTTTAACTCTGGTTTTATTGTAAACCGCCCAGAGTTCCCCCTTCAGGGGAAGATGGGTGGTAATATAAATTAATTAATTAATTAATTAAGGATAAGATTATTGCCCTAACAGTTTAGAAATCAACTGATCCATCATATTAGAACTACTCTCAGTAATCTTTGAGAATTCCTGGAGGACCGGTGAGGTCCCAGAAGGTGGAAGGAGAGCAGAGTGGACTGAGGAAACTACTGATCTCGTAGCCTGATTTCTGTATTAGGCAAGATCTCCAAACAGACTCTCAAGTAGCTTGTTTGTGAGCGCTTCAATGAGCATAGTATAATTAACCGTAGTCATTATTAGTTTGTCACAAACAAATATGCCAGACTAACCTTATCTCCCACTTTATTTTATTATTTATTTATTTGTTAATCAAATTTATCACCGCCCATCTCCACCACGGTAGACTCTGGGCGGTTTACAACAAATGTTAAAATTAAGGTTAAAAATCAATAATCATTAAAATACAATAAACAGTACAATAAATAAGAATATAAAAATCCAGAGGATGGTAGGATCTTAAAAGGAGGTCATTATTAAACTAACCACCCCCAGGAGGAACTATCTCTACCTTTGTCCCACGCCAGGCGGAAGAACCAGGTTTTTAGGGACTTCCTAAAGGCCAAGAGGGAGGACGCCTGCCTCACCTCTGGGGGCAAGATGTTCCACAGGGCGGGCGCTATCGCAGAGAAGGCACGCCTCCTGGACCCCGCTAGATGGAATTCCTTTGTTGACGGGGTCCGCAGCATGCCCTCCCTGCATGACCGGGTGGGGCGGGTAGATGCAATTGGGATGAGACGGTCCCTCAGATAGCCTGGCCCCATGCCACTTTGATAGCATCACTAGCTTACTAGATCAGAAGAATGGTAGGCATTGTGTAGCTGGACCTCAATAAATTCTTCAACAGTAAAATATGGTACTACTGTGAGATGGACCCACATTTGATGCATGGTTGCAGCTAAACAGTGTTCAATAATGGCTCAATTTCAACTTGAAGGGAAGTCCTGAATGGAGTGTCCAAGGTTCTGTCCTGTGTTGTTAACCTTTTTTTATTAAGGACTTGGATGAAGGAGTTGAAGAGGCACTTCTTAAGTTTGCAGATGACATAAAGTTGGGAGAGGCTTGAGCAGTAGACTGAAATGATGAATAGGATGGAATTTAACAAGCAGAAATGTAAACTTCTGCATTCCAGTGGGACAAATATAAGGCACAAGTGTGGGATGTTGGAGACATGGCTCAGTAGTAGTGAACGTGAAAGGAATTCTCAGTGTTCTTCTAAAACAATTATAGATTGATGGCCAAATGATAATGTCCATCTGTCTCTGTGTCACTTTCATTCTTCTCCAGCATCTTTTTCCTCCCTAGTCTAAGACTACTGATTCAAATAATTCCTGCTTTCCATGCAGCTATATTGTCCTGGATTTCATCCTACCAGTTTTCATTCAATGTGATGAAGGATACTTTTTTCTCTGGAAATTTATTTCAGAGGAGAAAATAATTCTGGTGGAATTCCCATGACAGGGAAAGAGATGTTCTTCAACCTATTACATTAGAAAAATAGCTATGAATTTCCTATCTTTCCCCGTACAATCATTTCTCCAGTGCTCTGCAGCCTCCCTGGATTCTGAAACTTAATTAAATCAATTAAGTTTGATTTAATTAATTAAACCCCAAGGGAAGATTGGATGAAGGAATTACTCCTATGGGCTTTTTCGAATTGGAAAGGTAGGCAGGCAGGCAAGTATCTGAGTGATGGGAAAACGTGTAACAGAAAGCAGCCACAACAGCAATAGCTCTCAACTGTAAAGTAAACTCAGAAATCTCCCTACAGAAATTAGATCAGAAGCACTCTGAGAAAAAAAACCCGAAGCCCCTTTTGCAGGATAAGCAAATTAAGAAAGTGCTAGGCAGGTTTCAGCACAATTTTAATGGTAACAGACATGGTATGTAATGAGTCTTCTTTCATCGATTAAAAATCATCCTTTTTTGCCCTGAGGACAGGAAAGGGAGAATTCATGGCACCGATTTCCAAAGCTTATCAGGATCACAATGGCCAGATTAGTGTGTGTATTCCTTTAGATATCCCTGACTCAATGCACAGACTTCATGACTGTGCTGTGAAATATGTCTATGAAGGTTCTCAGTCATCCAGGTGGAATTGTCTGTAGCTTGAATCATGTCAACTGGATTTCTATTTTCTTAATGGAAACGTTTCGCTCCTTATCCAAGGGGCTTCTTCAGTCTGAGCAAAGTTGGTAAGGGAATCCTAAATATGTTCCTAGGTAGCTGTGTGACCTTACACCTGGGGCTAGGTCATGGTTATATTGAGATGTAATTTTTAAGTCCTTTTATCATCTAATGGAGGGTCGTTAAAAAACACCATGCTGCTGTTGAGCTTCTGAAATGGTCTTAATCTTCCTAGGCACAGAAGACAACACGGGGAGGAAGATGGGGGAGAGTTTGTGCCTGAGGCCCCCACCTCTATTCAAGGAAGGATTTTCCAAGTTGGCATAAATGGATTCCTTGACCCCTCTCTCAAACCACCTATCTTCTCTGTCTAAAATGTGAACATTAATGTCCTCAAATGAGTGTCCTTTTTCTTTTAGATGAAGATAAACTGCTGACTCTGGTCCTGTGGTGTTATTTCTCCTGTGTTGTGCCATCCTCCTGTACATAGGTTGTTTGGTTTCTCCAATGTAGAGTTCAGAGCACTCCTCACTGCACTGGATTGCATAAACTACATTGCTTTTCTTATGTTTTGGAGTTTGATCTTTGGGGTGTACAAGCCTCTGTCTCAGTGTGTTGGTGGGTTTGAAATATACAGGTATGTGGTGTTTGCCAAATATCCATTTTATCTTTTCAGACACGCCAGCCATGTAGGGAATGACCAGGTTCTTTCGTTTACTCTGAGTCTCAGCCCTATCTGTCGCTGTTTTAGGTCTGGTAGATTTAGATTTGGTGAAGGCCCAATTTGGATATCCACAGGCCTTCAGGGCTGTTCTCAGGTGCTGATTTTCATTCTTTTTGGAATCCATGGAGGTGGGGATGGTTTCTGCTCTGTGTGACAATGTCCTGATGACTCCTAGTTTGTGCTGCAGTGGATGGTGGGAGTCAAACATCAGATATTGATCTGTGTGTGTGGGTTTCCTGTAGATCCCTATTTCTAGCTTGCCACCGGTCCCAATGAGGACTTCACAGTCTAGGAATGCCAGTCTGTTGTCCTTGGTGTCTTCTCTGGTGAAGCTAATGTTGGCATCTATAGTGTTTATATGGTCCGTGAAGGCCTGTACTTCCTGGGCCTTGATTTTGACCCAGGTGTCATCCACATACCTAAACCAGTGGGTGGGCACCGTTCCCTGGAATGTGTTGAGTGCTTTCTTCTCCACTTCTTCCATGTATAAATTGGCCACAATGGGTGACACAGGAGAACCCATGGCACAGCCGTGTTTTTGTCTGTAAAAGTCACCTCTGTATGTGAAATAAGTGGTGTTAAGACACAGGTCCAGAAGATGGCAGATCTGGTTTGGGTTGAGATGGCTTCTCCTTTCCAGGGTGCTGTCCTCTTCTAGTCTCTTCCTGACAGCGGATAGAGCATGAGTGGTGGGGATGCTGGTGAAAAGGATGCTGTGAAATGCACCCAGAAACCAACCGAAAGCCCCAAAGGATCTTGTAGTGTGGATGGAACATATTATTTGTTATCTGTCCAAAACAATTAGGTTGTTGCATTCCATCACTGATGCTAGGGAAAGTGGAAGGCAAAAGGAAGAGGGGCCGACCAAGGGCAAGATGGATGGATGATATTCTCGACCGTGGGGGAGCTGGGGATGGTGACGGCCGACAGGAAGCTCTGGCGTGGGCTGGTCCATGAGGTCACGAAGAGTCGGAAGCGACTGAACGAATAAACAACAGCAACAACAAATTCCATCACTAGCAGATTTTCTGAATGATTCTCAAGGGCATAAATTATAGTGATTCAACCATGGGGCTCCTGAGCATGTGTTTGGCAGACCTACTGTAGATCCCAAATATTCCAGACTCTGTCTTGATGAAGCAACTGCAGCGGATGGCATGAAAAGTTCCCCAAGAAAAGCTTGGACTACAAACTATGAAGGGGAATAAGACCCCTATCTACAGATCTGTTTACACACAAGTGGACAGCTTACAGGTGGCAAACATTCAATCTTCTGGAGAGTAGCAGGAGACCATCTAAGAACGGCTGAAACAGGGCTAGTTTTAGGGAGGGGGACAGTTAAGGGTGGGAATCCACTCCTGGTCCTACCCCTACAACTCCTCCTGAGCAATGCCCTGAAATTGCATTGCTGAAATTTTCTTGCTAGATTTTATTGGCACAATCTTAAATGCCAGAAGACCACCTGATTTAAACCAACTGACTCCTTTGGATCAGGCTTTGGATTTTTCATCAGTGTCTGCAGGCAACTGTGGATTATTTGTTTCCTATAACCAATTGACTGGCTTTATCTGAACAGGATTATATTGCATTGGAGCGCATCACTTTTTACAGATTCAGCTGGAGCTGATGCTCATGATTATGGGCTAAGAGATGCCTGGATGTGTAGTAGAGGCCTGCAAAATGTTTCAGTTTTGAAACAGGTTGAGCCAACCTTAGCAGAAGTTCTCCAACACTGCTCTGACCATTTTGGATATTTTTGAGCCTGAAAAGCTTTATTGCTCGAGATCAAAACACTCCTGGAAAGGTCATTATGATGACAAAAGACTTCTGTATGGTTGAAACCACATCAGAACATTTCCAGCAAAGTGGGGACAACCTTTTTTGAGCTTGAAAGGTTTGGAATTGGAAATGTTTTATTCCCACCCCTATTTGACATCACACCAGAGGTCTTGAGTCCTGCCCCATGGCCACCTATGAAACATTTAGATTTTGGCATGCTCTATTTCCTATTTAGACAAAGAGACTGCTGTGCTTAACATCTTCCTGCTAATGGTCTTCAGCCCAGGATCCAATTTTAGAACTTAATTGAACCCAAAAGATTTCAATGACTTCTACTTATTTAGGACTCATATTTCTTTGCTTGGTTCAGTAGTGAAAGCAAGTTCAGAGTCATGTCCCTGTATGACTACGTTTGCTCACTTGATAACATGGTGCACAAATAGCCTGGAATATACTGTAGATCTCTTGGCATAACCAGAAAATCAGATTATGGTGGCCACAATGTTTTCCTTTTCCTTGAGTAATCCCCAGATCTTAAAACATGAGAGCATGTTCTGTCTTTACAGCTTTACAGAACCAGGACAGGCATTGTCCAGACAAACCAACAAGAAAATAAGTTAGGCTGGCCATATTTCAGGATGGCAAAACGGGACGGGGTCTTATGTAATATTCCGTATTCATGAAAACGACAGGTGTCCCCGCCCCCCGGTCCGTGTGATTGGCTCCCGCCTGGAAACCCCGCCCCCGGTCTGCGTGATTGGCTTCTGCCTGCAAACCCCGCCCCCCTTGCTGGCTGGGGAATTCTGGGAGTTGAAGTCCACACATCTTCAAGCTGCCAAGGTGGAGAAACACTGGTATAAGGGATTGTAGTACTCTGGCTTTGGGAAGGAGAGGGAACATCCCATGGTCCATGGCAGGAATCCTTCCGCCCTGTAGGGCCACAGGAAATGCTGCAAATCTGTCTTTTGGGCAGGAACTGATCTGACTTATTTGACCCAGCTTCCCCAGTCCCACAGTGTCCTGGGACATGGGGCAGGACTGTCCCAATCTGAGTTTGCTGCCATTTCCCTATAGGAAAGGGCTCACAAATGCTTCAGATAAGGCTGCAGAATCTAGCTACTTGTCTCTCCCATTCAATTAGTTTACTGCCAGAAATGGGTTAACTGTAAGTTGTTTTATTAAGATGCATATATATAAATATGATTGCAATTTTGTTTGGTTGGAGTCCAGGCATATTTTTCAGTCTTATCAGTGCTGAGGTGGAAGAGACTTTCAAATCAAATCAGATGTTTATTACAGTCATAGACCAGCATAAGTGGAAGATGCTTTTTCCAACATACATGCTGTACCTTTGAGATGAACCATTCTGGCCAACATTTCACATTCATTTGCACTCCTTGCATCTTTCTGTGGGGAGGGAGGACATCCATAATTGCTGTATAATTTAAAAGTTCAGATTTTTCCTCCTATTATTAAAAAATGAAAACAGAAGAGAATTGATCTAGGCATGAGCTAAAATCCCTTAGACATTTTAAATTGCTCTACATAACAATGTCTGTAGCTTGAATCATGTCAACTGGATTTCTATTTTCTTAGTGGAAACGTTTCGCTCCTTATCCAAGGAGCTTCTTCAGTCTGAGCAAAGTTGGTAAGGGAATCCTAAATATGTTCCTAGGTAGCTGTGTGACCTTACACCTGGGGCTAGGTCATGGTTATATTGAGATGTAATTTTTAAGTCCTTTTATCATCTAAAGGAGGGTCGTTAAAAACACCATGCTGCTGTTGAGCTTGTGAAATGGTCTTAATCTTCCTAGGCACAGAAGACAAAACGGGGAGGAAGATGGGGGAGAGTTTGTGCCTGAGGCCCCCACCTCTATTCAAGGAAGGATTTTCCAAGTTGGCATAAATGGATTCCTTGACCCCTCTCTCAAACCACCTATCTTCTCTGTCTAAAATGTGAACATTAATGTCCTCAAATGAGTGTCCTTTTTCTTTTAGATGAAGATAAACTGCTGACTCTGGTCCTGTGGTGTTATTTCTCCTGTGTTGGGCCATCCTCCTGTACATAGGTTGTTTGGTTTCTCCAATGTAGAGTTCAGAGCACTCCTCACTGCACTGGATTGCATAAACTACATTGCTTTTCTTGTGTTTTGGAGTTTGATCTTTGGGGTGTACAAGCCTCTGTCTCAGTGTGTTGGTGGGTTTGAAATATACAGGTATGTGGTGTTTGCCAAATATCCGTTTTATCTTTTCAGACACGCCAGCCATGTAGGGAATGACCAGGTTCTTTCGTTTACTCTGAGTCTCAGCCCTATCTGTCGCTGTTTTAGGTCTGGTAGATTTAGATTTGGTGAAGGCCCAATTTGGATATCCACAGGCCTTCAGGGCTGTTCTCAGGTGCTGATTTTCATTCTTTTTGGAATCCATGGAGGTGGGGATGGTTTCTGCTCTGTGTGACAATGTCCTGATGACTCCTAGTTTGTGCTGCAGTGGATGGTGGGAGTCAAACATCAGATATTGATCTGTGTGTGTGGGTTTCCTGTAGATCCCTATTTCTAGCTTGCCACCGGTCCCAATGAGGACTTCACAGTCTAGGAATGCCAGTCTGTTGTCCTTGGTGTCTTCTCTGGTGAAGCTAATGTTGGCATCTATAGTGTTTATATGGTCCGTGAAGGCCTGTACTTCCTGGGCCTTGATTTTGACCCAGGTGTCATCCACATACCTAAACCAGTGGGTGGGCACCGTTCCCTGGAATGTGTTGAGTGCTTTCTTCTCCACTTCTTCCATGTATAAATTGGCCACAATGGGTGACACAGGAGAACCCATGGCACAGCCGTGTTTTTGTCTGTAGAAGTCACCTCTGTATACACCACTTATTTCACATACAGAGGTGACTTCTACAGACAAAAACACGGCTGTGCCATGGGTTCTCCTGTGTCACCCATTGTGGCCAATTTATACATGGAAGAAGTGGAGAAGAAAGCACTCAACACATTCCAGGGAACGGTGCCCACCCACTGGTTTAGGTATGTGGATGACACCTGGGTCAAAATCAAGGCCCAGGAAGTACAGGCCTTCACGGACCATATAAACACTATAGATGCCAACATTAGCTTCACCAGAGAAGACACCAAGGACAACAGACTGGCATTCCTAGACTGTGAAGTCCTCATTGGGACCGGTGGCAAGCTAGAAATAGGGATCTACAGGAAACCCACACACACAGATCAATATCTGATGTTTGACTCCCACCATCCACTGCAGCACAAACTAGGAGTCATCAGGACATTGTCACACAGAGCAGAAACCATCCCCACCTCCATGGATTCCAAAAAGAATGAAAATCAGCACCTGAGAACAGCCCTGAAGGCCTGTGGATATCCAAATTGGGCCTTCACCAAATCTAAATCTACCAGACCTAAAACAGCGACAGATAGGGCTGAGACTCAGAGTAAACGAAAGAACCTGGTCATTCCCTACATGGCTGGCGTGTCTGAAAAGATAAAACGGATATTTGGCAAACACCACATACCTGTATATTTCAAACCCACCAACACACTGAGACAGAGGCTTGTACACCCCAAAGATCAAACTCCAAAACACAAGAAAAGCAATGTAGTTTATGCAATCCAGTGCAGTGAGGAGTGCTCTGAACTCTACATTGGAGAAACCAAACAACCTATGTACAGGAGGATGGCCCAACACAGGAGAAATAACACCACAGGACCAGAGTCAGCAGTTTATCTTCATCTAAAAGAAAAAGGACACTCATTTGAGGACATTAATGTTCACATTTTAGACAGAGAAGATAGGTGGTTTGAGAGAGGGGTCAAGGAATCCATTTATGCCAACTTGGAAAATCCTTCCTTGAATAGAGGTGGGGGCCTCAGGCACAAACTCTCCCCCATCTTCCTCCCCGTTTTGTCTTCTGTGCCTAGGAAGATTAAGACCATTTCACAAGCTCAACAGCAGCATGGTGTTTTTAACGACCCTCCTTTAGATGATAAAAGGACTTAAAAATTACATCTCAATATAACCATGACCTAGCCCCAGGTGTAAGGTCACACAGCTACCTAGGAACATATTTAGGATTCCCTTACCAACTTTGCTCAGACTGAAGAAGCTCCTTGGATAAGGAGCGAAACGTTTCCACTAAGAAAATAGAAATCCAGTTGACATGATTCAAGCTACAGACAATTCCACCTGGATGACTGAGAACCTTCATAGACATATCTACATAACAATGAAACAGATCTGCTCATTTCTGACATTTTCTATCCACCACCACCACTAGGGTGGACATTAAAATACCTTAATAAAGGAAGTCAATGACCCTGAGAGAGAAGGACATAAAAAAGAGGACAGTGGTTTTTTTAAACAATTAAATGTACCTTCAACTACAAAAACCTGTAACAATTATGGGCATTTGTGGGAGGTGAGGGGGAATAACACATGCATGATGATATTGTAATTCAAGTGTGACTTGTTTTTACCTCAGACATTGTAACGTGATGATGTCAGCACAACTGCACCGTCTTGATACTGTGCTTTTTTGCAGATATTGCTGATAATGAAATGTAAGGTAATCTGATACAGTCTCTCACTCAGATGTACGCACACACTCATCCATCCATAGCCTTTCTCTCATCCATTTGCAACTTTTTCTGTTTGTTTTCTTCTTTCACCTCACTCACCTGCACGTGCGCGCACACACACACACACACACAGAGAGAGAAAAAGGATATATTGAGCTTTTTAATAGCAGGTCTTGGCCGCATCAGCTATTGTGGTAGCCAACGTTTAACACTGGCATTGGCAGCTGTCACGATGGGCGTGAAAAAGGGACAGGACTCTGATTGCATGGTTGTGGCTGCCATCTTGCCTCTCCTGACCACCCCTGCAGATGCCCCTGATTCTGTTTACATCTAGTCAAATCATTTTCCTTACTTTAGGACATGATGACATGGCATCTTTCAGGGACTTACATAGCTTTATTTAAGGATATGTGATGATATTATCATGCAGCAGTATAAATTACTGTTTCATGTCCTCCCATTTGAGATACATCACATGATTTGTGGCGTAGCATGAATAATTTTGTCAATTCTTGCTGAAGACAGAGACATACCAAATATCAAAAAACATACATGAGGCTTCCAGTGGGAATGGTGGACTGAACGGCTATGCTTGCTGGTTCAGTGGGCGGATCTGACAATGCGGTAACTTTTTTTGGGCTCAGGAAGGCTTTCCTAAAGCCCAGAAATGTTCTCCAGATCAAGGAGAATACTTGGAATCATCCCATCTGTCCTCTGGACGGCTGCTTGCAGCCAGAAGTTCGCAAACAGCGTTTCACACTCGACTGGTAAGAGCAGATGGGAGGCTGGGACGTCACCATTTCCAAGCCGCACTGTAGCCTTAAAGGGACGCTAAGACCGGCCACCCCATTTCTAAATCACCAATTTGTATTTTTTTAAAAAGTATACAGTATGTACCCCAAGAGAGGCTTTCTACAGTGAGGAGAAGCTGGTTCTCTTGGTGCTTAGTGTTATTTTTGGGATTACTTTTTTTTAAAAAAATTCTTTAAAGTTTTGGATTTCGTTTTCCTTCCAAAGGAAATTCCAAAGATTGAGAGTAAACAATTGTCTTCCTGTTATTATTTTTGTATTAAATTTGAAGATATTAGCATTTTCCTACATGTTGAATCGCCTGATTTGGACCTTCAACTTTCTGTTTTCACTTTCCTTTGAGAACAGTCTGCTATTTCTCTCTCACTTTATGTAAACATACTTTGGAACTCTTCCATATCTTTGACTTTCGCTGGTTAAGCTCCTAGGGGGTGCCATAATCTACTGTGTGAAACATGGAGGTTTTCAAACAGATTTTCTCTGACCTTCACCAGGATTTTAAACAGATTTCTTCTGACTTTTATCAAACTTTTTTGCAAGATATCCAGGACATTGTGGAAAATATGAGATCTAAAATGTGCCATCAGGTTGGGGATGTGGTGGATGAAATCGAGGAATTTAAGAGTGATATAAACGTTTTTTTAAAGACTGAGATTGGGATTTTTATTGAGATGCTGGATGAAGATTGGATAATGGAGTTGGAGAAATCTAAGGGAGAGAGTGATCTGCAAGCAATAAGTAAAATCAATTTCCTGGTGGAATGCCATCAAAAGAACCTGGAATCATTGAGGGGGGCAGTTGGGCTGTTTGATTCTTTCAAGAGGAAAGCTCTGTGCACATTGTGGGGATATGTAACTGCTCTGGTTTATTTTGAAGTGGGATAAGGGTTGAAGAATGTTCATATGGTTTGCTTTAAGGATTTGATTGATGCTATTTGCCTTTAAAGATTTGGATTTACTGTTTTGAATTGGCTTTGTTTTTTGGGTTTATTAAGATTGGGATTATTAAAATTGTTGTATTAGGGTTAAAGAATGTTTATTTGGTTTGCTTTAAGGATTTGATTGATGTTATTCCCTTTTAAAGATATGGAATTACTGCTTTGAATTGCCTTTGTTTTTTGGGTTTATTAAGATTGGGATTATTAAAATTGTTGTACTATTAAGTATAATAGCAGACAACTTTCTTTCATATAATGAATCAGTGCAAAATTAACAACATTATTAAATCCATATTTGGTGAATCAAACAACCAAAATCTACCACAGATTATCCCAAACTGTATTCCTTTTTGGAAGAGGGGGAATTATTCTGGAAGGGTTCAATACACATTTTCCAATTTCAGAACAATGAATTATGAATCTGTCATATTTCTTTTAATCTATCATATTTACTTTGTTTTGCCACCAAGGCACATTTGAATAATTTAGCATCTCTTAACCTTGCAGCTGTGATCATGAATAAAATAATCTCACTACATAAACAGGTTTTTGATATAACTGAACAAAACCAGCAAGGAGTCTAGGGTTAATCTGTTCAGAGTAATGTATTGTAACATTACTCCATTTCCAAGACAGCTTAGCGAATTTACAGATGATCTTTGATATATATGAAGCAATTATCCACCTAAAGCAAAGATTAATAGACAAAAAAATAGTAGAAGAACTTTAAAATTGGAGACAAGAAACAAAGGCATTGGAAATGCTGAAAAGTATGTTCTAAATATAAAATATAATGTTGTTAGCACTGGATAGTGAAGACACTAATATCAATTTAATGTCTACATGACATGTAGACATCATGAATTCCTCAAAATTATTAGCTTCTGCAGTTAGAAAACAAAATAATGTTAATACTAATAACAAAACTGATAAAATCAGGCCCCATTAACTAAGCAAAAAGTGGTACATAAAGCTTTCAGAGAATATTATTCTTTGCTTTATCTAAAAACTCTGAAACTAGTGAGATCACTAATTACTTAGAAAACTGTAAATGCACTAAATTAATGGATAAATGTAGAAATGCTCAGACAGGAATAGAAGGCCAAATATGTAATGTCATAACTATTTTAGAAAATGGTTAATATTCCAGATTCCTTTGGACCTAAACCTCCCCCTCCCCTCCCCCTCCTCTTTTTTTTTAAAGCAAATCTAGGTTAGCTATATAGCAAGGTATTTACAAATGCCAAAATTCCTGACACTTGGAAGCAAACTGAACTCAGTCCGATGACTCCTAAATCTCAGATTCCATTCTATATGCTTATTGCACTGTTAAGATTTAAAAATAAGTTTCTTCTTTACTAGTCAATAACTAGTGACTCCTAAATCTCAGATTCCATTCTATATGCTTATTGCACTGTTAAGATTTAAAAATAAGTTTCTTCTTTACTAGTCAATAAACCCAGCTATTTTGCAAGTAATAATATACCCCCTGATAAGTCTGGGTTAGTCTCTAAAAACTATAGCTGATCCAATTAGAAAAGTACTTAATATGCAAAGCAAACTAAAAGTCTCCTGCTTTGCTATCTATGGATGCCTTCAAACACTAGAAGAGAATACAAATTTATTTGAAGTTTGCTACTGGCAATGGGATTTGGATTGCTATAATCAGTCAGTTATATTCACTGGCACAAAGAGTAATAATCATGAATGGAATGGATATAGAGTTCCTTCAAAAGTATGTACTATAGAGGTATTAAACAAGACGCCCAACTTGATCATGGGAAATGCAAACTAAATTAAGAATTGTGTCCTGTATTGGATAGGATACAGATGTTCTTGCAGAATCAGAAACTTGGGTTGGGAGGGACCTTGGAGGTCTTCTAGTTCAATTTCCCTGTCCAGGGCAGGAATCCTCACACCATCCCAGACAAAAGGCTGTCCAACCTTTGCTGGAAAACCTCTAGTAATGGACCACCCACAACTTCAGGATGCAGGCTGCTCCATTGCTTAATAGCTCTCACATTCAGGAAATTCCTTATTTGAATCTCCCTCTGTGAAACTTCTCCCCATTGGTTCTTGTCCTACCTTTGCCCACTGTGGAGA
This sequence comes from Charina bottae, assembly GCA_023362775.1. Taxonomy (NCBI): domain Eukaryota; kingdom Metazoa; phylum Chordata; class Lepidosauria; order Squamata; family Charinaidae; genus Charina; species Charina bottae. The sequence continues at coordinate 4,958,808 of JALMGJ010000029.1, read as the reverse complement.
ATGAATCCACACCTTCTTCCCTGTGACAGCCCTTCTAATATTGAAAGAGTGCTCTCATGTCTCCTTTCAGCCTTCTCTTCTTAGGCAAAGTATACCAAATGCCTTTAACGGTTTGTTATCAGATTTAGCTTCCAAGTCCCCGACCATCTTCATCACTCTTCTCTATACTCTTCCTAGTTCCTCAGAGTCCTTCTTGTCCTTGTATTATGGTGGCCAGAACTGGACACTGAATTCCAGGTGCCATCAGACCAGTGCAACATAGAGCAGAATCCTGACATGATATTTCTTTTGATGAAGCCCAGGACTGTACTGGCTCTTTTGGCAGCTGGAACAGACTGCTGGCTCTTGCTTAATCTCTGGTCTACAGGATACCCAGATCCTTCTCAGAAGAACTACTGCCAAGCCAAGTATCCACCAAATACAGAGGTACAAGTACCACCTATCTTGTACCTCTTCATTTGGTTTTTCCTACCTAAGTGCAGAACCTTACATTTCTTGCCATTGATCTGCATTTTGTTAGGTATGGGCCAAATGTTCAAGTCTATCAAGATCTTTTTGAACCATGAACTTGTCTTCTGAGGTGTTAGCAATCCCTTTGGGTCATCTACAGATTTGCTGAGCATTCTTCATCTAAGTCATTTATGAAAATGTTGAAAGGTATTAGGCCCAGGACAGAACTATGAGGTAGAAATGCTCCTATTTCTTTAATTTCATTATAAAAAGTATCTGCACAGGATATTAAGAGCAATAAGAATATCGAATGTATTATATAATGCAATATTTATATTTATATTTATATTTATATTTATATTTATATTTATATTTATATTTATATTTATATTTATATTTATATTTATATTTATATTTATATTTATATTTATATTAATGATTATAATATAATCATTATATTGCAATGGAGATCTTTAACTCCATTGCAATTTAGTTTTGAAGAAAACTTTAATTTAATTTTGCAATTCAGAGGCCATGAATCTCCACAAGACACTGTGCAGCTTACAACTTTAAAAGCAAGAGAACAGTAACAGTCTGAACATCTGGGAGAAGGCAGATCCCTAACAAATTCAAAATTCTACAGAGGCTTGACATCCACTGTACCCAAGACCTGGGTGAATAGCCAGGTTTTCAGGGCCTTTCTGATCATCCTCAAGTGCGAGCCATATGGATCTCCAGAGGGTGCTATTCCAAAGTGGCAGAGAAGACCACTTCCTAAGTCCTGATAAATGGCATGATTTAATCAAAGGACCCAGAATGCACCCATTCTTCCCCTTCTTACTGGGCAGGTATCAGGTACAGGTGGTCTATGCCATGAAGGGCTTCATAGGTGGTAACTATGAATTGCATCCAGAAGCCAACTAGCAACCAATGCTGCTCACAAAAGAGTGGTGTCCCATGGGCGTACCACAGCATGCCCATTACTACCTATGCCACTGTTTTCTCAACCAGCTGTAGCTTCTCATGACACCACCTTTTTGTCTTCTGCAGCCCACCACAGAGGCAGGCTAAATTCATGGATCTGCCAACTTCTATTGGTCACTTGAGACTGCTGTATGTCCCTCTCCCCTCCTCTCTGATTGCTGGGCATGACCCTCCGCAGCTATTTGGGCTTGGGCTGCAGGAGAGAGCAAACCCCTGGTTTCTACAGCGGTGTCTGCCCATGTAATGCTTTACGAGCACATTGGAAAGCACTGTTCAGGCAATATAACCACATCTTATACAGTATACATGGGTTTAACACTCTTCTGGAAGAATGGTAGACCTGTCTTTTCAACACATGCTTGGTGGCCATTTGAAAGAGTGCTAGACCTGTTTCTAAAGAATAGGATTGGTGCTCCAATTGATTTAAATCAGAAAACAGAGCTGGGTTCTGTCAGTTTTGTGTTGCTAATGACTGTGTTAAAGATTTTCTGCTGCTTCTACCAACAAAGAGTTTCACTGGTCTTTTTACTACTTTTTTTTAATTTGGGTGGTGGGGAGAGCACAATTTTGCCTACTTCAGTGCCATTGGGGATACTTTGGGGACTGCTTCTGGATGCTTCTGGAGACACTCAATGGCTGCCAAACACTACCGTTCTTTTGCAGCACTTATCTTTGGAAGATATGGGATTGGTGCTGCAATTAAATGTCTGTTTTCCTATTTTGCCTGAGTGATGGGCCAGAGGTGCAGCTGTGGAGGGGCATAGCCCAATACTCTTCACAACCCCTCCAACAATGCTGGTTGACTTGTCCCTCAAGCTATTTCTGAACACAGGTTGAATGCTTCAGTTTGAGGGGATTAAGCTCTCCATCCCTGGCACCAGTCCACAGCCAATTCCATTCTACATCACATCAAGAAGAATCTCTCTCTCTCTCTCTCTCTCTTCTATCTATCATCTATCATCTATCATCTATCATCTATCATCTATCATCTATCATCTATCATCTATCATCTATCACCTATCACCTATCACCTATCGCTATAATTTACATGGCCATCTCACACAAGGTGACTCTGGGTGATTGGTGAAACCAACGGTGATTGGTGGAGAAAGATTGGTGGTTGTTTCCTGCCAGCAGATGAGGCTGGGTGGGAGGAGAAATGCAGCAAGGGAAAACCACCCACCACCCATCATTATCCTTAAATTGTCTCACAATAAAACTGTAAGGAGAGCAGCAGGCACCAATCCTCTGCCTGAGGCAGAATTACATCTCAGCTGTTGGGTCACTGCCTGCTTGCGTACTTTTCTTCTGACTTAAGGACTTGGTTAATGTATGTTAGTGAGGCCATGATGAAGAACCCTAGAAGTCAGTTTTGATAAATCATCATCTACCTTAATGAACATTGATAAAGAGCTGCAAAAATGTCTTCAAGAATCTACTGGACACCATATTTGCCCAGATAGATTTCAATAATTGGGATTTTTTTTTATTCAAGGATTGCCACTAATTAAAGAAATGTAATTATGGTGTTCTGTTGCAAAAGATTAAAAATTAAAACTAAATGTAGTCATCTTTCTTATTATTGGAAGAATTCCATCAATTAAAATGACTAATCTTTATTAAAAAACAATTCCACTTTCAGACATTTCTATTTCCCTTATTTTTAACTTGACTTGGCACATGGCAAATAATTATTTATTTATGCATAAGTTATAAAAAAAAAACCTATGATCAGGCAAGCCATCTAATCTAATCAAAAGTGTGATTTGTTTTAATTCAAAAATATTATTTGGATGCTTTCAAATTAAAACTCACACATCATTTCGAACTCAAAAAGACATTCAGTGAATTTAGACTGTGTTGTTGCTAGAGTCTCAGTTTCTCATGGCAAAATCATTGCTCTCTGATATTAGGAATGTGGATGAATGTAATCAGTTCAAGAAACAGGAACACGGAGGATTTTATACAATAATAGGTTTGCTTGCTGATGGGACATTTGTTTCTGGTGAACATAATTTAAAGAGTAATTGGTCCCACGTTCCATCTTGATTTCAAATGACCAAAATTATATTGTTGTACAGGGCATTTTCTGCGGGGGTATGTGTATGTCAAAAAAGTCAAGATGGCATCCATGATCATGCAATCGAAGTCCCACCTTTTTAGAAAATTAAGATGGGGTGAGACTTCAATGGTCCACTCTTGACCACCAACGGGACTTTTTTGAGCTCCCTTGTGGATACTCCTGTTTGCACACTCATGAGACTTTACCAGTCAAGGAAATTAACAATCCTAGAGTGTAGGTTTCCATGGCTGTTATTGATTAGCAAAATGTCTCCTGGGGAATTCTGTGGAAGACAATGAACCTCTGTGGAAATGGTGCTTGCCACACTGCTTGCTTCTTCAGAGCAGATCTGAAACTGAACTTGGCCACAGATGTTACCTTCTTATGGCTTCTCTAATGAGGCAATACAAAGGATAGGATACAACCAAGCAAAAAACATCACTGGAAGAGGGGATCCTTGACACAGGATGGCAACATAACATTAGTTTAGCACCAAGGCAACGTAAGTCTTGGAGAATGTCTTTTACTACTATCAGCCAGCTGATTATTGCCAATCCTTAATAAACAATAGACATTGCAGAGTATTTGCTCTGCCTAAATTCACTGCACGCCCTTCAGCATTTATTGACGGTAAATACCAAAACATTCCCTTCCATGAAAGACCTTGTCCCTGGGACTCCCAGAAAGAGAGGACCACTGGTACGTCTCCTATCTTCTGCAAGTCGTAAGACCACTACTACCCATAGGCGTGGTGGCTCAGCGGGTAAGACGCCAGGCTTGTCGATCGGAAGATTGCAAGTTCGGAGGTTCGAATCCCTAGCCCCGCGTGACGGATTGAGCTCCCGCACAGGCCCCAGCTCTTGCCAACCTAGCAATTCGAAAGCATGCAAATGCAAGTGGATGAATATGTACCACTTTGGTGGGAAGGTAACAGAGTTCCGCATGTGTCATGCGGCCACATGACCGTGGAAGCGTCTTCGGACAACACTGGCTCTTCGGCTAACAAACAGAGATGAGCACCGGCCCCTAGAGTCGGACACGACTGCACAAATGTGCGGGGGGTACCTTTACCTTTTTACCCATAATGTAGCCAAATTTTGCCTTGCTGCTACCAGAGTGAGTCAACAAATATTGTCCAATAAAACTGAATTTCTTTGATACCTTTAAAATCCCCTCTCCTCTCCTCTCCTCTCCTCTCCTCTCCTCTCCTCTCCTCCCCTCCCCTCCCCTCCCCTCCCCCTTCCCTTCCCTTCCCTTCCCTTCCCTTCCCTTCCCTTCCCTTCCCTTCCCTTCCTTTTTTCTCCTCTCTAATTCTTTTAGATTCTTTTAATTGCCATTTTTATGATCTATGTAGAATTTTATGAGTATGTGTGTATATGTACACACGTTGGTCAAAGACTGCAGTAAGATTTACCTACCTGCTTGCGTTCAGTAGAACAGTTGCCTATAACCAATAGCTAACGTTCTCCCTATGGCTGCTCAGTTTAGTTCTTCTCCTTCTCTTTCCATCCCTTCCCTAGGAACCTTTCCCAGCTTTCCTCCTATCTTCTTTTTTGTTGTATTTGCTGGAAGTACAGAGTTTTGTCCTGATGCCTGGGTAGTAGATTCCTCTGTGAAAGACTAGTTTCATTATGGGTGAGAGAGTGGCTGGTATCGTTCATTAATTTAATACGTGGGAATCTTAATTTTATACAGCTCCATTCTTGATTGAAGTATGGTTTCTGGAAAGCACATCCTATTTATTAGGTGGGGAATCTCCCCAGTTGTTCTCAGCTGCTGTGGCACCTTTAGGTTGACAAAGTGGGGAAGCTGGGCATTGCAGAAGACTTTGTCTGTTTATAATTTTGTTTCTATTTGGTCTGCTGTTTGCAAGGGGTGGCCACCTTAAATTCAAAGTCACCTTCTTTTTGAGTAAATACGGTAAATCTTTTGTTGTTGTTATTTTAAGGAACAATCAGCCTTGGAAGTTTTCTATTTCCAATGTACATCTACAATGTGTCTGGCCATATAAAGACTGAATAAACATATGGTGTTGATTAAATGTAGACAGTTCTCAGATGTGCAAATGAATGTGTACATGGAAGGGACCTGCTTTCACTTTCCTATTCTCATACTCATAAATGTATTCCTTATATGCGTGGTAGCATGGGCATTGGCAGGGGGGTTGTGTTCTCAGCTTTCATTAAAAAAAGAAAAAAGAAAGAGAAAGCTAGGTCCCAACCTTTCTAAAGCAAAACATGTAGTTATTCTTTTGATTCGGTAAGGAACATCTTTTCAGCATTTATAGGCAATGAATAAAGTACTCTAATAATAAAGGCACACCCATCTAAAAAAAATCTAGTTAACTAGCTATCTACAGGTGTCTGAAGAGTATGGTTAAAAAAATCTATCTATCATCTCTCTCTGTTTATGTGTATTGTCTGTCTGTCTGTCTGTCTGTCTGTCTGTCTGTCTGTCTGTCTATCTATCTATCTATCTATCTATCTATCTATCTATCTATGATCTCTCTCTGTTTATGTGTCTATCGTCTGTCTGTCGTCTCTCTCTCTCTCTCTCTCTCATCCATCTGTGTCTGTCTATGTGTCTGTCCATCCATCCATCCATCCTTAACTTCCCAGGCATTTGGATTACTATAATTGAGCAGTAGTATGCTTTCTAACACACACACACAAACATGCCCACATGTGTGTGTGCGTGCACACACACACACACAGAGTATATTAAAGCATCTGTTCCCACAAATAGGAAACCAGACTGCTAACAAGCTCCCAGAGTTGCAGTGATTTACAAGAAAATACCAGCTTTGCTGCAGTTTCAAATAAATCAGAGCAGAGTCAGAAATAATTTGACCCGGCTTCTGAAAATAGAGAATGGCATGAGATCAATCAGGTCCAGAGCTGGCACCTGAAAAGAGTTGTGGGGAAGTGCCCTTGGAGTGTAGCCTCTGTCCACTAAACTGAATTATGGGTTAGTGGGCTGTATTTATAAGTATGGAAAGCAGCAGCAATAAAGGCAATTAAGCAAAACAGGACTGGGAAAGTTTGGGCTTAATGGCAACTCTGATCATAAATATATAGTTTGACTAAAATAATTATATTCAGTGAGCTGCTGATAACAAGTAATTGTACAAGCATGCCAAGCCACTTAATAAACTAACTCTGTGGATTGGGGATGTTGCAGAAGCCAAATTACAACATTTTGATGGCTCAGAAAAAGTGTGTTTCTTTTTCCTTTTTTTCAGTGTTTAGAGTCATTTGTGCCAAGGGAATCAGTGCAGCTACTGAGTTGTAAGTGAAGCTTAGACAGAGATGTTTCACCATTGTCACGAAGTGAGTTTCATAGTTAAGCCAGGTTTCTAGCGTCCCATCTTTTATTCCGATGAATATGACAGGCTGTGTGTCTTCAGCTCATCTGGGCTAAAAATGGAAAACCCTGAAATACATGTATTATTGTATATTTATTGGTAAGGTTCTTTACAAATGCGCTGCAGCCAGAGATAAAACTAATCACATGGTTGATCGTGATTCTGCTATATATCTATTATCTCTGTATGGACAGTGAACAAATAGCACATGGTCAATGAAGATAAAATCAACTATTCAACCACAAAGATGCAACAGCCCAAATTGCTCTGGTGTATTTTCTTGTAGAAGGTAAAAATCTGTGCTTTGTTTTCATGACCTCTTAGGCGTGTATAAACTCACTAAAACAGAGTAAATGGCACATATAAAAGTGAGACTGTTTCCTTCCAGATAGTCTCGCTTCTGAAAGGTGATGCTGAAGTCTCATCATGCCTTTGTCTGAGCGAACACATATTCAAAGTCCTTCACAGCTACAACATATCTATAGATACAGATGCACACAAAAGTACATACATGAACCTTACCCACAAACACCCTGATACACACAACTTTCTGCCCCTCAGCCAAACACACAGTCTCTCCTCCTCTCCCACACAATCTCCTCTCCTTGAATCTATATATATGGACACGTGAGAGTAGGAGAAGACCGGGGAAAGAGCTGCAAGAGCTTGGCCACCACAAGGTCTTAAAAGATTTCAGATCATCACAAGAGCTAATGGGAGTGTGGGTTGTGAAGGTTGTAATAACTGTGACATCTTCTGCCATTTGGGTTCATGGTAAGATTTAGTGAGATCACAGCAAAATCCTTGATTTTGCCATGCAGATTGGATTCAAGGGCAGGAACATTGCATTGCTGACCCTCAATATGGAAGATTAAAGATGGATCTTATTTTGGACAAGCTCAGTTCCTTGTGACTGTGCAAGCAATTTCCCCTCGGATGTTTTTCTGAGTTCCCCATCTAGTTTATAGACCTGGATTCTTTGGAAGTCTCTCATCCAAGTCCTTACCATGCCCAACTCTGCTGTCTCTGCTACCTGCTGAGATGATAGCAGGCTGGTTTTCAGCAGGAAATTATTTTTCCATATTTACATTTGTTAGTACCTTTGTTCAAGTGAATACCCAGACTGGCTTCTTCTATGGAAGGACTCCTTTGAATCTCTTTGTTTAGTTGCTTGCTACAACAGCATTGTACATGGTATTTACATGCACAGGGATAATAGGAAGAAGAAGAAGAAGAAGAAGAAGAAGAAGAAGAAGAAGAAGAAGAAGAAGAAGAAGAAGAAGAAGAAGAAGAAGAAGAAGGAGGAGGAGGAGGAGGAGGAGGAGGAGGAGGAGGAGGAGGAGGAGGAGGAGGAGGAGGAGGAGGAGGAGGAGGAGCTGTTTTTTGCTTCATTGATTAGGGTTGCTGTTACTTGCATCCATATGAAGACAAATTAAATCATGTAAATGAATTTGTCAAATTAAGCAGATTAAATGAATTAACCTAATTAAGATAAATGGTCTGAGCACAAACTAAATTAGCCAGGTGTTACAGATCAAAGGGGAAGTTGTCATATACTGTACTGCAAAGATATTAAGGCCAGCCCATAATGTGACACCCAGAAAATTGTGCTGTGTTATTCAAAGCTGGTTAGATAGTATTATTAGGCGTCCAAGAGCAAGCTCCTGAACTGCGAAGGGCAACCTCTAGCGACAGGTGCGATAGCTTCACAAAATGTTCACTCTCCCACTTTCATCCATTCTTTACATTCTGATATCAGCAGGGTGGACTGAAGACTGCGTACTGCTTTTCCTGCATAGAGAGATCCTCTGTACACACTGAAATGTGATTTTCTTTTCTTTCTCTGCAGGAACCACATATGCAGAAACTGATACGAACTGATATTATCATGCTAATCAGGCCAAGCTTATGCTTTCGTTTTATTTTTCCCTCTTCCTTATAACTCTGGATATTGTTTCTTTCTTCCTTTTGTTTGTTTGTTTTCTATTACATTAAGAGCATTTTTTTTAAAAAAATAAAAATGTCTCAAAGTAACGAAGGAACAAAGCAAGTAGACCAGGGGCATCTGCCGAGGGGCCAAAAAGTCAAGATGGTGGCTGTGACCGCACAAATAAAGTTCCTCTCTCTTTCTAACCCTAACCCTAACCCATTTGTCACATGCACGATACACATCAAAAGTGGCAGAGCTTGGATCACGGAGCCACAGCCGCCATCTTGATTTTTTCACCACAGCCCACACCACGGATGCCCCTGGAATAAATCAAACCAGTACACAGCCTGTTGAGTCTGGAAATGGATTCAGGCCAAACATTGCTTTTCCCATCACTGTCTAGCAACCAATTGTGCATCTTTGTGTGATTCAATCTTTCTTTCCCCCCAAGTCCTTTGCCTGGTGAAAGCTCTCAACTGTTGCTATTTTGCCTGTATGACAAAATGAAATGTACAAACACACCTGGTGATGAACGTAAGGAAATGAACAGCTTTGTGAAAGGGAGAATGAAGTGAAGAGCATGAACTGAAACCTACCTGAGCAGCAACCATTTCTTTTTCTTTTTTTTAGAATAATATGTGTATTTTATGAAACCCTCCCTGACATCATGTTGACTTCACCTTTCCCAGGGTAAATGGACATGAAGTGAATTAGAAATTGAATCAGAGCCAGAGCAGAGTGTCCACAGAGAGGATCAAAAAAGTCAAGGTGGTGGTTGAGATTGTGCCAATAAAGCTCTACTGTTTTTTATGGGCATCACATGTCTAACAGGACTTCAATCACACCATCACCACAGCCATTTTGACTTTTTGACCCCCATGGATGCCCCCAACAGTATGATCAACTTCCTACGGTTTGAGGGCCAAGCTTGCAGCCCTCATATACACAAGCCAGTCCTCCACAATTTTTCCCCCCAAAACAGTTTCACCAACATTCTTTTCAATCGTTGCACAAAGGCACCGCATGACACCATATTAGGCATCTTTAATCCCCTGGAGTTGAGCCATTAGTCGTGTCTTGTTATATTCCAAATCAACTTTATTACTGCCATAACAGCAGAAAACAGTGATATAAAACCATGCCCAGGCAGGGACATTGTAGTCTTGCTTGGTTAGGGGTAGAGATGTGAGGAGGAGACATAGAAAGGGACAGTGACTGAAGAGTCATCAGATAGACCTTTGTTGTGGGCTGGGCTGGATGAGAATGAGAGTCGGTGTTTGGGGTGGTGATGAAGGTGCTGGACTACAAGCAGGGAGAGCCAGGTTCTGGTCCCCCATCAGCCCTGGAGGTTCCCTGGGGAACTTTGGGTCAGTCCCTCCCTCTTAGCCCAAGAGCCAGTGGTTCAGTGGTGAAGGTAGGGATGGCCCTGACCCTGTTGGCCTTTTGAAAGCTTTACAAAAAGGTCTTCTCAGACTTTTGAACCAGGACGTTGGTCAAGCCCCGTTTGTGTGTACTGCTCTGTGTTGCTTGAAGATGATTTTTGCCAGGCACCTTTTATTGTTCTATTTACAGTTCTTATATTATGTCTTGTGGTTATGCTTTCTTGGCTGCCCAGAGTGATCTGTAATGTAGATGGCCATATACATTTGCAGAAGAGTAACAACCCAAAGTAACGGAAGGTGCTGCATTGGGAACAAGGCGACCCAAGTGATGCTCCCTGCTCAGCCCCAGAAGCTCCCTGCATGACGTTTGGGCCACCCTCGTTGTCTCTGCATGGCAAAGTGGTGGCGTTGGGCCAGGAGCGGGGAGACCCAGGCCCCAGTTCCTCCTCAACCAGGGAAGTTCCCTGGGTGACGTTGGGCTAGTCACTCACCCATTTGTTGTTCTGGGAAAAAAATAGGGCTTGTACTGCACCTAGGTATAAAAATACCAGATTAAAAACACTAAATACTGTAACAGATGGCCTTTGATCCCCTCCCCTGTGCTTTGAAAGACCCTGAAGTGTTGCAGAAGAGAGCAGAAATGAGGAGCAGAAGAACCCTCTAGCCCTAACAGTTAGGAGAGGGTACCACAGTTATACTACAAAGAATTCCGTGTTGTGATCTGTGGACGACTATAGATTGATCTGCTCCATTTGAAAAGACATCGACATCTCTTGTGGCAGTGAATTCTTGACCCTCTGATTCTTGACCCCCTGGCTCAGAAATGATTCAGGGTCCTTTCTCCCCCTCCAAAAATAAACCTAAGCTCCCTTCATGTGTGACATTCATGGTGACCGCTCTGCTTCACAGCTGCAAACCTATGATGTCATCCAGGGGTATATCTGCGGGGTGTGTGTGTGTCAGAAAAATAAAGATGGCAGCCATAACCCTGTGGTTGCAGCCCCAAGAGTCAGGGTGGCAGCCACAACCGTGCATGCAGAGTGAAGATGTTTGCAGGGCTGGCTTCAAAATGCCTTAGAAGAGGACTTGGGAATGGAAAGAATTTGGTGTGGAAATGTCCCAAGCTACCTCTGAGCCAATGTGAATTCTTTGGTTCTCCAACACCCTTTTCCCCACGTGCTACATTGGCATGGAAGTGATCTACAGAAAGTAGTGAAAACAAAAGAGAAAGAAAAGATGGGGAAGTCTCTCCTACACCTTTCTAATTCAGTAGTATTTAGGAAAACTCATTTCGATATGAGGAATGGGGTGTTTCTCTAGCTTGAATTAGAAAGTCAGAGAAGAATTGGGGCTTTGTTATGCTGGGATATATCTGAGACAAGCTTTACAGGTCCCTGAGAGGCAGCATTCTGGGCCTAAAAATTATGAATTTCAATGGCATTGCTAATATTAATTGTGCGTGTCGCATGAAGGACTTTCTGTTGCTGTGTCCATTACAAAAAGGCACATTTCTCTATTGCAAATCATTTTCTGGTATGAAGAGAAATCCGTCTCTACCCTATTGACGTGAAAAGCTGCCACAGCTCTTTCCCATTCACTCTTCTGTTCTTAACACATTCTTTGTTTTTTTTAAAAAAAGATACAGTACATCCACCCATCGCTCTGGAGGCCCCTTCTTTGCCAGATCTCATTGCAATTTCTACATTTCATTCATCTCTTCAGCCCATTCAACAGCTCCCTATTGAGTGCTAACGGAAATGTGTTTAAACAGATGAATCAGGCCCTGAAGCTGATTAAGTCATGCTGGGAGCACCAACCTCTTTAACAGCCAGCCAAATGCCAGGGCTGTAGCTGGCAAGCAGGCCGGATTTTTTGTTATTCTGGCTTCTGAGCCAGCAGGGGCCCATTTCCACTTAATCAAGGGCACTGTGCCCCAACCTAACACCTTTTTATTTGGGGCTTGTTTTGTTGTTATAAAAAAATGTTCAGCCACCCACACAAACCTCCCAATGGCTCAGGACCAGCCAGAACTCTGGGAGTTCCAATAATGATGCCTTTTCCAAGGACCGCCAGGGACAAGGGAAGGCACCCTTGCTTCCCGGGGATTCACAAGTGAAAATCTGCATAGTTGGCATGCAGTTGTGACAGGCGGTAACTCATAACGGGATCATTCCCCTTAACCTCCACTTCTAGGCTAAAGAAGTTCTCTCTTTGACTTGCTCTGCCTGGGATCCCTTCATTCTGCAAACTTTATGGACCAAGTTCCTGGAAAGACGGTCTTACAACAAGCAAAGCAACCAAGAAACAAATTGATTTATAATGTACACCACCACTGGGACATGGTCCAACCAGAACCATCATTAAAAATTAAACAACAGTGAAACTTACATGAAAGCAATAAGATCAATACACAACGTGATATCTTTAACAGCACAGCAAAAATGACCCTTATACAACTACAAAATCCTAAGACTACAGTCCTGATACCCCTGCCATCTCATTTTGCTGACTAACCACCATTCTCAATGTCTACTTACAGCTGCTTCCTCCAGTCTGACGTATTCCATAAGGACATTTTCAAACCTTTCTGAAATGCAGCCAGAGATGCAGGAAGCTAGGGGTTGGGGGAAGAGAATGTCACTATCAGGGACACTTGTTCTCCCTCTTATGAAGCTGGGAGGGAGATCCGCCACACTCTGAACGTTCCCATTGAACGAACAGAAGAGGCACTTTGGGTGTTCTGGTTAGTGGTGCCCCAATTATGGTATAGCCTCCCGCGGGACGCTCGCCTGGCACCATCTCTGCGGCGTCTTCATTATCTTGTGAAGAACTTTTTGTTCGCCTATGCCTTTTAAATGACTTGTCTTTTACGGTCAGGTTATCTTATTTTAAACTGCATGTTTTAATTATGGTGGAGCATTGTGGAAGAGCAGGCTGCTAGGCAAAATTGCAGGCCCCTGTGCTGCCTTCTTTCCCTCCCATTTGAGCCTCCTCCCCAGCATCAGCATGGCAGAGTTGCCAATACAGCAGCAACCTTGACACAGGTGTGGGAGGAGACACGTGTTTTGGAGCTCTGCAGCCACCAGCAAACTGAGTACAGCAGCCAAGTGAAAGGAGGCCTTTTTCCTTCAGAAGGAGTAGATGGTCCAAAAGAGAGGAGAAAAAGTGTAGAGGCCCAGCAAGACAAAGTACAACATAAAAATGAGGCAAGAGCTCTACATGCTGGCCATTAATAGAAAAAGGAGAAGAAATCTGAGAGAGAGGGGACTTAAGACAGAACAGGCTTATGAAAGAAAGGTTGAGGCATACTAGTAATAGTAGAGAGCATAGTACATAGGCAATTGTAATAGAGTAATAGGTAATGAGAGCCAGTTTGGTATGGTGGTTAAGGCACCAGGCTAGAAACTGGGAGACCGTGAGTTCTAGTCCTGCCTTGGGCACAAAGCCAGCTGGGTGACCTTGGGCCAGTCACTTTCTCTCAGCCCTAGGAAGAAGGCAATGGCAAACCACTTCCAAAAACCCTGCCAAGAAAACTGCAGGAACTTGTCCAGGCAGTTTCTGAAAATCGGACATGATTGAACGGATTAAAATCTATCTATCTATCTATCTATCTATCTATCTATCTATCTATCTATCTATCTATCATCTATCTATCTATCTATCTATCTATCTATCTATCTATCATCTACAGTATATACAGTATATTGAATAGTAATAGTACAGAATATAGTAGTTGTCTTAGTAATAGTAATTGCCGTAATTGTCATAGTAATAGTATAGAGAGAGCAATAGAACAGAAGATAGGAAGCACTCACATATCACTTTTATATGTTCGTTTTTACAGAATAAGACATCTCCCCTACCCTTATAGGGAGGTCTCACTTGAGTCTGGGTCAATCTAATTGGGATGGTTTAAAAAAGAACCTGTGACAAGCATTTCATTAAAATCTTTTTTTAAATTATATTTATTAAGAATTTTCATGTAATAAAAGATGAATCGAAAGAAAGAAAGACAAAAAAGTGCAACAAAAGAAAACTAAAGCTTAGAAATATATAAATGACTTCTGACCTTCTTTTCAACAGATATTTACAATCTTATTGTACCTCCTCCCTCTTAAATGTTTTACAAACCCCTCACCCTCTCATTTAATCCACATCTTTCTTAATTTTCAAATCCAAAAATCATCAATTCATTTTTTTCTTCTTTCAGCAAAAAATCCATATAAGGTTTCCAGTCTTTCAAAAGACTTTTTGTTGTTTGTTCTCTGACCAAACAGGTTAGTTTTGCCATTTCTGCAAATTCTGACCTTTTCACAATCCATTCATCCACTGTGGGAATTTGATCATTCTTCCCATTTTATTAAAACGTTAAAGTGTTAGATTGCATTTCTTATTGATATATTTGTTTTGTTTTCACTAGGTATTATGGGGTGATAAAAAAGCTGATATATAAAATTGTGCAGTGCATTTCCCCCCAACATTTTGCTAACCAAAGGCCAATCCACAGTGACATAGGGGTGGGATGGGGAAGAGAAGAGAAGAGAAGAGAAGAGAAGAGAAGAGAAGAGAAGAGAAGAGAAGAGAAGGGAAGGGAAGGGAAGGGAAGGGAAGGGAAGAGAAGAGAAGAGAAGAGAAGAGAAGAGAAGAGAAGAGAAGAGAAGAGAAGAGAAGAGAAGAGAAGAGAAGAGAAGAGAAGAGAAGGTAGGAAATGACTGCTAAGTACATTTGAACCCCAGAACCTCCTCTTTTAGAAACTAGTAGTTGTGCAAAAGCGAAACACAAAAAGTCTCTCTGCAGAATAGTATCTATTTCTGTCTTGGCTGGCAAGTCACCAGCTGATGTTTCCTGGGGTCTGATCATGTTTCTCCTTTGGGCCTCCCTGCATGGAAATGTCTTTGGTCTGCGTTGAACGTGACATATGTTCCTGAATGTAAAGACCAAGAAATGCTTGAAACCTATGTAAGTGAGCAGCAACCCCCCCCCCCAGCTTAAGGCAACAGGAGAATTCATCCCTGGGGGTCTTCCATCTGAGCACTAACCAAGCCCGCTTAGCTTCTGAGCCCAGACGAGAATTGCCAGGTGCTGTCACCTGCTGAGACACGTCAATAGCTACTGGATGCAGTCTAAGCAGGAAGCTGAAAATCTTTGAAGAGACTTCAAAAGGAACTGGGAAAACAGAAACTATGTCTCATCTTCATACAAATGTGCCCAGGGGTCATTGAAGCTCAAAGCTTTCAGAGATTTTAGAATAAATTATCACTTGCCAGAAGCATACTTTTATTCACAGGTAACTGGTACAACAATCACAATCCTTAGGTGTAAATTCATGAAGCTGTTATTAAACTCATTAAAGCTGCAGAAAATACCTGAATTCCCTTTGGTGTGTCTGGGTCCCCCAACACCCTTCCATGTATTTGATGTCAAACTCTGTGCATCACTTTTAGTTATTTATTAAATTTATATGGCCGCCCATCTCAAATACATGAGTCTGGGCAGCTAACAATGTTAAAAATAGGTAAAAAACCA
Source organism: Charina bottae (assembly GCA_023362775.1). Classification (NCBI taxonomy): domain Eukaryota; kingdom Metazoa; phylum Chordata; class Lepidosauria; order Squamata; family Charinaidae; genus Charina; species Charina bottae. Next base: position 4,943,110 of record JALMGJ010000029.1, on the reverse strand, counting down.
CATACATATACAAAAACAAAAACAAAAACAAAAACCCACACACAGCAGCCAGGAGAAATTACAAAAACATCAATTAGTACAACCAAGAAATGGGTTCCATCACACACCCAGGGGCCCACGTTCGAGCATATGAAGCTTCCAAATTTAAAATCCTGGATGGGCTTCGAAATATAAAATGAGAAATTGTGCTTCCTTGATTTTGATGCATATGCATACATGGCTGGCTGGGGAATACTGGGAGTTGAAGTCTACACATCTTAAAATTGCCAAGGTTGAGAAACACTTGAAGCTGTATTTTTTGGAATAAAAAGGTAAGGGTTCCCCCCGCACATTTGTGCAGTCGTATCTGACTCTAGGGGCCGGTGCTCATCTCCGTTTGTTAGCCGAAGAGCCAGCGTTGTCCGAAGACGCTTCCATGGTCATGTGGCCACATGAGGCGCGTGGAACGCTGTTACCTACCCACCGAAGTGGTACCTATTAATCTACTTGCATTTGCATGCTTTCGAATTGCTAGGTTGGCAAGAGCTGGGGCCTGTGCGGGAGCTCATTCTGTCACGCGGGACTAGGGATTCGAACCTCCAAACTTGCGATCTTCCGATCGACAAGCCTGGTGTCTTACCTGCTGAGCCACCACGCCCCATTTTTTGGAATATCATCTGACAATACCAGCAGAATATCTAGTTGAATAAGCAATCACTGTACCTTTTTCGGCACCACGTACTACGTGCCCAGAAGACCCTGGACACGGCTGATAATGGCAGCCTGGGCGTCTGCTGAACTGAGTATTGAACACCAGCCTACAGAGAAGAAGTTCATGTATGAATCCCTTTCTCCACACTGCTGGGGGAGCAGGGGAATCTTGGCCCACAGAAGAACAGCTTGTTGAGTAAAACTACCAACATGGAAAGGCATTCAAACGTGCAGCGAGCAGATTTCATTTGCAGCTTCCTGTGCCAAGATGCTGGAACAGCCACTCCACCTCAGCTGATTGTCTAAACTGGCTCTGGTTCCAATGTGCCTTATGGTGTGTGACTGGCCCTGTCAAAGCCAATCAGGAAAAGCACTCTGGGATTTGGATCCCCACATCCTAACCAGCCGGCATTGTTTGAAAAAGCAACAAAAGCTTTTGCCCAACAAAAGCAGGGCAATCAGAAGAAATGTTCAGGCTTACTTTGATCTCTTGCTCATTGGATTAGATGTCAGCATCACTCCAGTAGTTCCTAGGGAGACAGTTCTCCACGGCTCTGCAGATGGTTAGGTCCCTCCTTCCCTGACTTTTGTAGGTCAATGAGACAGAGTAGAATTAAGGTGGAGCTGGCATAATTGAACACATGTCAAAAAGGCCTCTATAAATCTTACTTACCTATACTAATTGACATGCTCAGCATCGCATTTTGCGATCATAAATCAGCCTACTTTTACTCTGAAGTAGATCTATAGAGGTGAACAAGACCACGCCCTATTTTTCAGGCAGCTTTTTCCCTCTTCAAGATTATGTCTTCTTAAGGATTCTACTGTTCCTTAATTTTACCAACCACAGGAGTCTACGTTGACAAAAGCCTATTACTCGGAAGCCACTGAGAATGGGTGTGCAGTTTGAAGGGGTGGGGAAGCCATCAGGAAACGAGATCCTGAGTCTGAATGCCTCCTAAATTTTATAGGTTAGTTGCAAAGAGTACAACATTTGATTGTCACATTTGAACCAACAGTAGCTTGTCTGTCTTCAGCTTGGTGCCTTCTGGATGGGTTTAGACTATGAGTCCCAGAATTCCCATGATTAATAACTCTACATTCTGGAGTACTATTTATTTATTTATTTATCACATTTATAAGGCTGCCCATCTCATAAGAAGCAAGTCTGGGCAGCATACAACAATCAATAAAACAACAAATTTATTATTTATTATTTAAATTTATATTTTTATTTATGTTTCAACTTCTATCACCGCACCATCTCCCACGAGGGGACTCTGGGCGGTATATGACCGCCCGTCTCCCCCAACGGGAGACTCTGGGCGGCTAATATCTAAAAAACAAATATCTAAAAAACAATCATTATAAAAATATAAAAAGTCATTATTAAAAATGAAAAAAGCCACTATTAAAATTTTAAAATATACAAACCACACAGAGACAGTAAAAAGATCAACCACAATGGAGTCATCTTAGAAAATCTCCACTTCCCTGGTGACATAACCAAGTCTTGAGGGACAGGGGTGGAGCTAATCTGACTTCAGGGGGAAGAACGTTCCATAGGGCGGGTGCCACGGAAGAGAAGGCCCGCCTTCTGGGACCCACTAGATGTATGTCCCTGGCAGATGGTACCTGCAACATGCCTTCTCTGCCAGATCTCATGGGATGGGCTGATCTGATTTAGAAGGTTTCAGGATGTAGAAGGCTGAGATATTTGAAATTCATATCAGGATATCTATCCAGACATGAGTGGGGGTGCTTTCCTTTTTTGGGGAACATTTTTTTTTGTGATGCAATCAGTAAAATCAAAGCTAATCATTTCTGGCTCATTGCTGAGGTTCCCAAGACAGCAAAGCCATAGGTGACTGAATGTACTTTCTCCTTACAAACTGAACCATGTTTTTGGGAGCATTTGTTTGATTAGAGATAGTTGACACAGCTTGTGGGAAATTATTTGGTATGGAAATGGAATCTCACTGGCTCCCTTGTGTTCCTAGCTTTCATCTTCTCTCCTGCTGCGTTTCATGAACGCCCCACCAAAAATGTCTTACAGGAACAAAGGGTTAGGCTAGACAGATGTTTTCCATCATGATGTTTAGTCCAGAAGAACTAAAGAGTGAAGGAATGTTGGGCTGTAGACTGAATAACTTGGTTTATTCATTGTTCTAAAACTCAGGGTCTTCAAAGGTAAAATGAATTTTTAACCAGGTTGATAATATTTAGATTATCGTGAAATCATTGATGGCATTGCATTTTGGACCACAAGTGATTATTCCCCAAGGACACTCCTATTTCTGAATATCTATTTTTCTAAGCCATGTCAACTGAGAATTCTGATGTGTTCATTCTCAACACACCCAAAGAGCTCCAGGTCAACAAAGGCTGTAAGCATTTCCACACCATCAATATGTTCATTTCTCAAATCTTCAGAAGCAGGTTGAAGGTGATCTAGAAACTGAGAATAAGTAAAAGTCCATGTCTGGCTCCAAACTGCTTCAGAATTATCCCTCACCTATCCACCCTGTTGTTTTACACTAAAGAGAGCGGAAGAGAAGGAAAAAGAAAAAAGAAAGAAGTCTGGCAGCTTGGAGTTTCTGTCTTGAAGAGAAGGGAAAAACTGACAATCTTCTTGTTAAGTTCATCTCGGCTTCTTTCATCAGGGCTTGTGAGGGGAAGCTGCAAAGGTGACAGCTCAGCATCTCCCTTAAACGACCTGAAGCCTGTGAGCCAAGAATTCTCTTCAGTTGGGAAATGGAGCCTGATTTCTTCCCTCCCTCCCTCCCTTGCAGCAGTTTCAACCACACCACAGCTCAACACTGCTGATATTAGGGGACACAGAGGTCTGGTACAGCAGGGGTCCCCAACTTGTGGGCCGTGGCCCACTAGTGGGCCGTGGCCTGTTAGGAAGTGGGCTGCAGGGCTCCCTCCTGCAAACCCCATCCCCCGGTGCGTGCGATTGGCTCCCACCTGCAAACCCCGCCCCCCGGTGTGCACGATTGGCTCCCGCCTGCAAGCCCCGCCCCCCGGTCCATGGAAAAATTTTCTTCCACGACCGGTCCCTGGTGCCAGAAAGGTTGGGGACCACTGTGGTACAGGATCTTCATGTATAACTCTTCAATAACAGTTCCACATGTTCACCTGTCTTGAAGATGGAAGATTGGATGTTACACCTGCAAGCTTTCCTACTGTAGGCTGTTGTTTGATTATGACCCATATTCCTGCCTTGATTTTGCTCAGTGGTCAAGTTTGCTAAAAGCACAAATCAGTTAGAAGACACCAAGGACAACAGACTGGCATTCCTAGACTGTGAAGTCCTCATTGGGACCGGTGGCAAGCTAGAAATAGGGATCTACAGGAAACCCACACACACAGATCAATATCTGATGTTTGACTCCTACCATCCACTGCAGCACAAACTAGGAGTCATCAGGACATTGTCACACAGAGCAGAAACCATCCCCACCTCCATGGATTTCAAAAAGAATGAAAATCAGCACCTGAGAACAGCTCTGAAGGCCTGTGGATATCCAAATTGGGCCTTCACTAAATCTAAGTCTACCAGACCTAAAACAGCAACAGATAGGGCTCAAACTCAGAGTAAACGGAAGAACCTGGTCATTCCTTACATGGCTGGCGTGTCTGAAAAGATAAAACGGATATTTGGCAAACACCACATACCTGTATATTTCAAACCCACCAACACACTGAGACAGAGGCTTGTACACCCCAAAGATCAAACTCCAAAACACAAGGAAAGCAATGTAGTGTATGCAATCCAGTGCAGTGAGGAGTGCTCTGAGCTCTACATTGGAGAAACCAAACAACCTTTGTACAGGAGGATGGCCCAGTACAGGAGGAGCAACACCACAGGACCAGAGTCGGCAGTTTACCTTCATCTAAAGGAAAAAGGACACTCATTTGAGGACATTAATGTTCACATTTTAGACAGAGAAGATAGGTGGTTTGAGAGAGGGGTCAAGGAATCCATTCTTGCTTCTTCAGTCTGAGCAAAGTTAGTAAGGGAATCCTTAAATATGTTTCTAGGGTGGCTTCCTTGAATAGAGGTGGGGGCCTCAGGCACAATCTTTCCCCTATTTTCCTTCCTGCTTTGTCTTCTGTGCCTAGGAAGATTAAGACCATTTCGCAAGCTCAACAGCAGCATGGTGATCTTAACGGTCCTCCTTTAGATGATAAAGGGACTTCTAACATCAAAAAATAACCATGACCTAGCCCCAGGTGCAAGGTCACACAGCCACCTAGAAACATATTTAAGGATTCCCTTACTTACTTTGCTCAGACTGAAGAAGCTCCTTGGATAAGGAGCGAAACGTTTCCACTGAGAAAATAGAAATCCAGTTGACATGATTCAAGCTACAGACTGTTCCACCTGGATGACTGAGAACCTTCATCGACACAAATCAGTTAGGTTCCAGAATAATGTAAGATTCCTGTAGTTATTCTGAAGTGATAACATTCATCTCAATAAACACAAAGGATTCTACCTGTTCCACCGCCCACCAGCCTCCCCTGGTATATTTTGCAGCAGACCTTTATTCTATCAACCTGACTCTTCCTGGTTGAAAATCTATTTGTGGTTTCAAGGTCTACTATCTGAACTGATGCACTGCCAGTCAAAGAGAAGTAGAAACCAAGATGTGTTGCAGGAACTCTGGGAGTACCATATGCCAGCCTTTGAACCTCTTGTTTTGCAGGGAAGAAAAAGAAAGCCTGCCAGCGAAGTACATCTTTTCTGGCCTTTCCTGATACTTCAGGGAAATTTAGTTCTGCCGTAGATCAGTGAGCTTGTAGCTTGTGTTGTCAGGCATATTCCCAGAAGCAGTTAGAACACATATAAGGACAGAAATCACCCTCTCCTTCTAGAAATGTCAAACTCCATCAAAGAGCTAAGAACTTTTTGATTTGAACCATCTCGGTTGAGTTCCTTGAGTTTCACTGAAACTGAGATGGATTCAGTTACTCTCACTTCTGCTGCTCTCAACCTGGTGTCACTTTGGTTCTTACGACAGAAGTCCCGAGGAAGCAAGGGAGTCCCACCAAGTTGGTCATTCTTTTTCCAACATAAGACAAGTAAGTGCCTCTTGGAAACTCCCTTGATAGATTTATGCTTTATCATTGGCCTAACCCAAGCGTTCCCCAACGCCATCCAAATGTACTGATTCCAAAAATGGTAGCCCAGCGTATCGAAAAGCCCCAAATTGGGGAAGGCTGACCTAATACTTTTTTGTGATCATCCCTGCTCCTTGCCAGTCAATTCGTAACTGATTGTTCCTCCAGGCTTCTTATAATAAAGCTGAAGATGTCCTTATTTATATCCAGCTGAGGATATGCAATAACATCAGAGCAAGCTGGGAAATGTACAGTTGTATTGGGCCGGCTGGCACCAACTTATCATTTGTGACCAACCAGGGACATGTATTGTACGAGCCCTTCTTGTTGTCAAATTTAGCATATCATCATCCTAAACAGCATGGGGCATAATTACAATCAGGGAGGATGGAGAAGCATCTAAAAAAGATGATGCAATTTACCACTGTTATTTCCCCCCTCCTGCCAGCCAACATTTATCTAACTGGTAGAAACAATGCTAGCAGCTCTAAGATGGGTCTAATAACCATAAGGAAATAGGCCAGCTTTTAAAGCCCTGATGGGATTGCAATTAAATTTAAAAAACAACAACAACCAAACAGTTTAGAAAACTTTATATTCCTGAATTTGGAAAGAACAAATCAAGAGCCAGAGGCTTCTACTTCTCTTTTTCTACTTCTCACGGTCATCTGGATTTTTGCATGCTCTGATATTACCGGACTCTTGGCTTTTTCAGTAGAAAGCCAACGGCCTTATGTCCCCAACACAAATGATCCTGTCCTGGATGGTAGACTTACCATCATGCACCAGCAGTGCACAATTGATGAAGCTGAGTTTGTGTCATGGTGTCCAGTCTTCCCAGGCTGGGAGATAGTCACTTCTAGCCCTACTTTCCCTGACCTTCCTTTCACAGTGGGTCTTACTTAATTCACTGCTGCTTAGTTTTCACCCTTTCACGTAGCGCAGTGGAGGGGTGGAGAGGAAAAACTACCAGGGAAGCCATAGAGATAGGAGTGCCTAGACAGTAGAGCTATGGTCTTTTCTATGACCACTGATGTCTCAATCATAGGAGAGGTAACGGTTAGTTAATGCTATGATGTGGACCAAAGTAGTTTAATCTTAGGCATGACAGATTTCTTTAGGGCTAAATCAATCCCTTGGAGGATTAGTTGGCTGGGTCAATTGCCATTCCCACAAGATGCTAAAACCCCACTGATCCAAATAAACGTGTGGGCATGGAGCAAATGTTTTGCCCTCTTTTTCAAATTCTTGTCCTGAATGCTAAACAAGTGAGAGTTTGTCACTCCTTCCATGTTAAATGGGCTTCTGTTCCTACATTTTTGGTCTAGTTTGGTTTGGTCTAGTGGTTAAGGTGCTGGGCTAGAAACCAGGAGTCTGTGAGTTCTAGTCCCGCCTGAGGCATGAAAGCTGGCTGGGTGACCTTGGGCCAGTCCCTCTCTCTCAGCCCTAGGAAGGAGCCAATGGCAAACCAGGAGTCTGTGAGTTCTAGTCCCGCCTGAGACATGAAAGCCGGCTGGGTGACCTTGGGCCAGTGTCTGTCTCTCAGCCCAACTCACCTCACAGGGTTGTTGTTGTGGGGAAAATAGGAGGAGGAAGGAGTGCTAGGTATGTTCGCCGCCTTGAGTTATTTATAAAAATAATAAAGGCAGGATAGAAAATAAATAAATAAATTCCCAGCATTGGCCATGAAATCTTACGTCATCCCAACAGTTTGCCTTTATTCGACTCAGCTAATCATATAAATTGTGCCCTAAACTGACTGCATGCCAAAGATAATACTGTGAAATTATCAATTTGCAATTTTGAATTGCCTTTGAAGATACAGTACATTCCATCTTTCATATTGTTCCACTTGGCACAGAGTTATATTTTCAGAACTATTATGAACTTCTATTATTTTTTTTTAGTAAGAGGAGCTTTTTGGGGAAAATATCTGACTCATATTTAAGCACTAGCAAGGTATCAAATAATCCTATCACAATGTTTCCATGAATAACAGTTCCACATGTTCACCTGTCTTGAAGATGGAAGAATGGATGTTACACCTTTCTTACTGTAGGCTGTTGTATGATGATGACCCACATTCCTGCCCTGTTTTTGTGCTATTACTTCCTAACAAGAAAAATCTGCCCCACTTTATTTATTAATTTATTTAATTTTTATCCCAACTTTATTATTTTTATAAATAACTCAAGGCAGTGAACGTACCTAATACTCCTTCCTCCTCCTGTTTTCCCCACAACGACAACCCTGTGAGGTGAGTTGGGCTGAGAGAGAGTGACTGGCCCAAGGTCACCCAGCTGGCTTTCATGCCTAAGGCGGGACTAGAACTCTCCGTCTCCTGGTTTGCCATTGGCTCCTTCCTAGGCTGAGAGAGAGTGACTGGCCCAAGGTCACCCAGCTGGCTTTCATGCCTAAGGCGGGACTAGAACTCTCCGTCTCCTGGTTTGCCATTGGCTCCTTCCTAGGGCTAAGAGAGAGTGACTGGCCCAAGGTCACCCAGCCAGCTTTCATGCCTAAGGCGGGACTAGAACTCTCCGTCTCCTGGTTTGCCATTGGCTCCTTCCTAGGGCTGAGAGACAGGGACTGGCCCAAGGTCACCCAGCTGGCTTTCATGCCTAAGGAGGGACTAGAACTCACAGTCTCCCGGTTTCTAGCCTGATGCCTTAACCACTACACCAATCTGGCTCTCGAGCTAATCATAAAGTAATCAAATAGCCTAGGTTCCCACCATGTGCTAAGCCACCAAAAATTAGCCAGGTTAACAGTAATCAAACTTCACATGTTGAACAAATCCATCTACAAAGCCTTTCCTTGACCAGTCTGTGGGAGTATAGAACCTGGGCTGCAGAATCTTAGTTTTCTGTATCTGTATGTTGCCATCTAGTGACTGTTTGGGGTTTTGCAACCCAGATTCAACAACCCTAGAGTGTTATATGAACATGTGCATCTGTGTTGTAGCATGAATGTCCTGAATGCAAAGTGGATAAAAAGATGGCAGGCTTTCTGATTGTCACAATGCCCTTCATAGCTTCATTGTCCCCCACAGGAAAATTATGGTCATGCAGTGGTCAGGGCATGGAAATAAAGTTTGCCAATCCAGTGTTGCAAAAGAGCTGGTGTGTTCTCAGGGGATGGTAAAAAAAAAAGTTACCAACCATGACAGTGAACTCTGTTTTTCATGTGCATCATGCGTGTGATTGGAGCTCCATCTGTTCTTTATGTGGGCCGTGTGTGTGATGCACATAAAAACCAGGTGGTGCTTTGATCACAACACTGGGGCCACCATCTTGCCTTTTTGAACACCCCCTGCAGACTCCCCTGAAAGGCAAGTAAAAAGTCTGCTGAGTTCTTCTTCTCCTCTCTGCAGATGCAAGTTAGGATAAGACAGAAAGGTCTTTAAGTGCTTAATATTTTACCACCGATTAAGAGCTTAGCCCTTAATTGACAGCTTCCTGGTTGAACTGTTGTACCTTGTTCTCTTATTACTGCAATGTATAGTTTTGTCCTGTGATCCTGTCATATTTTGAGACCCTTGAATCTGGCCAGGACATAGATGAAAGTCCATAAAGGAAAACAGAAGAGTTGTAGACCCCAGGATTGAGATCACTGCAAAGAAGCAGGGTGATTGTGGCTTAAATTCCGAACGGTTGGATTTTTAATGGGAGTTAGCCTCAGTAGTGCATCAGATTCTCATTACAAAGCCTTGATCCCAGTTTAGACAAGAGCTAGGTTCTCACAACAGCCAAATCGTAAACTACTCAGCTTGTTTTACCTTGGTTTTGTGTGAACCCAGTCACAAAAACTGTTCTTTGAACTCAGATTTTTTTCTGATTCCACCAAGAACCACATCACAGGAAGAAAACAAAAAGTGGAGTTTGCCAAGAGGCTAGATGACAGAAACTTATCAGGTAGTTCAGGCAACAAAAGGAGATTAATAGGGATAAGATTTGCAGGAATTCCCAGCATTTTTTTAAGAAGGAGGAGAGAAAGGGAGAAAGTGCACACTGGTTGTTGATTTAGAGCAGAGCTTTCCAAACTTTTCATGTTGGTGACACACTTTTTAGACATGCATCATTTTGCGACACACTCTTACAGCAGGGCACAAGGCAGGCACTAGGACCTGCGTGGAATCACAGCAGGTTTGGAGGCAGCAAGGCACAAGGCAGGCACTAGGACCTGCGTGGAATCCTGGCAGGGCTCGGAGGCAGCAGCAGCCGTGACACACCCAGACACTGCAGCCGACACACTAACGTGTCCCGACACACAGTTTGGAAAGCTCTGATTTGGAGAAAGCAACATTTATGAAGACTATCTTTTAATTTGACAAATGTTGACACTCTGGGTTACTGAAGAAGGCACTTTCTTAGTGACCAACAACCAGGCAACCATTGCTGAAGGATAACTGTATTAAGAAGTGCAGCTGCAAGTTGAAATCAACTTTGGTGGAATTTATGAATCATGAAATCTCAGTTCCTACAATCTTATCTCTAAAGACCTATCACTAACATCATACAGGGAGCCTGTTATACACCTCACCATCTAGAGCAGAGCTTTCCAAACTGTGTGTCACAACAAAAAAATGTGTCGCCACACACAGTCTGGTGTGTTGTCACACAACCTGGAAGCGCTGATCATCATCAGCGCTTCCGGGTTTTCCCGCGGCAACACACCAACGGCGGCGTGCAAAAACCCGAAAGCGGCAGCAGCGCTTTTGGGTTTTTGCGTGCTGCCACAACGGCGGCACTTCCAGGTTTTCCCGCGGCGACACACCAACGGCGGTTGGTGTGTCGCCGCGGGAAAACTTTGGAAAGCCCTGATCTAGAGAAGTGAGGCTGGCATGTATTAGAAAACAGGACTTTTTTGGTAGCAGCACCCCAATTGTCTCCAGCAAAGGAGATCGTTACCTTGTCGTGGTGCTGGAGCTTGAGCACCTCAATGAAACCATGAGCTAAACCGTGAAGGGACACCCAAGACGGGAAGGTCATGGCAGAGAGGTCAGACTAAATACGATCCCTGGGGAAGGTAATGGCAACCCACCCCAGTATTCTTGCCGTGAAAACTAAATGGATCAGTACAACCAGAGATATGTCGGTATACCATCGGAAGATGGGACTCCCAGGTCGGAAGATGGTCAAAATGCTACTGGGGAGGAACAGAGGATATGTTCAACTAGCCCCAGACGTGATGACGCAGCTAGCTCAAAGCCGAAAGGACGGCTAGCGGCCGACGGTGCTGGTGGTGAACGACGAATCCGATGTTCTAAAGATCAACACACCATAGGAACCTGGAATGTAAGATCTATGAGCCAGGGCAAATTGGATGTGGTTATTGGTGAGATGTCAAGATTAAATATAGACATTTTAGGTGTCAGTGAACTGAAATGGACTGGAATGGGCCACTTCACATCAGATGACCACCAGATCTACTACTGTGGACAAGAGGACCACAGAAGAAATGGAGTAGCCTTCATAATTAATAATAAAGTGGCTAAAGCAGTACTTGGATACAATCCAAAAAACGATAGAATGATCTCAATTCGAATTCAGGGGAAGCCATTTAACATCACAGTGATCCAAATATACGCCCCAACCACGGATGCTGAAGAAGCAGAAGTAGATCAGTTCTATGAGGATCTGCAGCACCTACTGGATAATACACCAAAAAGAGATGTTATTTTAATTACAGGAGACTGGAATGCTAAGGTGGGTAGTCAGACGACACCTGGAATTACAGGCAAGCATGGTCTGGGAGAACAAAATGAAGCAGGACATAGGCTGATAGAATTTTGCCAAGACAACTCACTGTGCATAACAAACACTCTCTTCCAACAACCTAATAGACGACTTTATACATGGACTTCACCAGATGGTCGACACCGAAATCAGATTGACTACATCCTTTGCAGCCAAAGGTGGCGGACATCTATACAGTCGGTAAAAACAAGACCTGGAGCTGACTGTAGTTCAGATCACGAACTTCTTATTGCAAAATTTAGAATCAGACTAAAGAGAATAGGGAAGACCCACAGATCAGTTAGATATGAGCTCACTAATATTCCTAAGGAATATGCAGTGGAGGTGAAGAATAGATTTAAGGGACTAGATTTAGTAGATAGGGTCCCAGAAGAACTATGGACAGAAGTTCGCAACATTGTTCAGGAGGTGGCAACAAAAAACGTCCCAAAGAAAAAGAAAACCAAGAAGGCAAGATGGCTGTCTGCTGAGACACTGGAAGTAGCCCAAGAAAGAAGGAAAGCAAAAGGCAACAGTGATAGGGGGAGATATGCCCAATTAAATGCAAAATTCCAGAGGTTAGCCAGAAGAGATAAGGAATTATTTTTAAACAAGCAATGTGCAGAAGTGGAAGAAGACAATAGAATAGGAAGGACAAGATACCTCTTCCAGAAAATTAGAAACATCGGAGGTAAATTCCAGGCAAAAATGGGTATGATCAAAAACAAAGATGGTAAGGACCTAACAGAAGCAGAAGAGATCAAGAAAAGGTGACAAGAATATACGGAAGATCTGTATAGGAAGGATAATAATATTGGAGATAGCTTTGACGGTGTGGTCAGTGAGTTAGAGCCAGACATCCTGAAGAGTGAGGTTGAATGGGCCTTAAGAAGCATTGCTAATAACAAGGCAGCAGGAGACGACGGTATCCCAGCTGAACTGTTTAAAATCTTGCAAGATGATGCTGTCAAAGTGATGCATGCCATATGCCAGCAAATTTGGAAAACACAAGAATGGCCATCAGATTGGAAAAAATCAACTTATATCCCCATACCAAAAAAGGGAAGCACTAAAGAATGTTCAAACTATCGAACAGTGGCACTTATTTCACATGCCAGTAAGGTAATGCTCAAGATCTTGCAAGGTAGACTCCAGCAATTCATGGAGCGAGAATTGCCAGATGTACAAGCTGGGTTTAGAAAAGGCAGAGGAACTAGAGACCAAATTGCCAATATCCGCTGGATAATGGAGAAAGCCAGGGAGTTTCAGAAAAACATCTATTTTTGTTTTATTGACTATTCTAAAGCCTTTGACTGTGTGGATCATAACAAATTGTGGCAAGTTCTTGGTGGTATGGGGATACCAAGTCATCTTGTCTGCCTCCTGAGGAATCTGTATAACAACCAAGTAGCAACGGTAAGAACAGAGCACGGAACAACGGACTGGTTTAAGATTGGGAAAGGAGTACGGCAGGGTTGTATACTCTCACCCTACCTATTCAACCTGTACGCAGAACACATCATGCGACGTGCTGGGCTTGAGGAATCCAAGGCTGGAGTTAAAATCGCTGGAAGAAACATTAACAATCTTAGATATGCAGATGATACCACTTTGATGGCTGAAAGCGAGGAGGAGTTGAGGAGCCTTATGACGAAGGTGAAAGAAGAAAGTGCAAAAGCTGGGTTGCAGTTAAACCTCAAAAAAACCAAGATTATGGCAACCAGCTTGATTGATAACTGGCAAATAGAGGGAGAAAAAGTGGAGGCAGTGACAGACTTTGTATTTCTAGGCGCAAAGATTACTGCAGATGCTGACTGCAGCCAGGAAATCAGAAGACGTCTACTTCTTGGGAGGAGAGCAATGGCAAATCTTGATAAAATAGTTAAGAGCAGAGACATCACACTGACAACAAAGGTCCGCATAGTTAAAGCAATGGTATTCCCTGTAGTAACCTATGGCTGTGAGAGCTGGACCATAAGGAAGGCTGAGCGAAGGAAGATAGATGCTTTTGAACTGTGGTGTTAGAGGAAAATTCTGAGAGTGCCTTGGACTGCAAGAAGATCAAACCAGTCCATACTCCAGGAAATAAAGCCGGACTGCTCACTTGAGGGAATGATATTAAAGGCAAAACTGAAGTACTTTGGCCACATAATGAGAAGACAGAATACCCTGGAGAAGAAGCTGATGCTAGGGAAAGTGGAAGGCAAAAGGAAGACGGGCTGACCAAGGGCAAGATGGATGGATGATATTCTGGAGGTGACAGACTCGACCGTGGGGGAGCTGGGGATGGCGACGGCCGACAGGAAGCTCTGGCGTGGGCTGGTCCATGAAGTCACGAAGAGTCGGAAGCGACTGAACAAATAAACAACAACAACCCCAATTGTAAGAAGCTGAAATGGGCTTTTTTCAAACACATTGCTAGGTGAGCATAAAAACTATCCTGCTGTAATGCTTTTTTAAAAAGCATTTTCTAATTACAGTTTGATTGTGGATCAACTCAGAGACCTGGAAGATAGAAGGGGATGTTTAATTAATTAACTGGAATTGAACTCACTGGCTGATGTGGGTCTAATGGTTAATTATGGAATCATAGAATGCATGAGTTGAGAGACATCGACTCCAATCCACTGATTAGTATAGGTTGCTATTAAACCATCTCTCTCTTGTTACAGGGAAACAATGGTTTTATCACTTGATTTGCTTCTCCTGTTGAATTTCTACTTGTTGCACTGGAGCCTTGCCAAAAAATTAAGGTGACAATTCCAGACAAGGGTAGCTAGGAGGCTAAAAATAATGCCATAAACAGTCTCTTTCCCTGGGAATAGCAATGAAAGCCTGTGGAACAATTCCTTGGCATAAACTAGAAATCACTCACAAGGGACTATTGTTTCTCTTAGTCTCAATATAGTATGTTGCTTCCACTCCTCTGGCTAAAACAACCATTTCTGCTGGGTTTTAAAGCAGCTGATCAGCATGGAGAGGTATTTTATACCCACTTTTAATGAAAGGATTTTGTTCAGCTTCTGCATGAAGCTACCAGAAGGATGCTGAAGAGTGTTCACAAAAGCAGAGGATTTTAAAGGCTGCCTCCATAGGACACAACTAATCTAGCAATTAAAGCCAGCCCACGCAGTACGGAGCAGAGATTTGTAATAACAGAACAGCCAAATAAAGCCATGATTTCCGTACTGTTGGCTTCTGAGGGTGACCTAACTTTCTGGGAAAGAACATTTTCCAATTGGATGAAAAAACAGGTGCGACAAAATTGGAAGGATGGGTCACCCATCCATCCTCAAACAGGAAGTTCTGAAAAGACCCTGAGCTTGTTGTGTTCATACAACAGGCTTAATCAGATCAGGCAATGGCCAAGGAGGTCTAAGCTTTGCTCAGTGTTAACCTTGGCTTGATTTGTTTGTGGCTGGGTTGTAGTACAAACCCAGTCTGCTTGGTTAATTTATGGTCCAGTGTATTTCAAGGATCTAGAAGAGGGATGCATTTACTAACCAAGCTGCATTGTATAACAGCAGTTTTTAAAAGTTTTCAGCTGAAAGCAGGGATATTCTATGATCAGTTTGTCCTATACAACCAGGAATCCTGGTTGCAGCGAAGACTGTCATCATTTTTACTGGATGCAGTTATTATCTCTTTTTGGATTATCTCTTTTCCTTTTCCCAGGATGGGGTGGATGGAACCAGCACATGTGTTGGTCCTATCCCATTTCCTAATAATCCATGCCCATAGGAACCAGATAGAAGCCACTATGAGATCATTCTTGTCTTGATATCACTGCACAAATTATGCAAATTTGTATAATGACATCATGGAAGGTGAGATGTCACTACTCCCCCCTTACCTTTCCATGCACCTCACATCTAGTTTCATCTACAAACTGAAATACTTCAACCATGAATGAAAACAATTTGAACAGGTTGTGAAATAGGCATCTTATCCGAAGACCTATGGTTTCCATGCTGCAATCAGATGATTCAATTCAGCCACCCATCTCTAAGCAGACTCTCTGTCTTATAGACTCATGTCTCTAATCTCATTTTCTGAGGGAAGACTTTGGATGATGTTGGATCTCTGATAAGAGAATCCCACTGCTCAGATTCTCAGGGGCATTTTCTATGTTTTTGTTTCTCTGGGCTGCTCAGGTCTCAAGAGAAGCTTAAGAACATAAGACTAGCTTTGCTTGATCAGGCTAAGACTCATCTTAGTCCAGCATCTTGTTTCCAACCAGAGACCAGCATGAGATGGAGGTATACATCTCTCGCAGACATAGGCTGACTATATTTCAGGATGGCAAAATCGGACAAGGCCTTATGTAATATTCCATATTCATGAAAAAGACAGGGGTCCCCACCCCCCAGGCCACGCGATTGGCTCCCGCCTGCAAACCCCGCCCCCGGGTCTGCATGATTGGCTCCTGCCTGCAAACCCCGTCCCCCGGTCCACGTGATTGGATCCCGCCTGCAAACCCCGCCTCCCGGTCCGCGCTCTGGCTCGGATCCTCCTTCTGCACCATTCCCTCTGGGTTTGAAAAATGGGACAAAATTGAGATTTTTATGAAAATGATGGGACGGTTGAAAAACGCTTAAAAACAGGACTGTCCCATTCAAAACGGGACGTATGGTCAGCCTATGCAGACAGGATATCTCAATTATGTAACACCTGGTTCCAACAATAATTTGTCATACTAGCCCTTGAAAATGAGAAATATCAATGTAATTAATAATCAGGATATACCAAAGGTTTTTTTTTTTAAAAAAAGATGTATTATTTCAACAAAGATAAAAAGCAAGGCACAGCAATTCCAGTAACACAGGGTTTTTCAAACTTTGTGATAGCATGAAACATTAACATTTCAAATTGGATAGACCTTTCTCTACTTTGATAACCCAAATTCAGGAATCTGCTCTAAATAATGCCATTTAACTAAAGTTAAACTGAACCTCTTGAGAAATGCAGTGGTTGTTGGAATATAAGACTGAGAGAAAAGGCTTCTATGGACAGAATGTCCTTTGATTAGGATGGCACTTCTTGACGGTTAGAAAACTGGGCACTGCTTGCTTTACTGAGAAAATTAAAGACATAAAGAGAAATACTGTAATGTGAAAGGACGAGTGCTCAGAGAGATTTTTTTCCTCGTTTAATTCCCCCCACCCTTTTTAATATTGCTGATATGTACACACTTAGATAATTAAAAACATATTTAAAGCTGAACTAGTTAAGGGGAATCAGCTGCAATCCTGAACTTACTAGCCACACTTTTGCTTGGTTGTTGGCTGATGTAATACAGTTTTGTACCCTGGGTTCTATTGACCTTAATAAGCATATGAACTCATAAAAATATGAGAGAAATGATAAGCCGCAAATCACAAATATGCACTGGAGCTAAGATATAAACTCACATTTCCCCCAGCTGTGTTTGAACAAAGCCTGATTCCTGTTAGATGTGCTTCAGACTTGTCTTCCTGCTGTGCGTAGATAAGCCAGCTTCTCTGGGCAAAGCAGGAAAAAGGCAAGTTTGGTGTTTAGCTGGAATGTGTGTGGTTCTCATGAACCAACTAGGTTCGAGCCCAACCGCTCCTCCGCTGCTTCACTGCATGCTGCCCACAATCTGAAGGTAGCACTGAGCCTTCAAGTCTAATAGTCCTTGATAACTTGCTCTCCATGAATTGGTCTACACTTTTGGGTGGGAACCTGTTTATAGAGAAGCTAACGCTGTGTATACTTACACTGGTGGAAGAAAACTAAGCAAGATGGTAAGGAAAAATCATCATGATGATGCCCGAGATTCAGTGAAGGACACTACTGGTCCATTGTCTGTATTGTCTATTCCAGGAGTGGGCAATCCTAGGCTTCAAGCAAAACCTGAACCACTGCTTTATGGCTCTTGAAGCTTCTTCTTACCATGTTGCTGAAAATAAGTGGCTCAATTTTCTAACATGTTTAGAGACGGCAGAGTATTAAATTTATATTTCAGTCTTAGGCTTACAACATTTAATGTTTTCCTTTACTCTACTCCAATAAAGTGTGGGCTCCAGCTGGTGAAAAGTTGCTAACCCTGGCCTATACTGACTCACATCAGGAATGGAAGTTGCCACAGGCAACTCTTTGTATGCTCAGCCACTGACCCTGTTAACTGTAGGCCAATCTGCAAGGCATGTTTGTCACTCATTGCTGGGGGAAAGCCAAATTGTGCAGATGAACCATCAAAGATTCATCACCTTAGACCAGAGCTTTCCAAACTGTGTGTCGTGACATAAAAGTGTGTCGTCACACACAGTCTGGTGTGTCGCCACACAACCCGGAAGCGCTGATCATCATCAGCGCTTCCGGGTTTTCCCACGGCGACACACCAACTGCAGTGCACAAAACCCGAAAGCAGCAGCAGCGCTTCCGGGTTTTTGCGCGCTGCCGCACTTCCGGGTTTTCCCGCGGCGACACACCAACGCCGGTTGGTGTGTTGCCGCGGGAAAAACTTTGGAAAGCCCTGACTTAGACAGATGTGAACATGAATCAACTTTCCCCTTTAACACCTCAGCAGAACTGTAATACACATTGCCACCGACATCAACGCATCTGTTTGTCAATGCACAGAAGGTGGGTAAAGGCACACACCAAAGTATTTTGAAAATAAATGGAAAACAAAGCCACCTTCCTTCTCTCAAGTTTGTTTGCATCTCATCATCACTATAAATACAGAGGAATGTTTTTCATCTAATATCCAGGCTAAAATCAGTGGAGTTCTGTTAAGTTCCATGGGTTTTAACTTTGAAGAGCATTTTAAATGTTTCTTTTCTTAAATTGCCTTCCCTAAGGCATACATCTTTACCAGCTTTACCACTTTGGATGATGACTAATGAAGCTCTCAGTTGGCACTCTACAGGGACTGAGAGAAGTGTTAATGTGTGAAAGACTGAAAATGCTTTGTGTTTCCAGCTTACTGTTCTGCACTGAAACCTGTTCATTAGCTTATAAAGGCTGAGTCAGCAGCTTACCTGTGTCAAAATGGTGTACAATCAAGCCTGCAGCCGGGCCTTTAAGTTGGCAGCACATGTTCCCTAAAGTTCATGGAGAAGGGGACATGATAAAAACATGGTTGAGAGAGAACGATCATTTGTTCTCAAAATGGCCCCAAGGGTTTTTTTTAAAACATCTCCCATGCTTCTCTCTCTCATTTCATGTACCTCAAAGAAAGGCAAACCCTGTTGATGTGATTTCCTAGGTTTTTTTTTAAAATGAGAAATGAAGAAAATCGAATTTTTGGATCTAGATCTAACCTAGAGAATTAACACCTCCAAAATAGGCCCCATAGCTTCCTAGTTTAGATACCATTATACCATCATCCTTTCCACTGCTGCTTTTGGGACTGGAACAAGAACACAGGGTGGTTTGCAAAAGGATCTTCTGAACTACTCTAATCCATCAAGCCTCAACTTAGACCAGTGTTTCTCAACCTTGGCAACTTTAAGATGGGTGGACTTCAGCCTCCAGAATTCCTCAGCCAGCATGTACTTTTGTTGTTTATTTGTTCAGTCACTTCCGACTCTTTGTGACTTCATGGACCAGCCCACATCAGAGCTTTCTGTCGGCCGTCGCCACCCCCAGCTCCCCCACGGTCGAGTCCATCACCTCCAGAATATCATCCATCCATCTTGCCCTTGGTCGGCCCCTCTTCCTTTTGCCTTCCACTTTCCCTAGCATCAGCATGTTCTCTGATGGCTGGAAGTGAGGAGGAGCTGAGGAGCCTTATGAGAAAGGTGAAAGAAAAAAGTGCAAAAGCTGGGTTGCAGTTAAACCTCAAAAAAACAACAACAAGATTATGGCAACCAGCTTGATTGATAACTGGCAAATAGAGGGAGAAAACGTGGAGGCAGTGACAGACTTTGTATTTCTAGACGCAAAGATTACTGCAGACACTGACTGCAGCCAGGAAATCAGAAGACGTTTACTTCTTGGGAGGAGAGCAATGACAAATCTCGATAAAATAGTTAAGAGCAGAGACATATATACTACATTTATTTATTTAATGTATTTAGATACTATCTCTCTTTACAAGTTGTTTTTAAAATGCATGGACAGAATTCAGACTAAGTTTTTATTGCATCCTATTAAAATTAATGGGACTTAGTCATTCTGATTAATTATCTTATTAATTTTAGGACTGCTTCTCACGAGTAACTTAATCTGAATGCTTCCCTATTGGGATGGGGGATTGGTGGGAAACTGTAGGGGCTTCTTCATTGACATTTTTCTAACTTTTAGCCCCATAATTCATTTACTGATGTTGGTGCATTTAATGGTGGCCATTAATTGTAGTTTATTAATCATTTTGAAATGCAGTGTTAAAAATAAACAACAGAACAGGATAGCAATATAACCTCATGCAACTGATAAATGGATGGTAGGTTAAATTAAAGTTATTTTTTTGTGGTTTGTGGGGCATCTCTTCTTCTTGAATATTTTTGGTTATTCCTTGAAACGGTGAGTAGAGGCTTGTCATTCATGATCATTGTGTGGAAATCAATGTATTGCAGATCAAAATTCACCTTTTTTTTTTGGCTGCAGGCCTGCTATAAGCAGGCATCATGATGACAACCAGTAGGCAGCCAATGTTTTGAGAAAGACCTCCTTACGATGAACCAAGCTTTTATAAGCCTGGATGTTCTTTGCTGCAAAATGCTTGATCTCCTTTCTACCTGTGGGAAGGTGAAGTTCTGGATCTGCAAAGAAGATTCATTAGTTATAGCACCTACCTTAGTGCAACTATGCACTATGCAACTCAGCACTATGTTTTTTCAGGAAAGAAAACATGACGATTTCCAGAGCCCTGGAAGGTGACCACTGTTGCCAGTGGCTTTCCTGGACCAGCCCTAAGGCCAAAATAAAAACAAATCAACACCACAAAAAAGCATCACTACATTACTTGTTAACTTGAAAATGACCCCAACTCGATTTCTAAATAAGGAACAGACAAATAAATTTGCCTTTACTACAGTTTTAGATCTTTAAGCTAGACTGAACTGAAGTGTACTTGGTAAAGGAGGACATGTGGCTCGCCTCCATTCAATAATCAACAGTTCCTTGAAACATGAAACCGAAGGCAAAGCTAGCCAGGTGGAGTGGGAAAAGAGTAGAGATGTCTTCATTGAGACTTCTCTACCTTTTAGCCCCATAAATCAGTTACTGATATTAATGGTGGCCATTTACACATGTTTACACATTGTTCTCTGAAAAACAAATGTGCCTTATGCTGTAAATAGAAGCACAATCTAACTGAGGGTAGTACCTGGCCGACCTTCTCTGAATTGGGAACTTAAGGACTGTACAGTAGTGACAATCCTTGGATGAGAGACCTCCAGGGCTGCAGATTATCTTGGAAGGAGGCAAAGACAAACCATATTTGTCTTGGCTCAAAGGAGAACTTCATTTCATAACCTGACCACATGACTAGGTGCTTGGTCTCTTGTCCAAGTTTGGGCAATCATTAGATGGCAGAAGAGCTACAGTCTGTTTGCTGCCATCTAGTGGTACTGTCTAGGGGCGTGGTGGCTCAGCGGGTAAGATGCCAGGCTTGTCGATCAGAAGATCGCAAGTTCGGAGGTTCGAATCCCTAGCCCTGCGTGTGGAGTGAGCTCCTGCACTAGCTCCAGCTCTTGCCAACCTAGCAATTCGAAAGCATTCAAATGTAAGTAGATGAATAGGTAACAGCATTCCACGTGCATCATGTGGCCACATGACCGTGGAAGCGTCTTTGGACAGCGCTGGCTCTTTGGCTAACAAACGGAGATGAGTACTGGCCCCTAGAGTCGGACACGACTGCACAAATGTGTGGGGGGAACCTTTACCTTAGTGGTACTGTTGGTGGGTGGCTTCAAGGCTCTGGCCATTTGCCTTTACTACAGTTTTAGATCTTTAAGCTAGACTGAACTGAAGTGTGCTTGGTAAAGGAGGACATGTGGCTCGCCTCCATTCAATAATCATATTTTCTACTAAAGTTCCCATTTTAGTGTCTAATGAAATCAAATCACAATGAATTATGAAAAATGGAAAAGCCCAGGACTGAAGAGTGACAATGCACGTTATTTTGTTTATTTCTCACTCATATGAATAAAACATTTCCTCAGTGCAACATAATACCCTTTTAAAAAGAATATTAATGTCTCAGACCTATTACTGAATTGCTTTGCATTTTATATGAGTTTATAAAATCCAAGAAGAATTGTCTGAACTGCAGTATCATGAAAGAAAGAAAGAAAGAAAGAAAGAAAGAAAGAAAGAAAGAAAGAAAGAAAGAAAGAAAGAACAGTAATTAATGTTGCTCATAATGACACTATTTTAGTCATTCATAGGGATTGTTTGATGTCTATAATATTAACTTAACTAACAAACAGAATTGAATATTAATGAATGGCAAGAAGCATATGAATTCCCTCATTTCTGAGCCCCCCTTGTGCATGTGCACACACACATGCATACACACACTCACACACACGGATCCTGAAATGAAGAACAAGCTCATTGCTATGCCTTGAAAGGGTGAATGGCTTTACAGAATCATTTAAGTTGGTTTCAAAATTGGACATCACTTTTAATAGTTGTGAGCCACCCAGTCACATATGTGAGATGGGCAGCTATACAAATTGAATGAGTGAATGAATGAATAAATCACAGTGCAAACTTATGGAGAATTTCTGCAGATCAAGACATTGCAAACAGGCACTTCTAATGGGAGTGTGGTTTCCTGGGAGCGCTGGTTTGTGGGTATTGGAGGTTCCAGAAAATCAGCATGCCTCATTAGCATATGAGTGATTGCTCTAGAAGGCAAACTCTATGTGCTTCTGGAAGAAGCTGCTTGTTGCCCCTCCCACTTCCTCTTTCTCTCTCTCTCTGCTTTCTTCCACCGGAGAAGAAGGACCATGCGGCTGCTGGTCCTTCCATGGAGAGGCCATGTGCTAGGCCTCAACTCCAGAATTTCCCCCTTTTCTCCATGCAGCCTTCACCAGCAATGAGGGGTGAGGGTAAATTAAGTTTAGGGACAAAAGAAGAACAAGAAGTCATCTTTCCTGAACGAAAATGTAACTGGACCAAATAAACAGTAAGAACTCTTTTTTTAACCTACGTTGTCTAAGTGTGTAATTCTTTATGCTTGGGTGGGCTATGTGCTGAAGATCAAAAACCTATATCTCTCTAGCATGCTCATTAATGTTATTAAGATAAAAACTCCTTTCTGTGTGTGTATGTTTCTTTGCTGTTATACGCTCCGCTCCATTCAGTGGTACTAGTTGCCCACTAATGGTCTTTAGTGGGGCGGGGTAGAAAAGATTGGGTCAGGAAAGTTAGTCCAACAGCAAGGCACTCATGATCACAGCTTTGTATATTTTAAGAACATTGGCAGGCATCTTCCCACCTCTTTAGCTTGTAATGATCTCCATGCACCCAATGGCCTTTGAAGTGCCATCTATTTGAAACAATCTGTTTCTTATTAAGCAAACACAATTCATCTGAAACTAGCATCTTAGTTTGATCCAAGAGCCTGGGAAGAGCTTCCCTTCCTCTGGTCTCAGTTGTTACAGGGACCACCCGAGGGCATTTTCTGAACGTGGGATCGGACGCGAACAGGATGAGCTTCCAGAACAAGCTCCATTCATCTTAAAAGGCTTTTGACAAAGGAGGGATTTAACAAAGAACTATGAAGAAGGCCTGGGCCAGGTTCCAAGATGGAGAGCAGAGTTTGATTTACATGGCATTGAAACCTTACTAGGAAAACCTGGAGGCCTTCCAATTTAAGGATGGAGATGATTAGCAGTTTTTAGGAAGCCCAGAGGGACCCCCGGGACAGAGCTTTCTAATAGTAATGGATGCTGATTGTCTAAGGCAGTGTTTTTCAACCTTGGCAACTTTAAGATGTATGGACTTCAACTCCCAGAATTCCCCAGCCAGCATGCTGGGAGTTGAAGTCCACACATCTAAAAGTTGCCAAGGTTGAGAAACGCTGGTCTAAGGTAAATCAGAAAAGTGGGTTTTGGCTGGAAATGGAAGTTCTGACTTTACCCCAAAGGAAGGTGAAAGATACTTCCTCACAGCCTCTGGCTTTAACCCCCACCCCAAACCCTCAGTAGCATTGTACACTGCCCCACAAGTATATATTTTTTGGAGGGCTCCGTATCCAGTGCTCCAGCAGAATGATGCAAAACTCAGCTTCCAGTCTCCTCAATTGTTATGTTTTGGCCCCACCAAGCATGTTTTCACCTCAGGAAAACAGTCACACCACGTAGGAAAGTGGTGGCCTGGCACTGGGGCACCTTGGCTTAACAGGGAGGGAGAGAACGGAAGAACCAGGAGGTGGGATGTTTCACAGATCCAGCAAAATGATTCTCTCATGTTGAGTCTGAGCTGCAGAACGATGTGGGAATGCTGGATTTGTGCAAATGCCATTTATAGAAGCATTATGAATTTTTTCAGCAAATTAATTCATCCTGAGAAAGAGAAGGCTGCCTTATTTTATTTTTTTGAGACTGGTAATAGAGGCAATTGAGTTTTTTTCCATCTAGTGCCCTGCAATAGTCTGTATGTGTAATGGTGTGTGGGAATGACTTTGGGAGAGAGGGCAATGAGATGCAGCCAAGGGAATGGTCAGATAACAGGCAGCTTAGCCTGCAGCAGGAATATGGACGGGGCAAGAGGCTCAGAAGGGACCCACCCTAGTTTTTGGGGCTGTAAAGGAGACAGGGGGAGACATGTACTTTCAGACTTGCAAGATTCTGTTAATGTAGCTTTACAATAAAGTAGAATTAGCTCATCTGGTTGTGTTTCCTGCCTGGTCTACCTCATAAAGCTGGCATCATGAGTAGTGATGATGGCATGAGTTACCATCGCCAGGTCCTCTTGCTGCGGGTAAGGTTAGTGCTTAGTGCAACAGCTAAAGATGGGTGAAAGTCCCTCTGGCCTTTCAAGGAATGGCCATGAATCTGGTTGGATCTGCTCATTCTGGAGGAATGCCACTCTGCCCAGAGTAACCACTTGAGCAGACAGATGATCCCTGGACAAAAAGACATGCCATCTTGTTTGTGCTCATTTTCAACTTGTTGCACCCCACCCAGACTGTCTCAGCTTCCAAGCACTGAGTCAAGACTTTGACGGCACAGCGTTGTGAATGGCTGTGGCCTCATATAGATGTTAAATAGCAAGGATGAGGTATTCAATCCCTCTTGGCCAACCTTTCCTCCCACTTTCACTGAAGGAACTACCCACTTAGAAGGGAGCAGAAGCAGCATAAAACAGTGCTTCTAATCCTCAGTCCTCACAGGTGATCCAAAAGGATATCATGGATAATGCTACCAAAGGCTGCTGAAAGGTCAAGTAGGACCAAGAGAAGTATACTCCACCATCCAGGTCTGACAAAGGTCACCCACCAGAGTAATCAAAGCTGTCTCGGTCCCCTGATTGAAAGGGCTCTAGATAATCTGTTTCCACTAGGTCACTCCCTTCTCCAAAAAGGGAAGATGGGAGGGTAGAAATAGTCATCCAATAATAATCCAAGGGAAGGGGGTGCACCAGGACTATCTTGAACAACCTCCTCTACCAGAAAGGCACTGACAACTTCCCAGTCCCAGCAACTCACACCTTCCAAAGAAGGTGCCCAAAGAAGAACCAAAGTACAGGTGAGAGCTCTTGCCAGCAGACACACCTTCCCCTTCGTCGGAGTTCACACGCTGGAATCCCAGGTTACACCCACCCCAGCCACCTTTTCAGATTCTGTTCAGGAGGATTCTGGTGAATTTATATGTGATTAAATTATCACAGACTTCCAGGCAGCTTCAAGTTGAGCTCCACTAAATGATAAAATTAATAATCCAGTTTTCAAGTTGAATACTAAGAAAATAGCTAAAATTAAGTTAGCCATCAGTGTGGCACCGCTGGTTATAATTAATCCCCAAAGACCTTCTGGAAAGGCCATGCTTTCACCTGCTTCTAGAAGGTCAGGAATGTGTAGGCACTGTCCTTGTTTCAGGCTATTCCGAAGGAGGGGAGCTGATACAGAGAATGCCTGCCTTTCTACTAGTTGATCAGATTGGATGGGATGGACAGAAACTGTTGGGGAAGGGCAGTCTCTATCAGCAAAATGCTGTCAGGAGCATCACAGTGACCAGGTGGCAGGAATCACTTCTTGATGGACTGCTACATTGGACTACTACGTGGGCTGCCCTTGAAGACCACTCACAAACTGCAGTTAGTACAGAGTGCAGCAGCTCCATTATTGGCTGAGACTTGTCATTGGGACCATATTACACCTATGTTACAGGTTCACCCTTGGTTTCCAGTAGGTTTCTAGGCATAATTCAAAGTCCTGGTTTTCGCCTTTTAAAGCACTATATAGCTTAGGGCCTAGGTCCAAGGATTGCCTTCTCCAACCAGAACTGACCCACCCATTATGCTCTTCCTGGAAAAAGGCTACTGGTGGCTTCCCATGGTGTCCTCTTCCGACTAAGGCCAACACAGGAAGCGGTGATATAGCAATCTTTTATTGACAAAACACACAATAAATCTCCACACAGATTAATCACTAGCATGTGGTCTGGTTACAGAGCAGGGCCACACGTGGTCAGCGTAAGCAGGAAGCAGGCCACGTGGTGAACCGACAAGTCCGGGAACAAGGCACGTCACGAGCGCCTGGTCCGAAACCACGGCGGAGCAGGGCTGAGGCGCGCAGGGCTGCACGGCGGCAAGGCAAGGCTCGGCAACGGAACTTGGCGTGGAAGCAAGGCAAGGCTCGGGCACGTAGTCCAAAGCGGCAGCAAGGCGAGGCTTGGAACCGGGGCTTGGCGCGACAGCAAGACGGGGCTCAGGCACGAGGTTTGGAGTGGTGGCGAGGTGAGGCTCGGGGACGAAGCTCGGCACGGTGGCAAGGCGAGGCTCGGAATCGGTACTTGGCACAGTTGCAAGGCGGGGTTTGGGATCGGGGCTTGGCACGGTAGGAAGGCAAGGCTGGAGCACGAGGTCTTGGGCGGATTCGTGATTCACGGAAGGCGTCTGCAAGCAGCGTGAACGGTTGTCTCCGGCAACCTGTTCCTGGTCCTGGCGCTCTTTAAATCGCCAATTTTCCCGCTGTTTCCTTGCATGGACCAATCGTGCCTCCTTCTGTTCGGCCTGTCTTTCCCACCTTATTTCGCGCGCGCTGATAGGTGGAGGAGAGGCTGGCCCTGGGTTGTCTCCCATCAACTGCTGAATCCCCAATTCGAAATTTACACCATCCACTACTGGCTCGTCCTCCTCCCCCTCAGACCTAACCTCCATCCTGACACATGGTCATAAAGTGAGGGGGTCTGTTTTTCATTAAGGACACCAGTCCTATGGCCCAGTCTTCCCCTGTCTTCTCCAAGTTAGAGTAACCCCTCTTTGCTAGCCTTCTGGAAGATGGTTAAAATGGAGCTCTTCTGGAGGGCATTGAGGAATTAATTGGATGACACCATCTGTGTTTTACAGTTCTGATTGTTTTTGCTCAGTTTAATTCAATTTAATGTTTATCATTTGCTGTGGCTCTTTTAACTATTATTATGCATGACTATTTTTTATTGTAACCACCTGGAGTTCTTGAAAATTATGTTGATATGTTGATATACAAATTTAATAAGGAAAATAAAGACATAATAAATACTCCGTGTTGTCCCTCCCTTACAGGGAATGACAATTGAATGATACCCGACTGATATCATTAACATGGAAAAGTAGGAATGTTTTGCTTCCCTTATTGCTACGGTGTAGGCTCAGATATGGGCTTCTATGCGTGTTCCCTCTAATTCACTTTTGTTTTTTCAATACAGGTAGTCCTCACTTAACAACCATTCTTTTAGTGACAGTTCAGACAATGCTGAAAAACTGACTTACAACCCGTTCTCACACGACCGTTGCAGCATCCTCGTGATCACGTGATCATGATTTGGGTGCTTGGCAACTAGTTCACGTTTATGACTGTCGCAGAGTCCCGGGGTCATGTGATCACCATTTTTGACCTTCCCAGCTGGCTTCTGGCAAGCAAAATCAATGGGGAACTGTGTGATTTGCTTAACAACCACGTGGTTTGCTTAATGCCTGCAGTGATTCGCTTAACAACCACCGCAAAAAAGGTTGTAAAATTGGATTCACTTAATGACTGCTTTGCTTTTTCCAGAGTCATCCAGAGGTAATTGGTCTTCCTACCCAATTCGAAAGCATGCAAATGCAAGTAGATTAATAGGTACCACTTCGGTGGGTAGGTAACAGCGTTCCGCGTGTATCATGCCGGCCACATGACTGTGGAAGCGTCTTCGGACAACGCTGGCTCTTCGGCTAACAAACGGAAATAAGCACCGACCCCTAGAGTCGGACACAACTGCACAAATGTGCGGGGGGAACCTTTACCTTTACCCTATAAGCATCCTGAGAGGCAACACATCTAATTTGGACCAGGAAATGATCAGACCAAAGAATAGACCCACTGTCAGGTTTTCCACCTCCAGATCACTCAGCAACCACTCTGGTGAAAACAAGCTCAACGTGATTCAGGCCAGAGAGCACCTGGGACAGGCCCAGGGTGGACATGGAGGCCAGGACATTCTGAAAATGCCAGATCCTGCCCCCAGGGCATGGACATTGAAGCCCCTCAACACTAGTAACTGGAAAACTCCAATGCCAGTCCAGCCATACAATCCAAGAGCTCAGGAAGGGATTCTACAAGGCAACATGGTACATGAACAGGACCTCCATCCCAGCTCTGAAGCCCAATCTAATACAGAGGCATTCGTGTCCTACTAGCTCCAGAGTGGGGACCCTGGTCACACTTAAGCTGTGTTGAAAGCTCATCACCAACCCCTTTTTCCTTCCTTGACATCCAGGCAGGACCCAGAACCCAGGAGAGGAAATCTCTGAGAGCTACATCACCACCTTACCCAGCCAGACATGCCAAGGATCATGTTATCCCATGGATGACTGTTGCCTTGCTACAGAAGGACCTGGTCAATACCAGCCCCAGCTAATTTTCCCTCTGCAGGAGCACACCTTAAATTCAAGGCTGTCTTCCCTTTGGATAAATACATATTTGGTGATTGTAAGGCTTGGAGATTAGGAAAATATACAAAGGCCTTTCCCCTTGCTTCCCCTTTTATCACATGTGATGGAAGGTTTTCAGTAATTTGAAAATGGAATAATTGCTTGGCATCGCTATCTTTTTTTCTTCAGTAAATACCAAGGAATTAAATCTGGAAGTACAGGTATGTGCCTTAATTAATAGGCAGAGTCTGTTGAAGTGCAGTACATGAAAGGCCACAGGTAGCAGCGATGACAGCAAGCGATTAGCACATTGAACCGACTTTGGCTGGCCTAATGAATTCTTAGCATACTGTATAATCTTCCTCTGTCCATGTTTCTTCCCTCTCCTGGTACTTATTCTCAGGAGATAAACCTGGCGGATTGTAGTGGGCTGTTACTTTCAAGTGCCCTGAAGCTAAAAAGCAGAATTCAAAGGCAGCAGTGATCTGCGTTGCGGACGGGAGGACTGACCCAAGACACTAACAGAGATGAGTGTTATGCAGCCGGTTCCACGGTCACTCCTTGGAACCAAGATCTAAAGGACGATGATGTATCTATTCGGCAACAGTCTGACAGACAAAGGGAACACCAGACCCACGAGAACCAAGGATAGTTTTGCATCACAGAGGAGAAAAAGGGCTAGAACATGAGTGATTGTGGGCAGTCTTGGATTTCATCTTCTTCTGTGGCTGATTTTTAGTTTTGGATACCGATTCTGAACTAATCATGTCTTATGTTTTATTTTCCCCTTGTCTGATGTTGTACGCCACCCAAAGTCCTTTCGGATTGGGGTAGATTCTAAGTACTGTAAAATAAACATAAATATCTGAGTTGTAGAGGCCAGCTTTTTCAGCTATAGATACCTCCTGAGACCTTCACTGAAGAATTAGGTTATCTTTGAGGTATGTGGGGTGGTAAGGTAATCCATACTTCCTGGGCAGTTACTAGGGACGAGGTCAAGAAAGTCAAGATGGCATCCACAACCATGCAATCACATCCCCACCCCCTTATTACATGTGTCGTGACCTTCATAAAAAGGAGGTGAGGCTTTGATCACATGTTGTGGCTGCCACCTTGACTTTCTTGACCTCGTCCCTAGTAACTGCCCAGGAAGTATGGATTACCTTCAGACTTTCCACTTAATTGAGAAGGAATGCTGGTTGTCTTTCAGTGACATTTGGAGAGCCACAAAAGATCTCGGGTGCCAGAACAGGCTTGAAGCTTCTAACACAAATCCCATAGTTGTGGAATGAGAGAGCAGACGGTTAAGAATAATGATGTAGAGAACAATCTGATTCACTGGTAAGGTCACATCACCTCAAAAAGTTGTGGAACACCCCCCCCCCTCACTGGTTCAATCACAGGATTATTGATAAGTTAATGCGTTGGTAGATTATTATGCAGCTTTATGAATGCGTCTTAGTTTCTGTTGTATCTTTCATGCTCCAATAAGGGAGGGAGAAACCCATTGCATCCCATCCTGCCTCACAAGGTTGCTGTGAAGACCAAATGGGACCAGGGAATCATGTTCTGTATCTCAGAGGTTACATCTATATCAGATCTCCCCTTTGTTTTGGCCCCGATGAGTATGCCACTGAGTTTTGGCAGGGCAATTTCTAAAATGGCAAATAGGATTCCAACTAGCTTGCAATGGGTCCCACTCAAAAAGGATTCTAAAATGGGTTTATTGCATTTTCAAAAAGACCCTCCAGTAGAAAAGCATCATAGAAAATCTCAACCTCGCCCAATCAGGTAATGTGGCACCACCCACAACTGAGACCCTCATCTCCCCTCCAAATTGTAATTTTTGGTCTGCAGCCACCAACCTACTTTTCATAGGTAAGTGCCATCCTCAGCTTAAACGCTTCACCCCTAGGATGCATCCTGTAAACGGAGGCCCTCTTCTCTTATTGCTGCAGTAGAATATGCTGGAAATTACTGGGATCCTGGGAAATGATTTTTCTAGGATGCCTCACAAGGACACCACCCTGGCCAACTGAAAGACTGAGTTCTTCCATAGGGCACTTGAGTTGTGGCACATAGGGGGTCAGTAGTGTATTTTTTGTTGGGTTGCTCATGGTATTATTGCTTCTTTGTATTGTGTTTTATTGTGTTAATAATCTGCTAAGAGTTAGGTAGATTGCAGTGGAATAGAAATCTAACAAACAAACAAACAAACAAATAATTCTCTTAAACCTGGGACACCACCCTTCCATAATTCTGGAAATTAAAGAGCAAGAGAAACTGGAATTAAAGAGAAAAGGGTATTAGGAACAGGGAATTGGTGGGTGGCTTGTAGGGTGAAAACAAAAAGGACAGAATTATTCAGCTGAATAATTTTTGGAAAACAATGCAGCTTTCCAGAGCTGCTTCTGATTCATGCTGAGGAGACATCATCCTTATTTCATTAGTGAAGTACATTAGCAAAATCTAAGGCACGATTGCTAAATCTATGAAGGGCTTCACACAGAAGAGGGAGAGGACTTATTTTTTGTTGCCTCAAAGGGCAGGGCCAGAAGCAATGAGTGAAGACTACAAAGAAGAAGGGTCAGGCATCAGGAGGAACTTCCTGACTCTATGAGCTGACAGCCAGTAGAAGAGGCTGTCTACAACTCCCATGAAGTGGTGAGTTCTCCATTATCTCCGTTATCAGAGATGGTAGATGGTGTGCAGGCTGGGGAATTCTAGGAGCTGAAGTCCACACATCTTCAAGGTGTTACGGTTGAGAAACACTGCTCTAGTAAATCCTGCACCAAGCTGAGGGTTGGACAAGATGGCCTCTAAGATCCCTTCCACCTCCATGATTCTGTGGTACCACCTTGGCTGGGAAAACTACATATTCACCCCTGTGCAGAAATACAGAAATCAGCAGGATTTCAGTCCCACATTTCACTCCTGCCTTTTGTATTCCAGACAGCATCTTTGTAATTAGATGTTTCTTCCCTCCCCAGCACAATGTAACTTGGCATCACATCACATCATATCATTTTTAATCCTCTCTCCCACATGCAAATTTATTTTTTCTTTTCTTTTCCCTCTCCCCCATCTTTGGATGGGGTTTAAAATCTGCTCTGTTGTAATCTTGCCATCTTTTACTAGGTGTGCTCCAGTGTCCTTTGCTGAGCTAAAACTACAGCAACATGTGGGGACCAAATGAAGCTTGATTTCCTACAGCAATGCGATTGGGAGTTCTGAGCCTAATTTGAGAGGCCCTGTGCAAGTGATCAATCCAGACAGTTGGCAGAAGCAATCTGTTCTTCCCCTTCAAATCTCACTAGGATGGGGGAAAGGGAGGAAAAGAGAGAGGAAAAAGAGTAAACAATTCTGAGGAACAATGAAAAGAGAATAAAATAGATCATTTGGAATATTCCTCATTGTAGAACTAAAGACTTTCCTTGAAAACAGCCATACTTCGCAGATGGGAGGTTGCACACCTCCCTCAGTTCTGCAGTTACAACGAAATATCTAAAATGCATGCAGTCCACCAATGTCAAAGGTCCTCTCCAAAGTGTGGTAAAACGTTTCAGCCAAGGAGAACAAAATTTTGAATTGAACCTTGAATATTCTCATACTCCTAATTGATGCTGGTTTTGTCTGCAAAAATCAGCAATACAAGTGTTTGTGTTTTTCCACAAGATACAAGTGAAAAATCAAGTCGAGGCAGGGGTCAAGTCAGTACAAATCAAGGCAGGGGTGTCTGCACAAAGCAAGATAAGTTATGACCCTGCAGGGTGAGGTCTGCATGCTCAGATGCCACAAAAGTGCATCTTGTTCCTTGTCTGCTGGCAAAAAACAGATATTATGAGCCAAAAACAGACTCGCTACAGCTTGCTGTTGCTGGCCTGTTTTTTGCTGGCAAGCAATAATTAAACTGTCCTTTTTTTGTTTTGCTGCCCTCTGAATGTATTTTTTTTTTCAAAAAAAAATCTGGGAATCACATTATTTCAATTGACCTATTTTTATTTATTTATTTATTTATTTATTATTTATTATTCAAATTTGTATTACCGCCCATCTCCTCCAACCAGGGAACTCTGGGCGGTTATAGTGGGGGAACCCATGAGTCAACTAGTTATAGTTATAGACTTAACTAGTTATAGTGGGGGAACCATGAGTCAAAGAGTTAATCTGTATGCAGAATGATGACCCGGTGTGGACCCATGTAGTTACAGCAGATGTAGGCTGACCATATTTCAGGATGGCAAAACGGGACGGGGTCTTATGTAATATTCCTTATTCATGAAAAAGACAGGGGTCCCCACCCCCCGGTCCATGTGATTGGCTGCCGCCTGCAAACCCCGCCCTCCGGTCCGCACGATTGGTCCGTGCCAAACCCCGGTCCTCGCTCCAGCTCGGATCCTCCTTCCGCGCCATTCCTGCTGGGTTTGAAAAATGGGACAAAATTGAGATTTTTATGAAAACAACGGGACAGTTGAAAAATGCTTTAAAAAAGGGACTGTCCCATTCAAAACGGGATGTATGGTCAGCCTAAGAAGATGCCATGCCTCTATAATAGGCTGACCATATTTCCTTGAGACAAAAACGGGACATTGGGATGGCAAAACGGGACGGGGTCTATGTAATATTTCGTATTCATGAAAAAGACAGGGGTCCCCGCCCCCGGTCCCCGCGATTGGCTCCCACCTGCAAACCCCGCTCTCCGGTCCATGCGATTGGCTCCCATCTGCAATCCCCGTCCCCTGGTCCGCCCTCCTCTCCGCCTCTGCGCCCTCCTTTGCCGTGCGCTGATAGGTGGGAGGGCTTCCTCTTCTGGGCTGCCTCCAATCGGCAGCTCCAGCTCAGATCCTCCTTCCGTGCCATTCCCGCTGGGTTTAAAAAACGGGACAAAATTGAGATTTTTATCAAAACGACGGGACGGTTGAAAAATGCTAAAAAAACGGGACTGTCCCGTTCAAAACGGGACGTATGGTCAGCCTACTCTATAACCTGCAGGTATGTAAAATCGACATCAATAACTTTGCTAAAGATTTAGGAATGAATGCAAAACTCTAAAAATGGAAGCAGAACCTGTTTCACAAGGAGCTAGATTTTTAAAAAATCAAAGCCTGATGCTTGTCTTTTTAGAGGAGGATCATTGTGGATGGGAAATGCAGTATCAGTCATGATAGAGGAGCACACCTTTTCCTTGCAAAATGCAACACATTAGGAGCCAGAAACCACTGGAAATCAACATTTAATCATTTGTGGAATGTTTCAGCTTCTTCACTGCCTGCCAGGTAAAGCCCAAGGAGTAACACCTGGTCCTCTCAATCCCACCTGCAAATGGATGTTATAGCTGGAAAATATAGGTGGCAATAAGATTTGACTGAGGAAAAGGAAAGGTTCCCCTGTGCAAGCACTGAGTCATGTGACCCCAGGGGAGATGCTGCTTTCGCAACGTTTTCCTGGCAGACTATAGAGTGGGGTGGTTTGCCATTGCCTTCCCCAGTCACAATTACCTTTCCCCCAGCAAGCTGGGTACTCATTTTACTGACCTCGGAAGGATGGAAGGCTGAGTCGACCTGAGCCGGCTACCTGAGAACCAGCTTCCGCTGGGATCGAACTCAGGTCGTGGGGAGAGTTTCGGCTGCAATACTGCCGCCTACCACTCTGCGCCACACGAGGCTCAAGAATTGACTGAAGACTCTTGTTATATTGGCCGTAAGTCACAATAGTTGTTGAGTGTAGATATAGAATGTTTATGGAGAATGAAGGAATCTTTGGGGTAGGGGAGTGATTTCAGTGAAAAATAACCAGTGTAGATCAAGGCATTAGGCTACAATCTGATGCACAAATATCCCGGACTGGGGTCCCTGGGGATTAATGCTCCTTAAACAAACATGACACTGGGTTGCAGAAGTCAGAAAGAATCTGCCAACATCTTTTCCATGTTTTATGAAAAGGCATCAGCTTTTGTGAGTCGCATCTCCCTCCATCAGGTGCATAGAGTGGCTTGACTGATGGAGGATTTAAATGAGGGTGGGGTGGGGGAATGGGGAAGGAGGAGGAGGAGGAGGAGGAGGAGGAGGAGGAGGAGGAGGAGGAGGAGGAGGCCAAAGGCAGGATGGCTATGCAGATGCAGGTTACACGGGAACCAGATTACAAGTTGCATTTGTTTGTATCTGTGCCAGGTTCTTGGTACGTTTTGTGGATTTTTACTTGATCTCATAGGTCATCTGCATTTGCATAACTAACCTGCCTTCCCCTCCATCCCCCCACCCCTCCTAATTTAAATCCTCCATCAGTCTAGCCCAGGGTTTCTCAGCCTTGGCAACTTTAAGACGGCTGGGGCATTCTGGGAGTTGAGGTCCACCCGTCTTAAAGTTGCCAAGGCTGAGAAACCCTGGGCTAGCTGTCCGTGCATCCTTTGAAGAGAGTTGCAGTTCGCAAAGGCTTCTGCCTTTTAATAATAATATTTATTAGTCAAAAACCAGGCTCTTTCTGATTTTTTGCTACTCTAGACTAACACAGCTCTCACCCTACAACGTGTTGCAAAAGAGAGAGCATCTTTCTTGTAACTTCTTCCCCTTGTTTACTCAGGGGTTTTAAAACAGCCCTCCTCCCCACTGACTTCAATCCGTCTCTTCGGAAAGCTGAGCTGAGTTAAATTGTGCAATTAGCAAGAGTCCCCCTTGGGGGAGTTGGGCGGTGATAAATCCAATAAAGAAATAAATAAAATTAATTTGAGATTGTTTCAGAAGAGGAGGGGCCTTTTGAAAAGGTTACATGAAGCTGTGCCACCCTCTTCGTGGGGATTTTAGGTTAGCCGTGGTTACTTAATTTATTATTCCATAAAAGG
Organism: Charina bottae; assembly: GCA_023362775.1. NCBI lineage: Eukaryota > Metazoa > Chordata > Lepidosauria > Squamata > Charinaidae > Charina > Charina bottae. The sequence goes on along the minus strand of JALMGJ010000029.1, from coordinate 4,907,683 downwards.
TAGCTCTCCTTATTGGTATTCTGGAAGCATGCGCCAATTGGAGAATGCTTCCTTTAAAAAAAACGGATCTAAATAAATCCATTTGCAAGGTGGGTTTTGTTCTTAATTTTAGATTCTCTGTGCTTACTGAGGAGTGGAGCTTGAAGTATTGGCAAATGCAGCTGACCAAATGTTCAAAGCGTTTTATGATTCCGTTACTTGTCTTGCTGCTGGAAAGTCTGAAGAATAAGCTTTGTGAAGCTACGACTCGAGGGCTTCGGGATATTGTAAATGTTCACCCAATTTGTGAATCTACCCAAACTGTAGCAGAAGCACAATGATTAGAAAGAGAGGGACTTCATTCATCAGTCATCTCACGTTCAGTGTTTCTCTGTGCCTTTGCTGCTTTGGAATCTGGGGGAACTGTTATTCCTATATTGTCTGACCTCCCTTAAGGACAGCGGTGGCCAACGGAAAGCTTATGGGTCACGTGCATTCTATACAGAGGCCCCTAAAGGCAGTAAGGAAGGCACCAATATTTGGTGACACCATTTCCTCCATTTTCAAAGGAAAAAGGTGAGCATTGCTATTTGGGCAAAAGCAAATCAGGGCTTTGAATTGTTGGGATGGTCTCATTTCATTTGGGGAGCCAAGATGTTGTCCTGCCATCTGCTTTCATTCTAGTCCCCTCTTATCCATTCACGCCTGGGTCCTGGATTTCACTGCGGTGGGTTACTTATTTATTTACTAGTTTATGAAACACGTTTTTGTGGCCATCCATTAAAAGCAGTGGAGTACTGGGCAGCGAACAAAGGCAAAAAAGATAGTAAAGCTCCATCAAAATTAAGCTCCCAGATAAACCAACACCACCGCCATGTTGTTCTGCATAGGATAAGTCTCCTTCAAGTTGAGCTGAACTCACAGTGATTTCACGAATCCAGCCATGTCATTTTTCTTGGCAACAATATGGAAGTGCTTTCCCTCTCTCTGCCTTCTTCTGGATTTTTCTTTTTGAAACTGTCTAATCTGGTCTACAGCCTGGGGATTTCCTAGTGGTCTCCCATCCAATTACGACTGAGGTTTGACCCTGCTTAGTATTTGTTATTAGCATATTTCTTGTCTTGTATATTGTGTGTGTGATATATTCTTAGATATTTCCTGCCATGTAAGATGCCCTATGCAGCTACTGCAGAAATTGATAAAATTGTATATGCGCAATATTGATCTCAAGGCAAACTAGCAATGTCAATGCATGCTGGTGAGAACAGAACAAAGTTCTGAATATGACATGAAGCATTCACACACAGATACACAGACCTAGAATATACTAATATTCTCTCAATGTTAGTCATAAAAAAGGGGATAGAGTTTCTTGAGCAATTTGAGGTACACCCAAACTCTTACATATGGCCAAGAAAATGGGGCCTTTTAGCAAAGTTCCTATTTCACAAACCTTACCCTACTAGAGGCAAAGCTAAGATAGCTTTCTGTGTGGCTGCAACAAAACATCTATCGAAAATCCCTATCAAACCAACATGTTCAGTAGGACAACTCAGTTACAAAATAATATGCAAGTTCTCCAAATATTTTCATCACGAAAGATAGTTACATACACAAACACAGACACACAGACACACACAGAGAATTAGGAAGTGTGAGGGAACAGGGAGAATGTGGGCTATTATTCAAGACATGTTTCATCTCAGTTGCAATCTTAATGGAATGTGTGAATAATCTGCAGCCAAGTCAGTTATTAGATATTGTCAGGTGTATATTCCCCAAAATGGGGATTCATTTTGTTTTTTGATCTTTATAAGCAAACATATATTTATCTGAAACACCCAACTTACATGTGTTCTGGGTACTATCTAAGGTTGTAACTGAGTGCAGGCATGGATTGACAAAACCTCCTTCTTTCTCTTTCTTTAACCCTCTTTTCAGTTTTCTTTATGATTTGCTTAATGAAGAAATTCTGGACGACTTGCAAGTCTGCATATTATTGTGAAATCTCAAACGACTTTAATATAGGTATGTACTTAATATGGATTTCGCTTTCATTACATCTATTTCTGATTGAGATGATAAATGTCATAACTGTAATAAATGCTTTAAATTAGAAAAATATGTAAATATGGAGAACTATTTACACTATAGATGTTGTATTGGGGTTTTGAGGATTACTCTGTGTACAACTAAAGATGAGCCTGCAATAATTTTGTCACTGATTGGAAAATAAAGATTCATGAAATAAAGAAACTATATTATCTATGGGAAGAGGAAAAATGGAAGATGGAAGATGTAAAATGCAGACACAACGAATATCTCCTGATCGTAGGAACTACCCACTGCTCCAGAGAAACAGTTTACACAAGCTCAAAGTTGAGAAAGAGTGTACCATGAGGAGAAACCAGGAGGCGGTGAGTTCTAGTCCCGCCTTAGGCATGAAAGCCGGCTGGGTGACCTTGGGCCAGTCCCTCTCTCTCAGCCCTAGGAAGGAGCCAATGGCAAACCAGGAGCCTGAGAGTTCTAGTCCCGCCTTAGGCACGAAAGCTGGCTGGGTGACCTTGGGCCAGTCACTCTCTCTCAGCCCTAGGAAGGAGCCAATGGCAAACCAGGAGACTGAGAGTTCTAGTCCCGCCTTAGGCATGAAAGCCGGCTGGGTGACCTTGGGCCAGTCCCTGTCTCTCAGCCTAGGAAGGAGCCAATGGCAAACCAGGAGACTGAGAGTTCTAGTCCCGCCTTAGGCGTGAAAGCCGGCTGGGTGACCTTGGGCCAGTCACTCCCTCTCAGCCCTAGGAAGGAGCCAATGGCAAAGCAGGAGACTGAGAGTTCTAGTCCCGCCTTAGGCACGAAAGCCGGCTGGGTGACCTTGGGCCAGTTCCTGTCTCTCAGCCCTAAGAAGGAGCCAAGGGAAAATCAGGAGACGGAGAGTTCTAGTCCCGCCTTAGGCTGGGTGACCTTGGGCCAGTCACTCTCTCTCAGCCCTAGGAAGGAGCCAATGGCAAAGCAGGAGACTGAGAGTTCTAGTCCCGCCTTAGGCATGAAAGCCGGCTGGGTGACCTTGGGCCAGTCCCTGTCTCTCAGCCCTAGGAAGGAGCCAATGGGAAACCAGGAGCCTGAGAGTTCTAGTCCCGCCTTAGGCACGAAAGCCGGCTGGGTGACCTTGGGCCAGTTCCTGTCTCTCAGCCCTAAGAAGGAGCCAAGGGAAAATCAGGAGACGGAGAGTTCTAGTCCCGCCTTAGGCTGGGTGACCTTGGGCCAGTCACTCTCTCTCAGCCCTAGGAAGGAGCCAATGGCAAAGCAGGAGACTGAGAGTTCTAGTCCCGCCTTAGGCATGAAAGCCGGCTGGGTGACCTTGGGCCAGTCCCTGTCTCTCAGCCCTAGGAAGGAGCCAATGGGAAACCAGGAGCCTGAGAGTTCTAGTCCCGCCTTAGGCACGAAAGCCGGCTGGGTGACCTTGGGCCAGTTCCTGTCTCTCAGCCCTAAGAAGGAGCCAAGGGAAAATCAGGAGACGGAGAGTTCTAGTCCCGCCTTAGGCTGGGTGACCTTGGGCCAGTCACTCTCTCTCAGCCCTAGGAAGGAGCCAATGGCAAAGCAGGAGACTGAGAGTTCTAGTCCCGCCTTAGGCATGAAAGCCGGCTGGGTGACCTTGGGCCAGTCCCTGTCTCTCAGCCCTAGGAAGGAGCCAATGGGAAACCAGGAGCCTGAGAGTTCTAGTCCCGCCTTAGGCACGAAAGCCGGCTGGGTGACCTTGGGCCAGTTCCTGTCTCTCAGCCCTAAGAAGGAGCCAAGGGAAAATCAGGAGACGGAGAGTTCTAGTCCCGCCTTAGGCTGGGTGACCTTGGGCCAGTCACTCTCTCTCAGCCCTAGGAAGGAGCCAATGGCAAAGCAGGAGACTGAGAGTTCTAGTCCCGCCTTAGGCATGAAAGCCGGCTGGGTGACCTTGGGCCAGTCCCTGTCTCTCAGCCCTAGGAAGGAGCCAATGGGAAACCAGGAGCCTGAGAGTTCTAGTCCCGCCTTAGGCACGAAAGCCGGCTGGGTGACCTTGGGCCAGTTCCTGTCTCTCAGCCCTAAGAAGGAGCCAAGGGAAAATCAGGAGACGGAGAGTTCTAGTCCCGCCTTAGGCTGGGTGACCTTGGGCCAGTCACTCTCTCTCAGCCCTAGGAAGGAGCCAATGGCAAAGCAGGAGACTGAGAGTTCTAGTCCCGCCTTAGGCATGAAAGCCGGCTGGGTGACCTTGGGCCAGTCCCTGTCTCTCAGCCCTAAGAAGGAGCCAAGGGAAAATCAGGAGACGGAGAGTTCTAGTCCCGCCTTAGGCTGGGTGACCTTGGGCCAGTCACTCTCTCTCAGCCCAACTCACCTCACAGGGTTGCTGTTGTGGGGAAAATAGGAGGAGCAAGGAGCATTAGGTATGTTTGCTGCCTTGAGTTATTTATAAAAGTAATAAAGGTGAGATAAAAATAATAAAATAAATAAATAAATAGGAAGCTTCCTGACATTCCATATCCCATAGTGTGACTGTGTGAATGCAGGTTTCTTTCTCTTCATGTGATCACTTTTGCTAGGCCTTTATCCTCAGATGGATATTGTGCTCCCCACTCAATATGTTTCCTGTTATGACTAGAGGCTAGTCATCAGGCTTAATCAGTGTTTTCCAAACTTCTCAACTTTAAGATGCGTGGACTTCAACCCCCAGAATTCCCCAGCCAGCATGCTGGCTGGAGAATTCTGGGAGTTGAAGTCCACGCATCTTAAAGTTGCGAAGTTTGAGAAATACTGCCCTAGATCATCTGCAGCATCTGACAGACCATCAACCTACCTCTGTAACAGGCATTGTAGGGGATCCACAGGGTAGATAGGGACTGACAGGCAAGAAAACCCCACTTCAACATCATTTCAGAAAAATAAAATTAAATTAGTGGGCCTTGGCTGAGGGGTGGGATGAGAAGAAGGCTACATCATGCAGAAAGATCTTTCAGGAGTGGTTAACCAAGCTCCCTCAAGCTAAAGTCATGGGGACATGTGGCTATGTCCTTAGTGATGCTGAATGAGATTTAAATCCAGCCAGTGGTAATAACAACTCAATAATGCAGGCAGCGATTGTCCAGATGTTTGAGACTCCAGCTTCCATCATCCCTGACCATTGGCTTTACTGACAGCTATATTGATGGGAATTAGAGACCAGCAGTCTCTGCAGGACAGCACTTCTCCACCTGGGATGGAGAGATGGAGCTGCATTGATTTAAATGAAACCATGCTGTGTTTTCCCCTCCTTGGATAGTGAGTGTCCAGTGTAAATACTGTATGCATGTTTGAAAAGGTGCTTGGCGTACAAAGAAAGAAGAAACATTCCAAGGACCTCGTGGTGGGATCTGAATCCCTCTCCGGTTATGGTTTTGCTGACATTATCTATGAGAATAGGAGCAGAGGGAGTTTTGTGTTACAGGATGCATTCAGTGGGAGTTTTCCTTGTGTCTGATAACCATTTTACTGGCTGCAACTCTAGCTGTAGTGATGGTCTTGCCAAGTTGTCAGATGTCCATCTAAAAAACCTGGACTTTTTTTCCTGTCTTTCTAAAATACTTTGATGATGCTAACAGTGTAATATAAGACAATGTCATGTCCTGGACATTGGTAAAAATAGTCTGTCCCTTGAAAGACCATGCATTTGTAACCCATCCTCAAGAAACAAAGCTTCCATACTGTGGGATTTACTGGGTGACTTTGGATCAAGCACCTTCTCTCAGCCCAGGCTACCTGACAGGGCAGTTAGTGTGGGGATAAAATTAGGGGAGACTCTCACTTAATTTATGTTGAGATCTCAGGAAAAAAAGGGAGATAAACGCATTTAACAACAACACCCAAACTAGAAAATAAAAAGACTCCTGCATTATTTCAACTGGCATTTTATGGTCTACAGTGGCAGCTGGATGTATTTGGGACACTAACAAGCTGGATTGGCAAGTGAAAGCAACTGTCATTATTGAAGGTCTACTGGCTAAGATTTGGGTGGGAATCAACAGCTATCATGAATAACAGAAGAGGCTATGATGGCGCCCGTCATGATGCAATCAAAGTTCCCCCTATTTGTCTATGTGCGTCATGGAGCTTTGATCACGCTGATGCCATTTTGACTTTTTTGACCCTACCCTATGGATGCCCCTGATTAGTAGTCATGGGACCTGATATCCTATGAACTTATCCTGCTTCCTTTTAAATCCACCCAGCTTAGCTGCCATTATCACACAGGCTGGGAGAGAATTAGTTATGCCCCTTGTGGGGAAAAACTCCTTCTATCAGTCCTGAATCTCCCTGCATTTATTTGCCAAGGATGACCTTCACTGAATAATAAGAACAGGAAATGCCTAAAATTTTCTCTGACTGAAATGAACCCCACCCTCCTAGCAGGGGTAGTTCTTTAGAGGGGAAAGGGAACTATTGTTTTTTTAAAACAAATTCACTAAAATCGTCCATGCCAAAATCACCCAGCTCAGCTCTCCCTTTTGCGCCCACACCATTTTTTGCACTTGCACACTTCCCTTTAATCTCATGGCAGCCTGATGAGAATCCAGCAGGTAAAGTGTTTCATGATATAGAGCTAAATCTTATTACCTCCCAACGTCAGCTCTGCAGATCACTCTGGCATTAAAGGCACCAGTACAGAGGAAAGCTAAGAAGTTATCTTTCCTTCACTCAGGCTGCAGCTCTAGGCAGACTTTCAGACCCACCTAAGATAATACTGCACCAGGGAACTAATGTGCCAAGGACTGGGGTTCACAGATAAGCTTGGACTTATGCATGCTTACTTAAGAACCAAAACATTAAAGAGCCTTGCCTTCAACAACTAATAGGTTGATGACCAAAGCTTTACTTTATCAGATGGACAGAGGGGGAAAAAAGCTTATGCTATAATTAATTAATCTGTTAATGTATTACTTCCTTGAGTTTTTTTTTATTAACTCTTTGTTGTTGTGGCTACAAGAAAAATAGTAAACGGATATGCTTCTACATGCTTATAGTTAGAATTGAATTACATCTATTAAAAGTAACCCAGAAAGGAACATTGGACCATCAAACCCCTTGGGGTGAAGGCTACTTCACATGCTCATCTAGCATTGACTGCAACATTTAGTCTGTGAATGTGCCAATCCAGGCTTAACACCCTCTAGACAGAGCATTCACTCCATTTCAAGTGCTAGTTTTATGCATATGCTTGCCAAGAAGCACCACGCTTAAAATACCTGATTTATTTCTTACACTTAGAATGCAATTCTATGTATGACTTCTACTAAGCAGCAAAACTTTCTAGAGGACTTTAAAAAGCAAGTCTTCAAGCTACACTTACATCTAGTTTTCTTGGAAGAGATGGTTTGTCTTTGCTTTCTTCTTATTTTTATTATTTCCCGATCTAGCCTGAGATGTCCAGGTGGGTCTTCCACTCAGGAACTAGCAAGCTTTTGCAGATTAACCAAGATCAGGCAAATATATATCATGTTGTAACTTTAGATTTGTTGGCCATACTTATTTCTACGCTGTTCTTTCAGTCTCCACGTAACAGGATTTGAAGGGAGCAAAATCCTACATTTCTCTATGACAGTTGACCTTAAAATCAAGCATAATTTCTGGGTGCTAGAAGGTATTTCAACAAAGGACTATAAAGAGTTGAAGTATTCCATTATATGCATGATAAATTTTATGGTTCTGTTCAACAATCAGTTAAAGAAGAATGTTTAAAATGCATATTTTCTGATCTGCCCTGAATGTGAAAGGTGGTTTTACTTATTTAAAATGCCTTGTGTTTTTTTTTAAAAAAAGCAGTAACTGTTTTTAACTTTCTGGTTTTCCTAAAATAGCATTATTTTATTTTGATTGCCCTAGACTGAAACATGCAGGTACCATCTTCCATCATATGAAGAGAGAGGAGTAGGCTCAGAATGTATTGCCATTGTTCTGTGACAAGGTATTTCATTAGGTGACTCCTACATTTGGCAAACAGCTATCATGAATATTTAACCAAGAGGGGAATGTATTTATATGTGTGTAAATTCATGCTAACGTGCTGTCCCCAGGCTAATTGAATTTCCGTTCTGTGAAGGAAGACACTTTAAAAATAAACATTGAGCACCCACTCCCACCCCAGCTCAGTTGATCACACTTGCTAAAAATGAAGAAACAGAAAAGTATAGTTGCTTTCCTGAAACACATTGTGAAGCTAAGAGCTCCCTTTGCAAACAATGGTATCAATTATTTGAGATGATTTTTTAAAAATAAAATAAAATGCACATAGTGAATATAGCTTTCATGGGAAAAAATAGCACACAATGTCATGTTCCCAAAGTCCTAAATAAGCCTATATGGATGGTATTTATATCTTTCAAAGGCAAGCATTCCTTTTCTATATAGTCATGTACATCAAACAGAATATGCATGTATACTATACAGTAGTACATGCTGTTGTATAATAAAAAGTGTCCTTTGAGTCAGGTTCAAAGGCTCATGGCTTCATGGACACCAGATCATGCATAAATAATTAGAAATGCTTTGGGAACAGTATTGTAACTGAGAACATGCTATGTAGGATGCACTAGAATATTTGTTGATATGAAATCATAATGGGAAGCAGAGATCAAAGGGGTCTGTCCATTTTAGTCCCTTGTTGAAGGAGAGACATTGTTACAGGACAGAAGATACATGGTCTAATGGTGCAATCCATTAGGATCTTCTCCCATACAAGTCCTCCTGGCAGGCACAGGGATCCAATGATCATCTACAACAGGCCTTCCCAGTGGATTGTTCTTCACATATCACATAGCATCTAGAAGTGCCACAGTCATATAATAGAGGAAGCTTCAAGAAATAATCATGTTGAAAGTATCTATTTAACCATCTCAGTGTTTGATATTCTGCCCATACCAAGCCACGAGGCTGAAGATTCTCATGCAGAAAACCCAACTCAACATTACTAGCACCTCCCAAATGTTTTTTCCTCTACTCTCCCCCTCTCCCTCTCTCTCTGACCATGCATGAAAAAAGCCAAATCATCCTGATATTCCAAGTCTCCCGTTATTTCCACCCTTGGAATATATTCCCCCCCCCCAAAAAAAGCACTGTTTATACATGTAAATTTCCAGCCCCTGCTTCTTTCTTCCCTCTTGTTCCTTTCCTCTCACTCACAACCTCCACTGCAGAAGTACCTGCTCTCTAGAGATGCTTTGTGCTAAATCTACTGCACTTGCCAACTGCTAAATAAAAACTTTGCACACTTCCTGGCAGAGAGATCCTAACAGTAATCACCAAAATGGAATTAATCCACATGTGAGCTTAGCCAAAATCAGACACCCTTACTTACTCCACATTAAAACTTGAAATATCATTTCATACTTACTTGACTTAGGATTTATTTCTTCCAAATACTCTGGAAGATAGTATATAATAAAGAAGACTAATCGCAGGAGACTAATAAACAGTAATAAAATGCTAGTACGGCATGAGCTTAGCCAAAATCATAGAGTTGCTGAATCCACAACAATACTGGAAATAATATTTCTTTAGAACAAAAATGTTTATCTTATTTAGGACTTCTTTCTTCCAAATGAAGATAGCATATGCTAAATAATTCTGGGGAACAGGACGAATGGATTAATACAATACCACCTGAAGGCAAATGTTTGATAACAATCTGCACATGATCTTAGCCAAGATAATACATCCCTACTTAGTTTACTAGAAAACGTGAGGAAGAAAAATAGCATATTACGTAATAACACTTATTTGCTTTATGGTTTATTTCTCCAAAGTAGGAGATAGCATGGAATCCTAGTAATAGTAATGGAAAGCCAGAGCCCTAATAAGAAATGATATCCACGAAGCGAGTCTGAAGCGTACTGCTGCATCTCCGAGGGCTAAAACGCCGGCGCTGCAGAAGCGTCCGCTTAGCCGGGAGCGAGACAGGTGTCCGCTGTTCAGCCCGGGACTCCCCGCACCCCAACACCGGTCCGAAGCCTTCCGTCCCCCCCGTCCCCCCCCCGCGCCAAACTTTTCCCCCCACCGCCGGAAAGAAGGGAAGAAAGGCGGCGGAGGGGAGGTGGGGGTCTGTCTTCTTACCGTGACTGGCCGGCGACGCCGCGGCTGGACTCCCGGCGGGCGTCCCTACCACCGTCATCCTCGCCGGCCGCCTTTGGCCGCCTCCGCTCGGACGCCCAGCGGGTGGGGAGGGGGCGCCGTCGAGATCGGCCGGGGGTCCCCCTCCTCGCTCCCCCGGGAAGCTGCTCCGCGCGCTCCTGCTTCTTCGCCTCCTCCTGGCCTGGCTGCGGCGGGCAGCTCATCCAGGCCCCCCGAGCGGCGGGGCGCGGCTGCCAGGCAGGGGCGGCGGGGCAGCGCCGAGCGACTCTCCCTCCGTCCCGCCCGCCCGCTGGCCGGATCGCCCAGCGGGAGAAGTTTAGCTTCCCCCCCAGGAGGCTCTCTGCTGCAGCCCCGCATTTGCGCGGACGGCTCCCCGCCTCCCCGTCTCCGGAGCCATTTCGGAAGGGGAAGGGGAAGGGGAGCGGACGCTGCTTCTGCGGGCACTCGCCGCCTGCCCAGGAGGGCTCTTTTCCGAACTTGGGAGGCACCTGGGACTTGGAGGGAGACGACCTCCCCTCGTGGGCCTGGCGGGACTGCCCTGCACACCCACGCGCGCGCGCACCCAGCCCGCGCGGTTCACACGAGATGCGCTGGAGCGCCCGGTTCCCTACAGCTGTTGAACTTGCCGTCCGGCGAGAGCAAATTCCCTCTCTGGTCCCTTGTAAAGGGAGACGATGCTGTCTCCTAGCAACCACTCATCAATCTTCTCGGGATGCTGCCTGATTGGACCGGGTGGAGATTGGAGCCACGCCCGTTTTCCCAAAGACCGCTGCCTGTTGTTCGCATCCTCCAGAGGTAGACAGAGGTAGAGAGAAAAATTGGGGTGGCAGGTCAGACATGAGATATTATATGCAGAAAGATCAGGCGAGGCCACTTTGTTAAAAAAAACCCAGTGTCCACTTTCTCCTTCTATCCCAGGGAATATAAACTTAGATGCTCTTTCTGTTTCTATTTTAGGATACAATCAAGCCTCCAGGCTTTTTATATGTGGTGACATATATCGGTTGGTAACACTGGTCTTAATAATTCATGGACATTTGAAGTTAAAATGTGTATTTTCGTAATGGCGGTCTTAATAATGGTTAGACATTTGCAATCAAAATGTGCATCGTCAATAAACAATAACAATAGGCAGAGGAAAATTACAGGGGGAAAAAGGGCTAAGATTTAAAATTATTAGGATCATCTGATGTTACATACAGCATATTGAAAAGGAAATGATCCTTGCAAACTTTCAATCACATATTGATGGATTGATTCGGTTGTTTAAAAGCTTAATGCTTTATAACACATGAAGTGAGTAGAAAGTAGCTTTCATCCAGGATTATCAAATCAGTTCCACTATAGAATGAGTATGAGAATTGTGAACAACTCAGCTTCAGGCAAAAAAAAAAGTTGTCTACTACGACTACTACTATTTGCGGGAGACCTGTGTCATTATCTGGAACCTTTGATTTATTTTTCACAAATGGTTTTTGATTATTTTTTTTAATGTAGGACAACAGCCACTGTATGGTAGAACAGAGAAGGAAATGAAGAATGGACTTCTTCCTCTACAGCATCATTATCATGCGATCTCCTTAGGACCTAGGGTATCACCTGTGGTAATGACCACCAATTTATATGGCTTTATAAGGAGATTTAGTAAATTTATGGAAGATAAAGCTATCAGTCAGTGCTAGTGGCAATGGCTGAATTGCAGAGCAACCTGATTGCCTTGGAATTTCCGTTTGTTCTTGCCATTCTCCCTGCCACATTAGCTGTTTGTTTGTTTGATGCAGTATTTTTTATTTAGAAGAGCACTGCAGGGCTCAGAAATAAGCTGGGGTAGTGTGAAACATCATGGCAGGACAGATGAGCCTCCACAATTTGCTTTCCAGGAGAAAGATGCTTTTATGACTGCCTGTGCTCAAAAGAGCAGCCATTTTCTCTATGCACAAGCCCACTGCTTGGCAGTAATTTTTTGGGGTTGCTCTGCAATATACTCCTAAAATTTCCCACTATGCTCACCAACTCGAGACAGTTTCCTCTTTTTGCTCTGCCCTGTTTCCTCAAACTGTGGCAGCATTCTTCTGAACATCTGACGATGTGAAACAAGAACAGGAGAATCCACTACCTTTCCACCCCACTGGTCGACATCTCAGGACATCATGTGGACCACTTTTTTTTCCTTTAAATCGTTATTTTAAAAGATTACAAATATAAACAGATCACCAAGATACACAACAATAACAAAATAAAACTAAACAATCCAAAAATTAAAAATAATAAAAAAGAAAAATAAACAGAAAAAAGAAGAAAAAAGCTACCTTTTATATTAAACTGATAGATACTGTAACCACTGGTTTACAAAAATATACCATATAATAATATATTATAATCAGATACAAAACATTATAAAGTCATAACGTCTATGCCGAAGAAGAACATATTGATTCATCCTTTGATGAGTAGAAAATATTGCCTTTTTTAGGACAGATAGGTTACACATTTCCAAAAGCCAATCCTTAATGTCTGGAATTATGTCACTTTTCTAATTTCTCAATATTATTTGCCACCCCACCCACCCCAATGCACGGTACAACCATAATTCCTGACAGACAGACAGATTTCAGAACTTTTGGTATATAATTCAACATTTATTTATTTGATTTATATAGCCACCCATCTCATACAAGCAACTCTGGGCAGCTTGCAAGGATTAAAACACAGAAAACCCCACAACATATTTATTTATTTATTTATTTATTTATCAAATTTCTATCACCGCCCATCTCCTCCTCAGGAGGGACTCTGGGCAGTTTACAATAAGATAATTTATTAAAACAAGAAGAATAAAATATAAATACAATATACACTTATTAATAATTATAAAATCAGAATAATATCCAAGTGGCAAAAGTGGCAGAAAGGTCTAATGTGTGAGAGAAGCACTCTAAGGCACTAGCCATCCCTAAGAGTGACTGTTCCCTTCCCGGCCCCAAGCAAGGTGGCAGAGCCAAGTTTTCAGGTTCCTCCGGAAGGTCCGGAGTGATGGGGCTAACCTCACCTCCAGGGTCAAGATATTCCAAAGGGCGGGTGCTGTTGGAGAGAAGGCACGCCTCCTGGACCCCGTCAGATGGAATTCTCTTATAGACGGGGCTTGTAGCATGCCCTCTCTGCATGATCGGGTGGGACGGGTTGATGTATTGGGGACGAGGCGGTCCCTCAGGTAACCTGGCCCTATGCCATGTAGGGCTTTAAAGGTGATAACCAACACCTTGAATTGGACCTGGAAGCAGACTGGCACCCAATGCAGCTCACGTAATAGAGGTCTTATGTGTGCCGATCTAGGGGCACCAACGATAGCTCGCGCAGCCGCATTCTGGACCAGCTGTAGCTTCTGGATACTCTTCAAGGGTAGCCCCATGTAGAGCACGTTTCAGTAGTCTATATGGGAGATAATCATATAATCCTGGGCACCCAAGGATAAACAATAACCCCACTTGCAGGAAAAAAAAATCAGTAACAACATCATGTTAACATCTTGAACATTTAAATATTTACCCATAAATCTACTTATATACAATAAAATACTATTCCAGAAAGTGTCACAAATTCACATGACCATATCAAATAGGTCAATGAATCCTCAATGTTTTTATATCTCCAACAGAGAAAATCTGTTGTCCATCCTTTCAACTAAATTTCAAATACAATTTTTTTGATGAGTCAACTTTAAAGTCAAATCCACCAATGCAATTTTAATGTTTTTAAGACCATGCAGCCATTGGTGAGGCATCATTGGAGATTCCAATCCTTTGGTTCATGTATGATATATCCCTATATTACTTCAAAAATGTTCTTAAGCTTTTGACAAAGATCTGTTGTGGGTTTAACTTCTGTTATGGATTCCATCAAATAAGAGAGTACCTCTCTCTTATTTGATGGAATCCATAACAGAAGCTAAAACCAAAACATTCCTTTGTTGTGGGTTTAACTCCAGTGCCTCTGAAGCAGCCAAAGCATCTGGCTTATATTGAGCCTGAAATCATGTTTAAGTTGAAAATACTTCAACTGTTGTGAACTAGGAAGACCAAATTTGATTTAAAGTCGGGAAAAAATCTTAAAATAATCATTACATTTTTTATCATTACATAAATTGATTTAAAGTCACTATTCCGGCTTCTGCCCATATTTTCCAATAAAACGTCTTGCCACCTATTTTTAAAGTAGAGTTTTCCCAAGGAATTAAATGTTCATGGGTCTCATTATCAAAACCCAATCTATGCCCCAAGATGGCCCAAAGATCTCTCACAGCCTGCACTCCTGAAATTATGTTGACCACCTTCCTTCTTATACGCTGGCATCTTTCAACAGTTATGCTATGGATGAATCTTAACCTTGAAATGTGTATCACTTTTTTCTTAGTGATCAGAGCTAAGAAGACGAGCAAAATACAAAGGGAAAAATGTTGACAAGGAAACTAAAGGGTGGAAGGGTGGAAGCTGAGGTTGCGGTGGAGGGGAAGGTCAAGCCTCTTCTTGGTGCACTGACATATTTGATAGATGTTGGTATGAAACTCAAGTTTCAAGACATGAAATCGGTTTCTCCACAGTTCTGCTGGAATGAATAAATACTTCCAGTACAATTACTGCAATTTCTGCAGGTACACTGAAGTGCTGGAGACAATCAGATTTATTATTTTGCTTTACAGCTTCCTTTAACTTCAGTTCTGAATAGGGCACTTCATAGTTATTTCTTTTCATCCTTGTCTGTGCACATCTAATGTCTTCTGTTACAAAGGGGTTTGCCAGCACAGAAAATATTAGTTTACTGGGTCAACAACTGACTTGTTTGCAACTTCACTTTCTCAAGTTGGGTCCCAAGTAGCTTGCTTCTTCTTCTTATTCCTTGCTTTTCATGGAATGAAGGATTAGTGTCTGGATTTTATTGTTGCTTTGATATTGTTGGGCAAAAAAATTATGATGACACACAACAGCAGGCAGAAAATAATTCTGGATCTACTGGTGGATCTTTCCATGATTTGAAACAGATTGGTAAGGTTTATTTATTCTATATTTCTTAGCTTTTTTTTTAAAATCTGTTCAATTGTGTCCGATTCTTGGAGACTGCCTGGACAAGTCCCTGCAGTTTTCTTGGCAAGATTTTAGAAGTGGTTTGCCATTGCCTCCTTCCTAGGGCTGAGAGAGAGTGACTGGCCCAAGGTCACCCAGCCGGCTTTCATGCCCAAGGCAGGGCTAGAACTCTCAGTCTCCTGGTTTGCCATTGCCTCCTTCCTAGGGCTGAGAGGGAGGGACTGGCCCAAGGTCACCCAGCTGGCTTTGTGCCTAAGTCGGGACTAGAACTCACACTCTCCTGATTTGCCATTGTCTCCTTCCTAGGGCTGAGAGACAGGGACTGGCCCAAGGTCACCCAGCCGGCTTTCATGCCCAAGGTGGGGCTAGAACTCTCAGTCTCCTGGTTTGCCATTGCCTCCTTCCTAGGGCTGAGAGGGAGGGACTGGTTCAAGGTCACCCAGATGGCTTTGTGCCTAAGGCAGGACTAGAACTCATGGTCTCCCAGTTTCTAGCCTGATGCCTTAACCACTACACCAAACTGGCTGTCATATTTCTTAGCTACAACAGCAGCAAATAGTTCCCCAAATTGGGCTGTTAAAAAGAGTTGGAGGACTGTTGAAAAGAAGGAGTGGACAGATTTTTGGGGTTTAGTATTCAAAACAAATTCCTGGGCCCAGATCCTGCAAATCTAATATTACTTCTGAAGCATCATCCTTGGTTAATTGGATCTCAGGGTTCTAGTAAATAAAAAAAGCTTTCACATTAGAACCAATGCTATTCTTCCTCATAACATTATAAAGTACTAGGTGCATGGATTAAAGTTATCATGCTATATGTCTTAATCCACATTTGCATGATTGTAGAGATGTTTTTGTTGATCTGCAAGGTAAATACCCTTCTAAGTTGAAGCTGAAATGAATATTCATAAGCAGTCAATTTTAAAATTTCAGCTATTGCCAAACAGCTATAAACTTTAAGGTTTTCAAATTCAAAATTGGATTTTGAACTCCATGTTGCATTCATTGCTCTTTCCTTGATTGTTTTGGCCTGCACCAAATGTGACATTTCATAAGCAGCCAACTGTTGTCCAGTGTTAACATTACATGCCATCTATCAGTCCACTTACAGCTCAGGATTTTTTGGTATATTAGATTTACAGCCTTCCCACCCCTAAATCCTTCCCCTCCTAATGTGAAATCTGCATGATGGTGTTTTGTACTACTCCGATCATTCCAAATCAATTTAGACATTGGGATATTATGAAGGTGGAACATGCTTTCATGCTGGGGACCCCAGTCAATTAGCATTTGTTTCTTTTAGGCCAATAGCCAAACACAGAGAACTGTCTGTCCATCCTGCCAGGGATAGATGGGGTTGTATTTGTTAGGTACATTGGGCTTGTAGTAATTAGCTAGCATGCTTGCAAGACAGTAGAAGAGCTGTTAGAGATAGGCATGGTACGCAAGGCATTGGAATGTGGAAGGAGGAGAGACGGGAACCAGACACCAAAGTAGTTCAGCTGGGATCATCAAAAGGCTGGCAGTTTAGAGTTATGGGAACTGAGGCGATAAGGGAGGGGTTGGTAGGAATACGTGGAAACTGGCATGTTTAAACGTGTGATTGCGCGCACTTTTGCTCAATCTGCTCTTTGCATCGATTCTATTCACTTGTATTAATTAAAGAACTTTCTTCGTATCCTACCATGGCTTGTGCTGAGAGTTTCTAACTTAATATCAAAGGAGTGGATCGTCACACTGTCAGCCAACGGGGCTCAGTTGGCAGGCAGAAACTAGGTCTCTGTTCATATCCCTTCATCTTTGCACCTAAACCTACTCCGTCCAAACCATGAAAAAAACAAGAACTACATGTTTACAATTAATGCCCCCACCATGATATCATGGTGGGTAGGTCTCTGCCTGTATACCCTGAATCTAGCATGTGAGTCTTTTTCAAGCCAACATGCCACTAAAGTGTGATAATAGTATGGGGGAGGGGGGAGATAAAGTTGTCTCATCTATGCTGTCCTATAACACTTCTACCTACATAGCGACATATACTGTTGGAAAAGATTTTCCCCATTATGGTGCTGTTGCATGGCCCCTGTGATGATGAGATCACAAGGAGGGGAGGTCATCGCTTCCCTTGATTGTTGCATTTACATTCCCATCTGGAAGAGCTCTGAAGCCAATAGGTTTTCTGTGATTCCATAAAACACATAATTGTTCATCTATGCATACTTAAGTTATGTACTGTGTACATAAAATAGTAACCTGAAGAATTATGAGGACCATGAAAGATAAGAGTCCACAATCCATTTGTGGCATTTACTGTACATAAGCAGTCACAGATAATAATATAGTTCTTTGTTTTACTAACTTATCTTCTGCAATAGAAAATTACCATTTTTAATTGTTTTTGCGAACCATGAAAATCTAGGGAATAATAATAATAATAATAATAATAATAATAATAATTTAAAATACCAAAAGCAAGTTTTGGGGAGGGTACGAGGGAGGATAACGTACTAATATTAGCTAATTAGTATTCTTTGAAATTAGTTAAGTACCTATCTCCTTTGAATGTCATCTGTCAAAGACTACGGTTAAATACTTTACATGCTGTTATCCAACATGTCACCATTCACTACTGAATACTGAAATAAAATATAATCAAAAATTGTATGATCAAGAAATAGAACAGCAGAATTTTTCAAAGAATTATAAGGGAATAATTTCTAATAAAAATTGATTAAAAACTTTTTAAATGATGCAATGGGAGCCAGTTTGCTGTAGTGGTTAAGGCATCAGACTAGAAACCATGAGTTCTAGTCCCACCTTAGGCACAAAGCCAGCTGGGTGACCTTGGGCCAGTCTCTCTCTCTCAGCCCTAGGAAGGAGGCAATGGCAAACTACTTCTGAAAAACCTTGCCAAGAAAACTGCAGGGACTTGTCCAGGTGGTCTCTGAGAATCGGACATGACTGAATGGATTAAAAAAAAATGATGCAATAGGAGAGAAATCTGCTATAGGAGCCCACGTTTACTGATGATACATAGGACTGTGTGAACATTTATTTCAGTTATAATTTGAAGATGATACAATCAAATTTGGCCAAGTTGGAGACTTACAGTATAGAAAGTTCAGAAATGGCTTTTACTGAATGAAATTGGAAGGTTAAATTGAATCAGATTTTAAATCTGAATCAAACTGACAATTCTGTTCAGATTTTGCCTGACAATGAAAAACAGGAAGTGTGTTCTGCATCTCAGTCAGCCCTAATTTTAGGAAGACACGATGACTCAGTCCTCCAAATATTCCTCCATATTTTCATCACTTAGGGCAGGGGTCCCCTGTTAGGAACGGAGCCGCGGGGCTCCCACCCGCAAACCCCACCCACTTCTGCACGATTGGCTCCCGCCCGCAAACCCCACCCCCCAGTACACGCAATTGGCTCCTGCCCGCAAACCCTGCTATGGATTATGGGACTGATAGTCCAATCATTGGGAGGCATCTGGCTGGGAAAGTCTGATGTATGGAATCAGCTGAACTGAGAAGAGGTTTTGAAGTTGAAGGAGAGAGAATTGAAAACAAAAGATACATGCATATCTTGAGTAATGTCCAATTTAGGATTTTGTTTTAGCATGCATTATATTTGCAAAGATTTGAGCATGCATACTGAAATGTCTGAGCACCCCTGTGTGCCGATCCATAATGCTGCCATTTATATTTATGATGAATAGGTGCAGAAAAATTTATGATGAATTTTTCTGCAGAAAAATCCATAACTATGTCAGAATGTTTTCCTCATCTTTGAAGAAGCTAGACCAGCTTCTTGAAGAGCTCCTTCCATTCAAAATGGATGTAGTACAAATCCATGTATTAAGTTGTAGTCTAAATTGTAAATTAAATTGCAGTAAATTAAATTAAATTGTAGTTCTCTTCGATTGTAGTCTAGGAATGGTTTCCACTTTGAACTGAATTCTGTGTCAGATTTTGTTTTAAAGTATGTAGTTATTCTAGACATCAAGGCATACTCCCACAATTTAGCTATCCATTCTTCCATGGAGGGCATCAAACAACATTTCCAGTGAAAAGCAGCAGTTAGCATATAGGAAAAAAATATTCAGTATACTTTGAAGGGATATATGATTTAGAAAAGTTTTATAAGAATATTGCAGGTTGAAATGGGAATTCAGCTTTTACAATTTGATTCATTCTAGTATATATCATTTTCCATAATTGTTGAGCTTTATAACATTGCCACTGCTCATTACATTTCCAGCAATTTTTAGAAAGTGAACTCTCAGTTTTAGCAACCAGAATTGCAGTAATCTATCAACAATAAAACATAGCAATTTTATGGTATTGTAAACTGTATAGTTGTAAATTGTAAATGGAGCCATTTTAATGTTTTCCTTCCATTGAAATTCCCACTGTTGCATTTCTACTACTACATTCACATTTTGCATCCTTTTAATAATACAGTCTTTGACTCGTTTGGATTCTGAGTCTCACCTCATCAACAATTTATAGTAGAGGTCCAGCAAATTATCCAAATTTCATTATTAACATTTGCAAATTCAGTCAGGTCTCTCAATATTCCCTCTTCTAAGAAACTGTACTTAAATAGGCTTGCAGTGCAAGCCGAAGTAAGTACCCTGAAATAAGTTGAATTGAGTTCATTTGAATGTGTTTCTAGAAAACGTGCATAACATTTCAGCCTTACAGTACAATGGTAAACATATATACACAGAACAAGTAAGTCCCATTCAGTTTAATGAAACATACTCTCGGAGAAATATGTATAAGATTGTAGATGTATTAATTTTTTCACATATACTTGAGATAGTATGTTTCTGAGGGTTTAAAAAATGTTTTCAATAGACATTGAAAATGCTTTCAGTAGATTATTATAAAACAAAAACAATTTAAGAAGTCAACAGGAATGATTTCCTTTCATAAGCTTGTCACAACTGAAATTATGAGTCTTTACTGCAATTGATTAAATACTACATTAGTTTCTAATGTGTTAGTGTAGTTTCATGATAGCATTTTTCATAGTAACCTCCAACAGAGATTTTAGAGTGCTTATCCAAAAAGAGGACAGTTCTGATCTTAAGCAAGTTTCCCCTAAAGAAAGGATTATACAGAACAAACAAAAAACAAAAACTTGTTTGCCTCCAGTACCATATTCTCAATTAAGCTAAAAAGTCTCCCATTTAAAGGTAAAGGGGAGAAATGAACTTCTTTTCAGATAACATTATAAAGTTCAAAATAATATTCACTGTAATATTTCCAATTTTGAAGTTAGTTGCTCAGTAATGTGATTTTGGACTGTTTTATCATAAATTCTTTGCTAGTACCATTCAGTCATTCAAAATATATAATTTTCTCCATGGTTTAATAAGCATATTACTTCACTGTGGCTATTGTTCCATATTATTTGATTTGCACCAGAGTTGGCAACCTGATCCACCCCAGATGTATTACAACTCCCAGAATTTCTTGCCAAAGGTTACATGGATTGTGAAGTTGGAGTTGAGTTGCAAATAACTGGGGAACATGGTACTAGATTGCTTTTCCCATGCCCTAAAGGCTTCATTTAAATACAAATGTACAGAGTTACTGTGTTTAGAACAGGGCTTTCCAAAGTGCCGCCGCTGGCGACAAACCAGTGGCGGTGGAGGCAGCGCGGCGGCACGCGCGTGCACGGTGGCGGCGCGGGGGGCATGCGGCGGCGCGCGCGTGCACGGCGGTGGTGGCAGCGGTGGCAGCTGATGCCGCGCCGCTGCCGCCGTGCACTCGCGCACCGCCGCTTCCGGGTGGTGTGGCGACACACCACGTTGTCTGTGGCGACACACTTTTGTGTCGCGACACACAGTTTGGAAAGCTCTGGTTTAAAACAACCATTTCTAGGCTGCAGACATTCAGGTGACCAATAGGTGGAAACAAGGTGTTCCATTGATCTGTATCTTTTTGTTGCCATCTAGTGGTGCAATATTTTTCCAACTCAAATATGAAAGTCCCAGTTTAAAATTCTATTGAATGAGGTGTAATAGGGGTTTCACCTGGGCAGGTAGTTA
Organism: Charina bottae; assembly: GCA_023362775.1. Lineage (NCBI taxonomy): Eukaryota > Metazoa > Chordata > Lepidosauria > Squamata > Charinaidae > Charina > Charina bottae. The sequence goes on along the minus strand of JALMGJ010000029.1, from coordinate 4,886,441 downwards.
TCTTGCTGCCATCTGTTCATGAACTGGGAGATGCCCCCATCATTTGGAATCTGTATGGGCAGGAATGTCCACAGGGTATGGTCAAAAATTCAAAATGGCAGCTGTGATGGTGCAATCAAAGAGGCTTCCCAAGATTAAGTGTTTTTTGGAAAGTGTGGCGCTGACACAATCCCACCTCGGAGTGAGAAAAAAAATATTTTTATTAGTATGGTTTTGAAAGAGTGGTTTAGCTGACCGAGGTCTGCACAGCTAGCAATAATTAACCTGAGCAAATAAAAAAGAGAGGAACAGGAAACGGGGAGCAAAAATAAAGCTATAGAATTTGAGCAAAGCAGGACGGGAAAGGAATGTTTACAAGCTCTTGTCTTTACTTTCCTTGACAACTTTTCTTTACTGGTTCCAGTTCTCCTAGAATGTTTTAGATGCTGGGACTGAATTTCTAGGGCGGTCAGACAAAATTTGTTTCTCAAGGGCATTGCTTCTCTGGGACTTGCAGCCAAGAATGCTCTGAGAAAAAGAAACTTCTCATTCCTCCTTTCCCTGGAACTCACCTTCCTTATGTGTGTGAAGGTGACAATGGCTATTTTTATGGAATAATCAACATTTAGCATTTAGACCCTTGGATCTGGTACATGTAGGAAGAAGTACTTTCTTTAAGGTCGTCAAAAGTGGCCAAAGGCAGAGTTATCACAGAAATGAAAGATTGTGGCAGCAATTGCTCTCTTGACCTTTTAAACCAACCCCGCATCCCACAGACGCTTCTGGACAAAAGGGTAGTTAGATTTGTGTTATTCTATAGTCTCCTATTGCTTTTGAGCTCTTGAAAGAGTTCTAGGTCAGAATTTGATAACCTTAGACATTGCTCCGAGACAGACTTTCAGAATATGTTGTCCTTCAGGTGTTCACTACTATGGTTGCTACCATACCAAGGCATCACATTTCTTCTGCTGTAGTACAACATACTACAGGGAAGGACAGCAGATTGAAGAAGAGTGGTTTATGATAACCAGTTGAAATGAAGACACAAAGGAATCTATGTACATACAAATTAATTGTGCTGACATTCTCTCTTTGCATGATAGGGAACCTGGTAAAAGTCAGAGTCCCTGATGGTATACACAACGTCTTTGTTTATATGTTGCTAGTCATATGCTCTGTTTGAAGGAATAAGTTTGGGTGGCACAGAACCTCACTCCTGTCCTTCCATCCGTCCATCCATGTTCTCACTGAGCGGAGTTTGTTTGTCCTCTAAATAAGGTAGAGAACAATTGATAGACAACTTCCATCAGGGTTGGATCATTCCTGCATGGGGAAATCATCCAGGGTGTTTTTAGAACCCAAAGATTTATTTATTTACTTATTTAAACAGCCCTGTTTCCAGCTGAAGTTATGCTATGCAACTATTACCATATAGAAACAGGAGGCAGCAGTTTATTTTCATCTAAAGGAAAAAGGACACTCATTTGAGGACATTAATGTTCACATTTTAGACAGAGAAGATAGGTGGTTTGAGAGAGGGGTCAAGGAATCCATTTATGCCAACCTGGAAAATCCTTCCTTGAATAGAGGTGGGGGCCTCAGGCACAATCTTTCCTCTATTTTCCTCCTTGCTTTGTCTTCTGTGCCTAGGAAGATTAAGACCATTTCACAAGCTCAACAGCAGCATGGTGATCTTAACGATCCTCCTTTAGATGATAAAGGGACTTAGAAATAACATCTCAAAATAACCATGACCTAGCCCCAGGTGCAAGGTCACACAGCCACCTAGAAACATATTTAAGGATTCCCTTACTAACTTTGCTCAGACTGAAGAAGCTCCTTGGATAAGGAGCGAAACGTTTCCACTGAGAAAATAGAAATCCAGTTGACATGATTCAAGCTACAGACAATTCCACCTGGATGACTGAGAACCTTCATAGACAAACAGGAGGCAATATTCCCACATTTCAAAAGTCTCTGTAATTATGCCAGACCAACCTCTAGCTAAACTTTGCTATCGGGCACAACATTGTTTCCAAATTCTTAACAATCATTCCATCTCAACAGACCTGATTGATTTAGAGTTAAACTTCAAGACAGATGAGATTGACGGGATGCAATTAATGATGTCTTCTCAAATCCAAATAATTTTGTCTGATTGGATCCAAAAACTTATACCTATAACTTTTAAGATAAAGCATTTATGGATCTATGGAGATCCCCCATCAGAAGGCTACACAATAATGTACATGTTTGACAACTGTACACAAAATCTTAGGCATTGGCTGGGAGGCCACACCAGGCTTCCTGAGGCATGTTGAGGGGCCATATCACCTCAAATAGGCCCATTGGTGATGGTGATTCAGGAGTTTTAAAGGGTAAAAGGAGACCCTTAAACATGTGCAAAGCCAGAGGGGAGAGAAAGAGAAAGCCTGTATCAGATTGGCCAGAGGGAAGCCCAGGAAATGGGGTAGGAGGAGAGTTTGAATCTGTTTGTGTTTTTTCTCTATTCTCTATTCTCTATTAGTCAGCACTGTTGGGTTGTCTTTAATTGGCCACTAATCTGCTTGCATAAAGCTTAGTGGTAGCTGTGTCTTGACTGGTTGATAAAACACTGCAGCTGAGTTCCTGAATGGAGTGCCTGACAGCCAATATCTAATGAATACACTTCATGAAGAGCACAATCATTTCTACAGAAGCACACACATAATCACGTTACACCCGCTGGCACCAGCTTTGCTGCATGGGGAGGAGATCCAGGGTCTCAGCGCTTATCCAGGCATGGCTGCTTTTGAAAGGATATCAGAGTTTATTTTACAAATAGACAAGTCAAACTTCGTCAGCATAGTACAAAACAAGGGTGCCTGCTGGCACATAAGGAAGCACCTTAACATGTTTACTGGTTCCAAATTATTTTTCTGAATTCTGTCTCTTTCTATGCAAAGGATAAGTGCACCATTCTTCACTAGGTATTGCTAGTGTAGCTCTTGCTTCATTGCTAGAACATCATGCCATAAAAGCAATAGACTGCCATGACTCTTGTTCCTGTCCTGGATGGATGACAAAATGTGTGCCCCGTGATAGGAAACTTATTATTTTCTGGAACTTGAAAGATTGCTGTAAGACAGTTGAAACCTTGCTCCAGAGATGAGATATGGACAACACCTCCCCAGAGGGGCTATTGCAGTTGCTAAGATATTCTGGTGCTGAGGTAAACTGTAGGTGAGGAAAGAGTAATAGATGTCTCTTAGCTGCAAGGAAGCAAGATAGTCTTTTGCTATCTTCTAGGTTTTTCAGAAGGCTTGAGGAAAATACTCTACCAATTAGTTCCCACGGAAACACCTTGCCAGGCTATTAACAAGACCAAGACATTGCCAAATATTGCCTTCGGTCAACCCACACTAATAACCTGATTCATAGAAATTGGATAGGGATCTCCATAATGATCTGGGAATGTTAAATGATTCAGCATCATTTGCTGTTTAGTGAGTGCTGCACCAAGAGTTACATTTGATAAACACGGAAGTCCTCCAGTGCCTCCTTCATTCTCCTTCCTATGTTCCATGAGGGCCATTTCAATCAAAGGATTTTGGTGGATTCATAGAATCACAGATCTGTAGGGTCAATGAGTTGGAAGGGACATTTTAGGCCATTAAGTCTAACTCCTACTCACTGCAGGAATCCACATTCAAGCAGCCTTGATGGATGGCTCTCTAGCTGCTGCTGGAACATATCAAGTGAAGGGAAACCAACACCTCTACAGTGATTTAGTCTACTGTAACTGTTCTTACCGTTAGAAAATTTCTTCTAATGTTCAAATGGAGTCTGCTTTTCCATAATTTAAATCCATCATTCCATGCACTCTGGAATGATAGAGGACAGGTCTTGACCTTCTGTGAGACATCCTTTCCAGGATTTGAAACATGCTATTATATCCCTCCCACATCCCCTTTCCCTCTCTCTTCGTAGAATTTAGTTCCCATTTTCCCTGATTATCCTTGTTTTTGCTTCTCTGAACCTGTTACAGCATGGCTTTCCAAACTGTGTGTCGCGACACTTTAGTGTGTCACAACACACAGTTTAGTGTGTCACGAAGCAGCGGCAGGGGCGTGCACGGTGGCAGCGTGGGGGCGCGCGGGGCGGCAGTGGTGTGTATGGCTGCGGTGGCAGCGACGACGGCAGCGGTGCGCCATCAGCGCTTCCGTGTTTTAGCGAGGCTGCTGCTGCCGCACCCCCCCCACGCCGCCACCGTGCACACCCACGCTGCCGTGCGCGCCCCCGCACTACCGCCATTGGTGTGTCGCCAACGGCGGCAGTTTGGAAAGCACTGTGTTACAGTTTCTCTGAATCCTTCCTAGACTGTGATGCCCAGAACTGGACACATAATACCCAAGGTAGAGTATCACCAACAAATAATAAAATGAAATGGTTACTCTCCGTGACTTGGAAGTTATCTGTTCCAAATTGCTGCAGCCCAAAATTTTAATTCTCATTTTTGCTGCCACATTACATTACTGGTTCATATTCAGTTAGCAATCAACTACTATTAGTCCAAAACGCTTTTCAAAAGTACTATTTTCAAATCTTATATCTGCCATCCTATGTCTATACTTTTGATTTATACTTTCTAAGTGAAGAACTTTCATTTGGCTTAAATTTCAATCTGTTACTTTCAGCAAATATATCTAATTTATAAGAAGCATTTTGGATTTTATTTCTGCCTTGTAGGGTGTTAGCTATCCCACCCAATTTTGTCTCATTTGCCAATCTGGTAAGTGTTCTCTTCACCTATTCATTCCAAATATTAATACAAATGTTAAAAGGAGAAGGCCCAGTACTGAAAATTGTAGCATCCCCCTTGATTCTTTACTTCATTTTGATGAGGAACCATTGGTAATCACTCTTTGATATGATTTTCGAAACAGCTATGTATTCCTTAACAGTCTTGCATCTAGCCTACACTTAACAAGCTTGAGAATCAGAATGGAATAGGGAACTTTGTTAGATGCTTTGCTCAAATCAAGATATATTATGTCTTCAAAATTCCCCCAATCCACACAATTTCTGCCCTGTATTCAAGATGCTCACAGATCAACCTCTTCATTATCTGCTCTAAAATCTTCCCAAGTGCTGGTGTCAAATGACTGGTTTGTAATTCCCCAATCCTTCTGTTTCCTCTTCCTATATGACCTAAAGACCCTATTACTTTGGTACACTGCAGGATTGTTGTTTTTGCTGATCTGCAATCCTCTGCTTGGATTATCATACAGCCAAGTGAACCACGCCAATGTACAGCATTATTATTACAGTATGAGCCCTATGAAAAGGGCTTTGTGTTTTCAACTGTGTTCACCATGGAAGTGTATCCTACACACCACAACTGTAATGCTGCAGTTGCAGGAGAAGCAAGAGCTTCATGGTGAGCCATTTCATGGTGCTTTTTCTTGTAAATCATGGGCACCAGTGTGGCTGTGCAGGAATGCAGGTTTCAGAATAAAAGATCACAGCTGTGTAGTGTTGGCACAGTATGCTTTGACAAATTGTTTGCAGGAAAAGGAAAACAAAACGAAAAGCTGCCCAACCAGTTTGGGATGGAACTACATGGTACTGTTTCACATCATTGTGTCAACAGCCACCCTGACAGAACACACAACGCAGGCACCAATCTGTCCTCTTGGTACCATTATCCTATGGAAATATATTTTTCACTTGATGGCTTTTATGACAGTTCAATCAAGTGCTCACAGCTTCCATGTGGTGCTAAGTATAATAGGTTTCAAAGTAGGGCAGTATAAATTTAATGTGACAGCAATCAGTAGAGTTGCTTTAAAAGGGGGCTAAAAGGCAGGGGTTTGGCAGGGGGAGCTGATTCCCAAGGGTCAAAATGGTGGTCACAACCATGCAATTGAAAGTCTGCCCTTTTTGATGTGATGCAGGTGTGATACGCTTAAAAAATAATCCTGTTTTCTTCTTTTCTCCCATTCAGATGCAACAAGCTGACTATCTCTATTTCCCTTCCTGATTTCATCAAACTTTCAAAAGGATGACTTACCTTGCATATTTATTTTAAAGGTACTTGCAGATTTATTGACAAGCCTGGGTAGCTTAATAGGGTTACTCAACAATCGTCCATAGCCACTTCATAGCTATCAGCAGGGTTATGCAGCAATCGTCCATAGTCACTTCATAGCTATCAGCATAGGTAGACCTCAAGGCCTTTCCGCTGTTTTGAAAATAAGTAGTACCATAATGCGTGGTGCACTGCTATCACAGCTAATGACAGCTGCCTAGGACATCCGCAGTCAAAATGGTCAGGAGAGTGGCTGAAACTGTGATTGAAGCCCCATCTCTTTTCTACATGTGTCATGTATAAGGGGGTGAGGCTTCAATTGCATGCTTGCCGCTGCAGTTTTGAGTTTTGGTTCCTTCCTTGTAGACTCTCTGCACCTGCAGCTCTTTCCTTTATAATCCTATGATATTGATCACCCCCCCCCATACACTAAGCAAGGTGAAAGAGCAACATTTCCCCCTTAATGGCAGAGACCATGTTTTTGCAAAAATGAGAATAGCCCTAGCTCACAGGCACCAACTTTTGCAAGTCTAGAAGCTCCACTTAAGCTTCTTTTTTTATTATGTTGATAAATGTATTTCAGCTTTACCACACACTGAGACTCCGTCTGGGTTTTTTTTCCCCACTGTTCTAAACTCTTCCATGGCGTTAAAATTCAAAAGTTTCCATTTGTAAAGAGAAACTTCACCATTTCGTTTATCAGAATCATATCCTTGGTTGAGGATGCAGTAGCAGCTCATTGTAGGTGGGCAGTGTGCTGAGATGCCTCTGAATTGGTCAGGCTAGTTAAAAGTATCATGTATCCCATGTTTCTGATACTTATTCGTGATCTATGAGACCTGCCTCCCATACCATTCTGCTGGCTTGCGAAGATCACAAGGAAAGGTTCATTTCTGTGGCTTAGTTGATGATAAGGAGTGAGATCTTTTCACTGGTCGCATGGGTATTCTTCCTTCCTTTCTCCATCTGATAAAGACATTTGACTCCAGCAGGATTTTGCTTGCTCCCTTTGTCTGTGATCTCTCCTATCTTCGTCTTCTCTATAAGAAATTTGGGTTGGCTTTTTCTTATAGAGAAACCCAACTGGGAACCCAAAGCTTTGCTGGGATGATGATTCTGTTGCAGGAATTAGAGGCAGACCCATGAATAATCTCTGAGCAAGCTAGTTGTGGTTATTTTTCTTAGCATTTCTCTCACATGATTGCAGAGTCTGCTTGTTGTTGTGCTAAGTTCTTACAGAGAATATGTCTATGAAGGTTCTCAGTCATCCAGGTGGAATTGTCTGTAGCTTGAATCATGTCAACTGGATTTCTATTTTCTTAGTGGAAACGTTAGAGAGAAGCTCCTTGGATAAGGAGCGAAACGTTTCCACTAAGAAAATAGAAATCCAGTTGACATGATTCAAGCTACAGGCTTCTTACAGAGAAGCTATCAATGCATGATGTGAGGAGGGGTTTTCTTCATTATCCGGCTTGTCACAGAGCCTGACACTGTTCTAAGTAAGTGAATAAATAAAACAGATATTTTCCTTTTAGAGAGATAAAAGATCACCTACACACTTCATTTATACTGTAGAAAGTGATGTGTCCTTTAAGCTTAGCTTGACTCCCAGTGACTTAATGGAAAAGTCCATGTACTTTTTTTTGCAATAATATGGAACTGGTTGGCCATTGCCTTCTTCTGGGATTTATTAATTGTTTTGACATCTCAGTCTAGCCTGCTGCCCTGGCATTTCTTAATTATCTCCCATCCAAGTAGTAATCATGCCTGATGCTCTTTGGCTTCTGAACCCAGAGAAAATTGGCTAAAAGCTGCTACCAATACAGACTGGTATCAGATAGAAATAGTAGAAACAGAAATAGAAATATTATCAGTTGTGCCTATTTTATAATAAATGCAAGCAGACCCATAATTATTATGTTTTTTTAAAAAACCTCACCGTTAAGTTTTTTTAAGGAACCAGTGAGGCCATTCTGCAAGACAGAGTATTACAGAGACAGTGAATACGGTGGTACAAGAGTATCTCTGACTCTAAATCTATCTGCCGTGTTATAGCGCAAAGAAGTGCAAAGAAGTGAAGTAACACACACAGGCCAGACACAATGGACTTCTATGAGTCAGCTATAAAGAATGTTGGTGAAACTCACTCCAACAGATCCAAGTCTTTCAAACCTCTTGAACTGCAGTCGGTTAAGAGATGTTACTAACAACCAGCACGGGTAACATACATTACACGCTACCTCTATCTATCAGCAAAGAGGGGTGGGGTGGGGATTTGATGCAGATAATTTGGGGTGGGGGAGGACTGGTGAGGAAATCCCCCTTCCACTCAGGACTAGCCAGTTTTTTTAGCTAGAGTATGCAATTTGCTCCCTTATAAAAACTTTGGCTATAATGAAAGGTCTCTAAAATACCACCTACTTGCTTGTATTGTATTTTTATTACCCAAACCAGTATGTGCACTGTTTTTAAAAATGTGATTTAGCAAGCAGGAGACTCGTGCTGCAAAAGCAGACCTCGTTCTCTGCTGAATAAAGTAAAAAAAGGTAAAGGTTCCCCCCCGCACATTTGCGCAGTCGTGTCCGACTCTAGGGGCTGGTGCTCATCTCCATTTCTTGGCTGAAAAGCCAGCGTTGTCCGAAGACGCTTCCACGGTCATGTGGCCGGCATGACGCACGTGGAACGCTGTTACCTACCCACCGAAGTGGTACCTATTCATCTACTTGCATTTGCATGCTTTCTGATTGCTAGGTTGGCAAGAGCTGGAGCTAGTGCGGGAGCTCACTCCGCACGCAGGGCTAGGGATTCGAACCTCCGAACTTGCGATCTTCCGATCAACAAGCCTGGCGTCTTACCCGCTGAGCCACCACGCCCCTCCTGCTGCATAAAAGGGGGATTTACATTGGGAAAGACAGTTTTCTATTCTGTCTTTCTTTTCTGTAGCAGCACAAGTTGAGGATGCAGCTCATTTGGTATCAGTTGTTCCTTCCCACTTCGGCCTGCATCCTGCGTCTATTCCTGCAACCTCTCTGTCAGGTTATTTTTGGTTTTAGTGCTCTTTCAGAAGAGCACTAGATCTGTGTTCAGAGATAGCCTGACAGACAAGTGGTAGGCATAGGTATTTCCATGCAAACTGGTGACCTGTTAGTTGGGCATTTTGGCAGATGGCTAAGACAGAAAGGAGAGCATCCCTTGTCAGTCTTGTTACTGATGCAGAATAGGGATCAGCAATAAGAACAGAGCAATCAGTGCTGGCATAGTTTTTTGGTCGCTCATGGGCTGGAGAATAGGGCTGTAATGCAGCCATCTGCTTGTGTTCTTAAAAAAGGTATGGATGCCTTACCTTGAGTTGAGCTTAACTCCTAGTGACTACATGGACATATCCATGCAATTCTCATGGTAACTATACAGAAATTGTTTGACATTGCTTTCTGTTGGGATGTTTTATGGGTTCATAATCTAGTCACCTGCCCTGGAATTCACTGCTTATCTCTTATCCATGTACTGAGCAGACCTAACCTTGTTTACCTTCCAAGCTTAAAACCAGTTGGCCAGCCATAAAACTATACTGAACTCAGTGGAATGTGCTTCTAAAAGGACATGTGTAGAATTATTCTGTTAACTGATTAATTGGGGGAATCAAGCACTATCTTAAAAGAATAATTCTTTCATCCTGCTCTTTCATCTAGCGGGAACTAATTTGGTTATAATGTGTATGTGCCATTTAAACATAAAGCAAAAAATGATTGCTGCAAAAATATTGCATTCATTCAGAGGCAAATCTATGCAAATTTAACAACTAGATTAATGGAATTAAACCAGTTAAATATTTGTAATCTAGTTGCAGTCTGAAGCATCATGATATTTATAAGTATTAATGTATAAAATGTTTTCAAGCTTCAGAACATCTCTGCTTCTATCTGGAAAATATTGGACAGCATGGAATATTAGAGGTCTAGCTTTCTGTTCTGCGGAGTTGTCCTTTCTGCTTCATGCCCTCAGAACTCCAGATTTTAGCTCAGCAGCACAAGCAGATAATTTTAGATTCTTGCCATAGGGATCTCCTGCATTTAACTGGAAATGTGCAGTATTTCACTTATTTCATAATACAGCCAAATTTCATAAAGGTTCTACGTTGACTCTACTGAAGTTTTCAAGGAGTCTAAGCTGAAAGGTTATATAAGCCCCTGGTCCAAGTATATCTCTGTTATCCAGGCATAGCAGACACCTGTACACGATGGATTGGCTACCTTAGTCCACAACAATGCTCAGAAGGAACACATGGTGGTTTCTCCCCAAGAGGAATTTGTTTCCTGAGAGCAGCTAAGGTAAGTCATCCCCAGTTGTCCTGTTCCCCAACACAATCATGGTCCAAAAAAGCCAACTCAAGTGCTGCTAGGTTGGCTGCCAGGAGAACAATTTAAATATCTGTGGAGGGGCAGACTTGGTGTCCTTGTGGACACAAGGAGATTTTCATACACAGACAGGTGGAATATAACCACTCTATCACTGAACATTGAGATGGGGAGGAAATGGATGTACCAGAGCTGTGCAGCAACTTGGATTTCAAGGGGAAAAAATGTTTCTGCACACGTGTTGGATATGTATGTATGTTTGACTGTGGTCCCTGACTTGCCAGTCAATACTTCATGTGACCTTCAGGGACAAAGAAGTTGCCCACCCTTGCTGTAGGTTCTAACTATTTTTCATGTGGAGTAAGTGGTCTAGACATTCAATGTCCCTCCCATGGACTGAAAAAGTTTGCCAATACACCTAAAGTAGAAGGATCTTTTGGGGTGATTTTCAAAAATGGAAATCACCATTGTACTAAAACTGAAAGTGATTCTTTTCCAAGCCAACTTTTCAGAGTTCTCTTTGCCAAGATTGACTGAGATGAATGGGATGGAGTTACAAGAATTCCATCAACTGAACTATTTTCGATTTAGAACCACTATTATCTCCACGTAGAAAGCCACTTTGGTGTAGTGTTTAAGGCATTGGGCTAGAACCCAGAAGACCATGAGTTCTAGTCCCGCCTTAGGCACAAAGCCAGCTGCGTGACCTTCAGCCAGTCACTCTCTCTCAGCCCTGGGAAGGAGGCAATGGCAAACTGTTTTCGAAGAACCTTGCCAAGAAAACTGCAGTCGCCAGGAGTCAACAATGACTGGAAGGCACACAAACAAAAAAACAAATTATCTCCATGTACTTTAAGGGGTGTGGTGGCTCAGCGGGTAAGACACCAGGCTTGTTGATTGGAAGATCGCAAGTTTGGAGGTTCGAATCCCTAGCCCTGCGTGCGGAGTGAGCTCCCGCACTAGCTCCAGCTCTTGCCAACCTAGCAATTTGAAAGCATGCAAATGCAAGTAGATGAATAGGTACCACTTCAGTGGGAAGGTAACAGTGTTCCGCGCGCGTCATGCCGGCCACATGACCATGGAAGTGTCTTCAGACAATGCTGGCTCTTCGGCTAACAAACGGAGATGAGCACCGGCCCCTAGAGTCGGACACGACTGCACAACTGTGCGGGGGGAAGCTTTACCTTTACCTTACTTTAAGGTGGAGACTTTGTAACCTTCTTATGATCTGGGTAGGAGGCAGGTCTCTTCACTGATAATGGGGAAGCTTGCAGTTGGCTGGCTCAGCTGTGGTGCATCTCAAATTGCACTTTAAATTATTTCCATTTTGAAACACTGAACCTCTGAAGAACGTCTGCTTTGGCCCTTCATTCATGTGATTTCTGGGATCAACACAGCTTTTTCACTCCTTCCACCAAGCACTCCTTCTACTTATTATTTCCCAGGTGTTTTAAAAAGCAGAGAGTAGTAACAGCTTGGCACTTACCTTTGTAGCAACTCCTTGGGGGAAAATAACATATAGAACATAAAATCGAAACAAGGTTGAAGGGAACATGGATTCAGTGTCAGTTTTCACATTCTCCATTTGATGATCTTGAGGGAGCATTGATTGGTTCATGATATTCTCAGCATTTCAAGGCTTGGTAGCAATGAAGATGGGCATGAGCTGGCTTCAAACTACCTTTAAGGAATTGGGGAGTAGAGGTAGGGATGGCGTGGAATTGCCCTAAATTTGTTGATGTTGGTGTAATGAACCAAGTGATTGCTAGCTAAGAAGCAATTTTGCGCAATGTTTTGAAACTAGCAATTCCCAAACTAAGCAATTATTCCAGCATGAATATTCTAAACTAACATTTGTTTGTTTTTAAGTTGGTTTTGTTTCCTGTATTGAAAAAAACATTTTTAAAAAAAATATATAGTCAAGCTGCAAGCATTTATTCCAAATAAAAGTGAAACTCACATGCTCAGATGGGGGAAATAAACAAACCCTTGTTCGATCATCACACCACAGACTCATGTATGCAATTAGTTCCAGTTTTTGCAGTGCTGATCTTATGGCATGGGGAACATTCATCCTGTAGCAGAAATGTTAATGAAATAGCTCAGAAAAGAACTGCAGCATGAAAATCTGCTCAAGGATATATTATAGGCTTAAGAAAAAGAAGCCCACAAGTTTTTTTCAAATCTTCCTAGAGATTGTTCTGGGTTTTCTGGGCTGTGTGGCCGTGTTCTGGAACACGGCCACACAGCCCGGAAAACCCAGAACAATCTCTAGGAAGATTTGAAAAAAACTTGTGGGCTTCTTTTTCTTAAGCCTACATTCCAGAACATGGCCACACAGCCCGGAAAACCCACAACAACCATCGGATTCCGGCCGTGAAAGCCTTCAACTATATGTTCTTTCTAGAGGATTTATAATTTTCATTGACCACTCCTTCATGAATATAAGCACTGTCTTTATAATATAAGCTCAGAAATAGATATTGACTTTTTAAATGAAAGTAGGGTATTTTGCAGGGATGCATAATCATTGCCCAACTGCATTTTTAATGTTTTAGATTGGCAGTTCCAGAAATATGAAGTGGACACAATGCTATCAACTGATCCCTCATGCAGCTATATTTTTTGTGTCATGTTGTTCATTGGACCTTGGATTATATAGTAACTGGGCAGAATTTCAATGACAGTGTGTTGTAGCACAACCTCCACTTTGATGAGGGCCAGATACACCACCCAAAATTCTATATCTATCAATACCTACCTACCTACCTACCTACCTACCTACCTATCTACCTATCTCTATCATCTAATTAATATATCCATCTCTCTAGCAAAGGAACTCTGGGGGGTATGCAGAAATAAAAACATCACACATCAATTAAAGAAAAACCAGTATATGACAGACACACATGCCCACTTGGCCCCAGGTCTTCATGGCCTTCCCAAAGGCCAGCAGAGTCAGAAACATGCGTTAAGAAGGTCTTCTTCCTTTAGGCAGGGGTGCATCTCCCTGAGATTTCCAGAAATGATTATCAACTTGTAACTTTCAGTGTGAGAGAAGGGGGAAGTCATTTTATGACTGGAGTGTAATCACTGAGCTTGTTTACTCAAAGACCAAGTGGGGCTATCAGCTCCCCAAAATGTATACCCTTGAGAGAAGTGAGAAGAGTTCTCCCAAAGCCATTCCTTCTGATTCTTGTTCATTATGAATTCCAAATCCTTATATTGATCATGGTATTCTTCTGGGCTGACAGCAAGAATTGGGAGTGGGAGGCAAAGTTTTGAGGTGGTTCTCCTCATTTTCATGGCTAATTCCAGTCAGTGTGGACCATGGGGGCCAGGGGGAGAGCTGAGGCCCCAGAATGGAATCTGCCACAGCACTGTTTGCTGTTATCCCTCCTGTTTAACATCTACATGAAGCCTCTGGTGAAGTCTTCTGTCTCCTGATGATACCCAGTTGGGTACGTCGACCCTGGTCAACCAAGTGATGCTGTCATAATCTTGTCTCAGTGCCTGGAGGCTGCTGAGGTTTGGATGGGGAGGTATAGGCTTAGAATGGCTGCCTGTTTCTGGTTCTTCTGGTATGTCAATTCTGAATGGGGCTGCCCTCTCCCAGATAGAACTGATATACAACTTGGGGGTCCTCCTGAACTTACAGCTTCTGCTCAAAGAGTAGGTGGAGCTGTGGCCAGGAAGATCCTTATCAGGATTCATCTGGTATGCCAATCACAGCCATTTCTGGGCTGGGAGTCCCTTCTCATGTTACCTTCTTGCAGTCATTCAAGCCTTAGTGAAATACCTAATGGACCTTGGGAGCACAGACGAGTCATCAAGACAATTAAGAGAGGAAACAGTGCTCTTACAGAAGAGATTCTTGAATTGAGCAGATGGGGGAGTGTGAAAAAGAGACTCAAGAGTATAACTCTGCCTTAATTACACTAGTCATAGGTTTCACTGTAGAATTACTTTGGTAGGCTTTCAAGATTCTGTTACATTACCGTAGTAGCAATAAAGAACTTTCCAGAAATCCAAGTGATCCTTGTTTCTGGGTTTGCCAGCTTTTCAAGGTTTGAAGTTAATCTTGAAAACCTACCAAACTCACCTTGTGTGGGCACTGCACTATTTCCATGTGCTCTATATGGGGCTACCCTTGAAGACTACCTGGAAGGTTCAGCTGCTCCAGAATGCAGCCATGCAAGCAGTTGTGGGTGTGCCTCAGTTTGCCCATGTAACATCTCTGCTAAACTGGTTACCAGTATGTTTCTGGGTACAATTCAAAATGATGGTTGTTACTTATAAAGTCATTCATGTCACGGGGAACACCTTTCTCCCACTGTTTCTGCCCATCTGGTAAAATTTAAGAGAGTGGGCATGCTCTAGATTCCATCTTTAAAGCAGTGGCATCTACTGGGATCCAGGAGGCATGCCTTCTCTTCTCTGTTCACTTGCCCTCTGGAGCAATATCACCCTTGGGGTTTGAGAAGCTCCAACTCTGCTGTCCCTGAATATCTGGCTTCTGCCCTAGACCCCATTCAAGCAGACACGTGTATTCTGAGCCCATGCCACTGAAATTTAGCTGTAAAATGGTGGTGGCACCAGGTTTTGGCTTCACGTCCTCAAAATAAAGATGTAGGCCTATAGAAGAGAAAGCCCTTCAGGATCCCAGAACAGTCCAAAATTGTGCCATCACAATGCAATGTAGTTGGCATAATTTGGGGGCATTTGAGGTGTGGGTGAGGATGGAAATGGGGATAGTACCTCCCAGGACCTTCTATTGCCTATCAACTCTTCATCTCCCCAAAAACGAAAAAGCAAAAACAAAACAAAACAAAACAAAAACTCTGTTCCAGCCCTTTACAGTGATGCCACCACCTTAGAAGTTCTGTGTCCTTCAAAAAGTCACCTTCTCCTTTTCTAACCCACAGTGTGGTTTGTTTGCATTTGATTTCATGTAATGAATTAATTCAGCCCCTGCAGTTTGTGAACCAGGAGTGAAGGTTAAGAGTGATATGAAAGCCAGACAAGTACAGCTTGCATGCATGGGGTGGGCCTCAAGATTTGATTGAGCCTCACTTCTCCCCTGGATAAAATAGTAATTGCCTGGCAGGATCGATGGTGTCTCAGAAAGACTGAATCAAATTTTGAGCCTCCATCTCCAATATTTGCTTCTTTATTAGCCCAACCTGCCATGCAATAGGGGACCAGCCCAAAATATATGTTGCTACTAATTGCAAGTAGCATGCTCAAGTTTCTAAAAATGTTGAGTTGCACCTTCTATTTATTTATGAGCCCATCATTTGGGAACTCAAGCTACATCTCCACTAAATGGCTTGAGTAGCTTAGGATCCACTGGCTATGGACACAATTCAGTTATTTACATTGCGGGAAAGGGGATAGGTATCCATACCACTTTTTTACCAGCCAAAATTTGTTGCAGGTCAGGCATGTAAGAAGTGAGTCTTTGAGTCACAATTTCTGCCCTTTCTGTGGCAAAACCAGGCATTTACATCTGTTTTCCTTTCTACCACTTTTCCTTATTCTGGTGCCTTGGAAACAAGACGTTTCAGAGTTCCCAGGGAGCATGTTCGTTTTTGACGCTGGGAACCATAGTCCTACCATATCTGAAGAATACCGGCTTGGCCAAGATTTATGATCTGATGGGAAGGTGCTACTTTTGTGAGAACTTTGAATTAAAAAGTAGCTGATTTCCCAAAGAAATACTCATGCTTTTTTTCTTTTTAAGAGAGGAAACAAATCTGCTTTTCAACACTGCCATGATCACCCCATCAGTTTTATTGTCTATTTAAGTGATAAACTCTGCTGCCTTGCAAGACACCGAATAATGAACAGCTGCTCCGACTGATCAAATGCAGAACCAAAGGTGAGATGTTAATTTGTTGCAGAAACGCTTTATTGCTCCTTATGCTGGTGCATAAAACGACAGGGGGGTTCTTGGCACCCCATAATTAGAATAAGTAGGGAGAGAAAACAAACAAGGTGTCTTGTACCTTTAGAGATGTATATTCCAAAGGTTTTTTTTAAATGATGTTTATGGCATTATTAGGTGGTATCATGGAAACCAAAGGAAAAAAACTGTCATTAATCCTTCCTTCCTTCCTTCCTTCCTTCCTTCCTTCCTTCCTTCCTTCCTCCCTCCCTCCTTCCTTCCCTCCCTCCCTCCCTCCCTCCTTCCCTCCCTCCCTCCCTCCCTCCCTCCGTCCCTCCTTCCTTCCTTCCCTCCCTCCCTCCCTCCCTCCCTCCCTCCTTCCTTCCTTCCCTCCCTCCCTCCCTCCCTCCCTCCCTCCTTCCCTCCCTCCGTCCCTCCTTCCTTCCTTCCTTCCTTCCTTCCCTCCCTCCCTCCCTCCCTCCCTCCCTCCTTCCTTCCCTCCCTCCCTCCCTCCCTCCTTCCTTCCTTCCTTCCTTCCTTCCTTCCTTCCTTCCTTCCTTCCTTCCTTCCTTCCCCTCCCTCCTTCCCTCCCTCCCTCCCTCCCTCCCTCCTTCCTTCCTTCCTTCCTTCCTTCCTTCCTTCCTTCCTTCCCTCCCTCCCTCCCTCCCTCCCTCCCTCCCTCCCTCCTTCCTTCCTTCCTTCCTTCCTTCCTTTTCATTCTAGCAAGGCTTGTGACTGCTTTACCTTAGTAGATCCTACGCAAGCAAACAAGCAGATTTCTTTTTTTAAATTTTACTAATATGCTCAAATTCTAACAAGTACACAAAACCACAGGATGCCCTTGCTTTCTTCCATCTCTGAAGCAGGGAGAGGGGGTAAATTCCTGGTTGTAACAGGGTGATGATGCCCATGAGAAAAGGACAGGGGTTTGGTCATTCAGTCAAGGCCACCATCTTTGGTCAAGGCGACCATCTTGACTTTTTTGACACCCCCTCTCCCCAAAGATCTCTCTGGCTCCTTATGGAGTGTCTTTTGCTTAGGAAATAGAGGCTGAAGAACGATGGCCAAGGACAAACCCTTTATGAACTTTTTGCTGAAAATGGAAAAAAATGAAACGGTGGTTTCTGGATTTGCTGATTAAAAAGGGTTGAATATGGGATAGAGGGGAGCTATGTAATGTAATCTTAGAGCAGGAGAAGGGATAATAAGCTCGTTTGTAACTGCTGTAAAGAAGATCAGAAGTTGCTTCTTTAACTATCTTTTTCTTTTTTTTCTTTCTTTATCTGTATTGTTTCTCACACTTTTTCTTTTACCTTCTGTCTTTTTCTTAACTTTCCTTTATATGTTTTCATGTTTATCTTTTATTTATATTACAAAATGATGACCAAGGACTTACATTTAATTTGGGCAGTTTTGACATTTTGCATGATTTGCCTTTTCCAGCTCTTCCCAAAAGATGGTCATGGATGACATCATTGCACTTGTGTTGTGTGATGGGAACCTTAAGTCATATGACTTTGGAGTTTCTACTAAACAGTCTACTCCTTGAGTGTTTTTTAAAATTCAAGTTGGCCTAATACCCATTAGAAAGAAGAGATGATGATGATGATGATGATGATGATGATGATGATGATGGTGAGGCTTTATTGTTTGCCTGAAACAGTTTTGCAAAATGAAATGGGCTTTCAAAATTCAAACTTAGAAAATACATCAGACATTACTGTTATGGAAAAGAAGAAGGTGTTGTTCATTGATGTAGCAATACCTGGATACAATTGAATTAATCAAAAATAACTGAAGAAAATAACACAATATCATGATTTACAAATTGAGGTTGAAAGATTATGGAGGGGAAAAAATCAATTGTCATACCAATTGTAATTGGAGCTCTTGGGGCAATATCAAAAAGTATTCACAAAATAGTAAGAAATTTTAAATTTACTAGACTTGATACTACTAATTTTGCAAAAGACTACTCTTCCTGGGGCAGCAAAGATTTTATGATGAGACTTCCATGATTCTTAGGCCAGGACCTGAATCATTAGAGTCAACATCCAATTGTTTAGACTGTGATATTCATTTGGAATAATAATAATAATATAATTAGACTTGAATATAATGGTTTTGCTTGGCTCAGGTCCTTGTGCTCTCTATTGCTATTTTATTGTCCATGATTTTTTTTTCCTTTTGTTTCTGAGTTTATTTTACTATTGTGAAATACTGGCGGGGAGTTCCTGTTTCTCTCGTACATCTTTCAGTCATTCTGCAGCTTCCCATGCTGCACTTGATCAGCTGAAGTTTTATTTACATATCAAATATTTCACCTTTCCTGTTCCTTTCCCCCCATCATTCCAAGATTGTGCGCAAGGGCAATCATATCTTTCATTGACTAACCCGGAAAAAGGAAGCAGAGTTCTGCATGTCCAACTGCAGAAGGTTTATTCCCAAGCCCGAAGAGAGCCACAAGGCCTTTGAAAACTCAGTTGCATGCACAAAGGACCCTTCAACCCTTATTATAAACGGTTGAAAGTCAAGTATCAGCAATGTACATTCTGTCCCATAGAATGCTACAATTTATTTATTTATTTAATTAATTTTTATCCCGCCTTTATTATTTTTATAAATAACTCAAGGCGGTGAACATACAATGTCTGAAAGGGCTTCAAAACTTGTGGATGATAGACAGGATGGGGCAGCACCCATAAGAAAATTATTCCAGACAAATACATGTAGGGTTTAAAACTAGAGTTCTTTAATTTTAGATTTTTTAAAAAAACAACAACACTATACCTACATCTCTTGAAAGCTCGCAAAATAAAATGAGACAATATTTCCAAGAATAGTTTCACCTTCTGAAAATTGCAAAAACGGATAGATGCAGGCTGGTTTTGTTTGACTGTTTGTTTTTCATCTGGAAACAGTTTTGGTATGGCGGAAAAAAAACGGTTTGGTAACCTCTCCTCATATTTTGTGGATTTTTAAAAGGAAAACAACATTCTACTTTTGCGGTAAGGTTTGGGCTGAGAAATCAGTGAAATGCAATCCACAAATTGCTCAGTACATTATAAGATAGAAAATAATAGAATAGAAAGAACTGTATGAATTTCAAAAAATCTGAAACCTTATCCAGTCTATGCATAGGAAAGGAAAGGTTCCCCTGTGCAAGAACCATGGAGTCATGTGACCCCAGGGGAGACGCCGCTTTCGCAACGTTTTCCTGGCAGACTGTAGATCGGGGTGGTTTGCCATAATTACCTTTCCTCCAGCAAGCTGGGTACTCATTTTACCAACCTCGGAAGGATGGAAGGCTGAGTCGACCCGAGCCGGCTACCTGAGAACCAGCTTCCGCTGGGATGAAACTCCTGTCATGGGGAGAGTTTCAGTTTCAGTTGCAATACTGCCACCTACCACTCTGCACCACACGAGGCTCAATATGCACAATTGCATGTTAATCTATGCATAATGGCATGTTAACCTCCAGGAGTAGAGAAGCAATGGCTGTTTACTTTAGGAGTACCATATCTGGACTGCATAAATTTGGACGGACACAAGGAGGCAACAAACATCTCCAGCAGAGATACTGTACAGAAATCCGTAGTTTGTTGTTGCCATCTTGTGGGCATCTTGAGGATTGCAAATCCTTATTTGGTAGCTCTGTCTACTGTACTTGCTTTGGAACTTTTGGTGCTCTTCCCAAATGTCCACCATTAGGAAATGTCCTCCCCTATTGGACCACCATCAAGTCACAATTTCTTGGGAATCACAACGCCTGCAAATTTTCCTCTGGTTAGAACTTTTGGGGCCAGAAATTCAATCTTTTTGTGGCTGCCTCCTCTACAAAAAAGTATCTCTTATTATTTATTTATTTTATTTATTTATTAAATTTATATTACCGCCCATCTCCCCCATCGGGGACCTTGGGTGGTTCACAATAAAACTATTATGAACCGCCCACAACCGTTCACAATAAAACTATTGTGAATTATTATATGTGTGTGTGTGTATGGAATGAATAGATTGACAAATAGAAGAAATCAACAACAACAATGACAATGTACACAGTGAAATAATTAAATAATAAATGTAGATTTAGATTCAAAGTAAAGTTTTACTGAGTAACTAGGGCCAAAATGTAGACAGATATAGAAGGAAAAGGGAAGTGACATTGCCTCTACACTTAAAATCAAGCAAAACTGGCTAAGAAACAATAAAAATAATAAGTTGATGGAAAAGGAACAATTGTGATGATACCCATGAGTAGAAGCATATAGAGATGGCCTTGAAGAAGGAATTCCACAACTATGATGTAAACATTAGCTTAGTCTGGATGAATGGGGGCGGAGGGGACTAAGATTGCTATACCTTGATTCTCTCTGGTATAAAAGGGAGAGAGGGAATTGGGCTTTCAAGATTCTGTTATTCTAGCCTATATTTATTTATGTATTTAGAAAGTTATATGGCCACCTATCTTACACAAGATAATGCTAGGTGGCTCACAATGATAATATATCAATAAAGTAGAGTTCCAATAGTTCTTGTGGTGTCTGTTTCCTGACCTGCTCTATCTTGAAGAGCTGATACCATGATACTTCCTTATAATTCCAACATTTCAACCAGTTCCCAATGTGTTAGAATGCCCTAACTTAATCTGTTGTTTGAGTTGAGTTGAGTACTGATAAGGCATTCCATGACGACTTCCATACATTATTTTAATCTTTTTAAAATTTAGATTTATTAAAAAATTTACATAAAATAAAAGACAAACCTAAAGAGAAAGAAAGAAAGAAAGAAAGAAAGAAAGAAAGAAAGAAAGAAAGAAGGAAGGAAGGAAGGAAGGAAGGAAGGAAGGAAGGAAGGAAGGAAGGAAGGAAGGAAGGAAGGAAGGAAAAAAATGGAAAAAAATGGAAAAAATGAAAGAAACTAAAGTTATGTACTGGGCCAGCCTCTGCCTCAGGACTCCAGCGAGGAGTCAGCAGATGAGATGCCCCTGTTAAACACCCAGGAGACTGAAGAAGAGGTAGCCCCAGGTCCAAGCCCGGCTCCAGCCCCAGATCCAGTACCAGAGGGGAGTGGAGATGTGGCGGCATCTCAGCCTCCAGAGGCTGAGCAGGATCAAGCCCTGGATCATGGTTTGTCCCCGCCCTCCAGCCAGCAGCCAGCTGCTCCCAATCAGACCCCCAGCTCACCTGAGTTGCCCAAGCAGCAGAGGCGGCAGAGATTAAGGGCTGCCTTAAGGGAGAGACACAGGAGCGCTCGTTTGGCTGCGAGGGAATTACAGAGGCGTGACTGTGAGTGCACCCAGGAGCCAGCCGACAGCTGGGTGCATCAAGATAAATCAGCGGAAGGGACGTGAGCAAAGGCTGTCGAAGCAACGTGCATTCTTGCCGCAACCACTTCCTGTATCTTGCCTTGATTCCTTGGACTCCGGACCTTGTTTTGGACACTTGCTGACCTGCTTGCTACAACCCTTGACCTTGGCTCCGGACTCTCGTTTACCTGCTTGCTCCAATCCTGACCTCTGCTTGTGACTTCTTGATTCTCCACTGGACTATCCCTGAACTTGGTTTATTGGCTTACAACGCACGGTTGGTGAACGAACGTTTGTCTCCTGTTTGCTATCTAGCTGTCAGCCTCTGTGTAACCTGACACCTGAGGCTAGCCAGCACAAGTTATGAAATATAATGACTTCCAACCTTCTCTTCAACAGATATTTACAATCTTATAATCCTTCCTCCCTCTTTGATGTTATACAAGTCCCTTCCGTCCCTCACTTAATCCACATCTTTTTTAATCTTCGAACTCATAAATCATCATATTATTTTTTTCTTCTTTCAGCAAAAAGTCCATATGAGGTTTCTAGTCTTTCAGAAAAGTTTTTCTTGTTTTCTCTCCGACCAAGCAGGTCAGCTTTGCCATCTCAGCAAATTCTGACATTTTCACAATCCATTCCAATACTGTGGGAATTTCATTGTTCTTAAATCATTGTGCATACGATTCCTGCAGTTACTATATACAAATACACAAAACCAATCTACCATGAGTCTTTGCTAGTTCATTGTCCATAAAAAGAGTTCTGGTTTCTTCACAATATTTACAGTATCTTTAAAATCCTTTGCATCGTTGTATGAATTTGCATCCAAAATTTCTTAGCTTTCTCACAAGTCCACCATGCATGATAAAATGTTCCCTCAAGTTTTTCACATTTCCAACACTGGTTGGAAGCACCTTTGTACATTTATGATAAATTCTCTGGTGTCATATAACCAATGATAAAAAAGGTAAAGGTTCCCCCCACACATTTGTGCAGTGGTGTCCAACTCTAGGGGCCGGTGCTCATCTCCGTTTGTTAGCCGAAGAGCCAGCGTTGTCTGAAGACGCTTCCACGGTCATGTGGCCGCATGATGCACATAGAACGCTGTTACCATCCCACCGAAGTGGTACCTATTCATCTACTTGCATTTGCATGCTTTCGAATTGCTAGGTTGGCAAGAGCTGGGGCGAGTGCGGGAGCTCACTCCGTCACGCAGGGCTAGGGATTCGAACCTCCGAACTTGCGATCTTCCAATCGACAAGCCTGGCATCTTACCTGTTGAGCCACCACGCCCCTAATACCAATGATACACATATGTTATTTTAATCTAATGGTTGTATTAACCACCTTTGGATTGGTGTGTGCACTGATGGATGCATATAGTTTTAAATTCTTAAAGAAAAGAATAAAGGAATTGTTTTACATGAATGAAACTATGGCACCAATATAACATACACTGGTCTATAAAGAGATGTTAGTGCTATTTTAAGCTGATTTTATGCTGATTTAAAAGGCAGGCCTATTTGTATGAATCTGGATTTTTTACAAATGAAGTGAGATTGACCTTGGCTGATCTTGGAAGCTGAGCAGGGTCTGCCCTGGTTAGTATTTGGAGATGGAACATGTGGACATTCTAAGGCTGATAGGAAGACTAGGAAATCAGAAAACATCCTGGAAAAAAAGCAATGGAAATCAATTTCCATTGCTATGAAAACTGCTCAGACATGTCCATGTCCATGTCCATGTCCATGTCCATGTCTATGGAGTCCAGCAGTTGAGCTCAATCTGAGAGCATCTTTAGCTTTATTTTATAAAATGGGACATTTCTTACCTTACATTGATAAACATTGACATTTATAGCAGCTGGGATTAAGATTGTTCAAAGAACTTGTTCAACTCTTGAACAAAAAGATCCATTTGGATTTGATCACAATACTTTTCAGAAATAGGAAGACATAATGTGAAGACACAATTGCTAGGGAAAATTGACCTCTCAGTTTGTTTGTTAGCATTCAATGCTTCATTGCATCATCAACATTACCCATGGAAATAAAACAGAATCCAAAGGCATACATAATGACTGCAATTCCACATCCAGTTATTGAAACTGTATTTGCCAGCCTGCCAAAAACATCCCCATCAAAAAAGAAAAGAGTAGACAGAGTTGTTTGCTATAGCTGAATACCATACAATAGAAAAGATGCACATTTCTGTAATCAAAGAACAATTACTTTCCTATTCACAGTCAACCTGTATGTTCCCAAAGTAAGGCAACAGCGGCAAACCTTTGTGATGTACGGAGCCCAAAATGACAGCTACAGCCATTCTGGAGAGTCTAGGGTAAAAATGCTTCATAGACTGGTTCTTTCCTTTTGTAATATTTACTCAAGAGAAAGCCCATCTTGAGAAATGATAACAAGGGTTCCTTCTGTGTGAGATGAGAAATGAAATTGTAAGAAAATGTGGAGCTGAAAATGAAAGAGTGGTAATGGGACAGAAAAAGGGGAAAAAGTAGAGAGAGAGAAATGTAAAAAGGAAATAGAAAAGATTATTTCACACAAGATACAGTTAGATTAATTAATTCCATTCATGACAACATTTGAATCCACAGGTGGGATCTTTAAAAGACAGGCACTTTGGCAAGTTGCTGCAAATCGCCCCCCCCCAAAAAAAACCACACAATTTTATTTCTTCCACACAATACAAAAGCAAAATCAATATACTGTTTGCTTCTTCCTCATAATATTATTTTACCCTGTATGTATTGTCTGGTTGTTTATAAAAGTTCCTATCAGTTCTTATGAGGAGGAGTTGCAAAGCCACCAAGCTAAACCACCCATTGGAAGTCCTGAAGTCCAGGGAAGTGGGAGGTGTGGTAAGACAATTCTTGCAAGTGTGGAAGCCAACTGGCCACAACTTCCACAGAACTGCAGAATTTCAAAGAAAATACTAGTTTTACAGTGGTTTGAAATATACAACCGTTGAGCTAGAAATAAATCAGCTTAGCTCATGAATGCTGCCAGATCATGGAGATCTGGAACTGGTTTCAAATTAGTACAGTTTTTCTGTGTTCTATCAGGGACTGCCTCACTAAGCATGAGTCTGCTTGTCCAGCCCACAAATCTAGAGGGGGTTCACTGCGGATCCCACCCCATGAGAAGTAAGAAGGATGTTGAACAGAAGACAGGCCTCTTAGCAGTAGCTCTGTTATGGAATGCGGTTTCCCCACTGAACTTTTCAGAAGGCCCATAAAGTCATCCTTTTTCAGCTGGACTTTGGCCCAGAATAAGGTATTGTGGTAATTATCTAGTTTTGTGGCTTTTGTTGCTGTAATGTGGGGCTGCAGGAAGTGGTTAGTTATGGCTACATGCTGTTTGGCACACCGACCCAGAGTCAGTGGGTGGATTTGGTATAAGAAAAGACTGTAAAATAAATAAGAGAGAAATAGATTCCGTGGAAGAGATTGTATTAGACAAATTCATTCTGGAGAAGTCTGTTGGTGGCTACTCAACATGTTGGCTTGATGGAACACTATGGCCATGGGGGACAAAGTTAACCTGAGGCTACTCTTGGATGGTATCAGAATAAAGAAGAAAATTGGACTTCAATATCAGGAGAGAAATCCAAGAAGTAATGCAGGTCTCTGGTCCATGTGCCTGAGAAATGTATAAACCAAAATCTCATGAGGTTGGGCTGAGTTTTGGATGAGAGCGTTCTCAGATTGCTCTTTTGATAGGCTATGCTTCACTGTCTGCCAGAAAGTATATTTTTATTTGCTCTTGAGAAGACGGTGACAAAGGAAACCGTAACCAATTCATCCATCGTCTGAGTAGCAGCTTCTTTAAACTTTATTATTAGATTAAGGAGGCACAGATATGAGAGAATTGTTGGATATTTAGCAAAAGGACTGCTTAACCCTCTATTGCTGATGGGGTTAAATGCATCCTGCCAGCTCAAACAATAATTCCTAAAACTTTTGACCCAGTCTGATACAACTCTTATTTTCTTGGAAGTCTTCAACCATGACAATATGTGAATTCCCATGTGGTCTTTCATAGGGATCCTTAACTACAGTTTATATTTTTGTGGCTACTGGGATCAATTTTACTAGAAATTATAGATAAATTTTACTAAATTTAACCAGGACAACTGAAAGCCCAAGGACAAGTGTTGTGCATGCCAAAAGCTATCTAAGAATTATTTTCTAATGATGTCTATATTGGCAGTATGTAGATGAGCTGGCTGATCTTGAAAAAGTAGCAGGGATAGATCTGGTTAACACTCGGATGGGAGACCACCAGAAAATCCCAGGGTCAAAGGCTAGACTGGAAGATTTGAGAAACATCCTGCAAAAGGTGATGGCAAACCATTTCCATATGTTGCCAACAAAATGACATGGATGTGTTCAGATAATCACAAGGAATTTAGCTCAACTCAGGGGAATCTTTGTTTAACTAAATGCTTAACTAGGAACCCGTTCTATACATTTCATGTGAGACGGGGGAACTGAAGGTGAAAAATAATATTTTCTCTATTTCTGAAAAGACAAAAATGACTCAGTTTCTTTAAAACTACCATTAATGTTACCAGGAGCAATTGTTTCCCATAGGTTTGTGAAGTCTCTTTTTTAGGAACATGGAATTTTCATTCCTATTTCCCCCCTAGATTTCCATGAACTTTTGGGTTCCCACCCTCATCAAAACTTCAGTTCTATACATATCATTGATCCTGATTCTGGGATTGTTTGGGCCATAATTTCAAGTCTGTCCCAAAATTTCAAGTGTGTTCCATAGTTAAGGTATAGAACTAGAAGCAGGGAGTCCCAGGTTCAAGTCTATCCTCAGCTCATGGGTGACTCTGAGCCAGTCCTTCCTCAGAGGGTTGTTGTGCAAATAATCTGAGGAGAAAATGTGATATATAGGCCTTAGTGATTGGAGGAAAGGTGGGATATGAATAAATAAAATACAAAGATTACAACTGGTGAATAATTATACCGCAGGGAAAGCAGCCTGGGAAACCGTTCCCCAGCCTTTAAAATGTGACATAAAAACATGACTGTTTTTACATCCCAATTCTAAATGTGATTAGCACACAGTAGCCTTATCTATATCAAGTCCACCATGCATGGAAGGGCATACAATTGAATGGCCTCCATTTTGACTTTTTTGACCTCTCCTCCACAGATTCTCCTGGTACCTGGCCCCAGCTTCTTTGAATTGAAAACTTTATTTTTTATTTGTTTTTTAAGACCCCATTGGCACTTTATTATTAAAGTAAATAAAAATCAGAACAGCATAATACGTATTTTACGTATCTTCTAGTTGAGCCCTAAGATATAAGCTTTCTCTAGAAATCTGTTTTCACCTATGTTCAGCCTGAATCTTTTCAGAATAAAGGCAAACATTACTGAACACCAGTAGAAACTAAAACAAATAGTACAAAAAACACCAAGAATGTCCTCCCACCACCGCCCCCTTGCCCAATCCAGATAAATGCTGAACCCTTGGAACTGCTTGTAGAACTGAGGCTAGTATAGCTCTTTATATTTTCAATGGTTCTGCTGTGTTTGAGGTTTTTCAGGGTTTTTTTTGTTATAGGAACTGATTTAAACAAAGAACTGGTTACTGCATGTTGTGGGCTATTGTTCTTACTTCACTCACCCCGAATGTAGTCCCACTGCTAATATTCTCAGGGAGCCCTACAAAGGATATACAGGCCTGAAGATTTTCTGCTTCAAAATATTCCCCTTTAATTGCAAATTCAACTCTTGGGGATCATGTTGAACAGTTGAATGATTTCCTTGGCTTTGCCAAAATAAGCTTGACAGCACTCCTGACTTCCCAATTAAAGCTGATATATAGGAAACAGAGGTCAACAGCAAGATTTTGTTTAAAAGAAAGGGTAAAAACAAAGCTGGAAACATTTATTATTCACATATATTTGAATAAAAGAATGATTAAATAGTGGCAACCTGCAAGAAGCAGTAAACAAATTAAAATATTCCCCAAATTTGAGGGGGATTTCAACAGCAGGAATTAGCTGTGCAACACACTTTCCTTATTTATTTATTTGTAAAATTTATATCACCGCCCATCTCCCTCCGCTGGAGGGACTCTGGGCAGTTTACAGTAAAACTTACAAGGGGTACAATAAAATTTACAAGGGGTCTGATGACTTGTGACCCTCCTACCTTTTCCATGATTTCTTCCTGGATGCAATCTGTGAAGACGGACCCCATGCCTTCTGCTACATAGCATCACAACTCCCCATGCAGAAGTTTCCAAAATTATCTTTAAGGATTGTTTTTTGTTGGAGAGTGTGTTTTCTTGCACATGCACATGCAGATCAGCACCAGAGACTAATTAATGACGCCAGTCATTTTAGTAACTTAGTTGCAGTTATATTTGTTACTCAAATAAACAGATATTTACAGTTATCTTCCAGATCCTTGGAAGTGTTACAAATCCACATAGTAAGCAAACAGAAAGCAACAGTAAGCAGCAAGGAGAGAGTAGCAAGCAAGTAAGCAAGATGGGGTGGGGTGACAGAGACGAGACAGAGGGAGAAATAGAAGAAGAAGGAGACTGGAGGACCACCTATCGATTCTGCTACACCTGCTACATCTGCCTCAGAAACCTTATTACCAGAAATGAAAAAGATACTAGAAGTTGTTGCAGCACTAAATAAGAAAATGAATGACTCCACGAAGCAGATGGAAGATCAAATTACATCATTAGACAAAAAGATGGATGACATGAAGAAAGAAATAACCCAAGAGATTAAGCAAGATTTCAAAAAAGAAATTCAAACAGTTAAGGAAGTGGTGAATTCTCTGTCAGGAGAACTTAAAGATACGCAAAACCAGATGCAAAAATTAGAAGTTAAATCAGAATATGCCATTAAAGAGATTGAATATAATTTAGATATCACAGCCTTAGCAGAAATGAGAGAGAAAGAGCACATTTTGAGGCTTAGAGCAGTTCCAGAACAAGTAGATGAAGATGTGAGAGAAAGGATGATTTTTGAATTGGCTAAATTTTTGGAGATAAGAGAACAAGACTTAGATTTGGAGATAGACAAGATATTTAGAGTAAACTCACGTTATGCCAAGGAAAGAAAAGTTCCTAGAGACATATTGATATATTTTGTAAGAAAAGTGACAAAAGAGCAAATTCTGAGGAAACATTATAATACTAGATTAAATATAGAAGGGAAGGAAATAATTGTATTAAAAGAAATCCCCCTGAGAATATTAAGGAAAAGAAAAGACTATTTTTTTCCTTATAGATAAACTAAAGCAACATAGTATTTCATTTAGATGGGAAAAATTGGAAGGCGTATCGTTTACGTTCAAAGGGCAGAGATTCAGAATAACTTCAATTTAAAAAGCAAAAGCTTTCTTAGAGAAATATAAGAAAGAAATGGGTTTACCAGATGCAGAATTGGCAGAAGAAGGAGAAACATCGAAAGATAAAGAGAAGACAGAAGACTTATCTGAGAAGGGAGCTACAGGTGTGGACTTGACAAAGGGATTTTAAAGAATAAAATGTCAATGGAATATAAATATTTGACATGGAACATTAATGGGACTAATTCCCCACAGAAAAGAAGAAAGATATTTCATTTTCTGAAAAAACTGAAATTGGATATAAGTTGCCTACAAGAGACTCATATTTGCAAAAAAGACACTAAATATTTGATTCAAAAACAGCTTGGAGAAGAATTTATTTCAGCTGTATATAAAAAAACTAAGGGGGTAGTTCTATATGTACAACCAAAGTTAAATGCAAAATTGATATTAGCTGATGAAGAGGGTCGATATATTGTAGTAGAAATTAATATACAAGGAACTAAAACATTGATAGTTGGACTTTATGCACCGAATATGGATAAAGGAGTATTTTACAAAAATTTGATGGATAAACTCTTGGACTTAACTTATGACAATTGGTGTTTTATGGGGGATTGGAATGGGGTAATTTACCCCAGACTGGATAGACAGTCACAAAAAGAAATAAAACAAACACAGGGAAAATTGCTGAAAACATTTTTTGACCTGAAAGAGATGCTGGACTTACAAGATATTTGGAGATGCATGAATGGGACTTCCAGAGAATTCACATATTACTCAGAGAGATTTAAATCACATTCTAGAATAGACATGATTTTGATATCTAAAAATTTGATGATGGATATCAGTAAAGTTGATATATTACCTAAGACCCTTTCAGATCATAATCCAGTAATGTTGACTCTTAAAGGGAAACGGAATGTATTTAGATGGAGATTGAATGAGTCATTACTTTGGAATAATGATGTAGTTGATGTATGTAAAAAAAGTTAAGAGAATATTTTCAATTTAATTTGAACAAAGGTACTAATATTCAAACCGTATGGGAAGCCAGTAAAGCATATATGAGGGGTTACTTTATTCAATACAATGCTCAAATGAGGAAGAAGAAACAAAAAAGAATTCAACTGATTTTAGATGAAATTAAGAGTAAAGAGATAGGTTTAAGAGATAAACCAATGGATGATACTTGGTTCACTCAAATTAAATTTTTACAAAAGCAAATATCAATGATATTAACTCAAGAGATAGAGACTCAAATGAAGTCTCCCCCTCCTCAAGAAGCCATCCCTGGACCCTACCATTCTGGACAATTTTCGTCCAGTCTCCCACCTTCCCTTTTTGGGAAAGGTGGTTGAGAAGGTGGTGGCGTTGCAGCTTCAGAGGACCCTGGATGAAGCGGATTATCTAGACCCTTTCCAGTCAGGTTTCAGGCAGGGATTTGGGACGGAGACTGCATTGGTTGCGCTTACGGATGACCTCTGGCGGGAGCGGGATGGAGGTAGTGCATCCATCCTGGCTCTCTTAGATCTCTCAGCGGCATTCGATACCATCGACCATGGTATCCTTTTGGGACGGCTTAGGGAGTTGGGGGTGGGCGGCATAGTTTTGCGCTGGTTCACCTCCTTCCTCCAGGGCCGTTCCCAGTCAGTGCTGGTAGGGGAGGAGAGATCCAGCCCGCGACCACTCCTGTGTGGGTTGCCACAGGGTTCGGTTCTCTCTCCTCTCCTATTCAACATCAACATGAAACCGCTGGGCGAGGTCATCCGACACCATGGGATGAGGTATCATCAGTATGCAGATGATACTCAACTGTATATCTCCATCCCAGGTGAAGTAAGTGATGCAGTCACCACCCTGTCCCAGTGCCTGGGGGCTGTGAGGGCCTGGATGGGGAACAACAGGCTTCAGTTGAACCCTGGCAAGACCGAGTGGCTGTGGATTGATGGCTTAGCGTCTTCTAGGAAATTATCATCTTTGGTTCTCGATGGGGTAGCACTGCCCCATTTGGAACCGGTGCGCAACTTGGGGGTCCTTCTAGACTCACGACTCCTGCTCGAAGAGCAGGTGGCAGTCGTGGCTAGAAGGGCTTTTGCACAGCTTCGGCTTGTGCGCCAGTTGCGCCCATTCCTGGATCGCGATGCCCTCCGAACAGTCACTCACGCTCTTGTCATCTCCCATGTAGATTATTGCAATGCGCTCTACATGGGGCTACCCTTGAAGACTATCCGGAAGCTACAGCTGGTGCAGAATGCAGCTGCGCGGGCGATTTTAGGTGCGCCAAGATCCGCACATATAACACCTTTGCTCTGCGAGCTGCATTGGGTGCCGGTCTGCTTCCGGGTCCAATTCAAGGTGTTGGTTATCACCTTTAAAGCCCTACATGGCATGGGACCAGAATACCTGAGGGACCGTCTTATCCCCATATTATCGACCCGCCCCACCCGATCGTTCAGAGAGGCCCTGCTACGAGCCCCATCAATTAAAGAATGTCATCTGATGGGGGCTAGGAGGCGGGCCTTCTCTGTAGCAGCACCCACACTATGGAACATCTTGCCCCCAGAGTTGAGACAGATCCCCTCCCTCCCGACCTTTAGAAAAGAACTGAAGACCTGGTTCTGCCGCCTGGCATGGGAGGGAGGAAATGATAGTTCCTCATGGGGGTGGTTAATCCCGTAATTTTATAATGCCCTTCTTTTATTAATACTATATCCCACTTGGATTTTTATTTTTTATTTTATATTATATTAATTGTATAAATTGTTGGTTTATATATTTTATATTTTATGCTTTTATCTAATTTTATTTATTGTAAACCACCCAGAGTTCCCCGTTGGGGGAGATGGGCGGTTATATAAATTAAATAAATAAATAAATAAATTTACAAAACAAAAATATTTTGAACATGCAAATAAACCAGGTAGATGGCTAGCCTACAAATTGAGGAAACAAAGACAAAAGAATTTGATTACCAATATTCAACATAAAGGGAAAACTTTGGTGAACAATATGGACATTCAAAAAGCCTTTCATGACTACTATTCTGAATTATATAAAAAACAAGATGTCAATTTAGATGATATTGAAGAATATTTGAGTAAACAAAAACTAACTGTTCTTAATGGTCAACAAAGATTGATACTAAACAATACTATAACAAAAGAAGAATTGGTAAAGGCTTTCAAGAAAATTAGTAGTGGAAAAGCTCCTGGACGGGATGGATTGTCAGCAGCCTACTATAAATGCTTTGAGGATGATTTATGCCTACCTTTGCAGAAGACCATGAATTCTATTTTGGAAACAGGAACCATGCCAGAAACCTGGAAAGAAGCACATATAACACTGATCCCCAAAGAACAGGATTTGACATTAACTAAGAATTACAGACCAATATCTTTATTGAATAATGACTATAAGATATTTACAACGATATTAGCAGAAAGAATGAAAAATATTCTTAAGAATTATATTCATCAAGACCAAGCTAGATTTTTGCCCAAGAGGCAAATCCGAGACAATGTCCGAAATATATTAGATGTAATTGAATATTTGGAACAACAATATGATAAACAAGCTGCCTTTATATTTATTGATGCTGAAAAAGCCTTTGACAACTTAAATTGGCCTTTTATGTTCAAAGTACTGGAAAATATGAATTTTGGAGGAAACTTTATAAAATGGATTAAATCAATATATACTCCACAATTTGCCAAAATAATTGTTAATGGAGAATTTAGTAAGTCATGTGAAATTCAAAAAGGTACTAGACAAGGTTGTCCATTATCTCCACTTTTGTTTATATTGTTATTAGAGGTTTTACTGAGAGATATTAGACAGGATGATGGTATCCATGGTATCAAAGTTAAAAAAGAAGTTTATAAACTAAGAGCCTTTGCAGACAACCTAGTCATTACTTTGGAGAATCCACTAGATGAAATTGAAATTTTAATACAGAAATTAAAAGACTTTGGGTCGCTAGCAGGGTTCAAAGTGAATTTACAGAAGACAAAAGTTTTGACTAAAAATATGGACCATCATCAACAAGAGAAATTGAAAGAAATAACAGGATATTCAATGGAAGAAAAAGTAAAATATTTGGGAGTATATTTAACAGCTAAAAATGTTAAGTTGTTTAAGAAGAACTATATTCCACTTTGGATGGATATTAAAAAAGATTTGGACCATTGGGAAAAATTGCAATTATCATTATTAGGTAGAATTTCAGCAATTAAAATGAATGTTTTGCCAAGAATTTTATATGTTTTTCAAACACTACCTATATTGGCATCAGTAGAACCTTTTAAACAATGGCAGCGAGATATTTCCAAGTTCATTTGGCAAGGGAAAAAACCAAGAGTAAAATATAAAGTTTTGCAAGACTCTAAAGAAAGAGGAGGATTTGAACTCTAAAAAAGAGGAGGTCTGCCGGATTTGATATTATGCTGCCTGTTGCTTGGTTTGGATTAAAGAATGGATAGTTTTGAAAAATGAAAAATTATTGAATTTGGAGGGACATGAACTAAGATATGGATGGCATGGGTATTTGTGGTATGATAAAGTTAAAGTTAATGTAGATTTTAAAAATCACTATATTAGAAGATCCTTGTTAAGAATTTGGAAAAAATATAAACTAACTTTATGTTATAAAAGACCTTTATGGATCTCTACTCAAGAAGCATTCTATAGAACAGAAGTAAGAATTAAAGATAAATGGTTAACCTATAAAGATTTTTTTAAAGAAAGAACAAGGACAATATATAATTAAATCAATAGAAGAATTGGCATCAGAGGGATATACTTTTCAATGGCTTTCATATATGCAACTTGTAGAGAAATTTAAATCAGATAAGAAAGACTTTGAATTTGAACAAACCAAATCAGAATTCGAGATACAACTATGTGAAGCTGATGATCATCTAATTGTAAAAATGTATAAACTATTGTTAAAAGGTGAAATGGTAGAGGAACAAGTTAAAGATTGTATGATTAAATGGGCTAAAATATTGGTTATAATATTCAAATGCAACAATGGGAAGATATGTGGACTAAAGGACTAAAATTTACTTTGTGCTATAATTTAAAAGAAAATTTTTATAAGATGATGTACAGATGGTATATGACCCCACAAAAACTCTCTAAAATGTATGGGAATGTTTCCAACTTATGTTGGAAATGTAAAAAAAAAGAGGGGTCTTTTTACCATATGTGGTGGACATGTGAGATTGCAAAGAAATTTTGGACTCAAATACATTTATTGATGCAAAATATAT
This sequence comes from Charina bottae, assembly GCA_023362775.1. Classification (NCBI taxonomy): domain Eukaryota; kingdom Metazoa; phylum Chordata; class Lepidosauria; order Squamata; family Charinaidae; genus Charina; species Charina bottae. The sequence continues at coordinate 4,852,218 of JALMGJ010000029.1, read as the reverse complement.
TACAAATTCGAGTCCCATTTAAATCGGAATTATTTTTGTTGGGAATAATAGAAGGACAATTTGGGAAGCAATTTACAAGAATTATGCAATATATGATTACAGCGGCAAGACTTATATATGCACAAAATTGGAAAAATCAGATCTTGCCTACGATACAAGATTGGATGTTAAAATTGATGGATATGGCAGAGAATGATAAATTGACATGTTTATTAAAAGAAAATTCAAATTATTATTTTCTTAAAGAGTGGAAACCATTAACTGACTATTTACAAGATGCGGGAGGAGCAAAGCTTATATGGGGAATTGAAGATTAATATATATATATATATTGATATAATAGACAAGAAATGTTTTTTAATGTTTTATATAGACCTAGCATGTAAGATAAAATTGTTAAATTACTATGACCAGAGACAAATCGGAAGTTGACTAATTTCTATGTTTCATCTTTATCTTTTTTCTTTTTGCTTTACTACACTTTTTTACTCTCTTCCTTTCTTTGATTTGTATTTCCATTTTCTTTTCTGTTTCAAACTTTTATCTATGTAAATTTAAAAACTAATAAAATTTATATAAAAAAAAGAAAAGAAGAAGTGCTTGCTGGATCAAATCAAAATCTCTCCAATTTGGCTTTCTTTACAAGAATCCAAACAACTAAACTAGTCAGTGATTCACCTATGCGGCAGTCAGTTTGGCAGTTTTAGACTCTGGATGTCAATCAAATCATCAGAAGAGGTTGCATATAGTTTGCCCTCATCTCATGGTAACTCATGGCTAGGAGGCGGGCCTTCTCTGTGACAGCGCCCATGCTATGGAACAGCTTGCCCCCAGAGTTGAGACAGATCTCCTCCCTCCCGACCTTTAGGAAAGAACTGAAGACCTGGTTCTGCCGCCTGGCATGGGAGGGAGGAAGGGATAGTTCCTCATGGGGGTGGTTAATCCTGTAATTTTATAATGCCCTTCTTTTATTAATACTATCTCCCACTTGGATTTTTATACTTATTTATTATATTAATTGTATAAATTGTTGGTTTATGTATGTTTTATCTAATTTTATTTTGTTGTAAACCGCCCAGAGTTCCCCGTCGGGGGAGATGGGCGGTTATATAAATTAAATAAATAAATAAATAAATAAATAAATAAATAAATAAATAAATAAACTCAGAATTATGCCTTCTCCATCTATAAATCACCCAGATCTCAGTTAAAATAGATCTTTTTGAACAGGCCTTTGATTGATGAGGATTTAATGTATGGTTAATGATTTTGGCTTTATTTTGACTTTTCTTACATGACGTTTTGATTGCAAACCGTTGAGTTCCTTCAGGAGTTAGATGGTATAAAAAGTCAAATGAATGAATGAATGAATGAGTGAGTGAGTGATTTATCATGGGCAAAGGCCAGCCACTTAAAATAGCCTATAAGCACTAGAATGTCCAGCCAATATATATACATAGTAAAACAAAGAGGAAAATAAAAGCAGTGGGAGATTATGTGCCACAACTGCTGAAAGACATGGATTGACAGTTTTGCTGGTGACCATTCTGTTGCTGCATTCAATATTTTACTGCCATATAGGCAGTGTCAGGTTTCCTGCCTGCAAATAAAAAGGTAAATGGTAACACATTTGGGTGGCCTATAAAGTTTGCTAATGGAATATTTACAGCTTGTGTGTGTGTGTGCCTTGAAGTCAGCCCTGACTCCTGGCAACTGCCTGGACAAGTCCTTGCAGTTTTCTTGGCAAGATTTTCAGAAGTGGGTTGCCCTTGCCTTCTTCTTCCTGGGCTGAGAGAGAGAGGGACTTGCCCAAGGTCACCCAGCTGGCTTTGTGCCTAAGGCAGGACTAGAACACCCGGTCTCCCAGTTTCTAGCCGGGTGCCTTTAACCACTACACCAAACTGCATAGATCCCTATAAAATTTGTAGCATAACTCTAACTAATGTCATCTCATTGTCCAGTTTGGGCAATGTGCATAGAGACATTAGACATTCCAAGGTGTTTTTCCAACAGGGAACTGTTAGGCAGTACTTGGCTCAACAGTAGTGCCTATGAGAGGGATCTAGGTGTCCTGGCAGGCCACCGCTTAAGAATGAGTCAGTATTGTGCTGCCAAAAAAGCTGCCAAAAAGCCAACATAGTTCTGGGCTGCATCAACAGAGGGATAGTATCAAGATCATGGGAAGTGATAGTACCGCTCTATGCCACACTGGTGAGGCCACAGTTGGAATCCTGCATCCAGTTCTGGTACCAGAATACAAAAAAAGATGCTGAGGCCCTAGAAAGAGTGCAGAGAAGAGCAACAAAGATGATAAGGGAAGCTTGTCAGAGGGAGATCCAGCCTGGAAACAAGGAGGAATTTCCTGACAGTGAGAACTCTTAAGCAGTGGGACAGCTTGCCTCCCGGAGTTGTGGGTGCTCTATCACTGGAAGTTTTCAAGAAAAGATTGGACAACCATTTGTCCGAGATGGTATGAGGACTCCTGCCTTGGGCAGGAGGTTGGACTAGAAGACCTCCAAGGTCCCTTCCAACTCTATGACTCTATGACTCTATGACTCTATGACTCTATGACTCTATGACTCTATGACTCTGTTTCTAAAGATATAAATGACAATATACCTATGTCCTGAATTAGTGGTTGCTCATATAGATATAAGACAGTGTGATAAGCAAGATGTCTACTTTGTGAGTTTTAACTAAATTGAATTTAAATGTCAATTGCACCTTGGAAGAAATTCTGGCAGAACAAGAATAATTATTTCCCCTCTCTATCTTAAAGGTAAAGGTTCCCCCCGCACATTTGTGCAGTTGTGTCCGACTCTAGGGGCCGGTGCTCATCTCCGTTTGTTAGCCGAAGAGCCAGCGTTGTCCGAAGACGCTTTCACGGTCATGTGGCCGGCATGACGCGTGCGGAACGCTGTTACCTACCCACTGAAGTGGTACCTATTCATCTACTCGCATTTGCATGCTTTTGAATTGTTAGGTTGGCAAGAGCTGGAGCTAGTGCGGGACCTCACTCTGCACGCAGGGCTAGGGATTCGAACCTCCGAACTTGTGATCTTCCAATCGACAAGCCTGGTGTCTTACCCGCTGAGCCACCATGCCCCTCTCTCTCTATCTTACTTGTTTGCAATAGTTTTCTTTAGGTCTGAGCAGATTCTTCTGCATGAAATACAGTGAGTTCAAAGGGGGCCTTTATTTGTTTGTTTGTTTGTTTATTTATTTATTTATTTATTTATTATTTATTATCCCGCCTTTATTATTTTTATAAATAACTAAAGGCGGCGAACATAACTAATACTCCTTCCTTTTTTCCTTTTCCCCAGAACAACAGCCCTGTGAGGTGAGTTGGGCTGAGAGAGAGGGACTGGCCCAAGGTCACCCAGCCGGCTTTCATGCCTGAGGCGGGACTAGAACTTTCAGACTCCTGGTTTGCTATTGGCTCCTTCCTAGGGCTGAGAGACAGGGACGGGCCCAAGGTCACCCAGCCGGCTTTCATGCCTAAGGCAGGACTAGAAATCTCGGTCTCCTGGTTTGCCATTGGCTCCTTCCTAGGGCTGGGAGACAGGGACTGGCTCAAGGTTACCCAGCCGGCTTTCATGCCTAAGGCAGGACTAGAAATCTCGGTCTCCTGGTTTCTAGCCCAGTGCCTTAAGCACTAGACCAAACTGGCTCTCTCTCAAAGGGGGGCTTGAGGAGTTAACTTGCCTAAGTTCTTTGCTCTTCTGCTGTTTTTTGAGGTCATAGTGATGGCTGCAACCATACCTTTTATTGTAATTCCTCTGTCCCATCCCTCCCTCTGCACCAAACTGGGGGAAACATTGCTTTCACTCAAATTTAGTTACGTGGTATCCTGTGAAGCCAAATGAGAGGAAGAACTGCACGGAGTGGACAGACTAGCACATTGTAGAGTCTGATGCTGATACAGTGAAGGAACTTTGTAATAATAAAATCAACAATTGTTTCAAGGCTTATTAACAGGTTAAGAGGTAGGCTGGTATTCCATATTAACCTTTCATTGAAATATATGACGATTTCTTCCACTGGGGTGCAAAAGTGTAGCTTGGGCTGCCTACGGGCCACCACATCCTTTCATGATCCCCAGAAACCTGCACAGCAGATAGGACCAACATTTGGGGCTGTGAGTGTCTTCAGCCTTGAAGAAGTTCTACACCTCTGCCTTTTGACAAGACTGGTTGGAGGCATCGTGTTATCTGTAGAGCAAGATGGCATTTCCACACTCCACGCTGTGATCCAGGTATTAAACAGGCTAGCAGTTGGATCCTTTTTTTAACCACTAGAGTCCTCCACTATTTCAAAGGCACCAGGCAAGACTGGAAGGGCATAATTTCTCACTCAACACTATGCCACTGCTTCTACCTGCCTCTGTGTTGCTCTAGAAGGAGCCTGTTGCTTTTTTAACTTTCCAGTTTATGTTATCCAACAAATTTACATCCAGATTTTTCAGTTTAAAGTCCAGATTAGACCTGGAAACAAATGGAAGTTGTATTTATTTTCTCAACTTTACAAGGTGACCAAGACATCTTGGCTATTTTTCTATAATGTTTTAAACTTACAGCTGCACAGGGCGATGATCTTCCTGTGTTCCCTTTCTGGGGCTTCCTGATTTGGGGGGGTCAACTGGGCAAGCCCAGAAATAGAAGAAATATTTACTCTTCAGAGGGTCAGCACTGCTGTATGCATGCCAGACTTTTACGAAGTTTAATAAGGGGGGGAAATCAAAGAGTTCCCCCAGTCACGGTGTAGAGTTGGACTTTCTTCCAGCTAGTATTTAGTCTACCATGGAATCAGGGTAGCAAAATTCTCAAAGAGATCCCAAGCAGCGGTTGAGGAACTCTTTTTAATTTCAATCCTGAAGATCTATGAATTTAAGGAATCATTTCAGTCCATCCAAGAGGGTTGCTGGCTCCGCTTATATACCCTGCGAAAATGAGAAGTCTCTAATATCACTTTCTCACCAAGCAATCGCAATGTGAACAGCATGATGGCAATAATAATCTTCCCTTCTGAGAACTTACATCACAGATAAAGAGCAAACCAGGATTATTTGTGGGCTTTATACTATATAACACTTCTTATGCTCCCCTCCTTTTTTGTCCCCTCCCTCCCTCCCTCCCGCCCTCCCTTCTCCTGCCCTAAACCAGTGCTTCCCAAACCTGGGTAAATTACCCAAAATTGGGTAAAAGTGGTTTTTCTTTGGGTAACGACACATGAAGCTGTGTTTTCTCTTCTTGGCGATCACTTGTAGCCGAGTAAGATTGTCTTCCAGGGGTAAGTTCGTAACAGTGGATCCATAAGTGGCTGTAAAGGCTAATTCTGGATCCGCACAACCTCCCACAATGAGGGCATAGGTTTCCAGGTGGGATACGGTCACGATGAGGGTTTGCTTGATGTGCCTTCCTCTTAGCTCGTTTCTCCCTTTCGCCCTGTACTCGTGCTTCTTCAAAGTCCGTAGCGCCTTTAACAAAGGCTGACCTCCAATTGAAACGCTCATGAGTTAGGGCTTCCCAGTTCTCGTAAATAAATTGAGCTTTTATTTTCAAGATATAATTAAAATACAAAAAAGAAAAAACTATAGAATAGATAGAAAACAGAACTAAAGAAAAAAGAACAAACTATAAAAATGTGAATAGAAAGAGAAGAAACAAAAGGTGACTTCCAACTTTTTCCGATACAGATACAGGTAACTATACAAATCTAATCTCTTACAATTAATTAATCTATCATAACATTATTTCTATTACAACAAATAATTTAATCTCTAAAACCCAAAATCAAAACATCATTTTTTTCAATTACAAGCAAATATTCCAAAAGTGGTTGCCAAATTGATATAAATGTAGAAACAGAATGCTCTCTTATTAAAGCTGTTAATTTAGCCATCTGAGCCAAATCCATTAATTTAACAATCCAATCTTCAACTGTAGGTACTTGTGGATCTTTCCATCATTGTCCATATAGCAATCTTGCAGCCGTGATCATATATAGTAGCAAAACTCCATGTTGTTTCTCTAATTGCTTTTCCATCAAACCTAAAAGAAAAAGTTCTGGATTTCTTTGTATATTTACTTTAAGAATCTTCTGAATAATAATACATACTTGTTCCCAGAACTTTTTAGCCTTCTCACAAGTCCACCAAAGATGATAAAAGGTTCCTTCGTCCTGTAAACATTTCCAACAGACATTAGTTACACCACTATACATTTTTGACAACTTATCAGGAGTTAAATACCAACGATACATCATCTTATAGAAATTTTCTTTCAAATTATAATTCAGCGTAAATTTCAAACCTTTCGCCCACATATTCTCCCATTAGTCCAGCATGATATTATATCCAAAATTCTTAGCCCATTTGATCATACAATCCTTAACATGTTCATCTTCCATATTCATCTGTAACAAGATCTTATACATCTTAGTAATAACATGATCATCATTTATGCATAAATCCATTTCAAACTGTGTTATTTCATTGACAAATTTATATTTCTTTTTGTCTAGTTTAAAACATTCCACCAATTGTATATAGGTGAACCAATGACATGTAAATCCATCAGATTCTAACCTTTCTCTTGTTTTAATTTTTGGTTTACCCTCTTCAAACTTTAACAGGTCTTTATATTTTAACCAGCTTATTCCTCCACATTCTCTCTTCTGATCATTGCTTCCTGAGGAGACAGCCATAATGGTACATTTGGAGACAATCTTACCTTATATTTATTCCAGATTCTCAATAAGGCATTTCTAATAAAGTGATTATTAAAATCCTTATTAACTTTGTCATACCATAGATAAGCATGCCACCCGAATCTTAATTCATGTCCTTCAAGTTGTAATAATTTCTTGTTCTCCAGAGTAATCCATTCCTTGATCCAAAGCAAACAACAGGCATCAAAATACAAGTTCAAATTAGGTAGACCCAGACCTTCTCATTCTTTGGCATCTTGTAACAATTTATATTTAATTCTTGGTTTCTTGCCTTGCCAAATAAATTTGGAGATATCTCTCTGCCATTCTTTAAATGGTAAATCTGTTGATAGAATTGGTAAAGTCTGGAAAAGAAATAACATCCTAGGCAAAACATTCATCTTAATCACAGATATTCTTCCCAAAAGAGACAATTGTAATTTCCCCCATCTTATCAGATCTTTTTTTACATCATGCAATGGGATGTTGTTTCAGGGCTTCAATGCTGATATTAAAGTTTTAAAAATTAGCTTTGAGAGTATCTTTGAATCTCTTTTGCTGTCCACCAATATTCCATTTTCCATTCTTAAGTTGGGAGTAAAGTAGCTGCTTTGGAAGACGATGGTCAGGCATTTGAATAACATGGCCGGTCCAGCGAAGTTGATGTCTTTGAATCTCTTTTGCTGTCCACCAATATTCCATTTTCCATTCTTAAGTTGGGAGTAAAGTAGCTGCTTTGGAAGACGATGGTCAGGCATTCGAACAACATGGCCGGTCCAGCGAAGTTGATGTTGGATGATCATTGTTTCAACACTGGTGGTCTTCACTTCTTCCAATACACTAACGTTAGTCCGCCTATCTTCCCAAGTAATTTGCAGAATTTTTCGGAGGCAGCGTTGATGGAATCTTTCAAGAAGTTGGAGGTGGCGTTTTTTAGAGGGTCCATGTTTCACAGGCGTACAATAGGGTTGGTAGTACACTGGCTTTGTAAGCAAGCATTTTGGTCTCCCTGCAAATGTCACGATCCTCAAACACTCTACGCTTCATTCGGGAGAAAGCTACACTCGCAGAGCTCAGGCGATGTTGAATTTCAGCATCGGTGTCAGCTTTTGTAGATAGATGGCTGCCAAGATAAGAAAAGTGGTCGACATTTTCTAGTAAAACACCTTTAAGCTGGTAAAGTGTTTTACCTACATTGCATAAAAAGGACTTTCTGGGTAAGCAGTTTTGGGTAATGAAGGGAAAAGTTTGGGAAGCAGTGCTGTAAACAATAAGCAAGTTATACAGTCTTTGAACAGGAAAAGTGTCTTCTCCCCAGCGGTAAAGATCAACCATTAATTTATAGTGCAATATGGGGAGGTGATTAATGTAAAAATAGCCCAGCTAGCTACAATGTGTCTTTCCTGATAAGGAAAGAAATGTTGGAGGAAGTATCACCTTGGTTTCATTTCTCTGGCAACGTGCATGCAGTAGTCTCCAAGTCAGAAGTTTTCTCAGAACTTATATCATTTTCATGGTGATTTGAACCTGCAAATTGCAATTCCTCATATTTATTCTTGTTGGCAGTAGAAGCCAATATATCACTGAACTGGTACAATGACAAACTGGCCTGACATTAGGAAGAATGTTAGTAGTGAGAGAAGGGTCAAGGTTTTTCCGAAGCTCCTAAGTTTGGTTGATACCTTCTTCAAAATTAGGAGGTAGAGTGGCCTATACCACTTTGGACCATAGCTGAAGAGGGCTTTTTATAAAGTTTCCCAATATGAAAAAGAGCAAATAAAAAAAAATGTTGCTTCAAGAAAATAATCTGTAGTCCATTATGTTCTATGCTCTGCTAGCTTTTTTCTTTCTTTTTACTGTAAGTGCATTTTTTTTCAACATCTTGGCATAGTGTCTGGCTAGAAACCAGGAGTCTGTGAGTTCTAGTACCACCTGAGGCATGAAAGCCGGCTGGGTGATCTTGGCCGGTCCCTGTCTCTCAGCCCTAGGAAGGAGCCAATGGCAAACTAGGAGACTGTGAGTTCTAGTTCCGCCTGAGGCATGAGAGCCGGCTGGGTGACCTTGGGCCAGTCACTCTCTCTCAGCCCAACTCACCTCACAGGGTTGTTGTTGTGGGGAAAATAGGAGGAGGAAGGAATATTAGGTATGTTCCCTGCCTTGAGTTATTTATAAAAATAATAAAGGCAGGATAAAAAAAAATCTAAAAAAAACATGTAAATGTGAATGCCTCTTGTCTTCTTTGACTCCCCCATGGATTCCCCTGAAAGTGATCTTAATCTGCCATCATAGTGGAGGAAAGGAGAAGAAGGAAGGAAAGTCTGAATGGGAGGGCCTAAGAATACCAGTCTTCCAATCAGGGAAGAACAAAGCAGAAGCGGAAAGAGGAACCAAGAAGGAGTCCTTCATTGTTGTCTCTACTCCTAATGCCCCTAATGTGGGCAACTGGAGAAGTGGTCCAAACGTGTCCACACGCAATGCACATGAAAAATTGGGAGAGCTTTGCTTGTACCACAGTGGTTGCCATCTTGGCTTTTTGGACCATACCCTATGGACACCCTAAGTGGTCCAGAGAGTTGAAGCTTCTGGAGCTGCTTTTCCAATAATATTGTGAGTGTGAAGGAAACTGGGAAGGTAGATCTTCACCATTTTGCAGGGAAAGCTTATAATGAAATATTAAACTCACACCAGGCATGCAGGCTAAGCCTGTGTTTCTCAACCTTGGCAACTTTAAGATGTGTGGACTGCTGGCTAGGGAATTCTGGGAGTTGAAGTCCACACATCTAAAAGTTGTCAAGGTTGAGAAATACTGGGCTTAGCAATACAAAATGGTTCCCTTGAAGAATTGGTATGGGAACAGCTATCACACAATTCTTGCACTGTAGTGTAGTTGTTGTATCACAGAGGGGTGATGCTAAGTATACTAAGTGTGAGAACAGGAACAAACATAACTAGAAATATGTGAAAATGACAGAATCTTGTGACAGTCAGCTTATCCAGTGTCAGGATAATTCTGTCGTTAGTCTGCAAACAACAGATATTTTAGACATGGTTAGTGTTAGTAATGTGTTTGACCTTTCCTGGCCTTTCTGCATTTCATTTTCCTCTGACACCACAGTTTTCAACCCTTCTCTCTCCCCAATTATCTATCAATATACTCCTAAAATGTTCTATATTTCAGGAAGTGGCTTGTACTAAATGAAAGCTTATAAGCATCAAATGTTGGGATTTGCCACCAGACGTTTTATGGTTGCTGTTGGAAGAGACATGCCCCTTCTGGAAATAGAAACACATGACATCTGCTTCTTGAATTATTATTTTTGGCTAGGAAATGTCAGAACGCGACTTATTATATCAGCCTTCTCCTAGGAGATGATATCGATTCCCTAGAAACAAATAACTATGTATTGTGCAATTAAAATGTTGGATGCTTCATTTCATTTCTGCTGTTAACAAGGCTGTCAGGAATATTAGTTGCTGGAGTTTTGGCTTGATTCAGTAGCAAAATGATAACAAATATATTATATATATAGGCTTCCCATACATGTATATAAAATTTTACACAGCACTTTCTATAAAGGATGATCATGTATCATTGTTAATCGTCTGTATATAATTTACATCTGTAAGCAACCCATTCAATAGTCATAAGTAACATCAGGTCCTCTATTCACTAATTGGGGCCATCCATTTATCTTTCCAAGATGGAAGGACTACTCTCTTATTGATAAGACAGGCATGGAGAATCTGTTTGTTCAGCCATCAGTTTCCACATAAGAGGTATATAGTTCCAAAGAATACGTATGCCTGGAAATATCAAAACTTATCTCAAAGTCAAATAAATAAATAAAATGACTTTTTCCCAGAGTACAATTTTATTCTACAATAATTTTTTTGCAAAAATGTATGATTTAACGAAGTGCTATTCTCATTGCATCTCCAGCAATTTGATGGTTTACAAGTATATTCCATTCTTCACATTTACTTTTAACTAAAATTGGATATAGCTAATAACTGGTAAAAAGAGGAAGAAAACGTGGAGGCAGTGACAGACTTTGTATTTCTAGGTGCAAAGATTACTGCAGACACTGACTGCAGCCAGGAAATCAGAAGACGTCTACTTCTTGGGAGGAGAGCAATGGCAAATCTTGATAAAATAGTTAAGAGCAGAGACATCACACTGACAACAAAGGTCTGCATAGTTAAAGCAATGGTATTCCCCGTAGTAACCTATGGCTGTGAGAGCTGGACCATAAGGAAGGCTGAGTGAAGGGAGATAGATGCTTTTGAACTGTGGTGTTGGAGGAAAATTCTGAGAGTGCCTTGGACTGCAAGAAGATCAAACCAGTCCATACTCCAGGAAATAAAGCCAGACTGCTCACTTGAGGGAATGATATTAAAGGCAAAACTGAAGTACTTTGGCCACATAATGAGATATGATGAGATATAATGAGATATGATATCATATCCTGTGATATGATGCAGTGAAATGCAATACAGTGTAATACTTATTACAACCAAAAAATCCCAATTTTGTCATACATACCACCTTGAGTACTATGACCAGTTCTAGGCACCACACTTAAAGAAAGATTTAGACAAATCGGAACAGGTTCAGAGAAAGGCAACAGAGATTACCTGGAGGCTAGAAAGTAAAGAGCTGGGCATGTTTAGCTTTGAGAAAAGACCACTGTGCTAGGACTCTTCAAATGCCTGAAAGGATGTCACCCCAAAGAAGGTCAACACCTGTTCTGTCTCATTCTGAGTGCAGGAAACAGAATAATAGAATTACAAGTGGGTGATTCCCAATGAATCTTAGAAAAAACATTCTAGCAGAGTCATTTGACAATGCAGCCAGTGACCCAGAGGATGTGGATGTGTTCTTCAGATGTATTCAAGTGGAGGCAGGACAGCCATTTCTCTTAGATGCTTGAATTGAGCAGGGACAGGGGTGACTCAGTGGCCTTTTCCAACTCCATGATTCTGTTTCCTCCTTTGGTTGCAACTTTTGGAGGTGTAACCTTTGCTAAATATGAGGCTTCCAACTAATATGGAGCACCATCACATTAATAAATAAAAGATCTAGACAAAGATGACTGGATATGATATTGGGAACACATTGCATTATTCTTTGAACTCTAGGTTGCCCATCCCCCCACAATAGTTTGTGGCTATGATGGAATGGGAAACATCTAAGACATGACTACAATTGGAATAGGTTCTCATCTCATTACATTAAAAGCATGCCTCATTTATTGGAGTCTGCTCAAACCTGTTACCTCACAATCAAAGACAATAAGTAGTTATTGTCCAACAATAACTTATTTGTCCAAATAAGTTATTTGTTCCAACAGGAGGAACAAAATCATACCCAGTCAAAAGGTATCTCAGCAGTAGTTCTAAGATTTGTAATCCAATCTACCTTTCAAGAGACTTCATCCTCTCCCCACCCCCAGAAGCTTTATCCCTGTGGTTAGCCTAGCATTAAACCTGACTGAAAGGTCATATTTACAAGGGTGGCAGAGCAAGGGATGGAGGATTCCTCAGAAGAGTAACTCCATGAAACCTCCAATACATGCCATCTTAAAATTTGGTCTAGTGCTTAAGGTGCTGGGCTAGAAACCAGGAGTCTGTGAGTTCTAGTCCTGCCTTAGGCATGAAAGCTAGCTGGGTGACCTTGGGCCAGTCCCTGTCTCTCAGCCCTAGGAAGGAGCCAATGGCAAACCAGGAGACTCAGAGTTCTAGTCCCGCCTAGTCACCTCACAGGGTTGCTGTTGTGGGGAAAATAGGAGGAAGGAGTATTAGGTATGTTCGCTGCCTTGAGTTATTTAAAAATAATAAAGGTGGGATAAAAATTAACTAACTAACTAACTAAAATGGTGAAATACTGGGGTTTCAGAGATGAGAAGGTACCAGGGCAAGCTGAATGGGAGGACTGCCTGATCAAATGGGGGTGTCATTACCATTTATAGCCTCCTTTGAGAACCTAGGGGGCAATGCCTTAAGAGCTACTGTATAGAGGAAACCAGGATATAGGGCATTGGGGTTAAATGCCTCCACCATTTTTAAAACTTGCTGAATATATCCAGGTCTCAATGTAAAAATAGAAATATTAGACACTTATTAATTTCAGTCGTACTTAACAATGGCAAGAAGTATTCTAATAGATTTTGTTAGAGAGTTAATTTTATATGAGGGACTTCAAGGTTTGGACTACTAAGTTTCTCCCAGGAATACCTTGTGGGGGAGGAAAGCATAATGAGGGATTTATTTGGACATTTTCAACCCTAGTCAGCAACATGCAAATGCCTTCTTTTGCCTCTTCATCAATCATGCACTCTATTTCCTCTCCCAAATCCATCCATTTCCCCCTCCCATCTTTCTTTCCATCCATCTTCTACTTTCAGTATATCAAAGAAAATATTCTTTGATATATTAAAACTTCCATGTATTCTCCCTGAGGGTAATGCACAAAGGCCATTCTTAAGTCTATATTCTGAAGCTTTAAAAATATAATCCCATCCTTTTTTTTTTGTAACTCTGCATTCTAGAAATGAAAGCTGATTCTTTATGGAGAACATCAGCTGAAAGGGCTTCCCAAGTTTTGAAACTCTGAGCTTCTTCTCATGCTCCCCTAACAACGTCATGAACATGCCGTGGCATCCAACAGCATATCCTCATGACGTTGCCTTTGCCTCATCTCCAACCTACAGCCAAGACAGCTTAGTGTAGTCTTTGCCTGTGCCAGTTTTAAATTAGTGTTTTCATTCACCTCCCAACACAGTTTTGATTACTGATACAATCTAGGACATTTTGACAATGTTATGGCCAAAGATTATTGATTATGTTGTATGGTTTGTATGTTGTCTTTTGTTTTATTTGTATTCCAACTTACTTTTATTCCAACACTCAGAGTCAGTTCTGATTGGAGTGGCCTATAAACCTTGTAAAATCAATACAGAAATCAATCTTCCCAGCTCCCATTATCCACTTAGGCTGTTGCAGACGTAGCCCATTCCTTCCTCTGACACGGTCATTTTGGCCTGGGCTGCAAGAGAGACTGGACACCTGGCTTCCACAGAGGCCTGTCTAATGCCTAACCAGTATATTTGTTAGATTTATGGAGGGTCCTTATATATGTGTATTTAGCACTCTTTTGAGCTGATGCTATACCTGCTTCAGAAATTAGATTTAAAGTGGGGGGAAAAGCCAGATTCTTCCTGCTCTATGTCCTTGGTTCTGTCAACACTAAATGCATTACAGATTTTCTGCTGCTTCTGCCAACAAGACATTCCTTGGCTGATGGGACCCAGAACATGCCCATCCTGCTGGACTGGATTAGACTGGGAGAAGACAGTCCCACAGGTAACCCGGTCCCAAGCCATGAAGGGCTTTAAAGGTGACAACCAGCACCTTGAATTGCACCCGGAAACACACTGTCAACCAATGCAACTCACGAAGCAGTGCTGTTAAATGTGCCGAGTACCCAACACCATTTACTACCCATGTAGCTGCAGACTGAGTGGCTTTGGGTGTTTGGGCCTCCCAGTGCCAAGGTTTTTCCATCTTTCGTCCTGCATGGGGTGGCACTGCCCCAGATGGACCCGGTGCGCAATTTGGGGGTCCTCCTGGACTCACGGCTCCTGCTGGAAGAGCAGGTGGCAGCCGTGGCTAAGAGGGCCTTTGCACACCTTTGGGTTGTGCATCAGTTGTGCCCATTCCTGGACCGGGAGGCACTACTCACTGTCACTCATGCCCTCGTGACCTCCCGTTTGGACTATTGCAATGCGCTCTACATGGGGCTGCCCTTGAAGAGCATTTGGATCAGCTGGTACAGAATGCAGCTGCCCGGGTTGTAAATAGTGTCGGCTACTTGGCACATGTAACACCACTGCTTCGGGAGCTGTGTGTTTCCGGGTGCAATTCAAGGTGCTGGTTGTCATCTTTAAACCCTTTCATGGCTTGGGATCGGGTTACCTTAGGGACCATCTTTTCCCAGTTGTTTCTACCTGTCCAATCCGATGCAGCAGGATGGGCATGCTCTGGGTCCTGTCAGCCAAGGAATGTCGGCTGGCAGGGACCAAGAGACGTGCCTTTTCTGCTGTAGTGCCTGCCTTCTGGAACATCCTTCCTCCTGAGATTAGGATGTCCCCGACCCTTTTGGCTTTTCGGAAGGCCTTGAAGACCTGGCTTTGTGCCCAGGCCTGGGGCCCCAAGTGTGTGAAGGGCCCCGTTTCATGGCTGTGCTAACACCAATGGCTTTTAAGATCCCTCAGCTGTATTTGTATTTGTATTTGTATTTATATTTAATTTTTGGTACTGTTTTTATTGTTTTATTGTTTTTATTATTGTTCAATGCCCAGAGAGCCGGGAGGCATAGAAGTTTAATAAATAATAATAATTATTAAAATCCAAGTCCTTTGGCTGGACTGTGGGGAACTGGGCATTGAAATAAGAGACCAAATTCCACCTCAAGTATTATGTCTAGTTCTAAGGACTACTCTTTAAGAAGCATTAATATAACTGGAGCAGATTCAGAGAAAGACATATTCATGATCAGGGGGCCAGAAGCTTAATCTTATGAAAGGAGAAGAAAGGAGCTTGATATCTTTAACCTTGAGAAGAAAAGACTGGGGTGGGTATTATAGCACTTTTCAGATATCTACCTGGTATTACATAGAAGAAAGTCAAGACCTGTTTTTTTTTTTAAATCTTCCCAGAGTGCAGGGCACAGAATAATGGATTTAAGTTACAGGAAGACAAGTTCAGATTCAATGTCAAAAAAAAAAAATGTCCTTATAGCAAGAGCAGTGTGACAGTGGAACTGATTATTCAGACAGCTGGTGGAGTTCTCTTCAAGCAGAAGGTAGTCAGCCAGTTGTCAAGAGTACTTCAGTCTGGATTGCTGCAGTGAGCAACGGGTGGAATCTGATAATTTAAATGTCTCCTTCCAAACTTGCACAGGCTCTTCCAGTTAATTCTTTCTGCTTGACTCCAGCAGCAGGCTGTTGGGTGGACAACAGCAAAGTCTATAAGGCTGGAGTGGCTACATTTTGAACAGCCCTCTGTGGCTTAAACATTAGGAATGTAGATTTCCTGGGTCTGGAAACAAGCTTTGTTCTCCCCAGCTCCATAAGTATGGTACTTAAAGGAAGAGACAGAGTGTTTGGGTTCCTTGTTTTCTGCCCTTTCAAGGGAAAACTTTGAGGACTATTAAGATTTCCTTTCCTTCCAAGAAAAATCCCCCTATCACATGTTCTCTAAATGGAAGAGCAGGTCAATTGGGCTTTAAGAGTTTTATAAGTGGGTTATAATTTACTTTCTTGTTCTGATGATGATGATGATGATGATCAGTGATTCTGGGTTGTGTGGCGACACACCAGACTGTGTGTGGCGACACACTTTTGTGTCGCGACACACAGTTTGGAAAGCTCTGCATTAGAACATCCCAAATGTCACCTATTCTAATAGGAAAAAAAAATAGAATGCTTCATGTTTACCTGTTATTTTGGAAGAAACAT
Source organism: Charina bottae (assembly GCA_023362775.1). Taxonomy (NCBI): domain Eukaryota; kingdom Metazoa; phylum Chordata; class Lepidosauria; order Squamata; family Charinaidae; genus Charina; species Charina bottae. Next base: position 4,835,989 of record JALMGJ010000029.1, on the reverse strand, counting down.
TGAAAATGTTTCAAGTGTTTTTCCATAAGCAACAATAGGAACTCGAAACAAGTCCTTCCTCCCTTAGTTTTTGCCCTAAAGTCTGAAAATTAAGTGAAGTTGAAGTCTATGCTGAGTGCTACCTATCACCCAACTTACAAAAAGATTGCTTAAGAGAATGATGTTTTGAAAATTTCCATAGGAGACAATGGAAATGAATTAAAAGCCTGCTTTTTGGAGTGCAAGAGGAACTGAGGCCAACAAGAAGCAAGTAAGAACAATTGGATTCACTTTATTACAGCTCATGATGAACAATATCTTCAAATAGAGAACACTTGTCTGGCTACTGACTTAAACAAACCTAATGCACATGAATGCATGGTACACTTTTTGCATTAAAAACTACCTTATTTTCAACAACTTGAAAAGCAAAGAAAAACCAAACTGTGAGGATCGTAGCCTTAAATCCTAATATCAGTAACTTTCACCAGGAGCCATTTAAGCCAAAGGGAAAAGCTGTTTATTAGAACAAGTATGCATAAATCCAAGTTGAAGTTTCAAATGAAAAAGCCCGCACAAAGTTTCAATTAAATCATGCCCACTATCTAACGTTCCAGCCCAATCCAGCGTCATCAGTCTCCAGTACTTTTCCTCCTTGATTTCCCCTCCTCCCTTTTCCTGTTCACTTGCAGACATTCTCAGATGATAGAATGGTGCTGACCTTGACAGTCTGTCTCAGTTCTGTTTCTCTAACAACCACACTGGAATGTGCCCAGTCCACCCCCTTTTCCCCACGTCTACTCTACATCAACCTATCTCTAATCCTTACATGTATCTAACCCTTAATTGAATGGCAGGATGTGGAATTTGAACCCAGTTGTCTGCTGTGTTCGCAATCCACATCATGACACAGACACAGTACTATTAACTTTTTCCAAAGAAAAGCTCTGAGAAGTAGCAGCAGCAGCAGCACACATTCTTTTGCATTTAAAAATGATTTAAAAATGATTTCTTTTCCGCTTTTAATATTATCAGCATGAAATCTTAGTCAGTAGCAGTAGCAATGCTTCTCATGTACCTGTAGTGTCTGAGAAAGGAGGTACATTAAGATGTGAAGTGGAAGAACAATACTACAGAAACCCATTGTAATGGGAAGAAGGAATAAATTTGAGGAACAGGAGGAAGAGCTGCAACCAAGACAACAGTCATATAAAAGAAATCTGAGTCCAGGGCAGAAATGTAATTTGAGAAAGTGACTCAGACATGACACTCCCTAGTTCTCAGGAAGATAAAGGGAGGGAGGGGGGAAGCGCATTCAGACTTGCAAGATTCTGTTACTATAATCTTAGAATGAAAGTAGTAGAATCTTGCATGTCTTTGGTTTCCAAGTTTGGTCTACCTCGGAGTGCATGCATTCAGTTGTACTTTAACTTCCCCAAAATAAAACATTGAAAACAGCAGTAAACTAACCTACCCAGGTTAGTAGGAATCTTTTTTGAGATGGTCTTTGCTTGTTATTGACTGAATAAATACATACTACTTTTTGAGATGGTCAAATGATAATAAATAATGGTCAAATAAACAAATAATAGGGGCGTGGTGGCTCAGTGGGTAAGACGCCAGGCTTGTTGATCGGAAGATCGCAAGTTCGGAGGTTCGAATCCCTAGCCCTGCGTGCGGAGTGAGCTCCCGCACTAGCTCCAGCTCTTGCCAACCTAGCAATTCGAAAGCATGCAAATACAAGTAGATTAATAGGTACCACTTCGGTGGGAAGGTAACAGCGTTCCGCGCGCGTCATGCGGCCACATGACCGCGGAAGCATCTTCGGACAACGCTGGCTCTTTGGCTAACAAACGGAGATGAGCACCGGCTCCTAGAGTCGGACACGACTGCACAAATGTGCGGGGGGAACCTTTACCTTTACCTTTGAGATGGTGAGGATGCTTCTCAGTCTCTGAAGTGCACTTAAGCAGGGGTGTCCACAGGAGGGTAAAAAAAATAAAAAATCAAGATGGTGGCCATAACCATGAGATTGATGCCCCAACCCTTTTTTACTTGGGTCAACAAACATAAGAAGATGTGGGGCTTCAATCACAGGGTTGTGGCTGACATCTTGACTTTTTAGACCCCATTCCTGCAAGCTCTCCTGAGCTTAAATGATTCTGTCTAATCCTTTGCTCTTTCAAACTGAGCTCTAGCAATAGCAACAGGAATGCAACTAGACTGCGGTTACATTGGCAAATGCAGGAGAAATTAAAGAAAGAACTCAGCCAGCTACAGCACTAGGAAACTTGGAACACTCCAAACCAAGAAATAGCCTTGTTCTGACCAGACTTGGGGCAAAACCAGCATACAAAACCCTAAAAGCTTGCAAACCCCTGAATTTGGAGATTTTTCTCCTTTCATGTGAACTTGTCCATAATTTACAGTGTCCTTCTTGCATTACCAAACACCTGGAGAGGCAAAGTTAAATAGTGCTTGTCAGCTAAACCAGACAAACGGTTGCTTTTCCTCCTCCAGTTGAATTTATTTATTTGTTTGTTTGTTTGTTTGTTTACTGTTGATTTCTTTTTTTTTTTTTGCAGATATAATTTTTTATTATTACATTCAACATAAAACATAAACAAAACTTATAACACATAACAATGATCATATATAACATAACAATGGTTACATTTATGTATATATATTTACATTTGATTTTATATAATTATTTTTATTATATTTAATACAATGTATCCTTCTTTTTTTTGTCTCTAATCTTTTCTCTCCTTTATCTTTCAATCTCTTCTAACCTATTCTCTCTCTATCTATTCCTTTCCCTTTCCTTTCCTTTTGATTCTTCCTTTAACTCCTTTTCTGTTTACTGTTGATTTCTGTACAGTGCCACTGTAAATGCATCTAACCATTCATCCCAGCTTTGCTTTATTTAGAAACAAAAACAAGCCGAAACAGACAAAGGGTTAAACAAAGCCTTCTATTGCCACCAATGGAAGCTTTTCCCCCTTTTTTTTAATGTTCTAAAAACAAAGTTCCCCAAGGGACTCTCTAATCTCACATTTACGATAAGGAGGTAACTAAAAGGGCTAGGAGGAAAGGATTAGCTTTCACTTTTCCCATTAATACTGGTCTTAAAACCAGTTCAGGCCATTATGCACTTACAACTAAATAAATGAAAACATAAACTGGACACACCTCTTTTTCATAACCTCTGGTTTAGCCAGGACACAGTATTTTTTAGTAATAGAATCCCAAAAGGCTAGATTGTTTCATTGTGTTCCCATCAGACTTTTAATTCCCTAAGCTATTTTATTCAGTTTTGATGCCACTCTGAGATATATATTTTATTCCTTGGTGTTTCATTTCATTTCATTTCTCATTTCTCATTTCATTTCATTTCTCATTTCATTTCATTTCATTTCATTTTTGAAGCCTGCTGTAGTTTTTCGGTACCTTGGACCTATTAGAAATATTAATTCCAGATAAACTGACCATTTCCCTTCCTCCAAAATAGGGAAGGTAGCAAATATTCTTTGTTTCCTGAGCAGTTGCAATGTTCATGAGTATTCCATGTCATCCAGGGTATCACCATCACAAATGCAATACACCTCTCTGTGTTCAAAGGTTACTTTCAACCTGCGAAAATTCCTTATGGACAGTGAGCTTCACAGTCAATATCAGTGTTTCTCAACCTTAGCAACTTTAAGATGTGTGGATTTCAACTCCCAGAATTCCCCAGCCAGCATTGGCTGGGGAATTCTGGGAGTTGAAGTCCATACATCTTAAAGTTGCTAAGGTTGAGAAACCCTGGTCTATATCCAATTCTATATTTGCTGGAAAATGGCACAGTAATTATTACTTACCCAAAGTGATTCAGAAATGTATTCCATATCTGTTTGAACTGGAGCTGAGCTGAACATGGAACGAATCCACCCTTTTAATTCAACTGTCACGCTGATTCCTACTGTCATTTTGCTTTCTAGAGAAAATGATTGTATTCTCTTTTACAGCACTTGGCTATTATTTAATTTAGTCTGCCTTCATTCCCTATGATTATCTATTCAGAGCAATGTGTAGACAAATGAGAATTATGCCCCGAATTGACAGAATCCAATGGGGTTGGCTTAGTATTATGCTAATGAAATATATCAGCCCCACAGGTCTGTTCAAGGTTAAGACAGCTTTCCAGAAGGCCTTTTTTTGTTGTGCCTCTAAGCCTAACCTCCCTTTATAAGAAATAGAAGACAGGAAGCTGATAGAAGTGTTAATATAGAGAGATGGTGCTTCCAAGTAGCAGAAATGTATATGCTTCATAAGAGCTCCCGGCCAAGCGCTGTAAGGCTCAGATTCCTAGTGAGACTGAATGCAAAGAATTTCTGCACAATAGAAGATAATTTTAGGCTGATGATAAAAATGATGATCAGCTTTCCAGCTCTGAGGGGTGGAAGATGACAAAGAGAGGAACTGCATCTGGCTATCCCTTATACAGTACATGTCACGGCAGGGTTCAAATGGTGCAAGTTGATCAAAGAAAACACTATAGATCAGACTGAGGAAGCAGCAGCTGAAAGGTCTCCCTGTGCGTTTGAGCAAAGAATACATTTTGTTAATTCCCACACCATAGCCATGTGATGTTGCATGAAAGTCACTGGGGTCTGAAGGGGAACATAACGTTGGTAATATTCCATTCATTTGAAACCTCTGATGTACTGTATTCCAGAGTGCTACCTTTGAAATGTCTCTTGACATTGTTGGTGATGTTTAACATAGAGGGTGTAGATTTCGAAGTACTACTGTTTGCTCCCTAAAACCAATTATCGTGTTGGAAGGATTTTATTTAGGGACCCAATTCTTCTGTAAAATTCATAATTCAGGATCCTAGGATCTGGGAGAACCCTTTATCTGATCTATTCCTGCTGGACGCCTACCATCAACTTCAGAGATTTGCTTGCGGCTCTTTGGTGCTAAGTATGGAGATGAATATTTAGAATCAGAGGCATCCATGGGGAGGTTCCAAAACCTGCAAGAAAACAGAATCAGCATCATTTTGCACAAGTGGTGGGGCTTCAATCATGCCATCAAGCAGATTTTGCTCCCTGTGGATGTCCCTGATTAGAAAACCTGTTTAGTTTTAGAGCAGTAGTGGTCATGTTATTATTAACATTAATATTACCATACTCTTGATCCTACAGTTTTGTTAAAAAAAGACACACTGTTAGTTAGATCCCACTGAGTCTGACTCAGCTCTTGGTAACTCTATGATAAATGTTTGGCCCAGTGGTTAAGGTGCTGGGCTAGAAACTAGGAGGCTGTGAGTTCTAGTCCTGCCTTGGGCATGAAAGCTGGCTGGGTGACCTTGGGCCAGTCCCTGTCTCTCAGCCTAGGAAGGAGCCAATGGCAAACCAGGAGACTGAGAGTTCTAGTCCCGCCTTAGGCACGAAAGCCGGCTGGGTGACCTTGGGCCAGTCCCTGTCTCTCAGCCCTAGGAAGGAGCCAATGGCAAACCAGGAGACTGAGAGTTCTAGTCCCGCCTTAGGCACGAAAGCCGGCTGGGTGACCTTGGGCCAGTCCCTGTCTCTCAGCCCTAGGAAGGAGCCAATGGCAAACCAGGAGACTGAGAGTTCTAGTCCCGCCTTAGGCACGAAAGCCGGCTGGGTGACCTTGGGCCAGTCCCTGTCTCTCAGCCCTAGGAAGGAGCCAAAGGCAAACCAGGAGACTGAGAGTTCTAGTCCTGCCTTAGGCATGAAAGCCGGCTGGGTGACCTTGGGCCAGTCACTCTCTCTCAGCCCAACTCACCTCACAGGGTTGTTGTTGTGGGGAAAATAGGAGGAGCAAGGAGTATTAGGTATGTTCGTTGCCTTGAGTTATTTAAAAAATAATAAAGGCAGGATAAAAATTAAAAATAAATAATAAAATAAAATAAAATAAAATAAAATAAAATAAAATAAAATAAAATAAAATAAAATAAAATAATAATAAAATAAAAAAATGTTCACCAGATTAAATCAAGAACTTAGTAAGTAACTATTGCTAAGGGTTTTTATTTGCAAAAGGGGTTTGATCTTGCCTTCTTTTGGGTTGAATTTTTTTTTTTAAACTTCCCAGTCCTAACTTATAGCCTGGCATTTCCTGGTGGTTTCTCCTCCAAGTACAAACCAGGCCTGACCCTGCTTAGCTCCCTTTGAATGACCTTGGGAGACAGGAGGAAGTGCTGCAGCCTAGACAACGGTCCAGTACATGAAATCTGAGTCCGAAGGAGGGGTGGAGGTGGAGAAAGGGTCTCAGAAGGGACCCTCCCTAGCTTTTGGGAGAGTAAAAGTGAGGGATGGGAGAGGTACTTTCAGAGTTGAAAGATTCTGTTACTGTAACCTCACAATAAAGCTAGTGTTAGTACTCATTGATGGTGCTCTTGTCTGGACTACCTTGAAGGACTTACAAATATCCAGTGTTTTGATCAGGGTATAGAGGTGGGATTATCTTTAGTGCCCTCACTCGTCTTGTGTTGTGTGCAGTGGCTGTGACACTTATTTGGCCAATGTTTAAAGTGGTCTTCCAAATGTAAGGACCAGTCAGGTTCCTCCTTACATCAATGAGCTCTATGCACATCAGCTTGTCCCCAGAGGCCAAAATTGCCCAGCAGCTGAGGAAGCATGGCTACAACCCAGTTCCTTCAAGACCAGAAAAGTATTCCTCTGAACATCCTTATAGTTCCTGGGCCTTCCAGTGCTTCTCACTACTCTCAAAGCTCTTAATTTGCCTTTACACTCAACAGAACTTTGGTCCATGAGCTCTTGCCTAAGATTTCTATCTGTGATGTTCAAACAACAGGCCTTGTGCTTAATAAACTAAAAGTACCAGAATAAATCACAGACACACCTGAAACACTAGGAATGAAACAAAGCCCTCTGGGAGAAAATGTCAACCTACTGTACTTTTTATATCACCATAGACCATAGCTTTCCAAACTGTGTCGCGACACAGTACTGTGTCGCCTGCGGGGCCCAGGAGTGTCATGAGAAAACCCGGAAGCGCTGATGGTGCACCACTGCCGTGCGTGGCAGTGCGTGTGGCAGGCCATCAGCGCTTCCAGGTTTTCGCGCAACACACCAGGACGCTGCTGCCACCGCACCACCGCGATGAAAACCTGAAAACCCGAAAGCACAAAACACAAAAACTCAGAAGCACCACTGCCAGTGAGGCATGCGAAAACTCGGAAGAGCCGCCGCCGCAGCGCTTCTGGGTTTTCGCATGCCGCTGTTGGTGTGCCGCCAACATGAAGTTTGGAAAGCCCTGCCATAGACCATCAAAGGGCTGTTTAACTGAGAATCAATTCTAGCAAATGCTTGGAGAATTTTGACTTCACATGTCAAAATTTGAAGTCACTGGACAAGGGATTCCTCCAATGAAGCATCATCTAACCATATCACTGAAGTATCATAAAGCCACTGGGTTGGAAGGGATAATTTATGCTCTTGAATTCAACCCTTGGCTCAGCACAGGAATCATGTCTTCTTTTCCGGAGTGTTGTAGATCTCAAACTGCATTTACTGGTTTCAGTGCAGATGTTCATACTGCTTTCCCTCTGCTCTTCAATGTCAATCAGCGTATTTGTTTGCCTGTCTACTGTGAAGCCACTTGAGAAATTAGCTTTTATAATATGACCCATATCTGTCCCTACACTATATCTTACTGTCCTGCTTTGCTGACATGGACAGAATAAGTCCTTACAGAACAGAAAATGGGGAACAAAAATGAGAGAAAATGCTCAAAAAGCTGGGGAAATATTTATCTATCCTTCTCACTCTAAGGAGCCAATGGTACATTTGTAACACCAGCGGGTATTTCATTAGACTTCTCCAACCATTTGCTGAGAATGTTGAGAGCTGAAGTCTCGACCTAAATGGATGCTACACATTGGGAAAAGTGGTATTATAGCTTCATCTCACATTTTGGACCGACATCAATGGCATGGTTGATAGGTCTTTGAATCAATCATTGTGTGATAAAGATGGAAATCTTGGCTGTATCCCCAGTGTCTGGAATCTATCAAGACACCAAGAGTTGTGTTTTTTTTTCAGGCACAGAGGTTAGATAAAAGAAGTGTCATACAACACTGGAGGGGGAAATCTACTGTACTCCAGATTTGCAGCAACAAATTCTTTTATAATTTATTTATATGTATTTTAAAACCAATCAGTCTTAAAAGACTCTTAGGTAGAATTGCAAATCTAACAATCAGTGAATCTTACATACTAAGGAAAAGGATAATATAGTCATATCTAAAAGGATTTCACTGAAACAAATGGCCAGAACATTTTGCTAAGGCTTTGTACAATTTTCCCACTCCTCTTTTGTTATTAGATAAAATAATGTTAACTAGTCTGGCAACTGACTCAACATTGGCAATGATACAATTTTGTCCCTACACCTAAGGATAACAGGCTATGTCAGGGGGAGCAAATTGGGTCACATAACTCACTCACTCACAATATATTCCACCTTTCTACTTTAATGGGCACTCAAAGGAGATGCATAGTTTTATCTTATGATAACTTCCCATCATTTTACACCTTCTAAGGTCTGTGCCTGAAGTGGCTGCAACTCTGTCAGATAGTACATCTAGCTCTTCCCTGACATCAAAGAGGAAAAACTGGTGTACCTGGAGGGGGAGGGGGGCTTACTTATCTCCATTCATCTACTACATACCTTTGCTTTGTGGTGTAGGTGAATGGCCCACGCATGTTTGCATTGTTTTATGCAGACAGTTCCACGTCTTGCATTGAAAGAAGTAAACTGTAAGCTTGATTCTATATTAAAATTCATCCGATGAAATGTTAAAAGGTAACATCTCCTGGTAATTTCCTGCATATATCCATGTGGTTTCTTTAGCAAGGAAGTAGCAGTGGTTTTTTATTTGCTTCTTCCTGAATGCCTTCCTGGGCTCTATATCTAGTTTAGCCAGCCTAGCCTCTAGCCCTGGCATTTCCCAGTGGTCTCCCCTCTAAGCACTAACTAGGCGTGACCCTGTTTAGCTGTAGAGATCACCCAAGGCTGCTAGTACTGCCAGCAAGGTGAGCAACAAGCTACTTAATAATATTGTACATTGAAGAGGATATCATTCTTGGTATTGTTTTGGTATAATGGATGTTCTCCTTCCTGGCTGTACAGCTCCTTTTCAGATGCTCGGCTCTGATGGTGTCACCATGAACTGTGCTCACTTGTTAACAGGAGGGATAAGAACTGCACTGCAAACAAGGAGCTACCAGTGCTCTTGAATTCTTTCCAGCTTCATCTAAGTTATGACTATTCATAAACAAAGCAGTATATTTTTCATTCAGTGTTTACATTCACAGCCTGTTACTGCCAGATGATGTACAAGGATCCCTTATCAAGAATGAAATATGGGACAAATGTACACAATGCTCACCCAACGTGTTAGGATTAAAGATGGGCAAGCAGAACACAGATTTGTTTGCCTTAGATTTATGCTCTTCTATTTGAAGCATAGAGTCTAGATCATAGCTTTCCAAACTGTGCGTCGCAACACTTTAGTGTGTCGCAACACACAGTTTGGTGTGTCGCAGCACAACCTAGAAGCGGCGGCGGGGGGCGTGCACGGTGGCGGTGCGGCAGCGCGCGTGCGGTGGTGGTGTGTATGGCGGCGGCGGCAGCGCGCCATCTGCGCTTCTGCACCTTAGCGGAGGCCGCCTCCACGGCCGCCGCTGCTGTACATGCCGCCCCCGCCGCCCCCCCCCCGCACCGCCATGCACGCCCCCGCCCCCCACGTGCCCCCGCGCACTTTGGAAAGCACTGGTCTAGATCATGGGAAGAAATTGTTCCTGCCTACAATCAACATTTAAATTTAGGGGGCGTGGTGGCTCAGCGGGTATGACACCAGGCTTGTCACTTGGAAGATCGCAACTTCAGAGGTTCGAATGCCTAGCCCCGCATGACAGAGTGAGCTCCCGCACTCGCCCCAGCTCTTGCCAACCTAGCAATTCGAAAGCATGCAAATGCAAGTAGATGAATAGGTACCACTTTGGTGGGATGGTAACAGCGTTCCGCACGCGTCATACCGGCCACATGACCACAGAAGTGTCTTCGGACAACGCTGGCTCTTTGGCTAACAAACGGAGATGAGCACCAGCCCCTGGAGTCAGACACGACTGCACAAATGTGCGGGGGGAACCTTTACCTTTTTTTACAATCAACACTCAGACTTTACTTGCAGGAGTGTGTCCAGTTCTGGGCACCACAGTTCAAGAAGGACAGTGACAATTGAGGCAAGTTCAGAGGAGAGCTACCAAAGTGATGATGAATCTGAAAACCAAATCTTATGAGGAATGGTTAAGGAACATGGGTATGCTTAGTCTACAGAAAAGATAACTGAAGGTATATATAATAGCAGTCTTCAAACATTAGAAAACTCTAGAAGAAGGTATGGACTTATTCTTTCTTGCCCCAGATGGCAGGGCCAGAACCAGTGGGTTAAAACTCAAGGAAGGTGGTTGATGTGAGATGTCATGAGGAGCTTCCTGATAGTATGAGCTATCAGAGGCCCCATAAAGTGACGGGTTCTCTTTTTCTGGAGATCTTCACAGAGACTGGATGGTCATCCATCAGAAATGGCCTAATGGTTCCTGCACTGGGCATGGAGTTGCACTATAAGATCTTTAATATTTTTATTTAATTATTTATTTATTTAATTTTTATCCTGTCTTTATTATTTTTATAAATAACTCAAGGTGGCGAACATACCTAATACTCCTTCCTCCTCCTATTTTCCCCACAACAACCTTGTGAGGTGAGTTGGGCTGAGAGAGAGTGACTGGCCCAAGGTCACCCAGCCGGCTTTCGTGCCTAAGGCGGGACTAGAACTCTCAGTCTCCTGGTTTGCCATTGGCTCCTTCCTAGGGCTGAGAGAGAGTGACTGGCCCAAGGTCACCCAGCCGGCTTTCATGCCTAAGGCGGGACTATCCTTTCCAGCTCTATGATTTCATGATTGTATGACTCCATGAATATCTGAAGCTCCAAAATTGGAAAGCAAACATGGATGTTGTTTTCAACTTTACCTGCAACAACTGGAAATGCATATTGGTAAGAGGTTCTTCTGTATCACTTTATTCTAATATGACAACTCTTAATGGAAGATTTAGTGATGCTCATCACTGTCTGGAGTCACTGTAATGAATTTACATAATTGGTAACATGAATTTTCAACAGATTTCTCTTATGCAGTTTGATGTCAAATGTTTACAAACTGTTGTATCATTAGAACAATAGTCAACAATTAATTTACTATGTGTTATCCTAAATTAAATATTTTCTTTAGTGCCATTTTTATATATGATATTTGAGAGTGTTTGGTAAGTGGCATATACTATTTGTTTTAGTATAAGAAAACTAAAACATGCTTTTGATGTTTTATTTCTGGCAGTTGATAGCAAATCTGCTTTCCCATTTGGCATCTTGCTAAAACTAAGCATCTAGAGTTATCTACATCTACAGCACTTTAATAATGAAGTAAAGCTTTACATTTAAAATACAACATAATTGGAAATATTAACTGTGTTTCCCAGCTGCTAGGAGATCAGAGAGTAGGGAGCTTTTAAGCATTATTTTTATGAGAAATTGCTAGTCCTTTTAGCTTCCATTGAGGTCTTCCGTTTCTTTGATCCCTGTTTGATTCAACTTTCACTTAGTAGCATGATATACAATGAAATCTCTCCTCTCCCATAAACTTCTCTAAAACGTTTACCCTCTTTTTTCTCCAAAAGAAAGACTTTCATTTCTAAATTGATGTAGAAATAAATTTAGACATCATTTCGTAACAACTTTAATTGAAAAAAAAATCTTATGAAGCCACTTAGCAGTTCAGATAGTAATTGAAATCAGGCCCAGGAGGAGGAAACTATCCTGCAAATAAAGCTCAGGTAGCCAAGGAGGTAGCAATTCGAAATTATATAATTTACATAATTATTTACATCAGGTAGCAATTCAAAAGCATGCAAATGCAAGTAGATGAATAGGTACCACTTCGGTGGGATGGTAACAGCATTCTGCGCGTGTCATGCCGGCCACATGACTGCGGAAGCGTCTTCGGACAACGCTGGCTCTTTGGCTAAGAAACGGAGATGAGCACCGGCCCCTAGAGTCGGACACGACTGCACAAATGTGCGGGGGAACCTTTACTAGTCAAGGAGGGCTTGGATTTCCCATAACATGCATTGATTGTGGCTAAGGAGCTCATGCAAGGCAACCAGTTGGTCCCCAAGAAGGCAGGAATCCAGTCATAGAGCCCATCTACACCTCTAAGAAGATGAGGATGACCTTCAGTGTGATCCCCATTGGGTTGGCTGCCATGTTCCCTAAAGTCTGAAGGTGGATTTGGCCATCAAAGACACAATGTAGAGCTAGGAACAGTAAATTGTCTAAGAAATGAATATTGGAGGCCTGGTCGAGGAAAGTATTGGGGTTTGCCACAAGAATCCCATGACATAGTTTTATCCATGTATCATCAGTTGGGCTTAAAGCCAGAAGAATAAAGTTTGGTGAGAGTATAAAAAGGTAAAGGTTCCCCCCGCACATTTGTGCAGTCGTGTCCGACTCTAGGGGCAGGTGCTCATCTCTGTTTGTTAGCTAAAGAGCCAGCGCTGTCCGTAGACGCTTCCACGGTCATGTGGCCGGCATGACACAAGTGGAACGCTGTTACCTTCCCACCGAAGTGGTACCTATTCATCTACTTGCATTTGCATGCTTTCGAATTGCTAGGTTGGCAAGAGCTGGGGTGAGTGCAGGAGCTCAATGGGACCTGCCAAACTGCTAATGGGAAGCTGCAAAGCACCTTCTGGTTCATGTCAACTGGATTTCTATTTTCTCAGTGGAAACGTTTCGCTCCTTATCCAAGGAGCTTCTTCAGTCTGAGCAACGTTGGTAAGGGTTGCTCAAGTTGCAAAGGGTTGCAAAGTTGCTCAGACTGAAGAAGCTCCTTGGATAAGGAGCGAAACGTTTCCACTGAGAAAATAGAAATCCAGTTGACATGATTCAAGCTACAGACAATTCCACCTGGATGACTGAGAACCTTCATAGACCTTCTGGTTCAGTAACCCTTCCTTTGGTGCTGCTAAGTTTTGGTATCCTCTCCAGATCTTGGAATGGAGAAACTAATCAAATCAAGAAGAAAGCATTGCCATTTGACAGATTTCACACCAGGACATAGCAGGAAAACAGCTGTGTATAACTTACCAATCTATTTGCATTTAATTGAATGTCTTTTTCTTTTGACTTGAGTTCCATTTTGTTTTAATGTCTGAGTGTATTGATTCAACTTTGAGAATGTATTTGCTAATTCTCCGTTGGGGGAGATGGGTGGTCATATAAATTTAAATAAATAAATAAATAAATAAATAAATAAATAAATAAATTGTTCCAAGATGAAATCATTTGGCTAATTTGATTTTGGAATACTTATCTATGAGTGTTTGATAAAGTAATTGACCTTCAAAAGAACCTGTGGTGTGTGTGATTGCTTCACAAAATTGCCAAGATGTAGTATTGCTCATACTGTATCATACTACATATCATATTGCATCATACTGCAGTGAAACATGTGCTAAATTTAGACATAAATCTAAGAGGTGAAACCTGAAAGAGATTATGGGTGTTATTCTGGGACAGTTACCTGAGATCTTTGAGAAAACTTGGTGAACAGTTGAAAGCAAAATGTTTTTTCTTATTTCCAGAATCTTGGATTCGGGAAACTGCAGTTTTATCCTGACTATCAACAAACATCTAGGACAGGTTACTTAACTGCAAGGATTACTAGAAGCCAACATCTTGCTTTGATCAATTTTTTAGACTGCTAGATCATGGAATTTTTTCCTGAGTTCAGTACTTGGCCAGATTTCTGATATCTTTGTTGGCAAGAGGTTAAACACTGGTGCTGTTGTTTTTCTTAAGCTTAGATTTTGGCACTTTCTCAGAGCTATATTAACATGCCTCCTTGAGTTGGCAGATAACTATAACAGCATAAATTGTGCTCGCCCCTTGGTTAAGCTTCATTGTGCTTCAGCAATGAGGCTGGTGAATAGTGCTGCCTTTACATAGTTAATGCAAGATAGTTTCAGGAGAGTGATTGATGGATTCTCAAGTTTCCTTTCCTTTCCTTTCCTTTCCTTTCCTTTCCTTTCCTTTCCTTTCCTTTCCTTTCCTTTCCTTTCCTTTCCTTTCCTTTCCTTTCCTTTCCTTCCCTTCCCTTCCCTTCCCTTCCCTTCCCTTCCCTTCCCTTCCCTTCCCTTCCCTTCCCTTCCCTTCCCTTCCCTTCCCTTCCCTTCCTTTCCTTTCCTTTCCTTTCCTTTCCTTTCCTTTCCTTTCCTTTCCTTTCCTTTCCTTTCCTTTCCTTTCCTTTCCTTTCCTTTCCATGATAGGTCACCTATTGGCTGGAAAAGCCTGTCTGTCTGTCTGTCCGTCCATCTATCATCTATCATCTATCAATCATCCATCAATCATCCATCAATCATCCATCAATCATCCATCAATCATCCATCCATCATCCATCATCCATCATCCATCATCCATCATCCATCATCCATCATCCATCATCAATCATCAATCATCAATCACCAATCATCTATGCCATTGCAATCAAAACAACCCTCATCAGCTCACATGGAACTAACATGGGGCATCTGCCAGAGATAGGGAACTTATCCACCACAAGTTAGCACAGCTCTCTTGGTCTTCTGGAAGTCTCTGTCAATAAAAAATATCCCAACTGACTGGTTAGTAGGGTGTAAGGGTAAAGAGTGAGCAGAGAAAGCTTGCAGGCACATTCACAGAGCTCCTTCCCACATCAGCTGTATCCTTCCCATGCCCCACTGACTAGTCAGCTGAGATGTTTTGTCTCGGGAAAATCTATCTACAGAATGTGGTTGCTAAGAGTCTTGATGGCACACAATCCATTTACTCATTTCACATGCCTATCACATGGCTAAATCACATTTTAAAGGTTCCTATGAAATGGCAGAAAATGTAGATATTGGACAATACTCCATGCATCATAATTTTGCTCTCTGCTGCAATTAAGAGAACAAAAGAAAAAGAAAGTGAATGGTTGGTGTTCCCAACTATACCTAATTTCTACTGTTTCTGTTAGCCTTCCTTCCTTCCTTCCTTCCTTCCTTCCTTCCTTCCTTCCTTCCTTCCTTCCTTCCTTCCTTCCTTCCTTCCTTCCTTCCTTCCTTCCTTCCTTCCTTCCTTCCTGTAGAAAATACAGCCATAGGTTTAAATGAGACTTTCATAAATATTTACCACAGCAAGCTTCTTCATATAGGAAGAGAAGAAAAAAGGGGAAAAAAGTGTTTGCTGATGTGGTGTGCTAGGTCTTGCCTGCAAAGTTAGTAACCAGCTTCCAAATACTGTATGGCGACAGCTCCCACTCCTTTCGTCCCTTACATGCATGCCATAATAAAGATAAATCTACAAAGTTTAGCATTTTCTGCTTGCATTCAAATTTCCCATTCTAATTCATCAGCTGTGACAGTAGGATACCTGCACCACCCATTAATGGGCCATTTTTCAATGTTGGAAGAATATTGTGTTAGAGCAGAGCCACATGGTTCCTATTCTCATAACATAGGAGCAATAAAATGTATATAAATAAACATGGCTTCCTAATGCAACTTCATTAGGCTTCTCATTTTCTATTTATTGTGCAGGCCAGATGGCAAATGATTAATTTCTGTATTTCTTACAGAGTATAGAAGGAGAAGATGTAACGGTTTGGTTTTGTTCCAATTGGCAGAATTAATCCTGATCAGCGGTTAAGTCTTTAGGCAACACAACACGTGATGCAATGCAGTCACCATCAGTGATGTTGAGCATAAGGCCTCTCTCTAAATGGTTTCAATCAAAGAGCAAAAGATATGCTAAGCTGTTATCTCATGGAGTTTCCCTTCCCATGGGAAACATCCCCCTCCCTCCAAACAACTCTTTTTTAAAGAAGGGAAAAATAATACTGTGAAATAAAGAACATTTGGATGAGTGTGTAACATATGGAAACCAGTGGGTCATATATCTGAAGGTTGGTAGGAAATTTGGTACGTGTGGGGACCTATCTATATGCAGACACCATAGCCGGTACCACTCGATTTCTTGCCTTACTTGTTAACAGATCCTTTGAATCTGCTGGAAGGCAGCTGCAAACCCAAACATCAAAGTTGCATCATCTCTCTTTCCACAAATGCCACTGGATCCCATATATGCCCATATTTTTATTTTTAGGGGAAAAAACACTTGGCTATAGCCCAGTGCTTTGTTTGAAAGTGTGTCCCCCCAAAAAACATAAAGGTAAGCTGAGATGGGAAAGTACATCCTGTTGGGCAGAGCAGGCAGAGAAGTAACCCCTGAGTGTGATCACAACATGTTTTTAGAATGCCATCTCAGTGTCTGATCACTCCAGTGGAAATGTTTACAGGAAGATGCTTTTTTGTCAAATTATATACACATATTATTAACTGAACATGCTCTGAGAGAACCAAACATTAGAAGACAACCTGATCAGAGAGAGAACAAAGGAAATATTCCTAATATGAGAGGCAAAATCTAGTGGACATCCAGCTTTAAGCAGCTTTAATCTGGTAGCTTCATGTTCTTCTGTAATCTGAGCCCCTGGTAAAGGTTATATATGTCTGTCTGTCTGTCTGTCTGTCTGTCTGTCTGTCTGTCTGTCTGTCTGTCTGTCTGTCTGTCTCTGGTGCTCTTTGGGATGTCAGAGAGGAGGAAAACTTAGAAACTCAGGTGGATCCTGGTTCACTTGACTGCTAAGCAGCCAAGACTATAGTCAAAGCAGTATCAGTAAAGGATTCCCATGGGGTATGGGTACATTTGGAGTGAGCTCCTGCACTCGCCCCAGCTCTTGCCAACCTAGCAATTCGAAAGCATGCAAATGCCAGTAGATGAATAGGTACCACTTCGGTGGGATGGTAACAGCGTTCCGCATGCGTCATGCCGGCCACATGACCGCAGAAGTGTCTTCGGACAACGCTGGCTCTTTGGCTAACAAACGGAGATGAGCACCGGCCCCTAGAGTTGGACACGACTGCACAAATATGCGGGGGGAACCTTTACCTTTACTATGGGTACATTTGCCATATGAGCACAAAGGATAAGATGGCCCTTAGTTTTTTTTTTTTATAAATTTTATTAATTTTAAAATACACATTAAAAGCTAATACAAAAGAAAAGAAATAGAAATACAAAGTAAGAAAAGGGAAAAGAAAAAGTGAAGTCAAAAAATAACAAACAAGAAAAAATATAGAAAATAGATGTCCTCCAATTTATCCTTGAACTTTAAGTACAACAATTAACTTTAAATGTTAGTCCTTAATACAATACACAGAAACTTTTCTTTGTCATATACCCTTTGATTTCTCTAATCCAATCTTCTGTTCTTCATATAGGTTTCGCCTTTCTTGATATCTTCCAACAATCCATCTCTGGTTTCTACTCCTTAGAATAGTAATCAAATGTTCGTTGTTGCATCAATTAAATGTTTTCCATTTGCTCTTTCCATTTTTACATCTATATTTATATCTTCAATAAAGTCCAGTTAGTATAGCAAATAAAGGCCTTATCTACGTCTAATAAAATACAGTATATTCTGTTCATGTTATGACTATATATTCCATTAATACATAATCTAACATATTACATAACATAATACATAATATAGCAAAAATACAAAACCTAACATAACATATAACCTAATACATACAACATATTCTTGTAATAACCTACATTCTAATTCCATCTCATCATCTCATTGTCTTCTCCTAAATGTGTCTCCAGAAAGAGTAATATATAATATCAACATATTTATTTATAATCTTGTATCTTACACTTAAAATATCATGTTTTTATGCATCTGTATATTTCTCATATCTGTGCTTACTCTGTGTACAATACCAAATCCACATTTTCATTCACCTTGCATTCCAAATCAATATCAATAAATCTCCTGTTTAGGTTATGCCAATATCACAATATGCAACTTGTTTATTTCTGTAACTCATGTGGGATATCAAAATGTTTATTTTGCCATATCTATCAATTTGCATATTAAAATCTTCCTGTCTCAGCTGCCACAATGTATTTATGCCCAAACATTTAATAGACCACTTCCTGTAAGATATCATAATCTTCTTCTGTACCAATACATTCAAAGTCCTCTTTCCCTGTTTCTCTACTGGTTCGAAAGATCTTTCCTCTGTTTCTAAATCTGTCCCTTGTACCTTCTGTTCCTGAGCCACCAAAATTATTAATATACGTTCTATGGATTTCTTAATTTGCAAAAATTTTTTGCTGGTTTCTTCCTTAAAATCCTGAAGTACTGTGAGAAAGGCCATTATTTATTGTTCAAAACGTAATCAACTGCCGTAGACAAAACAAAAAAAATTTCTCAGGGAGCAAGGAACAGCTGTTCTATTATTTATCAATAATGTCTATTTCTTTAAGTAAAAAAAGCTTTTAAAGTAAAAGATGAAAAAATTCCACAGAGCAGTATTTCAAACAGTTTGTAAAGGGAAAGATGAAAGTATATTCCAAATGAAAAATAGTCCTTTCTAAAAAAAAATAGAAAAGGAGAAAAAAAAAAGATAGAGAGGCACACACTCTCCACACTTTATTCTTTATTCTTCTTTATTCTTCAGGCTGCAAGCCGCTTAACCCAAACAAACAATTTCTCAAAAGTCAGTAAGTTTGTCGAGTGAGAAATACCAACAAAGTCTCTTAAGTCCCAATTTCTCTGATACAAAAGAAAGGCAGAAAAATACAAAACTTGTTCACTATGTTGCCAAAATAAAATCTATCAAACTTCCACCAAAATTAATTATAGCAAAGAAAACACAAAATTAGCCAACACCTTGAACGAACGAAGTCCAAAGATAAATTTTAGAATAATAAAAATGTACTAATCTAAAAAGAAAACTAATATAAGGTGATCTAAAAGCTGGCTGTCACTCTTGTGTCTCCCAAGAGACTTACTGTTCTCTGCAGAGCTAGAATCCTCTTTCGGCCATTTCATTGCAACCCCCGTTCTTCTCCGCGGTGGAAACAACAAAGAAAAACAGGAGTGAGCAATTCCAATGGCTCTGTGAGCAATCTTCTGGTTCCCCCTTCTCCAGGGGGAAACTTCAGTGGTCCGTAGACCCCTGCAAACAAGATAGAAAGTTAGCCAGGTCTCAGAGCTCAGAGCTCTGAGAAACTCTGACTTGTCGAGCTGCCAGCCAGGCTTGGAGTGAAGATGGCCCTTAGTTGAGGTTAGGGTAGTTCCTAATCAGGAAGGACAAATAAATTGTTTTTGGAAATATTTGAGTTTTCTGGGATGAATTAAGTAAAGGGATTAGGAAAATATGAGTATTTTGATTAAGTTAATCTATCCTGGGACTATGGATACTCTGATCTCTAAGAAAATTCACCTTGACTGCTACTAAATTTCTCAGTAGCAGAGCTATTTATGAAGATATAAATATTAATTACTATTCTGTAATACATTTAGCAAGCTTCTTAATATTTTGATGGAAGATCTCCAGGATCTACCAGGGCTTTAGACTAAATAGGGAAGACAAAAGACATCCTGGAAGAAAGCAATACAAAAATCACTTTTGTATTGTTGCTGAAAAGGTTACATTGACGTCATCAGGAGTCAAGCTCCATTCAGTTTTATGAAGATCCCTTAATACTGGGTGGTTCCTCTCAGCTCCTAACCCATTTATCCTATTGCAGAGGCCATAAATACAGAGGTTTCTTTGTAGCACTATTTCTGGACATCTGGACTTATTTAAAGAGTCTAGTCTTCTGTATCAGTTTTCTTTCAGAGCCTCCTGGTGAGTGGACAGCCATATACATTGAATAAAACAAATACCTTAATAACCTTGGATTATGCAAGAACCTTCTTATATAATTAATACAAGGCAGATAGTTCTATATATCAGTAGTTAAACATTTTATCATTTACTCTTTTGTTTCCCTTGATCCTACAGGGCTTTCCCCTCACCAAACCTTTAGACTACTTATAGCATATATCCCCAACCCCTTCCTTTGCTAGATGTAGGAAGAATCAAAGGTTTGATTCTTTTTAAAACAAGGGGCAGAACTCGGGGAATGTCTGTGGAATGAGGCTGGGGAAAGCATAGGACTACCATTATTACTCAGAGCCTCTGATCAAAGTTTGGAATTTCTAAGAAGCTGAGAAACCCATGAACAGAGAACATCTGTTTAAAGAGATTTCTGTTTCTGTAGAAATAGGTGCAGTCATTCTAGGCAAGAATTTGCACTCTGTTTTATTTCTGTTTATTGTATTGTGTTAAGTCTAATGTTCTTCATTACTCTGTACAAAACAAAAACTTGTGTAACTCCAACATTTATGCATACTTGTGATTTCTTTCAACATCCTAAAGTAACTTATTTTGTAGCAGATCAGCATCATTTTGTGGTCTGTCTGAAGAAACACTGGAATTTCTTTTAAGTTGCTGTCTGTGCTCTGAGCAACTCTTTAATTTATCTTATTCAACACCTGCATTTTAATATTTACAGCTAAAAGAAGAATGTTACATAATGCCTTTAAAAAAACCCAATAAAGTTTGATTTTGTTTATCTCTTGTGAGATTGATCTATTATCTATCCACATGCCCCTACACTATATAAGCAAGAGGTGGTGCTATAAAAATTATTTCAATATTTAATCACTAGTAAGTCAGCAGAAGGTTTGAGAGCCCTATTTCTCTCACACACTGGGGATATGGGCACTAAATAAGGCACCCCTGGAAGGTAAGTGGTGCAGCAGGAACTACCAAGCTACAACCCCAGAGGAGGAGTTGAGGCCAGAGTCTGAGAACTTTGGGTGAAGAAGTTTGAGATCTCCAGTTTTATACTCTAAGAGCTTAGCCATCCACTACTAGGAGAAATCACATTCCAAATGGACTAGAGATTGAAGCTCAGGGGAGGGGGTGAAGAGTGCCTTGAGTTCAAGAACTTGGAGTCAGGATGAAAAAAAGTGTCAATGTCAGTGGGAAATAAACCACCCATAAGCTCTGCAGATCTGCAGTGCTGCAAAGAAAAAATAGTTTTGCAAATAGGCTATGAATAAAGCAGAGTTAGGGGGAAAAAACCCTACTAATTTCTCAAAGTTAGCTGTTATTGCTCAAGCACATTTCAGACCTGGTTCTGAAATGGCACAAAGCTTTTGCATGCAATTACCTTTTGTACTGCTGACACCATCCTTCCATACTGGAACTCTTGTACTGTATTCATGTTCCTATGTCCCTTTTCCCATCTTCTGTATTTGTTCTTTTTAAGCCTCAGTTCAGCAAAATTGCTTGCAAAGCCTCATTGGTTCTGCAGGCTTGTTTCCCATGGGAAGTGTTTGCAGTTGTACCTTCATTCTTTCAAGATCTTCCATCTTTCTTGAACTCTTTTTTCTGTTCAGAATTTTTGAAAGCCGTTCTCCTAGAAGACTAGAAGCAACTCTGATAAGGCTTAAAGAAAACACAAAGCACCTTTCAGCAGCTGGGGCTCTGGGGTGACTTTTCTTAGACAGGACTTGCCTCCTTTCAGTTATTCATCCTTTGATAACTTCCAGTGTTGAATCTCATATCACAGGATTTGATGTTAAAAACATCCTAAAATGTATGCCATTTTTTTAAAAAAGTGTGATTATGTATATTTGGTGTGTGACCTAATTCAAATGACAGCTACAATAGGCATATCTTAAAAAAACAACTACAGGTAATCCTCGCTTAACGACCACAATTGGGACCAGAATTTCAGTTGCTAAGCAAAGCAATCATTAAGTGAATCTGACCCAATTATATGACCTTTTTTGTGGCGGTCATTAAGCAAACCACGTGGCTGTTAAGCAAATCACATGGTTCCCCATTGATTTTGCTTGCCGGAAGCCAGCCGGGAAAGTCAAAAATGGCAATCAAGTGACCGCAGGACACTGCAACAGCCATAAATGCAAACCAGTTGCCAAGCACCCAAATTGTGATCATGTGACTGTAGGGACTCCGTGATGGTCATAAGTGTGAGGGCCGATTGCAAGTTGGTTTTCCCAGCACCGTTAACAAATGGTTGTTAAGCGAGGACTACCTGTAGCAGTCCTTAAATACAAATTCTTCGGTAACAGACTAAGGAAAACCATTAGAGAAGTCTCTCACATATCATACTTTTCAATTAGAATTGTAGAGCAGACAGGAAACATAGCAATGATGACTAAACTCCAAACTAAACTACTTAAATTAAACCCCAGAAACAAAGAAGTACCGGAACCGGAATGGGTGGTCAACATGTCCAGCCGCCCATTATCCACTGCAGAACACAATATCCTTCAGAGAGGTCTCAATTACAATACAGAAGATGCAAATAAATTAGAATTCTTTGCAGCTTTCGAAGCAGCCCTCAAAAACCTAAAGATGGACCAATCTATCATCATCTTCCCAGCAGACAAGGCTGCACCACCGTCATTATGGACAGATCACAATATATACAAAAAGCCAAAGATTTACTTGAGGACAAAGAAACCTACATCCCAGTAAACACCAATCCCATACAGAACTGGACAACCAGGTCAAAAGAATCCTCAACGACTTAACCAAGAAAGGTCAAATCACAAAAGAAGAACAGAGGCAGATGAAAAGCAGCAGACCCATCATCCCATGCTTCTACGGACGCCCCAAAATACACAAGCCCAACATACCACTCCGTCCAATTGTATCTTTACCAGGGACCCCCATATACAACATAGCTAAAGAACTTACAAAAAAAACTTGGGCATCTCACAGAGGAGAGTGAATACTCTATCAACTCCCCACTACAGTGCCTTCAGAAAATCAAAGACTTAAAAATAGATGAAGATGAAATTATGGTTTCATTTGATGTCACTGCAATCTTTACATCCATAGACCCAGCACTAGCGATTGAATCCATGGCAGCAGTTCTATGCAACACACCTGACGTAACCAGATACACTAAGATCAAAACACCCAGAATCCTGGACCTCATCAACCTCTGCCTCACCACCTACTTTCAGTTTGATGGACAAATATCCCAAAAAATCAAAGGAACACCTATGGGATCACCAATCTCAGGACTCACAGCAGAGATTGTAATGCAACGTCTAGAAAGGATAGCACTCCCACGCATACAATCCAAAGTATGGATCCGGTATGTAGATGACACCTTCATCATAATAAAAAAGGATCAACTGGAGGAAACACATGAAACCATCAACAACATCTTCAAAGGAATAAAATTCACAAGGGAAGAAGAAAACAACAACACACTTCCCTTCTTGGACATCCTTATCAGTAGAGGAAATGATGGCATTCTAGAAACACAAGTCTACCGGAAATCTACCCACACTAACCAAGTGCTCCACTACCAAAGCAATAACCCAACCTCCCACAAGAGGAGCTGTGTAAGAACACTATTCGGACAAGCACAAACGGACTGCAGCAACCCAGAACACCAGAAAAAGGGAATAGATCACTTATATAGTGTCTTCTAGCAAAATGGATACCCACGCAACTTTATCAAAAAGTGCCTGACCACTCAACCCACCACAGCAAAAGCAAGAGAAGCTATGAAAAGGATTAAACTGCCATACATCAGAAACTACTAATAGACTGCTACAACCACACGGCATCACCGTAGCAAACCACCAACCAAAACCCTCCAGAACATCGTAAGTAACCCAAAAGTCCCAGTAGCCCAAGAAGAAAAAACAGGGGTTATCTACAACATACAGTGTAATGACTGTAACAGCCACTATGTAGGACAGACTGGCAGAAGACTAGCAGAACACATCCATGAACACCAACTAGCAGTCAGAAGACACGATGAAAACTCCTTAATCTCACAACACATGGACAGACTTAACCATACCTTCAACTGGGAAACTGTGAGCATCTTAAATCAAGCCAAATCCAAAAATGCTAGAGAATTCCTGGAAGCTTGGCACTCAGACAAAGCAGCCATCAACAAACACATAGAGGTAAACAACATTTACATACCATTCATAAGAAACAATAGAAAAGCCAGAAGACCAGAACACCTCCTTGTCAGCAATCATCACCCAGATATGCAAAGATTAACACCAGGATTAGCACCAGAGGAACAATCAAACAGCAGAATATACCCTAATCAAGGAACTATTAAGTCAGTCAATCAACCATGTAGCAAACAACAGCCCAATCAAGGAACTACTAAGGAGAGAACAACACCTCCACCAACACAAGCAGGAGAAGCCATGGTATATAAACAGAGAGCAAGTTCCACTCCCTTTTCGCACTGAAGATGTTGCCTAGCCTGGCAATGAAATGTCTGCAAGAAAACAACACAGCTCATAGAGCACCAAGGACTCCACAGTTCAACCCTGAGCTACAAATATTCTCTTCTATTGGTACCTGCAACGTTGTTATGTTCTCCCAAGAAGACTTTGGTAGTCAGAGACATAAAATAACCCTTTTGTCTTCTGTGCTAGTTCTCTTCTTGCAAAAAATGTCTTTCTACCTAGCAAAATAATAAAGATACCATCTTCCATTTACCATCGGAAATACAGATACAACTATAACTTTCAAGCCTGGTTTTCATCAGAACTCTATCAGGACCAGAATCCTGGCTGAACTGAATTAAGCAAATGAATTGTGTTTTGCCCAGGCAAGATTATTTGTATCTGAGGCCATCTGTTTAGGAATCTGGCAGACTCTGTTCAAGAATTATGCCCAACTGGGACTCGCTCTACTAACACAAATATTCCTTGATGAGTTCTTGCTCCACAGGGTTTGCATCCAATTTGAATCATCACTCAACAAGTAGCAATTAGATGGAGACATTTCATTTACACGAGCGAACAACAGAATTTAATACCAATATCAAGGGATTTTTCCACTTCAAATTTCTGCCACTCACTTTTTAAGTTTTATTGAAAAAATGTTCTTCAGACGCCAGAGGTTACCACTCTAATGCAATTCACTTTAATTACTTGGGACGATGGAGAAGAGAAGCAGTAACCTCTCGTTAAACAGATTTTAATCAGCCAGAAACTGATTGTTCCTGGCTTCAAATGTGTTTTAAAATATCAAAGAGGTGTTTTATTTTCAAAGCTTGCATCTTCAGATAAGTCTTCATAATGAGGCAGGAAAATTTTCCCCAATCTTGGACAAGTTACAAATAATTGTGCACCTTTCAGTCTTATCCATATTCCTCTCATACTTCAAGGTCTTGAAAGTTAGTATGTAGGATTGTAAAGAACCATATTTTCAAAAGCCTCACTGGATCTATGCCAGCTGTATCAGTCCAAAACTGTCTCAGTGTGCCTTGGGGCAATGGGTAAGTTTTACATCCTCACCGCCTTGTTTTTGTCCATAAGAAAATGGTTTACTAAGAAGTACATTAAAACAAGCTTCTGTGCATAAGGCCTTTGTTTTCAAACCTCACAAGAGGACGTATGGTCTGTCTCCCTGCTGCTTCATTTGTCTGGTTGTTATCATTGTTACTGTATCGTTTATAACAGTGTTTCTCAACCTTGGTGACTTCAAAACGTGTGGACTTCAACTCCCAGAATTCCCCAGCCAGCAAGGCTGGCTGGAGAATTCCGGGAGTTGAAGTCCACATGTCTTGAAGTCGCCAAGGATGAGAAACACTGCTCTATAATGTTGCCAAATGCAAACCAAGAAGGTAACTGGCGATTTCAGCTTTGGGAACAGGAAGAGACTTCCAAGAGAGGACACATAATGATAAGAAGGAGCGAAGTGGGGAGAACAGTTCTCATGAGTCACCAAGAACATTATCACCGAGATCAATACTTGCTGTCTGATGCATTTGAGAAATATTCCTTTGTTAGAGGCAACCATACTGCACATGTTGGGAATCAAGGATTGATCTGAACAATTTTCTCCTTGGCACTTTACAAGAATTGCTCGTGTGTGTGTCTGTGTGTGTTTTGGTGTCTCACCCCCCTCTCTTTTCTCATAACAGTGAGCTAAGTGAAAACACATTATGTGATTGGTTTGGGAATGGCTGCCCCACTTTTAGAAGTTGGGGATAGGGCTGGAAGTGTTAGGAGGCAAAGCGACTCCATGGAATAACTTCTTCCTAAGCCAAGCAAGATGAGGAAGCAGGAGAGTGAGAACTCTCTGAAGTGCCCAACATACCCTAACAAAAAAAGGAATGTGTCAGCCTCGCGTGTTCATCTGACATGCTTCCCTGAATGTTGTACACGTGTAGTTTGCTGCTGCTGTTGTTGTTCAGTCGATTAGTTGTGTCTGACTCTTCGTGACCTCATGGACCATAGCATGCCAGGCCTTCCTCTCCTCCACTGTCTCCTGGAGTTTACTCAAATTCATGTTCATTACATTGGTGATGCTATCTAGCCATCTCATCCTCTGCCGTCCCCTTCTCCTTTTGCCTTCAGTCTTTCCCAGCATCAGGGTCTTTTCCAGTGAGTCCTCTCTTGGCATTAGGTGGCCAAAGTATTTGAGCTTCAGTATCTGTCCTTCCAATGAGCAGTCAGGGTTGATTTCCTTTAGGATTGACTGATTTGACCTCCTTGCAGTCCAAGGGACTCTTAAGAGTCTTCTCCAGCACCACAGTTCGAAAGCATCAATTCTTCGGCGCTCAGCCTTCCTTATGGTCCAACTCTCACAGCCATACATTACTACTGGAAAAACCATAGCTTTAACTATACAGACCTTTGTCGGCAAGGTGATGTCTCTGCTTTTTAATATGCTGTCTAGGTTTGCCATAGCTTTCCTCCCAAACGTTTAAATATACGTTCTCTCCAAAGACGCCTTTCTAACTACATTTTCTTTCAAAATATATTTTGAAAGGTTTTTTTGAGGACAGAACTGAACTGGAAAAGTTCCAGGAGTGTTAGAGAGAAAAGGTAAGTTTGCACATTAGCCGGGGAGATGTGAATCAGGTCAGTTTGCATCAAAATTCACAACTTTGATTTTCTCAAGCATTTCTGTGCCAGGTGGAATTAATACTTGCGTGGATCTGTCAAAATTTTTCAGGAGGGATTCAAGCAATTTTATAGCTGTTGGGAAAAAGACACAGAGTTAAGTAAGGATACTAGAGAAAATGGGTTTCTCCCCTACCTCTTCTTTGTATTAAATCTGTATGGATTCTTTACAAATTTGATATTTTATTAAATACTGAATAATCTAATTTCAGAAATCATTTTAAAATTTGGCTTGGATCCTACAAAGAAAAGTTCTGCTTGGATCCAAAAGTGTTTTATGTGATTTCCCCATCCCTTAATCACAGGACATTTTTAACCAATAAGGCTGCATGGAATATTTGCATTTAGCCCTCATGAATTCCCATCCATTGAAGTCTTCTTTTGATTCTGTTTGGCTTCCCAAATGTAGCATTTATAGCTCCATAAATATGAAGCCTGTGTGATGGCTCAGTGGTTAAGATGCCAGGCTTGTCGATCGGAAGGTCGGCGGTTCGAGACCCGAGCGCCGTGTGATGGAGTGAGCTCCTGCACTCGCCCCAGCTCTTGCCAACCTAGCAATTCGAAAGCACGCAAATGCAAGTAGATAAACTTCGGTGGGATGGTAACAGCATTCCGTGTGTGTCATGCCGGCCACATGACTGCGGAAGCGTCTTCGGACAGTGCTGGCTCTTCAGCTAAGAAACGGAGATGAGCACCACCCCCTAGAGTTGGAAACAACTGTGCAGGGGAAAACCTTTACCTTTACCTAAATATGAAGCCTATTTAGGCTTCCTATGAGATATGAAAAGTCAAGAAATATAAGCTTCAGAGTTTCTTAACCCCTGCTGGATTTTTTTTACATATTTTCAGAAGTCAGCCAAGTATAGCAGAGGGTTGGATGAAAGAGAAAGGAAGGAGTGATCATGACAAGAATAAAACCAAGATGAGTAGAGTTTTGCTCTTCTAGACCCAACTCATATATGAGTAAATGTACAAATTAATACAGAAAATAATCTTCTTTTAAGATAACGATGATCATGTCTTTAACAACACCCAACAGATCTTGACCAATCTCAAAAAGCTACACAGGGTAGTTAATGCTTGTATAGGAGATCATCAGAAAATCCCAGAGTTGTAGGTTTGATAGGGAAGTAAAGAACATGGAAATCGCAGTAACAAACCACAATATGTAAGGTGCTCCTCTCCGATGCCCTAAAATCCCTTTCTCTAGAGTAAACCACAGACGCGAGGTTTCTTAGAAGTAAAAGGATTTATTACAGTGCACGGAGGTTAACACAATCAAAGACTGGAATGAGCAGGCATAGCATGGCATAGTACATTGAACCATTCCCCTCCCCATTGTTCTTAGATGATGACACGTGTAACACCCAGGCTCCAGGGTGCTCAGACAGTCGTTCCCGGGGCTGTAGAGTTCAGTTTGACACCCCGTTGCGAGTCGTTCTCCTTTCGGCGTTGTTGCCTGTCTCGCGTCGGTTTCAAGCTACCCTCAATACACAGAGCTGTCTAGCTTAATGGCAGAGGTCTGCCAGATCTCTGACACAATCATACTGTTGCCAAAAAAAAAATAGAAACAAGTGTCTATTTAGTCAACAGGAGTTAAGCTCAATTTGAGAGTGTCTTATAAGCAACAAACATATATTTCATGATTTAAAATAGGTCTTATGAATGCTTCATGAGATGGCTCACCACACTGAATGCAAACTGAAAGAAGTACGTTTTATAATCTAAGAGGAGATGACACACAAACAAGTATGACAACACAGTTTATTCAGTATATAAAAAAATATAAATGTCTCTGTGATCCATAGAATTTATTATAAATCACAATATGCTCTTTTTTAGTTTCTTTCACTCAGCGATTAAAGACAGTGTCAGCCACTTTATAATAGATTCAGCAAACTGGACTGAAATTCTGAAATCTGATGTAGATGGTATAGAACATAGGAAACCTGGCTTGGCATGCATCCAGATGCCATTGCTACTTCTGAAGCTTCATACCGGTGGGAGGTTATGGGGTGATTAATGTGGTTCCAAAGCCAATTATCTTTTTTTAAAGGAAATAGATGCAACTGACGTTAGCAATTTATGCAACCTCTGTAATAATTAGCTTAAATATCCTGTCCTGGCGAAACCCATGATCTTCAAATGAGAGTAATACAATAAAATTGTCTTTGGGCATTCCAGAAAGAGCTCACCCTAGAGCTTCCTCATCTTGGAGAGGGCACCCTTGGCATAGGAAGAAGCCATTCTGTGGGCTACCTTAACCTAAACCAGAACTTCTGACAACATCCTACAGATGAAAGAAGAAGCTAGGAACAACTTCAGGTCAAATGTTGCTAAAGCTCCAAGGCTGTGATATTTAACTGTCTATTGTTGCTTTTTCTTTTTCACTCTACGTATGGACATGAATATATGAGAGCCAGTGTGGTGTTAAGGTGTTAAGGTGAAGGTGCTGGACTAGAACCAGGTTCTAGTCCTCCTTTAGGCGTGGAAGCTGTTTGGGTAAGTCATTCTCTCTCAGCCCTAGACCAAGTCAAAAAACATCCACCTACAATCCATACTGGGCCAGTATGGTAGATTAATGTCTATGACCTTCAATGAAGAAGGCTTTATCCTGTAGTGTGTGTGTGTGTGTGTGTGTGTGCGTGTGCGCGTGCGTGCGTGTGTTAGTATTCAATCCATTATGATCCAGTGGAAGTAAAGAGATTAATGGTGGGAAAGAACACCTGATATCTGAGCTTGATGAATTTTGTAAACTTGGCTGCAAAGCACCAGCAGAACAAAGGAGATCAACATTTATCAGGAATTAGATCTGCTCTGGAAATACAAACTTTGAGACAAGCAATTTTCAGCAAACCTTGCCGAAAATTAAGATATTAAACAAAATGAAAGGTAGCAAAGCACAGTGTGGTTTCTGAAGAGATCAAAGAGATAATATCCTTACACCATAAACAGTCAATTTTCAATTTCTTCAAAAGAAATAAGTATTCTTGCAAACTTAGTAAAAAGAAGATCTTCCTCAACCTTCTATGTCTAAATCACGTAGTAGAATTCCAATACTTAAAACAGCTATTGCAAAGATGATTGTACTGGATAAGCCTTCCTGATTAATTTTTAACTCTTATAAAATAGCTGTTTGTTCAAAATAAGAGAACAGATTTGGAAATAACCTTTGTTGTACTTAAAAATGGTTATATCTGGATTTCCCCTTTTTCCATATGAACCCTAACCCACCAACCCACCCTCCCTTCCCTCCTTCCCTCCTTCCCTCCTTCCCTCCTTCCCTCCTTCCCTCCCTCCCTCCCTCCCTCCTTCCTTCCTTCCTTCCTTCCCTCCCTCCCTCCCTCCCTCCCTCCCTCCCTCCCTCCCTCCCTCCCTCCCTGATGCAAAGAGGACACCTTTAAAAGTTTTGTAGAAAAGCACAATAGTCAAACTGAATTTAGTTTTCATGCAGAATTGCAATCAGAATTTTTTTATCTCCACCAATTCAAATAGTAAGTCCAGATGATCTCCTACCAACAATCAATCCACTCTGCAGTAAATATGTGCTGAAACCCAAGAGCTCATTCAAGGAGGTAATTGGTTTTACTTTTGGATAGCTTTTTTCTCTGTACCGAAGAGGGGGTGGTTGGTAAGAGATCATCTGGACTTACTGTTTGAATGTTCATAGGTAAGCCTCCTTGTTCCTTCCTGAGCTGGTATCCTAAATTTTCTAGAATGTGGAGGATATGTGGAACCAGATGTGTCTTTTTTTCTGTGTTGGATTGGCCACACAAATCAACACTCCATAACAACAAGAAAAAGATGTAAACAGAAACTAAGGATGAACTACACAAGACTTTATTTTGTAAAGCAAACATAGTAGCTCACGGTTTGATGCCATTCTGGAAAGAAATTCAGATAATGCAGATGCCCAAAGACCAGGGTAATTTTGAACTGAGGAGAATATCATCAGCATCTCTAGATGTTCCTTTCTAATTAGGAAGGCAACTCTGAAATGTGACAGAGAAACACCTGGAAAACCACATACCTGGTAGTCATGCAAAGGCTGTTGTTGTCAAGGCAACTTCTTCCTTAAAATCTTTATTATTTTTTATTATTTTATTATTTGGATTTATCCCCACCCATCTCTACCGTGGTAGACTCTGGGCGGTTTACAACCACAATATAAAAGATAAAACCTATACATTTATAACTACTATAAAAATAAAAATAAAAATCCAAAAGATGGTCTGTTCTTAAAAGGAGGGAAACCACTAAGCCAACCACCGCCAGGAGGAACTATCATTTCCTTGACTCCAGGCACGGCGGCAAAGCCAGGTCTTCAAGGACTTCCTAAAGGCCAGGAGCGAGGTGCCAGTCTCACCTCAGGGGGCAAGTTATTTAGCAAGAGAGCCCAGCAAAAGAAAGTGTGCAGATACATTGCTGGCTGATCATTCCCCAGAATGCTATCCAGTGAGTTGGTTTTGTTGTTTATTCGTCCAGTCGCTTCCGACTCTGTGACTTCATGGACCAGCCCACGCCAGAGCTTCCTGTCAGCCGTCGCCACCCCCAGCTCCCCCAAGGTCGAGACTGTCACCTCCAGAATACCATCCATCCATCTTGCCCTTGGTCGGCCCCTCTTCCTTTTGCCTTCCACTTTCCCTAGCATCAGAATCTTCTCCAGGGTATCCCGTCTTCCCATTATGTGGCCAAAGTACTTCAGTTTTGCCTTTAATATCATTCCCTCAAGTGAGCAGTCTGGCCTTATTTCCCAGAGTATGGACTGGTTTGATCTTCTTGCAGTCCAAGGCACTCAGAATTTTCCTCCAACACCACAGTTCAAAAGCATCTATCTTCCTTCGCTCAGCCTTCCTTATGGTCCAGCTCTCACAGCCATAGGTTACTACGGGGAATACCATTGCTTTAACTATGCGGACCTTTGTTGTCAGTGTGATGTCTCTGCTCTTAACTATTTTATTGAGATTTGCCATTGCTCTCCTCCCAAGAAGTAGACGTCTTCTGATTTCCTGGCTGCAGTCAGCGTCTGCAGTAATCTTTGCGCCTAGAAATACAAAGTCTGTCACTGCCTCCACTTTTTCTCCCTCTATTTGCCAGTTATCAATCAAGCTGGTTGCCATAATCTTGGTTTTTTTTGGGTTTAACTGCAACCCAGCTTTTGCACTTTCTTCTTTCACCTTCATCATAAGTTAGAGTTTTATGTAATTCTTTCCTATGGTTTTGTAGTAAACCAGATTTTTGCAGCCCAGGTTTGGTAGCCCTACCACAAAGTGTTTTGTCATTCAATTTGTCGCTCAATCAGGATCTTCATGAAGTCACAGGATTTCTTTGGCACCTCAAATCACATGGAATGACTTCTACTCTTTGCAATTTTGAGAAAGGGCTGTTGAGCACTTTGCTGTCCTCTTTGATAGATCAGCTCCATATGAGAACAAACAGTGGAAGATTTTGGTTACTGAATACATTGTATGCCCCATCTTTACAATAATTTACACACCTGCCCATGCAGGTATTTGTTAAAAACCTGAATTGACATCTATGAATTTTTTAAACCTATACCTAGATATGATCTTTGGGGAATTTTCCTAAAGGGTGTGGTGGGGAATTGTGTACTTTCCGATAACTGCAGAAATCATTTTAGCATAGGGATGAATAGTCTAAAGGTTATTTGTAATACCCTCCTCTTCCAATTTTCGTATTTTTTTTTTGGGGGGGGGTGCCTTTGAGTCAGTCTTGACTCCTGGCAACTGCCTGGGCTAGTCCTTGCAGTTTTCTTGGAAAGATTTTCAGAAATTGTTTGCCCTTGCCTCCTTCCTGGGGCTGAGAGAAAATGACTGGCCCAAGGTCACCCAGCTGGCTTTGTGCCTAAGGCAGACTAGAACTCACGGTCTCCTGGTTTCTAGCCTGATGCCTAAACCACTACACCAAACTGGCTCTGTCATGAATCGGAAGTCATTAAATCCATCTTTTATGCATTTTATTTTATTTATTAAGTGCAACGTTAACATAGATGTTAATTGCTTTATACTGGAAAAGGATATTACAAAGAAAAGTATATTTTGAGAAATGTCTTCATGGAGAAAACATAAACTGTGAGCAAGATTGGCTCATTACAGATGCACAGAAAATAAAATAAATCAAGAGGCAATGTTTTACTTTGTTTTACTTTCAAAGCAGTCTGCAAAAGGCATGCCGTCAACACTAAAAACCGAACTCCACGCTTCAATATTATTTTTTTGCCTTTGTTTCCTCTGTGCAAGTGTGTGCTTTGATTTATTGATTTCTTTGTTTGCTATTATATACAACTTGTACTTCAAGATTATGGTAAAAATAGATAACTAGAAATGAAAGCTATAACTCAAAATGTACTTAAAGAAGAATTATAGAGAGCAAGATAAAAGCCTAGCTATTCTTGTAGCAGAATCAGATAGTGCAGTTCTTGCTGGCTGTACATGTTTGCATGGGAGGGGGAAAATCACTGATTTGAATGTTCCCCCCACCCCAAAAAACTTCTACATGAGTAATGGGCCAATCATCACAGTTGAGTGTGAACCAAGTCTGCCTTAAAACTGCAGCTTTACATGAAAGTGTACTTTATTCTGATTGTTGGACTTCCAGTGAAAAGATGGCCGATTGAACACTCTGCTCGCAAGATCAGCGGGCAGACCTAACACATGGATTCTTTTTGGAGGCACAGGCAGGCTTTTCCTGTCATCCCATTTGCACTTCATAACGTCACCTTGTAGCCTGAAGATCATCAACAGCGTTGGCATTATTCTGGTAAGAGGAGACAGGAGTCTGGGGTGCCATCATTTCCAGACCACACTGCAGCCCCTTTGGGACACTAGGTCGAGCCTTTCTCATTTCTAAATCATTTGTATATTTTTAAGTTCTTGGACCCCAAGAGAGATTTTTAACAACAAGAAGATACAAATCTCTTGGTGCTGAATAACGTTGTTTTTGGAAGTTTAAAAAAAATTTTTTCTAGCTGCTAGCTTGCTTTCCATTCAAATTTAAGGAGGACTGAGAATAAATAATCATCTCTCTGTTATTATTTTTCTATCTAGTTTGAAGGACTTTATATTTTCCTACACATTTAATTTTATGTTTTTAGCTTTCAGTTTTCTGTTCACTTGCCTTGGATGCTGTATTTTAGCCTCTGGAAGCCTTTTATTAACCAACTAGTTTATACACATCAGCAGAAGCTGCCAGACTTTACTGTTTGAATTATGGACGGCCTTAAGGAAACAACCCTAGAGCTCCGAGCTGAGCAGTCTGCTGACTTTAACAAGATTTTCCATGAAATTGTTCAAGCTACTTTACAAGAAGTACAGGATATTGCTTTTAAAATGTATCAATCGATTGAGGATATTCTGAAGGGAGAGGAAGAGATTCATCAAGGAAGAAGTATCCCTCCTGACTGCGAGAATCCAGATGGTGAAGGAACGACAGACATGAAGGAGTTACAATTCGGCTTTCAAGAAGGAAAATGGCTTGTTTATTACAGGGTTTGTTTGGAAATTGAGATAGCTCGGTCATGTGGGAAATTTTTTGTTGACTTTTTAGGGGAGATAGCTGGGGTTTTTTTTTATCTGTCTATAAAAAAACTCTTGTGTATAATATGGAGACAAATAAATGTTTTAGTTTATTTTGAGGTGGGATAAAAATTAAGAATAAGCAAAGTTTCTTGCAATGATTTATTTATTTATTTATTTATTTATTTATTTATTTATTTATTAAATTTGTATCACCACCCATCTCCTCCACACCTGGGGACTCTGGGCGGTTCACAATAATAAGTTAAAAATATAAAATTACAGCAACAATAATTTGCATACAAAATCCAAACAAAAAGTTGTTAATAATAAGGCAGGTTTCATGGCACCAGCCACTCCCAAGAGGAACTATTGGCATTCCCGTCCCAAGCCAGGTGGCAGAACCAGGTCTTCAAGTCTTTCCGAAAGGTCGAGAGTGAAGAAACTCGCCTCAGCTCCAGGGGCAAGATATTCCAAAGAGTGGGCACTACTGTAGAGAAGGCACGCCTCCTGGATCCCGCTAGATGGAACTCTTTTGCCGATGGGACCCTTAGCATGCCCTCTCTGCATGACCGAGTGGGCCGGGTCGATGTTCCGGGGATGAGACGGTCCCTCAGGTAACCTGGTCCCATGCCATGTAGGGCTTTAAAGGTGATAACCAACACCTTGAATTGGACCCGGAAGCAAACTGGTGCCCAATGTAGCTAGCGCAGCAGAGGTGTTACATGGGCCGATCTTACAGCACTCATAACTGTCTGTGTGGCCGCATTCTGGACCAGCTGAAGCTTCCGGATACTCTTCAAGGGTAGCCCCATGTAGAGCACATTGCAGTAGTCTGGGAGATGACAAGGGCATGAGTGACTGTTCGGAGGGCATCTCGATCCAGGAATGGGTGCAACTGGCACACAACCCGAAGTTGCGCAAAGGCCCTCCTGGCCATGGCTGCCACCTGCTCTTCAAACATTTAAAGTTTTTTTTTTAAGGTTCAATAGGGGTAAGATTGAAATAATAGTATTAAGTATAAAAGTAGATAATTTAAATGTTTTTTAAAATGTTTTTACAATTAAGAATAAGTACTGTATGTAGATTGATTTTATTTTTCTGTAATGACTTAAAGTTTCTTGTAATGATTTAAAGTTTGTTTTTTAAGGTTTAATGGGGTAAGATTGTAGTATTAAGTATAAAAGTAGATAATTTAAATGTTATTTTTTTAAAACGATTATAATAATTTGATTGTTAACATAGTGGCCAGAAATATATAGAATAGTGATAGGAGGAAAACATTTTAAAAATGAGTTTATATGGGGGGAGAAGTTGATTTGAAGGTTTATATATTTGTTTATTTTTTATATATATAAGAGGAAGAAGCATTTGCTTTTATTGTTTTACATAATGTCCATGGAATGTTTTATAGAAACAATGTGATTTTGGTTAAATTTGGAGAAAGAGATTAATTATGGGAATTGCTATATATTCTTGTTGTTGAAAGTTGGAAGTCACTTCTTATGTAATCTAAAAAAAAATTTTTTTCTTGTGTTTTTCACTTTTTTTCTTTTTTTCTTTTTTTGTAGTTTTTTTTCTTTTTTATTGTAGTTTTTATTTATGCTCTATACTTAATAAAATTCTTTAATAAAAAAAGAAAGTGTACTTTATTCTCTAGATCAGTGTTTCTCAATCTTGGCAACTTTAAGATGTGTGGACTTCAACTTCCATGCTGGCTGGGGAATTCTGGGAGTTGAAGCCCACACATCTTAAAGTTGCCAAGATTGAGAAACACTGATCTAGATCATATCTCATCACAGGTAAGCATCTACATCGTTAGAAGAACCTTCTATATCTGATATGACCAACATACCCAGAATTCCCAGTTGGCAAGGAAGGCTGAGCGCCGAAGAATTGATGCTTTCGAACTGTGGTGCTGGAGAAGACTCTTGAGAGTCCCTTGGACTGCAAGGAGGTCAAACCAGTCAATCCTAAAGGAAATCAACCCTGACTGCTCATTGGAAGGACAGATGCTGAAGCTGAAGCTCAAATACTTTGGCCACCTAATGCGAAGAGAGGACTCACTGGAAAAGACCCTGATGCTGGGAAAGACTGAAGGCAAAAGGAGAAGGGGACGGCAGAGGATGAGATGGTTAGATAGCATCACCGATGTAATGAACATGAATTTGAGTAAACTCCGGGAGACGGTGGAGGACAGGAAGGTCTGGCATTCTATGGTCCATGGGGTCACGAAGAGTCAGACACGACTAAACGACTGAACAACAACAACAAAAATAAACAGGTTACATGGCAGACTCATTATGCCATGCATAACCACTGCTATCGGAGCTCCATTGATTGGTGGTTTGCTTCCAAGTTACCTCTGAAGCCCTTTATGGCTTGGGCCTGGGTGTCTTCAGAACAGCCTGTGCTTCTTCCCATCCAGTGTCTGCAGACCGTGTCTGCTGAGAGATCTGATGGGAGAAGATTCATGGATGGGCATCTTAGCATAGAGCTAAGATAGAAAAAAGGCAAGATGAAGTTTTGTTCCGCTTGAGGGTTACACCAGCCTTTAGGGGCTCAAGGGGGTTGGCGAGGCCACTGAGCGATTCTTAAAAAGAGTGTAACAAGTGAAGAGAAAGCAAATAAAAAAAAACTTATTTTACTTTATTGAAAAAGAAACCAACAGAATAAAGTGTTCTGTCTCATGGTTGAAAGGCACTTGATAGCCTGAGTTTCAGGGGTGTTGACTGGGGGTGGCCCAAAAAGTCAAGATGGCACATAAAAAACTGGCAGAGCTTCTATCACACCATCATGACCACCATCTTGACTTTTTTCAACCATACCCTGCAGACACCCCTGCTGACTTGATTGGATGAATGTTACATTCTTAAAATCTATTACTTAATATTTTGTAAATGTAAATGCATTCTCACCAATGCTTACAAGCTATTGCTCCTTATGAGAATGTAAAATCCGGGTTACTGAAATTGCAATACAACTCTCAATGAGAGGTCTGTGGTGATCTTCAAGATCTCCATGGAGAAGCTGACTTTTCAGGTTGACCCCGGCTAGTCCTGCATTTGTTAGCTTTGAGAAAAATGTAGTGCTGAATGGTGATACTTCAGCACTGGAAATAAATCTTCTCTGATATATGCATTGTTAGGCAACAACACCTAATATGATGACAGGTAGAGGGATAAGAAATGGTAGGAAAGGATTTTGTGAAAAAGGCTAGAATGCAGCAGACTGATAATTGTCCTTCAGAGTTTGAAGTAGAAAAGATGACCTTTTAAAATGCTTCTTTATTTCATTAGCTTTATTGTCCATGGAGTACCTCATAAAATTACAGTACTTCATTAGTTTTATGATGCATTGCAGTGAGAAGCAGATTTGGCTATCCAAATGGATCACACATGATCCAAACAAGACAGCCAAAAAGTGATGTTCTAATAAGAATAAACAGAATAATAGTTGTTTTATTATAAATTTCCAAAAAACATGTCCATTCTTCCTTTAGGTCTCCAATAAATTGGAACTATTTAAGTGTCCGAGAGGGCCATATGTTCCTTGGATCTCACATCTTTCTCAAAATTCTTAGAGGGATGAATCCAATTTTTGATTCTCTCTTCCATTTCCCCAGCCAGCCTCCATCTCTGGCTGATTCCAAAGTTGAGAAATCTAGAATACAAAAAATGTGGGGGAAACCTATGCTGAGGGATGCAATAGAAAGTAGGATAAATTACCTGAAACCCTACTTCCCTGTCCATGCCCTTACAAGTTATGTGCATTTATCTGATCAATGCAAAACACACACACATGCATGCACCCAGACATGTACCAAACACATAGAAAACCAAGCCATTCCTAAGAGGGGGATGTGTAAAGTGTGTTGAAAGATCTACTAGGATAAAGGAAGCAAATGGGGAAACAGGCCATCTACAAGATCAAAGGAGCGTTATAATGAAAGTCCAATTTTATTGAGGTTGCAAATAAGCCCTCGTGCTGGTTTCAAGCTGGCCATGAAATGAGAATTGAGAGAAGGGCTAGTTGACAAGATTTGGTTCCTTTTTTGAAATTGTAGAAAATTCTAAAAATTCTCTGAATATGTCTATTAGTTTAGTTTTTACGAAGCAACATCTCTGAAGACTTGACAAAAATGTATTTCATAACTGTGGAGTCCTTGGTGCTCTCTGAGCCTTGATGTTTTCTTGCAGACGTTTCATTGCCAGGCTAGGCAACATCTTCAGTGTGAAAAGGGAGTGGGACTTGCTCTCTGTTTATATACCCTGGCTTGTCCTGCTTGTGTTGGTGGAGGTGTTATTCTCTCCTTAGTAGTTCCTTGATTGGGCTGTTGTTTGCTACTTGGTTGATTGACTGAGTTAATAGTTTCTTGATTAGGGTATATTGTGCTTTTTGATTGTTCCTCTGGTGCTAATCCTGGTGTTAATCTTTGCATATCTGGGTGATGATTGCTGGCAAGGTGTTCTGGTCTTCTGGCTTTTCTGTTGTCTCCTATGAATGGTATATATTTCGTAGCTGTAGTTTTAAGGTAGCTGGTAATTGTGTTTGCAACAGGAATAGGGTTAGTTTATGATGAGTACAGATTACTCATTTCTCCTCCTTCTCCCTGATTTTAAATAAAGGGAGAGGAGGATATTGTAGAGAAAGGGAGTCTATTCATTCATTCTTTGCTGCCTTCCTTCCTTCCTTCCTTCCTTCCTTCCTTCCTTCCTTCCTTCCTTCCTTCCTTCCTTCCTTCCTTCCTTCCTTCCTTCCTTCCTTCCTTCCTTCCTTCCTGAAGCTGCAGGGAATGGATCAATTATACCAGAAGTTTGAATTTAAACAGCTAAGGGGTGGGATGGTTAAACTCTCCATCATAAAACACAACTATCCAAACTAAACCATTAATAAACCCTGACAAGCTGATGGAACAGGACTGCAATCTATGCATAGTTATGTGGGAGTCACGGTGCTTACTTTTGGCTATGCAAGGTCAACTTGTAAAACATATTCAACAGTAACTGAACTGCCATCTTGCAAACAATCTTGCTATCAAGGATTGCCATTTAGCAAGGAGTAGGAGTCCTATTAAAGGAGAGGAACATCCAATTGTTTCACTAATTCTTCCTTCTCTGTGTTCCTCTGTGTGAATTTGAAAGCCTATGATCATCTAACTCACTTACCAAGTGAATCTAATTCATTTACCACTTACTTAACAGGCATGGGTGTCAGTAGAGGATGTCCTAGGTTCTCCTTTGAAAGAAATCCTGGAATTGTGATCCCTAGGATGAACTTGATGACTGTGTTCACCCACTGCACTAAGCTATGGCTTGTTTAATAAATTGGCTGGATTCACATGGCAGGCTAAGTGAAAATCAAATACATCCCATCGTTGCTTAGTACAATTCCTGTAATTATCAGAACTGTTGAAGTTCCATTTGCAGGGTCTCTGCTCAGAGTTGAGATTCTCTCTATCCAATCTTTAAGCAGCAGAGAATTACTTCCATAGCCCCATTCAAGTCCCTGGAAGGTTTCTCTAGTGGATGCCTGATGAAATAGTTTATTTGAGTTAAATAGCTCTGAGCCACCACCAGTTGTCAATAAATAATGGTCTTGGCAAGCAAACATTGTCCCTGCCTAATAAAGTAAATGCTGTGGGCTTTAGGGCTAATACTGTATATACAGGATGCAGCCACTAGATGGCAACAAAGAGTTGTGGTTTGCATTATTGGTTTGCTGCCATCTAGTGGTTGTCTGGATTTTTGCACCACAGATCTGGTAACTGGGCTCCATTTTTCTGTTTGTATAGCAGTGGTCTAGGGGGCGTGGTGGCTCAGTGGGTAAGACGCCAGGCTTGTCGATCAGAAGATTGCAAGTTCAGAGGTTCGAATCCCTAGCCCTGTGTGCGGAGTGAGCTCCCGCACTAGCTCCAGCTCTTGCCAACCTAGCAATTTGAAAGCATGCAAATGCAAGTAGATTAATAGGTACCACTTTGGTGGGTAGGTAACAGCGTTACGTGCGTGTCATGCGGCCACATGACCGTGGAAGCATCTTCGGACAACGCTGGCTCTTCGGCTAACAAACGGAGATGAGCACCGGCCCCTAGAGTCGGACACGACTGCACAAATGTGCGGGGGCAACCTTTACCTTTACCTATAGCAGTGGTCATTCAGCTGAGTCTTAGCATCTCAGAGCAAAATATTTGTATGCACAAATCTCCCTGCGCTAACAAATACATCTTTCAAGTCAAGCTCTAGTTTTGATGACTTCATGGTCATGTATAGGTAGTGTTCATTGTAACCCGAATAATTTGTCATTGCTTTCTTCCAGGATACAGTATTCTTTTTTAGTTTCCATGACTTTCAACCCTGCTAGTCCCTGGAGGTTTCTCATCCAAATATCAACCAGACATGGTCCTGCTTAGCTTGCTAGCTCATTGGGTACCATAGACCCCTGGTGTGGATTTAATTCACAGTTAATTTTGCTAGGATTTAAGCTGTTGACTGGGGTTTACTATGTGCTAAATTCAGAGAATTTATTATGAAAGAAGGCTGTGGTCTAATGAACACTTCCTTAGGAGTAAATCTGATTGAACTAACTGCAATTTGCTTTGAAATAAGCAGATATAAAGTTAATATGTGTGAGTAGTAATTTCTCAATTATTTTTCAGATCTAAATCTGGTCCAATCTGAGGCCACAAAATTCTGGTTTAGTAACCAGAAGTCTCTATTTTTATACACAAAGGAAAGTTTCATTGAGTTAATGCTACCTACTTCCAAGTAAATTTACAGCCAAATTTAGTCAAGACAAAATCTAGGGCTGATGGAAGAGATCAGATCCAGTTTCAAATCTATGGGTTAATGGGATTGAAACATCAAAATTAGACATGCATTAGACATGCAATAAGAAAACAATGCATATTTCTATTCACAAGGAAATTGCTTTGACAGCACCTAAAGTATTAGTTCAGTTGCTGGAATATAAATAAAAAGCTAGAGAGAACAAATACATTTTGGAATTTAAGACCGTCATTCATCCATTCAGACTTCCAAAGATTCACCATGCTCTTTGTTGACAAATAGGCTTATTGGAGCCACCACATACTGTGTGCAAGTACTGGAATATCATTTAT
Source organism: Charina bottae (assembly GCA_023362775.1). NCBI lineage: Eukaryota > Metazoa > Chordata > Lepidosauria > Squamata > Charinaidae > Charina > Charina bottae. The sequence goes on along the minus strand of JALMGJ010000029.1, from coordinate 4,794,339 downwards.
CAGTACATCCTGGATCTGAAGAACGATAAACACTAATAATTTCCAGGAAAGCTATCCATCCTTGCTTTCACAGCCAGTCACTGAATCTAGCTTTCAAAGCTGCAGTACATTGCCCTTCCTTCCTTCCTTCCTTCCTTCCTTCCTTCCTTCCTTCCTTCCTTCCTTCCTTCCTCCCTCCCTCCCTCCCTCCCTCCCTCCCTCCCAGTGGCTTTTGCCTAGATGTCATTAAAAAAAATGATCTAGGAGCCAAAATGCTACTAAAGAATGATGGAGACTTTTACATACATCTGGCTGGTAGATGGGGTTGCTATTTAAGAAATATAAACCCCAGTCTTTCCTGACCTAGCAAGTTGCTGTTTGCTTTCAATCTCTGCAGATGGCAGCATATGGCTGACCTAACCTGGGATTGGTATATACACAGATCAGACGTGGTTAGGACTTGGGTAGGATAGTTATCCAGTAGAAGCCACAAGAATGTCAAAGGGACATTGCATGCATTAGGACAGCACTGTGCAAATGGCACAGATTACCTACTTACACCATTGTGCAATGACATCACTTGCTCTCCCCTTGCGCCCTTGGATGCCATGGATGGGAGACCACCCAAGAATCCCATGGCTGTAGGCTAGATTGGAAATACAAAAACATCCTACATCCTGAAGATCGTCAGGAGATGTGTTCAACTTGAAAGAGAATTTAGTTTAATGGTTTCTAGACTGTGGTATGTGAGGATATCACAGATGATCCTTAATCTGAGTGATCAAATGAAAATACATTTTCTAAAATGGCCTTTTCTTTTTATTTATTTATTGGTGCTTTTAAAATAATAACAAAAAAGGAAAAGAAATAAAATACAAAAATAATTATAATGCAATATGTATATTCTCAAAAGAAGAAACAATGCATAAAAAGCGCTTTAAAAAGTGAAAAAAATACAACAGAAAAAACAAAGTATAATATATCATTTTAATAGTTACAATTCTATATATACTTATCTAATGTAAATATTATTGAAGTACATATATATTTATTTCTAATACATTTATATAACTATCATTCATCTTTAACCAACTGTATTTTGTATAAATGAGTTCCATATTTCATTGTATTTATCCATACAAAGTCTACATCTATCCGCAATCCTCTCATAGGTGGCAAGTGTAATCAGGTCTTCAATCCATTGAGTGAATGGGGCCGTACATTTATCTTCCCAATGTTGCAATATCAGCCTTTTGGTCATAGTAAGGGCATAGAGAATCCATTTACATTGTCCAATCGTCAAATTCCATGTAATAGGTATGTAATTCAAGAGAATATTATCTTCCGAAAATTTTAGTTTTTGTCACACAGCAATATTTATATAGTCCACTACTTTCTCCCAAAATTTAGTAAGTATAAGACACTGTAAAAATGTGTTTTAAAGAAGCATTATCCTTATTACATCTCCAACAAAATGCTGTCTTAGGCAGACCTTTTCTATACAAACATAGTGGAGTCCAATAAATTCTAAATATTATTTTTTGTTTTATAAGTTGTAGTTTAAGGTCCATTGACATGCTTGCTATAGAAGTTAAGACACTCTCCCATTGTCTTGGCAATATAGGAACTTCTAATTCTTTATTCCACTCAGTTCTTACCATCTGCATATCAAATTGATTTATTGATAACAAATATCTATAACAACTAATTGGTTTTTTAGTTTTAAAGGATTTAACAAGTTGTTCTAGTATCTCAGGTGTCTCAGAAGCTGAAAATGCTGCTGGTCCAAACAAAGTTAACAAATGTTGTAGCTGTAAATATTGCCATTGGGTTACATCTGATAGATGATATTTATCTCTTAAGACAGCGTATGTTAAAAATTCATCTTCATCATCTATCAGTTGGTCCAAAGTCAATATCCCCACTTCTATCCAATTTTTCCATATCACCATCTTTTTCCCAATTTTTAAAATTGGGTTTCCCCATGAAGTCTATTTAGCAGAGGAAAAGTGGTCAAACCTTCTTTTTTTAGACATTCCATTCCATAACTTTCTAACTGACACAATTGTTTCCAGAGATACTAGAATTCTAGTGTATGTTGATCTTAATACTGTCCATCCAACCAAAGGTGCTATATATGTATATTCCAAAGTTGCCCAAATCGGAAAATTAGCACCAATTGTTTTTTCCAATATTTAATACTTGACAAAAGGTAAGCAAAGATACAAGGGGTGTGGTGGCTCAGCGGGTAAGACGCCAGGCTTGTCGATCGGAAGATCACAAGTTCGGAGGTTTGAAACCCTAGCCCCGCTAGACACAGTGAGCTCCCGCACTCGCCCCAGCTCTTGCCAACCTAGCAATTCAAAAGCATGCAAATGCAAGTAGCTTTTGTGTAGCTTTTGAAGTTGTGTAGCTTTTGAAGTAACTTTGGTGGGTAGGTTACAGTGTTCCACATGCGTCATGCTGCCCACATGACTGCGGAAGCGTCTTCGGACGCCGTCTTCGGACACCGCTGGCTCTTCAGCTAACAAACGGAGATGAGCACCGGCCCCTAGAGTTGGACATGACTGCACAAATGTGCGGGGGGAACCTTTATTTATTTATTTATTTATTCATTCAATTTATTCCCCGCCCATCTCCCATACAAGGGACTCTGGGTAAAGGAACCTTTACCTTTTTTTTAAAGCATGGTGATATAGCTGTAGGTTTGGAAAACTGAATCCTCCCTCATTAATTGGTAGTTGCATTTTCTGTAAAGATATTCGCGGAATTGAAGAACCCCATAGAAATTTTTTAAACAAAGAATTTATTTTATGAAAATATTTTCAGATATATGAACTGGGATTCCTCTCAGAATATAAATTAATCTGGGAATAATAGTCATCTTGAGAGCATTCACCTTTCCCCAAAGGATAAGGTTTAATGACTCCCATCTATGGATATCTGAAGAAACCTCTCCATATATTTTATTTATATTGCATGTTACTAACTGAATTATATCTAATCGAAGAGAATATTTGTAGCTCAGGGTTGAACTATGGAGCCCTTGGTGCTCTCTGAGCCTTGTTGTTTTCTTGCAGACGTTTCACTATCAGGTTAGGCAACATCTTCAGTGCGAAAAGGGAGTGGGACTTGCTCTCTGTTTATATATCCTGGCTTGTCCTGCCTGTGTTGGTGGGGGTGTTGTACTCTCCTTGGTAGTTCCTTGGTTGGGCTGTTGTTTGCTGCTTGGTTGATTGACCGAGTTAATAGTTCCTTGATTAGGGTCTATTGTGTTGTTTGATTGCTCCTCTGGTGGTAATCTTGGTGTTAATCTTTGCCTATCTGGGTGTTGATTGCTGGCAAGGAGGTGTTCTTGTCTTCTGGTTTTTCTGTTGTCTCTTATGAATGGTATGTAAATGTTGTTTACCTCTATGTGTCTGTTGATGGCTGCTTTGTCTGAGTGCCAAGCTTCCAGGAAGGCCCAGAGTCCCTTGCATGGGAGATGGGCGGGGAATTAAATAAATAAATAAATAAATAAATAAATAAATAAATAATATCTTTTGGTATGCACATAGCTAGATATTTAATGGATTCAGTACAAATACAGAATTGATATTCCTTAAATGGATGGGTAACCAAATTTTCACCTATTGGCATCAATTCCAATTTGGACCAGTTAATAGAGTATCCTGCTATTTTACTAAAGGCATCTATTATTTGCATCAACACTGGAATAGTAGTGTGAGGTTTAGAAATAAACAAAAGAATGTCATCTGCAAATAAAACCAATTTATATTCAACTGAATTATGTACTACTCTGTAGATCTCCCTATGTTGTCTAATAGCACAAGCCAAGGGTTCCACGCAGATATTGGAAAGCAAGGGTGAGAGTGGACATCCTTCTCTAGTTCCTCTAAATAGTGGGAAAGTAGCCGAGAACATGCCATAACCTTTACTTTAGATGTGGGCAACTCATATAATATCTTGATCCATTTTATGAATTCGAAAGGAAATCCAAACCTGTTTAGTACGGCAAACACGTACTGTTGATATATTTTGTCAAAGGCTTGTTCAGCACCTAATGATAAAATTACAGATTGATCTTTGTTTTTATTCAAGTCTCTTAAATCTACAACTAATTTAATGCTGTCTACTGCTTGCCTAGTTTTTATAAACCCTGCTTGATCATTCTTAATAACAAATGATATCACTTACTGTAATCTATTTGCTAACACTGCTATTAAGATCTTTATATCAACTTTGACCAGTGGGATTGGACAATAATTGTAATCTTTACCTGCTTTTGATATAACTATAATATAAGCCTGAATAAATGCTGATGATAAAATACCCTTATCAAATATCTCATCATAAAACTGACAATGTTTTGGCATCAAAAGATCTATAAATGTTTTATATCACTCCATAGGGAATCCATCCAATCCTGGTTTTTTACCACCTGCCATTTTTAAGATTATTTGTTTAATCTCTACCTCAGATAGTGGAGCAAATAAAAGTTGTTCATAAGTTTTTAGTCATGGAATTTTTTTTTAAATTACATTTTATGTAATTTTATTTAATTTTGATCCCATTTTGCCTATAAGTGCTGCCCTGCCAACTCTTGGCTAATGTGGTGATTTGCAAAAGCTTTCTGGGATGATATGTGATCTGCATAAAGGAACAGATTGAGAAGCACTGATTTGGACTATGAATTATGAGCTCTTGGGTGGGTTTGTTCTTGAGTCTCTCAAGATCTCCTAGAGTACCTTTTCTTGTTACCTCAGTTTCCTTTAGTTGCTTTGATTCTCTCCCTAAAAAAATCAGCATAGGTTCAAGTTTCTGCTCTATATCCCCTGAAATAAAGAGATGCAAAGAATTAATCTAGTTTCTCTGTAATGACCATATCCTCCTTGATCATTCTGTTCACTCCTTTGTCATCTAACAGACCAACTGTTTCCTGGTTGGTTTTCCACTTCAAATGTATTTAGAGAACTTCTCATTGTTTATTTTGCTTTATTTTATTTTATTTTGCTTTATTTTATTTTATTATATTTTATTTTATTTTGCTTTATTTTATTTTATTGCATGTTACTTCACTTCTCTGCTAGCACTTTTCTGCTAGAGTTTGTACTTTGAGTTCTCCTCATTTGGACAGGCTTCCCATTTTCTGAAATAAGTCTTTTTCCTCACATACATGCTAATGTTACAGGACCAAGTTGCACTTGGAACAAGACACACAAAAGACAATCCTAGATGTAATCCAATGTAATGCTCATGATCTGAATGAAGGCATGTTGTGGAACCACTGTATCTTATTGTTTCCACAACACGTCTTCATTCAGATTGTGAGCATTACATTGGATTAGATCTAGGGTTATCTTTTGTGTGTCTTGTTCCAAGTGCAACTGTTCCAGGGTAAAGTCATTGCAGGTATCTAGACATTTATCTTATTTGTTGTGGTCAGAGCATGAATGTACAGTCTGTGAAAAAAAATTGAAGTCCTCTTCTTCAATTCAATTTCTCCTTTGCATCCCTTTTTTATTTCTTTCATCATCTCAAGAGCTTCTGGGATGCCTGACTACCTTTCCTAATTTATTTTTATTTATTTATTTCTCATATTTCTACACCACCCTACACTACTTCCTACTACTATTCTATACATTCCTGTCTACTATAATAAAGATCAAAAATAAAAAAGCATGTAAATTATCTACTATTATAACTAATAATACAAAAAACATGAAAAAAGAAGCCTTAATAATCATAGTCCCAATCATTAATGAAAAGTAAAATCATCCAAAGCCAAAAGACCATCCAGATAAATATTTTAATCCCTTAACCCACTTCAAAATAGTCCAAGACATTTACATATCCCCATAACAAGCACAGAGCTATTTTCTTAAAGAAAGCAAACAGCCCAACTGCTTCCCTCACAAACACAGACTTCTCTTCAAAAAACCTCCCATACATAATAACCCCCTCTTTTCCATATCATTCCATCAGAAAGTCAAATTCACTCATGTCTTGCAGCTCAATTTCTCCATTTAAGTTCTTCCATTCAGAATTGCCAATTTCATCCAGGATTTCAACAGAAGCCTGAATCTCACTTTTAGGAGTGACATTTCCATCGCTGTTGAGATTCTTCAGGTTCATCCACATCGTCCCCAACCAGATGGCACATTTCAGACCACATATTTTCCACAATGCTCCAAATGTCTTGCAAAATAACTTGGCAGGAATCAGAAAGAATCTGCTTAATATCTGCTTTGATGTCTTGTCGAAAGTCAGAGAGAACCTGGCTAAGATCCTCCATTTCTGAAGCAGTAAATTATGGTGCCCCTTAGTTACTTAACCAGCCAAAGTGAAAGTCAATGGAAAATTACCAAACTGAGTCAAGATAAGATATAAGACAGTTCCCAGAGAAAGCAGCATCAGGAAAGTGAAAGTTCAGAACGGCAGATTCAACGTGTAGGAAAAATGCCAAAATCTTCAGAATTAGCGCAAAAATAATAACAGGGAGATGATAACATATTCTCAACCCTCCATAGTGTTGGATGGAAAGCAAAATCCAAAGCTTTAAAAAATTTTTTAAAAGAAATTAATCACAAAAATAACAATAAGCACCAAAAGATATAGTTTCTCCTCAATGTAGAAAGCCTCTTTTAGGGTACAAATACTTAAAAAAAATTGGGTGCTTTAGAAATGGGGTGGCTGGATTAATGTCCCTTTAAGGGCTGCAACGCGGCGTGGAAATAATGTATTCCCAGCCTCCAGGTGAAGTCTTACCCGTTGATCGCACACGCTGTCCACGATCTCCTGGCTAGAACTCGCCATCCAGAGGACGAATGGGTCAATTCCAAGTGTTTTCCTTAATCCGGAAAAATGCTCTGGGCTTCAGGAGAAACCAGCCTGAGCCCGAAAAAAGTGCCACAATGCCAGTTCTGCCCGCTGAGCTCGCAGGCACAGCTGGTCAGTCCGCCATATTCCCACCAGAAGTCACGACGAATGCTACTGTTGACAGTATGGAATATAATCACTGCCTCCTCCCTGGTATTATCCAGCAGCTTATGAAGACAGTGCTTCAATTCTACAATTTTTGCCCCAGGCAGGCAAGCCGCCACACACCTATCATTTCTCTGTATGATCAAATCACCCACAACCAAGTCCCACCACACTGCAAGAGTATCCTTGGTACAAGAGGTTGTGAGTTCAAGAATTGGCTCCCTCCTATATGTCCCGTATCCTTATGTCCTTTCCCCCAACACCCTTGTTCTCTCTGATGTGAAGGGATTTGTCATCCTGGGAGTTTGAGGAAGTTATAATATCCTGGAAAGTCTTGGCCACCTATCCCTCTTGAGTCAACTAGGCACTGGACTTATTCCTCAAGAGCCAGGAGCAAACTGCACTGGGCACAAATCCACAAATTGTGCCTGACAGGCAGATAGTCATACATTTGACACTATGCAATAGATTGGAAAGCATCCTCTTCCTTGCTGGCTGTCTACCTGCATATTCAATAGTTATACTGTTATAGTTTTATAGAATTTGAAGATATACCTTCCTCATCTAGTTGCTTAACTCACTTTGATACTCAGCCTCTGGAAATGGGAACATGGGGCTTCTCCTCTGGCAGAACTCCCCTATTCCTGTTTGTACAGTCTGTTGCAAGCTCCCAACAGCCTCACCTCTTTCGAAAGAGCGCTAGCTTTGGGCATCAGACTTTTTACAGTGGGTCTTGTTCTGGACATGGAGATGGCTTTATGTGCTTAATTTCAAAAAGATCTCTTATTGCTTTATAGGTTTTATTGCATTTTGAACAATATAAAAGGTATTTTAAAATTCTACACTGCCCTGTGATGCATGGCATGACAAGCAGAATTGAAACCATTTAATTACTCAGTCCATGGTGTGCCTTTTCTGTATTTTTCCACTAAAGTCCTTTATTAAAGAATGTCATTCAGTTGGATTCCATTTCCAGAGAGTTCTGAGTGTGAGGTTCCATCACTTACATCATTTACCACATCATCAAAAGTTCAGGTTAAGCTAAGCTGAAATCTTTCAGTAAGTCTTGGCCTTGAGAAAATAAATGATTTTATTTTTTTGCTTTGGAAAATAATAGTCAAGATGGGGGCCACGGCTATTCAATCAAAGCCCATGTGGGGGAGTGTGTAGTTGCAATTGCCATTGTACTTTTTTATACCATTCACAAATGCCTCTTCACTTAAATAATCTAAAAGTACTTGAATACCATAATCACCTCTCTCATACAAAATAGAGAGGCATAACTGACCACGATCACATTGATTTAGTAGAAGAAACGGACTATATAATATAGTGCATGTTCACTTGCAAATAAGTTCTAGATCAGAGTTTCCCAACTTTGGCCGCTTTAAGCTGTGTGGACTTCAACTCCCAGAATTCCCCAGCCAGCCATGCTGGCTGGGGAATTCTGGGAGTTGAGGTCCACACAGCTTAAAGCGGCCAAGGTTGAGAAACTCTGATCTAGAATATTCAACAAGGCTTATAAACATGTTTTAAGATTGCAGCGTTAACTTCTTATTAGTTGTTCTTTTCAATACTGTTGCTGTTCGTGGCACTTATCGTTGGCCAGATTGTGCCTGAGAATCCACAGAGCTTTGAACAGCAGAAATGTCCAGACTTAGCCACAACCACTAATATAAACTGCCTATTTAAAAAACAGATTATTCTCTCTGGAACAGAAAGATAAGCTTGGGAGCAACAGAGAATCATAACCAGTCTCAACAGATTAGATCTATCACACTCTTAAACACCGTTCCTCGGCAGTATGCCTTGCTGGGTCTATTTGTGCTTAAGTCTGCAGCTTTCAGTGCAAATCTGATTTCCAAATGACACATTTTCAGAGAAAAAACTGCAACTGCCCAGAGGAAGTGGGATAAGCAAGGACCCGATATTTCAATCTGGAAATAAAATGAAGGTCAACCTGAGGTCTAGTTAATCAAGTGCAAACCGAGAGAATGCTCTAACATCAAGTTCCTGCTGCTTAATTAAAGCTGGAGCTTTGCTAAATTAGCTGAGCCCTGTCTTATTTATATCAGAAAGGTATCTCCTCATGCTTCACCAAACGTGGGGTGGGGGTGGGGACCCAACTGACAATTGAGGGTTGAGTTCTCTGCAGAAGGGTAAGGATTTCCACCTTCATACAAAGTACAAAGGATGGCTTGAGTGAAAATGCATTTGCACTACTGGTGAATGGCAGCTACAGTACTAGCTCAATCTGCACCATAAGCAAAGCTCTACAATTCCAGTTAGTTGAAGGACTGCCAGAAATGGAGTTCATTGAAATAGTCCTCCTGTCTACAGAGCAAAATCGCTTTCTCTGCATTCTTCAAATCTGGAGCACCTTGAAAGCCTGCCCAAGGTTTCCAACCTGTTTATATGTCAGCCTTGTGAGGTAGACCAGACAGGAAACATGGCAAGATGAGCTAATTCTACTTTATTGTAAGGTTACATTAACAGAATCTTGCAAGTCTGAAAATACATTTCTCTCCCTGCCTCCTTTACAGCCCAAGAAACTAGGGCAGGTCCCTTCTGAGCCGCTTGCCCTCCCCATATTCCTGCTGTGGGCTAAGTTGCCTTTTATCTGACAGTTCCCCTGGCTGTGTCTCTTCACCCTGTCTGCCAAGGTCATTCCCACATACCATTACATTATCACCCAGTGCCTTTCCCATGAAACTTGCTTGTCCTGAAGGCTGACATCCTGAACATGAGAAAAAACCTCTGTGAAATCAGTCAAAGTTGTTCTGGAACAAGCAGCAATTGATCTCTAATAATGGCAGAAACAACCATGAAAGCTTCTTGCCCTGAATGGAATAAGACAATTAGAATACATTTATACTCCTTTATGGGCCAATGTGTCAAAGCGAATAACTTTTTAAAATAAAAAAACCCCACTACAATTGAAAAACTAAATTAATTCCTTTTAATATATTAAAAGGTAAAGGTTCCCCCTGCCAAAAGTTGGCAATGCAGCACTTATAGGAAAATGGGATCAAAATTAAATAAAATTACATAAAATGTATTTTTAAAAAAATTTTCCATGACTAAAAACTTGTGAAATTATCAAATCTCCTAAAATTTTGTATTCACACTTGAAAGGGCCATTTTAGAAAGAAAGATAGAGTAATGATTCCAATTATTAGAGGTGAAGGAGATGAAATATATAAAAAATGGATATAAATAGTCAATTTTTAAAATTCTATTCAGAACTATATAGCAAACCAGAGAATGTATTGAATGAAGATATAGGTAAAGGTAAAGGTTCCCCCCGCACATTTGTGCAGTCGTGTCCGACTCTAGGGGCCGGTGCTCATCTCCGTTTCTTAGCCGAAGAGCCAGCGTTGTCCGAAGACGCTTCCACGTGTGTCATGTGGCCACATGATGCACGCGGAACGCTGTTACCTTCCCACCGAAGTGGTACCTATTCATCTACTTGCATTTGCATGCTTTCGAATTGCTAGGTTGGCAAGAGCTGGAGCTAGTGCGGGAGATCCCTCCACCACGCGGGGCTAGGGATTCGAACCTCCGAACTTGCGATCTTCCGATCGACAAGCCTGGCGTCTTACCCGCTGAGCCATTTAATATATTAGTGGCTGTATAAATCAGTCATAAATCTGTGCCAACAAATGATGAAAGGCAGCGTGCCCTGTAAGCAAATCTAGTGTTTACTGTTTATCTGCACATTGGATTGAGATACCCTATGTGCTTTATTGTAACAACCAGGCATCCTCCAACTGTATCGGGACTCCAATTCTAATTCCCAGAATTCCCAGCATCGCTTAAGCCCACATTGCTTGGGAACTGCAGGATAAAGATCAAAGTTTCTGCAGACAAAAGGCAGACCTCATGGAAAGGTTGAATAATGTAGTTGTGGGGAGTGCAGGAGGCTTGTTCCGAGAGGTTATCTCCGCTACCTCCCTGCTCCAGGCAGTGACTTGGGCTGAAGTTTTGGAGGGTCAGGGAGGAGGCCTGTCTTGTTACTGGTATCTGTGTTGTCAAATTCTTTGGGGTGAAGGGGATCCCGAAGCTGTAGATCTCTTATGGTTTTGTCGTCTCTGCGGTGGGGAGATAGGAGTCAATCCTCATCTGTTTCTCTGCTGTATTGGATTTATGGGCCCCAGTATCATTGCTGGGGCTGGTCCGGGTTCTTTGCTTGGGTGGCATTTTTTGGGTCGTAGGGCTAGGTCAGAAGGGGCGAGGCCAGTGACAGGTCAGGATCTGCTAGTTTGTCACCATCTTGGCTCCTCCCCCCTTGGGAACTGCAATTCCAGGAAATCTGGAAAGCATCAAGATAGTACTGAGCTATTCCCATCCAGGATTTTACGCAGCAAGTGGCAGTCCCTATTAGGGTTGCATAAAGCTGATTTGAAAGGCAGCAGTGGGCCCCTTACTTCAAAGAGGGAAGTGCTTTACAAAAAAGCGTTTAATGTTTTTTTCCCTCTCTATGGCAACGTATGTATCTCCATCAGTGTGATCATTGTGCTTTGTTTTGTTTTGTTTCTTTTTTTTTTTTTTGATAAGTAAATAAATGAGGGAAGTGAAACATCCACATTGCTTTGCTGCTTCCCTACAGCCTGGAGGGAAGCACGACATGCAGGGAAGGTGATTGGGCCAAAGCCCTGTTGCACAGGTTGAAGAGTCTCCAGATGGGGAATCTTCCTCCAGGCTGATTAACCAATGATGAGTAGCTGAGAGATGCCAGCAACGGGCCTTTCATTCAGCTTCCCTTCCTTGCCTTCTCCCCTTCCTACCAGCAGAAAAGCACCCCAGATGACAGTAGCTGAGAATGGCCAGCAGTTCAAAATCACCAAAATACCTTCCTTGGAATGTGCTGCAAAAGAAGGCCGGTAAAGCCTCCTCCTGCAGGTCTTCCCAGGATGGGCTGCATTCAAGGAACTCATCCTTGAGACTGGAGCCCCCTCAACACATGCCGATCATCTTACAGGCTGCATGGCTTCAGTAAAAGTTGTGGGCCGTGGCATATGCACATGGGGGTCAAAAAAGTCTTGACTTTTGGGGGCACTTCTGCCGGCACCCCTGGTGTGGGTAATCTTCCAGCTACCCAGCCTGGAACTGGAATTGGATAACCTGTATGACTTGAATTGATTCTTCAACATGAATCAGTGTGCTTTCATACATGTCTAGTATCCAGCTGACCTTGGTTGATCTTGAAAAAAGCTAAGCAGGGTTGGATGGGAGATCACCTGGGAAGACGGCAATGGCTAAGCGCTTCTGTAGTGTTGCCAAGAGTACTATATGGATGTGCCCATGAAGTCACCAGAGTTGAACCTGAGTCAAAAGTAGTCTCCAAGGAAACTACCTATCTATTTATTATATCAAGGGAGATTTACATACGGCCTTCAAATTCTTGAGCCAAAAGTTGAAGGTTGTCACAATGTAAAAAGCCTCCCATCTTATGATTAGGGTCAAATGATCTCATAGGAAATGGAATAAAGCTAGGGCAACTCAGGTCTTCTTTTCTGGGGAACTGTTTTTCTCCCTCTGCAAAAGGCTTTATTTTTGCCTCTTTCCCAGGAAGCAAAATAATTTAATTAAAAATTTGTTTGAGAGGGAGGCAGGAGAGGACATTCTTTTTTCCAGGAGATGATAAGGTGGTCAATCTTCCTTTTTTAGTTTTATATCCCCTTCTCTTTAACTATAAAAAAAGGCTGTGTTCACTTGCTCCAAGGTGGGGCTTTCCTGGATCTTACAGATGCAACAACTCTGGGAATGAATCAGAGGAGCACAAGACCTTGGTCATTTGACTGAGCAATATTACATGTGATCACTGCAGTGATAAGAAACTGCAAGAAAAAGGAGAACGCTCAAGGCAAATATGCAAATATGCATGCGGATGCAGCTTTTTTAAGGTTAATGAGAAGGGAAAGCAAAAGAAGGAAGCGAGGTCCTTTTCAAATTACAGTAATGAAGAGAACAGAAACAGAGAGAGTGTGCAGAAGGTTGCAGCTCAATCATGTGGATATTTATTTATTCAAAATCCCACTTAATGCTCAGTATGTCTCAAACACGTTCTTCTCTTTCATTCCCTCCTTCATTCTGGTTTCTATTTAACTTTTAATTTCATAATGGCCCCCAATTCTATTGTGTAAAGAAAGAAAACACATCAGCAGACCATGGGATTTTATATGCAATTTAACATCTTGGTTGTGTGCTTGTGTTTAATTAAAAATAATGGTTCTAAATCATAAAGATGCTATATATCAGGGGTAGAGGGTTTTTTTTATCATATGTAGACATCAACACAAACCTCCAGAAATCATGAATATGGGCTTTTTCACTAATATTGATTCTATCTATCATCCATCCATCCATCCATCCATCCATCCATCCATCCATCCATCCATCTATCTATCTATCTATCTATCTATCTATCTATCTATCTATCATCGATCATCTCACCAGTCATGTAAGATATTTTCTGTTGCATTTTTCACATCTGTATGTCCTCTGTAACTCTGAGCAAAATACTGCTTGGGGGTTTCTGAAGAGTGGTCACCAGGAGAAAGAGAACAGCCTCTTGGTTGCAATGACAAAATATAAATACTGATATTTATAGTTTTTATTGATTTTAAATTTTTGCTGTTAACCGCCCAGGGTCCCTCCTTGTGGGGGAGATGGGCGGGATACAAATGTGATAAATAAATAAATAAATAAATAAATAAATAAATAAATAAATAAAATACAGAGTTTGGACTTCCTTCCTTCCTTCCTTCCTTCCTTCCTTCCTTCCTTCCTTCCTTCCTTCCTTCTCTCAAGTGCCATAACTCAGTGATATCAACAAACACCTTGAAATTTGTTACCTTTCAGGTCTTTAGATGAACCTTGTCTCTGTTGTGCTGCACATGGTTTTTTTCCCCATATATGTTGACATTGGTGTGGTGGCTCAATGGGTAAGACGCCAGGCTTGTTGATTGGAAGATCGCAAGTTCAGAGGTTCGAATCCCTAGTCCCACGTGATGGAGTGAGCTCCGGCACTCGCCCCAGCTCTTGCCGACCTAGCAATTCGAAAGCATACAATTGCAAGTAGATGAATAGGTACCACCTCGGTGGGTAGGTAACAGCGTTCTGCGTGCGTCATGCCGGCCACATGACCGTGGAAGCGTCTTCGGACAACGCTGGCTCTTCGGCTAACAAATGGAGATGAGCACCGGCCCCTAGAGTCGGACACGACTGCACAAATGTGCGGGGGGGGGGAACCTTTACCTTTACCTTGACATTGGTAGACAAGTTATTAAATATTGTTTGCTGTAGAAAATTATCTTATTCCTAAGTGACAAAGACAAATTGAGGAGGAGAAGTTCACCCAGGTAGAGAAGAAAGAGGAATCAAACTTGACCACAATTTGGCTTTCTTGACAGGATTTCAGAAGTTTTTTCCTTATGAAAAGTTTTCGTAGTGGTTCATTCCACTCGTGCCCGACAGCTACTGTATGTTGAGAAGATAATTTTGTGCCACTGTATAGTTGTTGTGTTAAAAGAGGGCCATTCACTTACAATGAATACCTGCATTGTTCTCATCCTGTTGTGCTTTCCATTCTAATCCTGTTTATTTTTGCTTAAAGACGCCTATACTCTGAGTTTCTTTAAAATAAACCATTCTCAGTTATGAATAATAACTTACTTGCTTATAATTTTCTATTGTGCTCAGTGGGTATCTTTGGAATGTTCCATTATAGACATCAACAGAAACTGAAGAAGGACTCTAGATGATGAAGAAGAAAGGAAATAACTGAAAGAGGTGCCTCAAGAAGAATAACTTCTACCACTGTAGAAAAATACAGTGGGGAATCAAATGATCAATCAATCAGTCAAATTTTATTTACGGTCCAAGACCAAACACAAGAAAAGACCAGCAATACAACATAATGTATGGATGGTATTCTGGAGGTGACGGACTCAACCATTGGGGAGCTGGGGATGGTGACGGCCGACAAAGGGCTCTGGCGTGGACTGGTCCATGAAGTCACGAAGAGTCGGAAACGACTGAACGAATAAACAACAAAAAACAACATAATAACTATAAAACAGAATTTTTAAAATTGTGAGAAAATCCTAAAACAGTTAATAGCTAACAATTATTGTAATAACATTAGGGAGGAGCCAGACAGCTTCTACCAGCTGTAGCTGTGGATAAAAAGTTCGCAAACTTCTTAGGGGTTTCTGAAGAGTGGTCACCAGGAGAAAGAGAATAGGCTCTTGGTTGCAATGACAATTAGAGTTGCTAATAATTGGAAGTATTAAGCTATACTTCTAACACTGAATGCTAGCTTTAGTCTTTATTTATTTATTATTTATTTAATTTTTATCCCGCCTGTATTATTTTTATAAATAATTCAAGGCAGTGAACATACCTAATACTCCTTCCTCCTCCTATTTTCCCCACAACAACAACCCTGTGGGGTGAGTTGGGCTGATAGAGAGTGACTGGCCCAAGGTCACCCAGCTGGCTTTCATGCCTAAGGCGGGACTAGAACTCTCAGTCTCCTGGTTTGCCATTGGCTCCTTCCTAGGGCTGAGAGACAGGGACTGTCCCAAGGTCACCCAGCCGGCTTTCACACCTAAGGCGGGACTAGAACTCTCAGTCTCCTGGTTTGCCATTGGCTCCTTCCTAGGGCTGAGAGACAGGGACTGGCCCAAGGTCATCCAGCTGGCTTTCACGCCTAAGGCGGGACTAGAACTCTCAGTCTCCTGGTTTGCCATTGGCTCCTTCCTGGGCTGAGAGACAGGGACTGGCCCAAGGTCACCCAGCCGGCTTTCACACCTAAGGCGGGACTAGAACTCTCAGTCTCCTGGTTTGCCATTGGCTCCTTCCTGGGCTGAGAGACAGGGACCGGCCCAAGGTCACCCAGCGGCTTTCATGCCTGAGGCGGGACTAGAACTCACAGACTCCTGGTTTCTAGCCCAGCAATTTATTTTCCTTTCTTTCTCTAAGTTCCAAACTTTTCTCTCTATCAGCTTTATAACTGCAGCATCTTTCATGCTAATCAGGCGTCAATGTAACCAGGTTTTGTAAACCCCTTTTTTAAAATCTTGGTTTAGATAGGAACCCGATAAGTGTGAGTTACAAAGTCCCTGATGCAGTTTTTATCTCAGCCACAATAAAGGTGAAGACATATTTTCCTTCTTCCCTAGCTCCAATTAAAAATTAGGATACTGTCAATAAATCCTATTATGTATCAAAGTGCAAATATTACTGAGATAATGTATTTGAAATCTTTTGTATCTATAATGTGCTATAGCAATTATAAGTATTATTATTAAAGAAACATGGGTTGGGCATTGCCAATAACTTTAGGAATATATTTGTTGGGTTTATATTCTACTTTTCTTCCAGGAATTCAAGAAAGTATCCCTTTTTCCATTTTCCCCCACAACAACCTTATGAGGTAGGCTCAGAGGAAATGTCTCAGGAGCAAGTAAACAGTTTTCTAGCTCCATGGATTCCAATGTGATCATTCATGATAAAATATTTCATTCACCATTCATTTGCAGAATCTTGTTCAGTCTATTCAAATACCTTCCATAAAAAATATGTGAACTCATCGATCACAGGAAGTTTTGCCTATCTGAAAATGTAAGAATCAAAACTCTATGGTTTTGATTATTAGACAGAATAGATTATAGAAAGAAAAGAGTTATGTTGTAACCATAGAGTATTAGGTAATTTATAATTGTATTTACAACTGCTGTAAAGAAGTTCGGAAGCTACTTCTTTGTATCTTTTTTCTTTCTTTTCTATTTTTCTTTTACTTCCCCCCCCCCTTCTTGCACTTTTAACTTTGATTTCTTTCTTTTCCTTTTCCTTTTCCTTTTCTCACTTAATATTAGTTTACATTAGTTTTTATCTTCTTTTTTAAAAAAATCTTTAATAAAAATTATACATAAAAAAATGAAAATGTAAGAATAAATTGAGATGTTGTTTGTAGCCAGCTCTAGAAGGAATGCGTGGGAGGATCACAAGCTTAATATTAATTAAAACTGCAACTTGGCTTTTTCACTGACAACTTAGGGCTTATTAAAATGTAAACATCACATTGAACTGAAACCATTTAAAATGAAATCATTTTCAAATGAAGAATGGAAATGAACATCCATCTTTTTTTTTAATGGTTCAAGCTTTCTAGTTCTTCAAATGAATACGTTCAGCACAATTTGTTTTTAAGGAGTTTTTCCCCCCTTTGTTTCTTCTTTTGGGGTTATTTTCCAAGGCTGAAAACAAAGAGCTTTAATTAATCATATTACAGCAATGATTTGTTATGGGTGCTTGGTTTCACACAGGGTTTGATGGACTAACAATACAGCCCAAATTCTGGATTTATTGTGAGAGTCTTTGCATAGACATTTTCACTGTGTGTTGCAAATCTGCTTCATTTCATAGTTTGCCAAATGTGGCAACATAGTCAAAAGGAAGGTTCTGCCCAATTATTTACTCACTGTGGAACTGAAATAACTGGAGTACAATTTTTGATACCTTGCAACATTGCAGTATTGTGGCATTGAATTGCAACTGCAGAGCGTTGCAGTTTTGGGTAGCATTTTATTGGGTGATTTTTCATTCTTTTTAATATATATGTATAAAAGTAAAAGGTAAAGGTGGCCGAGAGAGTTTGGAGAGAAACCATTCAGTTTTGGGCAAACTCAAAGATTATATAAATTCATATAAGCACTGACAGCATTTCTTCAAGAATTCAGATTGCTAGTAAAGGTAAAGGTTCCCCCCGCACATTTGTGCAGCTGTGTCCGACTCTAGGGGCCAGTGCTCATCTCCGTTTGTTAGCCGAAGAGCCAGCGTTGTCCGAAGATGCTTCCACGGTCATGTGGCCTGCATGACGCGCGCGAAACGCTGTTACCATCCCACCGAAGTGG
The DNA here is from genome assembly GCA_023362775.1 of Charina bottae. Classification (NCBI taxonomy): domain Eukaryota; kingdom Metazoa; phylum Chordata; class Lepidosauria; order Squamata; family Charinaidae; genus Charina; species Charina bottae. The sequence continues at coordinate 4,776,454 of JALMGJ010000029.1, read as the reverse complement.
TACCTATTCATCTACTTGCATTTGCATGCTTTCGAATTGCTAGGTTGGCAAGAGCTGGGGCAAGTGCAGGAGCTCACTCCGTCACGCGGGGCTAGGGATTTGAACCTCCAAACTTGCGATCTTCCGATCAACAAGCCTGGTGTGTATACACATGCACAAATAAAAGTGATAAGCAGGGGGGATCAAAAAAGGTTTAGTTGGTGCATATGGAAAAAAGGTGAGTCAATTGCATCATCATGGCTACCAACTCACCTCACAGGGTTGCTGTTGTGGGGAAAATAGGAGGAGGAAGGAGTATTAGATATATGTTCACCGTCTTGAGTTATTTATAAAAATAATAAAGGCAGGATAAAAATTAAATAAATAAATAAATCTGCACTTTTTAAACCCGGGGGTTAGAAACCTTAAAATGATTATTTTTCTAAAAGAATCCCTCCCAAAATTTTGTTGCCTGTCATAGCAGCACTGCCTACAGCCATGTATTTTTTTGTCGCTTTTTGAACCTGTTTTTCAAAAATGTTGTTCCCTTGGTTCACTCTTGTTCTTGGCCAGCCTGGAACAATGGATTCCACCAAGTAGTTGGGTACCTTTGCCTGTCCATGCAACAAAACTGAAGCAACAGACAAAAATGGTGAAAACAAGCAAACAAAAATAATGCGGACACTTCAGGAGCCAAGTTTTGAGGCGGTAGATTGTTCCACTTCAGCTTGTGCTTCCCCAAATAATATTTTTTAAACATTTTCTTGTCTAAAAAAACTCCATGCAAATAAATCTGGGTTAAACTATTCTCTCCAGTGTGTTAACTTTTAATTATGGAAAGAAACATCAAAAATGGCAGTGCAGTTCACTGAAGCAATGCAGGATTTCTTCCCTGGCCTCATTATCATCTGTGACTATTAGAACTGTTTCATTATTAATTAGTTCAATTTACATTTATTTAGTTCTTTTTTTTCCTCTGCCCCCTCTTCTACCACTGTAAGTTTTTCTTAGGGAGGAAGAACTAATTCAAGGCCACCACAACTTCAAGGTTGATGTGCACAAAAATGGCAGCCTGCAGTGTGGCCACCATTATTTCGGGGAGCTCCTTCATACTCCCCACAAATAGTTCTGGAATGATTCAACAACTGGAAGAGTCTAAAAAGCAAATGGAATTGGGAATGGCTGATGAAAGGGTCTACATACTGTATAACAGGGGTCCCCAACCCCCGGTCCGTGGCCTGTTAGGAACCGGGCCGCACAGCCCGCCCATCGAGCTCTGTCCATGGCTGGCCCATGGCCCGTTTGGCCCGCCCATCGAGCTCCGCCCATGGCCCGCCCATGGCTGGCATGGCCCACGAAACCGGTCCCTGGTGCCAAAAAGGTTGGGGACCGCTGCTGTATAATACCAGAGAAGCTAAGCTTCTGTCTCCCTCACCTCCTGAATGAGTGATAAATGGATACAGATAGTAACACACACAAATTCCATTTGTAACTATTTGTTATTCTTGCCACTGATATTTTAACTTATGACAGTTGAACAAATGGGCCCCATTTGGTTCCATTTTAATTTGTCAGAAACAAACATGAAGTTTTGTGGAGCTGGGAAGATTAGTCGTTTAGGCCAACCATGTCCCTGCAAAAGGGAGATCATTTTAACAAGGCCCTGCAGCCCCTCCATTGCCTTTGGGGACAAATAAAAAAATAATACTCCCTCAAGATGTGCTGGTAACTGCATGGACACATCCATACAGTTTTCTTGCTAAAAATATGGGATATGGAAGGGGTTTCCTGCTACCAACTTCTGGGATTTTGTAAACTTTCTGGTCTAGCCTACAAACCTGGAGATCCCTGGTAGTCTTCCATGCAAGTCGATCAGATCCAATCTTGCTGAGCTTTTTCAATATAGGCGAAGTTTGGCTAGGTCTACCGGGACTAAACTGTGGAGAATATTCATGAAAATGTATTTCTTGCTATCTGTGTTCCTGTCCTATCATCTCGACAATTGGAAGACAATAATTCTCTTTCTACATTATTCATACTGTAGTGGAAAAATTCTACTTGTATACCTGGGTGAGTGAGGGATTTATTTTCAGGTCCAGTAGTTCAGAATTTCTTTTCCTAGTGCTTTTATGACAGGGTTTATGAAATGTTTTCAAATAATAGTTTGTTTTTTACACCTTAGCTTTTTACCCCTAGGGCTGTGTTTCTTAACCATCTCGATTTCATGTCAATGCCAGTTTCTATAATTTATTTTGGCACGCTTTATCTTCTGATTTGACTTTGTTTCTGACTTCGACTTTTATATTGTTTATAACCCTGTCAATTATTTATTGTTAAGCAACGCTATTAATTATGAAGTTTAGTTCTTTCTGTTTAGTTCGTGATGGGCTGAATAATGAAAACTGCCATGAGCTGGCTGTGCCAGATTATATGGTATAGAAATGTGTTCAACAAACAAGGAACAAATTATCTTCTCTTTATAGAGGCTCTCCGTGTAAAAAATTGGGGGGGGGGCTCTCTGCTCAAGATGTTTGTTCCCAACACATGGAGGGCAATGTGAGAGGGTTGGGCTACCACATTTGTCCCCACGTTTTATACTGAATCCCATGAAATGGAGTTGCTGTTATTTTGGGCCTTGATGTGGCTCTAGACAGGTTCTCCTCACCTTGAAGGAGCAGGTCTGCAACTTGGGGTCCTCTTGGATTCATTGGACCTACTCGGACATGAATGGAAACCATTGCCACCAGATCCTTTATCCTGCTTTGGCTGGTGGACTCGCAATGGACCTTTCTGGAATGGGACGTTCTCATAGCCACACAATTAGGCTATTGCAACACACTCTAAATGGGGATATTGTTGAAGATGACTTGGAAGTGGCAGTTGGCCCAAAATGCAGCAGCCTGATTGGATGCCAGTTACTGCAGTATATTGCCAGTTTAGCAGTATAAAACTAATGCTTATCAGCTTCCAGGCCCAGAGTTCTGGTGTTTTCCTATTAAGTCCTCCATGAATTGTCTGCCAGGCACTTACAGGATCATCTCTCCTGAGAAGATCCTGCCTGTTCTGTGTTTTCCTTCCTGGAAGAGACATTAAGGGTCCCCAACCCATAGGAAGTGAAGGCTTCAGGAGTGATCCTTCTTGGTGACTTCCTGCACACCAGGGAACAGTAAGCCCCCAGGGATGGATGGTGGCCCTCAACAGAAGGCTGTAAGTCCATCCTCTTGTAGGGAGTATTTGGCAGGTAATGGTGATGCTGGGAAAGACTGAAGGCAAAAGGAGAAGGGGACGGCAGAGGATGAGATGGTTAGATAGCATCACCGATGTAATGAACATGAATTTGAGTAAACTCCGGAAGACGGTGGAGGACAGGAAGGCCTGGCGTGCTGTGGTCCATGAGGTCACGAAGAGTCGGACACGACTAAACGACTGAACAACAACAACAACAAAAGGGAGCACAATTCATTTTCAAAAATTGGGTCCACCTTTACAAGCCTCGGTTTTATGATGTTTTTCTGGGATTTAATGTTTTATGAGGGGATTTGTTTATTTTGTGTTGATGTATTATGGTCTTTGAAATTAGCAGTAGACAAATTGCTGTATAAATAAACAACTGTGAATGAGAACATTTTGACTCTAAGGGGGTGTAATGACTAAGAAGTTGGGTTGAGACTTGGTTCAAGTCCTCCTTCACCCACAGAAGGTCTCTGGGTGACTTTGGGCCAATTACTGTTGGTCAGTCCAACCTACCTTGCAGGGCTGTTGTAAGGGATGAAAAGGAAGGGGAATCCTTTAGTAAGTTTCCTTGAGCTCCTTGTGAAAAAGTGGGATGTATATCTAAGCAAATAAAATGCCCAAAGAGAGACACTAAGGAGCAACAATTGGGTTACAGATCTGCAACAATATGGCTTTAAAAAGGGTTAGACTTTTCTCCTTCCTTCCTTCCTTCCTTCCTTCCTTCCTTCCTTCCTTCCTTCCTTCCTTCCTTCCTTCCTTCCTTCCTGTTGGAGATTCTGGCAAATCCAGCATGCCTCATCAGCATATGGATGGCTGCTCTAGGATGCAAGCTCTCCATGCTTTTGAGGAAGCTGTCTGTGGCCACTCCCACTTCCTCTTCTCTCTCTCTGATTCTTCCCTGGAGGAGGAAGCAGCATGTGGCTGCTCCTCTCCATGGAGAGAGGCCATGTGCTAGGCCTCATTCTTCTCCTCTCTCTTCTCCTTGGACCGGGAGCAAGCACATGGCTGTCTGCTGCTCCATTCTAGGCCATGGATGGGCCTAGGAGATTTTCCCCCCTTTCTACATGCAGCTTCTTGCAGCAAACAGGGCAATAGGTATTAAGTTTAGGGAAGAGGAAGAAGAAATGGAACATCATTTATCTACCAAAAATGCTGTGCCTGCAATGAATAAACGTAAGGACTCTTTTGTACTTACTTTTCATATCTCCCATGTCTAAGCGCGTGTTTCTTTATGCTTGGGTGGGCTAAAGGTGTAAGATTAACCTGGATCTCTCTAATATGCTCATGGGCTCTGTTTTTAAACAATATTCTTTTCTGTACATGAACTTTGCAGCTGTACTCCATTTCAGTAGTTCTAACAGACTGCTGAATGGGCTTCACTTCCTTCCTAGTTTTTGAAGTGCCATGCTGATAGCCTTAGTTATATTATAGAAGAAAAAGCATCACATCCCAAAATTCAGTATCCAGGCTCAGTACAAAATTCTAATGGACACCGTCCCTGATATAGATTTTATTTTATTTATTTATGGGACTTATCCCTTCCTCAAACTTTAATCACCTTCAGGTGATTTATGATGCCCTAGGTCTTAAAAGCAAACTTCTATTTTTTTCTTTACTTTTAAGATTATTTTATAGCTGGACCAAGTCATGTTAAAGTTTTAATTCTGGGGGGCTTTTCATTGCAAGAACATGAATTATCTTCTGAAAAGTAAATTCAGAATCAACAGCTAAAATAGATAAATAGCTGTTTTGCTGAGACCTGCCCATAAACTAGGTATGTAATCAGGAGTGTCCACCGGGGGGTGGGGGGAGGAGTAAAAACAGTTCAAATGATGGCTACAATCATTGCAGCTTACATATAAAGGGATGGGGCTTTGATCACATGGCTGTGGCCACCATCCTGACTTTGGTGGCCACAACCATGTGATCAAGCAGAGAGCCCTGGGCATAATCAAATCTTGGGTGTGTTAATCCTATCAGCAGCATTGGTTCTTATTCTCCCTGGAATAAATGTCACTGATTATTTTCTAATTAGCAAATCTTTCTTGCTCATATATAACAGGAACTTAGGGAAATATGAGCCATTTGAGAAGCAAAATTAAAAGTCTTTTTTTTTTCTTGCCAAAGTGTTCTGGTTCTAGAAGAGTGACTGAGCCAAAAGCTCTGTCTTTGGATGATGATTATAAAACTCATGATCATACTCAGTTCATGTAAATTTATTACACTTACCCAGAAAGAATGGAAATACTATTTTTATCTGCTATAGGGATGGCCGAGAGAGTTTGGAGAGAAACCATTCAGTTTTGGGCAAACTCAAAGATTATATAAATTCATATAAGCACTGACAGCATTTCTTCAAGAATTCAGATTGTTAGTAAAGGTAAAGGTTCCCCCCGCACATTTGTGCAGCCGTGTCCGAATCTAGGGCCCAGTGCTCATCTCCGTTTGTTAGCTGAAGAGCCAGCGTTGTCCGAAGATGCTTCCACGGTCATGTGGCCGGCATGACGCACGCGGAACACTGTTACCTACCCACCGAAGTGGTACCTATTCATCTACTTGCATTTGCATGCTTTCGAATTGCTAGGTTGGCAAGAGATGGAGCTGGTGTGGGAGCTCACTCCGCACACAGGGCTAGGGATTCGAACCTCCGAACTTGCGATCTTAAGCCTGGCGTCTTACCTGCTGAGCCACCACACCCCTTTTTTTGCTAGTAGTATGCTTTAATTTTGGGGAATGCAAGGATGACAAACCAAGATCTTTCATCCTTGGCAAATATATTGAATATTGAAAGACAAAAGGGCTATTTCACAGTCAATATCATCCCCTTAGTTAAAACCAGAGCTTTGATTAATATCCACAACATTCTTTTTGGATTGGACAAGGTGATTTAACTCCACAATTCCACGATTCTTGCAATTTTTTTCAGTTTTGTTAACAAATTCCTCAAATGCAGCATTTACCTTCAATCATTTCTTGGGTCTGTTACAGCTCCAGCACTTCACCTGATCAGCTGAAGGTGACGGAAGAGTGAACGAAGTAGGAAGCAATTAATTTTATTTCATTCACTATAAGAAAATTAACATGAGGATTGAAAACAAATGTTTTATGCAGGAAATGTCAACCGTGCATTTGATAAGTATATGATTTCTTGGTGTTACGCATCTTAGGGAAAATTCCATGCTATACCCAGGAAACAAAATGTCAGAGGGAGCGCGCGGAGATGGAGCGGCCTGCCTCTCTCCTAGGCACCAGTGATCCACGTACTATGCAGTAAATAGACTCCAAACAGAAGTTATATAAAATATCCTATTTACTTTATATACATACGTATTTACAGATCACTTCCACAAGTAACAAATGATACACCATCAACGATACAGCTTTCACGAGGTAAAATGGGAATAATGGGAAATGAGAATGTCTCTGCATATATAGTGAACCTGACCAATCACATTATAGGTCACTCTCGTTATTCACCACACCCAACCTAACTCTAAGCACCTGTTGTTATGAGTCACACATGACACATCATTCCTACAACAATGGCTGCTAATTGGGTGACTGTGCAGAATATTTCACCTTTTACCTAGAAATCAAGCCTCTCTGTATAATTTATATCTAGAAGTAAATTCCTGGGTTTATCAAACCCCAACACAAAATGTCTGTATATATGCTTAGTGTAATAAGCCATTACACAACATTTTTAAGGTGTGAGGACCTGTTTTTCACAGTGTTTTCTGCTTTTGGAAAGCACAGACATCTCCAGCTATGAGGAAGCAGCTTAAGAGGGTTGAACTGGTGAGGACTGATGCTTTCAGGCATCACATACCCCCATTTATAAAATTAAAGAACACAAATATTTATTCAACCCATGCCCCATCCATCATTCCATCATTCTGGAATGTAATTGTTTGAAGTCGCTGCAACACTAACGTTTTCTTGAACTAAATGTGCCCATTCACACAAAAGGTCGATAAACAATTGGGTAATTTTGCATATATGTAATACATATATGTAAAATGTAATTTTGAGTGTGGTAGCTCGGCGGGTAAGACGCCAGGCTTATCGATCGGAAGATCGCAAGTTCGGAGGTTCAAATCCCTAGCCCCGCGTGACGGAATGAGCTCCCGCACTCGCCGCAGATCTTGCCAACCTAGCAATTTGAAAGCATGCAAATGCAAGTAGATGAATAGGTACCACTTTGGTGGGAAGGTAACAGCGTTCCGCGCACGTCATGCTGGCCACATGACCGTGGAAGCGTCTTTGGACAATGCTGGCTCTTCGGCTAACAAACGGAGATGAGCATCGGCCCCTAGAGTCGGACACGACTTTACAAATGTGCGGGGGGAACTTTTACCTTTACTAATTTTGCACATACCATTTATATGCTCATGATATTCAAAGCCTGGTCCAAATTCAGGGAATGATAGAACTGTAGAGTTGGAAGGGATCTTAGGGGTAATCTAGTCCTAGCCTCTGCTCAGTACAGGATCTACTAGGCCATCTCTAATAGATGACCATCTAGCCTCTGCTTGAAGACCTCTGGCAAAGAATCACTTCACGTAGCAGCCTGTTCCACTGGTTGACAACTCATACAGTCAGGACATTCCTTCTGATGTCCCAAATCTCCTTCCATGTTATTCTAACCCACCAGTTCTCCTTCTGCCCTCTGGAACAACAGAGAATAAGTCTACCCCCTCTTGTCTGTGACAACCCTTCAGACATTTGAAGGCTGCTAGTCAAATTTTCTACAAGCTAAATATATCCAGATTCTTTTAACTGTTGCTCAAAGAACTTAGTTACTAGACCCTTTACCCTCTTCGTAGCCCTCCTCTGAACCTGCTCCAGTTTGTCCCTTTCCTTTCTGAATGGTGGTGTCAGATCTTCACATAGGACTCCAACTGGGAGCTGACCAGAGCAGGGTAGCATGGAATACTTGATTTGACTGATTATGTGCCATCAAGTCGGTGTTGACTCTTAGTGACCACATAGATAGATTTTCTCCATGACAATATGTCCCTAACTTGGTCTTTCAGGTCTTCTAATGGTGCACCCATCACCACTGTAACTGAGTCCAAGAATAGAGCAATGATTTCCTGCAATCTGGACTCTTTGCTGCTCTCAATTGCACCCGAAGATAGCATTTGCCTTTTTAGCAGCTGCATCACACTACAGGCACATGTTCAACTTGTGGTCAAAAAGGACCCCCAGATTCCTTTCATGTCAAGCCAGGTATGCACTTCATTTTCTTTCTCCTGAGTGAAATGCAGATAAAATATGCCTTTATAAAGCAAAGGAATGCTTGGAGATTCCTGTCCCTAAAGGCTTAGGAAACTATTTCTATCTCTCCTTCACTTTCCTGGGGGATTTCTAACTTCTGACTGCTTTAATTTTCTTAAAAAAATACTATCAATGTTGCCAACCACCAGTTAAAATATGAACCACTGATTGATATTTGATTAAATTAGCATAAATTAGTGCATGACAAGAAAAATAAATAGAAATGTATAGAACTATTAATCTTTTTTTTTTCAATCTTCGTTTTGTCAAGGAAAAAAAATGAAGCACGTCTAGAAATTGCATATAAGCTGGCCTATCTTCCCTGGAACCAAGAGAGATTTATTTCTTGAAGCCTAAAAGCCAGAATAATTGAAACTAATGTATATCCATCAGTTTTGCATAGTGGCAAATTCAAGAGAATAGAGGGAGATTAATTGATTGGGAGATTTTAATTTATGATGAATGATTCAGTTGATGAATTTGACAAATTCATCCATTAAAGACTGCAGCCATAGTATTCAGAATTAGTATGCAGAATTGGTATTCGTTTCTCAGATCTTACTGTATATTGTCCCTTGATATTACTTTCTAACAGGAAGGAAAGGCACTTTCAAGTTCTATCTCAGGCTTATAAACTAAAAAGTATATTTTATTTCTTTATTTGTTCAGATATTTATAAACCACCGAAGTATTTATATGTCACCACCACTCCTAGTGACTTCATTACATGAGGGTGTGGCCAAAAAATCTACATGGTTTGTCATCAATTCTTCCTTGATTTTTTTTTAAAAAACCTTTCCCATGCTATCCTGGTCTCTCATCTAAAGCTCCACCAACTTAGCTTTTCAATATCACTCTGTTTTGGCTGGCAGCTACGTTTTTAACTGATGCTCTTTTGGCTTTGAGGTCATTCTCCATTTTATTTATTTATTTATTTATTTATTTATTTATTTATTTATTCAATTTATTCCCCGCCCATCTCCCATACAAGGGACTCTGGGCGGGTTACAACAATCAAAGTTAAAAACAATACAATAATTTTAAAAAATACAATATAAATAGATAAAATACAAGATGGGGGACGTAGGGAACGTAGCATAGTGTTGCTACGGGGCTAGCCAACCCCAGGAGGCACTCCCGCCTCTGTTGTCCCAGGCCAGGTGGCAGAGCCAGGTCTTAAGGGCCTTCCGAAAGGTCAGGAGGGAGGGGGCCAGTTAATAGATATTGGCTGAAACTAACACTCCTTCTCCCCTATTATCCCATTAAATAACTTGACACATGGTATCCTGGTCACATCCATCTCTAAACTGTGGAATCTGAGATGATATGAATGTGAAAGATAATCCGTGACAGTCTGTGGCTTGAATATACTGAGAAAATAGAAATCCAGTTGACATGATTCAAGCCACAGACTGTTCCACCTGGATGACTGAGAACCTTCATCGACATAATCCGTGACACTTCCATGTAGCTTTCTTGGCAGCAGTTCAGCAAGAATTTGCCATTGCCTTCTTTTGGGTTGGGTTCTTGACCACCTTGTCAGCTGTGGAATTCCTTGGGGATTTTCTAACCATGTCTCAGCAGGCAGACCCAACTCAGCTTAACTTCTGAGGCTAGAAAAAGGTGACCAGATGTTCCCATGTGTTCAGGTTTTATTTGTGTGCAAATGTACACTGCTTGTAGTTGACCCTATCAACTGCCCTGTCCCCATCTCGCCAAACCTGTATGCAAAGGTTACCAATCATCATGCTTGAGAGACAAAAATGGTATAAAAAGAGTGAGATATTTTCCTGTTCTCTTTCTTTTTTCTTTTTAGATTTTTTTTATCCCACCTTTATTATTGTTATAAATAACTCAAGGTGGGGAACATACCTAATACTCCTTCCTCCTCCTATTTTCCCCACAACAACCCTGTGAGGTGAGTTAGGCTGAAACAGAAGCTCCTTCCGTGTGATGTGAGGTTTGGTTATTTTTCTTTATGGCAGAAATCATACATCTTCCTCAGCAGGGGTGTCCCAAATTCTGTCTCTAGCATTTGAAGATAAATTACTTCAGAAAGGAATTTTAAGAATGATTTTTGCCTTGCAGAGCTGCTGCGTCAGAATAAACCACAAGGGGTTACAAATCGGTGGCTGATAATGCAGCTTTACGTACTTATATATTTAGATTAAAGTGGAGATAAGGAGGCAATGAATGGCAGACACTAGAAGACATTTTCTGGAATTATATACATTTTAAATTTATGAGCATCTTTGCCTTTGATTGTAAATATTAATGCCTGAAATTCCTTATCAACACATTAAAAAAATCAATTTGCTTGCTCATATTCTAAAGTATATTTGCATGCCCAACACACAGCAGACTGCAGAAGAATTAAGATTAACGTCTCATGAAAAGAAGCAGTGACATATTCCTGCTATTCCTAAAATATTTCAACAGCAGCAGTCAAGTAAATGTTACCTAAATGTGAAAGTAACAACTAAAGAATATTACAAAGGAAAATCTGATTTAAAAATAGGACATATTTAAAAAGCATGGGGTGGGGGAGGAAGAAACGGTAGAAAAGCATTTTTGTCAGCCGGGAATGGGGAAAATGTAGCATAACTTTGAACCAATCATATTTTACAGTCACCACTCAGTATAATGCTAAGAGTGGCCCACAGGATTACATTTAAATTGATAGAGACTTGCCGGAACAAGATTGTTTGCTAATGCAACCTCCGTACTGAATAGGTCCTTAACTTCTCCTAGTTTTTAGTGGTGGCCACAATGTAAATGTTGGCTGTCTAAGATACAGAAAGGGCAGTGCTTTTGCTACTAACGACTAAGCCCACCTTAGTTTTTGTCTGAATCCCTAAAGTCATCCGTCATTAAATTTAAGGTATCCTAGACCCGGAGAGAATCCAGCAAGCAGGGTATTTTAGAAACCAAAAAATATATGCTTACAAAGGAGAACTTGCAGGGTTTTACATTTCAGGGCAAACTTCCTTAGAGATTCATTTAAAAACTCATATATCAGGAGCCATAAAATGAAGCTATTTCGTAAACTCGCTGCATGTAAATTGGTAAACGCGAGCTCCCAATCTCTGGAATGCATACAACACAGTCTGAGCGTAAGAATTCAGTTACTATGGTAACCAGGCTAATGTAACACTGCCATGCCTCTGCGGGGTGGGGTAGGGGGAGCACGGAATAAAAAAGCTTAAAACTCCAATGATTTTTTTCAACTAATGAAATAACCAGAGGAAATGGCAAAAATTGGGTCAGTAATGTACGCTGGCACCCCTGAAACTTGACATGTGGGGCAGAGAATTGAGATTTCGATAGGATCTTTGGCAAAATGTAAACCAACACTATGAAGAACACTTTAAGGTCAATGGAACTAAGTTTATTTGGGGGCAAAAATGTAACCAGAATAGACTAATGTTCTCATCAAAGGCTTCCATGCACTTCAAATACATCAAGGTATACCCAGCAGCTTGAACATACAGCCAGAAGTTACTTAATGGCAGGCTTACATCTGCATGTTTGCAAGAAAGTAAGAAAAATCCTGCTCGATCAAGTCAAATCATATCTTAGAGTTTAGGCAATGTTTTTAGGTATCGGGCATCCTCATGCTATTAGCATGCATACATGTATAAACGGCTAAACTTTTGTGAGTTTTTGATTATCTCAATGCTGGATCTCCTAAGATCTCATATGTTAAGGCGTGAAGTCTCACAGGAGTTGGGGTTCTCACCTGCAATCTCACAGGATCTTGGGCAAGTAGAGTAGAATCTGTTGATGCTTTGCACAAGCACCACTTTGATACCATATCAGCTGCCTCAAGCAAAAGTAATTCTTCCAAGCAAGGTTCTCATAGAATCACCTTTGATTTATTGAAATGAAAGAGATAGTTACAAGAATTTCAGCAACTGAACTATTTCCAATTTAGAACCAAGTTAGCCCTCAATACATTAGGTCAGAGACTTAGTTTCTAGAGTCTTTGAGAGTCAGATAGCATACAAATGTAATAAAATCATCATTATCACCATCATCATTTCCTGTGAACTGGTGAGGAAGCAGTTATTTTCACTGATAATGGAGGAGCTTCTGAACCCCATCTCCTGATCCTTATCTGTCTGTTGCACAATGGCACCTGACTTTCCTGCTGTTGCTTTCAGCAGCTGGAGATATTGCCTTTGAGCTGGAAAACGTTTACAGTCAACATAAATTATAGCCTCAGAGTTGTTCTTGATCACTTTAAGGGAAAATAGGCAGCACTACTCTAATTCTTCTCCTCTAAAGACTTTTAAGAACTTCGAACAAATTCAGAACTCTTTTTGGTCAGCAGTTTCTTTATTGCTGTTCTTTATTGCTCTCATTGCTGCTGTGTTTTTATTTTTTGGAATTCTCTGTCATTTAATTTAGTGGATCAGTTCCTTGGTTGAAATTAGGCTGCTTGTAAGATTGTATTGAAGATTTTAATTTGGTGAACTACTGGGGGATTTTCAGATGAACCAGGAGAATAGGTTTTCTAAAAAAAGAAAATTAAGTAAATACAAATACATATACATATATACAAATACATATGTTGTACATGCATTTAAATATAATAAGTATATTAAATAATATTAAATAATTTTAATTTTAAATAATATTAAATAATTTATATTAAATATAAAATAAGTATAGTGATATAATAAGTATATTAAATAATATTAAATAATTTTAATTTTAAATAATATTAAATAATTTTAATTTTAAATAATATTAAATAATTTATATTAAATATAAAATAAGTATAGTAATATAATAAGTATATTAAATAATATTAAATAATTTTAATTTTAAATAATATTAAATAATTTATATTAAATATAAAATAAGTATAGTAAATAAGTAAATACATATACATATACATATATGTAGATCTGTGTTCTTTGTTGTACATGCATTTATAATGATGCATTGATAATCACATAGTATCATTTCAACAATGCAATCATCTTTTTTTACTAAGAAAAAGTCTGGAATGTCTTCCCAGAATGTTTGTTTATTTATTTATTTGATAAATTTATATAGCCACCCATCTCACATATGTGACTCTGCCTCTGGGTACAAAGTTAAAAACACAAAAACAATAGAACAAAATGACCAAGAATATAACAACAAACATCATTAAAAAAAACATTTTAAAACCCCATAATCTGCGGGAGAGCGCAATCAATTTCCCTAGCGATACAGCCACTTTGCAGGGCCAGTACCCACATTATTGGATCCCCAGGCCAGGTGGCGAAGCCATGTTTCCACGCCATTCTGGAAGGCCAGCAAGGTCAGGGGCAATTGGACCTCAAGGGGGAATGATGTTCCAATGGGCGGGAGCCGCAGCAGAAAAGGCTCTCTTCCTGGGTCCTATCAGATGATATTCCTTTCTGTACAGGACCCAGAACACGCCCTTCCTGCTGTACCTGGTGGGATGGGTAGATGTAACTGGGGAGAGGTGGTCCCTCAAATCACCTGGCCCCGTGCCATGTAGAGCTTTATAGGTCATGTTGGAAACAGCTTGGGGGCTGGGAATGAACCTTTGGGGCAGCAGTATTAGAGGTTAATACCTGATATATACTGTAGGTGGGCAATATTATCCAGCCAGGATAGCATCCCCCCCTGTATCTCTCTCTCACTCTGCTTCTTAGGGCCACAATATGCATGACCAAAACTTTCACACCCCCTTCCCTTTTTGATGCTTAGGTTTCTTTATAAGTTAAAATCAGTATAGTAAACCTTGCAGAGGCTTTGTTTCACTTTGTTTGCTGTTGAATTGGATCTTTAAAGCCTTGAGTAGGTAGATTCCAGATTCTTAGGACTCCATGCATCAGTTGAACCTAACTTATGATTAGCTTGTTCACATACACAAACACCTGGTGATTATAAAAAAACTGAGTCAAAACCAGCCTGTCATCCTCTAAGGGTGCATAAGACCTTGGGATATATGAAATCTACTAACAATATGACTACTTGGGAAGAAGAATTACAGAGTAATTTTATCAGTCATTCTAGCACCTCAGAAGTCTGAACTTCAATCCTTCAGATTGGAGATAGATTTCCATCTTCTTTCTGTATCAATGAAATCCTCTGTGGCCCTTGATGTTGAAATCTCAATTTTGGTAGAAACAAAAGAGAAAACATGCAAAACTTATGAACTCCTAGTCTTAGGAGAGGCCACGGATTCATAGATTCAGAGGCTTTTGTGTTCTGGCACACAGAATTTCATTTTTTCTTCAGTTCATCAAGGTTATTTCAATAACTTTAGAACATGACTCCATAGATGCTTCAGTTGATGTGATTCAGGTGTTTAAGGTTCTTCTCCCTATACATAGTAAGGAAAAGCTAAATGTCAGTTTTTAGAAACATTTTTCATGGTAAGTAGTAATTCTTCAGTGCATATAATTCACTTTATTCTTTCTCTGAATGCTTCCACAATAAAATGCATTCTATTTTGTGTAACAGAAGGAGAAAGCTAGACTCCAGCTTTCACTAAAGTTTTGAAATTCTTTAATAACATATTCTTTTCTGAAACAAATTTAAAACCTTACAGTTATTCTGAAATATATGTGGCATATCCTGAAGAAGGAAATGCAATAAACTTGTTGCTATTTGTTGCATTCCAAGTAGGCAATATTGGAATTTGCTGTGCTTTTTCTATGGAGTGCTAAGCTTCTCCAGAGGGTGCTGTCCTCCCTTGAATATATTTGAATACATTAACTCCAATTAGAAGTGAAGAGAAGGAATAATTTCAGATTGAATTATGTTGATGGATGTGTAAGGATATTTTATTGTACTTCTCCTATCTATAATAACAGAAGAGAGAACTGGAAAAATATGAAATCTACATAGGAAGAAAATGGATGGTCAGCCAGTGAACAGCTGCTGCTTGATTAACAAAAGGCTAATCTAGTCCTAACAGCATCTATATTTTACACACACAGCCAGGCATCCATACCCCAAAAGATAAATAGAAAATAAAGGTATTGTGGAGTCCATGGTGCTCTCTGAGCCTTGTTGTTTTCTTGCAGACGTTTCATTGCCAGGCTAGGCAACATCTTCAGTGCAAGAAGGGAGTTGGACTTGCTCTCTGTTTATATACCCTGGCTTGTCCTGCTTGTGTTGGTGGGGGTGTTGTTCTCTCCTTGGTCGTTCCTTGATTGGGCTGTTGTTTGCTGCTTGGTTGATTGACTGAGTTAATAGTTCCTTGATTAAGGTATATTGTGCTGTTTGATTGTTCCTCTGGTGCTAATCTTGGTGTTAATAAAGATATTAGCCCAAATGCTTTAATGCATTATTGTTGGCAAGAATAGCATGCACCTGTATTTCATGCAAATCCGCTGGGAGATCTCCAGGGAATCCAAGCATTGTAGATTAGTTTGGAAGTAGAAAAAACATCCCTACAAGCCCCTTCTGTATAGTTCTCAAGAAAACTACATGGATATGTCCATAAAATCAGGAGGAGCCAAGAGGAACTTTAGGCCTTATCTTTATGGCAGAATGTAAAACCTGAAACTCAGGGTTATATCTGTGCCACCAAGAAGTTGGGTGAAGTCACCCAGAACAGCTCCAAAAATAGCTATTCCCAGTAGCCTGAGTGTCAGGTCCTGGGAATCTCCAGTCGCTTTAAAGATACCAGTTGTGACCAGCTAAATCCTAGTTAATCCATAATCCATACAAGAGTAAAAACTCTCAACCAATCCCCTTGATGGTCAAGAATTCCTGCCTAGCCCAATATGACCAGTTACCCTTCTACTGCACATTAAGGGAGCAAGCCACAAAAATGAATAGGATGGATAGGGGCCTATATAAGCCAGCAATCACAGATCAACACTGATGAAATGTATAGACATCCACAGGGTCAGATATGTTCTGCAGATATCATTGTATGTGCAAATCCATTCCCACCAGACTTCTTTACAGAACATAGAGGGACACATGCTATCACAATTTTTCTTATACACCCTTTCAGTGCTATCTTCTCTTAATGATGAAACAGGAAAGGAATGACATTCACAACAGGAAGAGAATACATTTGTCTAACATTAGCTTGGGATGTGTAAACCAGTTCAGGCTGACCTGTTTGTATAGGCTGACCATATTTCCTTGAGACAAAAACGGGACATTGGGATGGCAAAACGGGACAGGGTCTTAGGTAATATTCTGTATTCATGAAAAAGACAGGGGTCCCCGCCCTCTGGTCTGCGTGATTGGCTCCCACCTGCAAACCCTGCCCCTGATCCACGCAATTGGCTCCCGCCTGCAAACCCTGCCTCCAGTCCACGCAATTTGCTTCCACCTGAAAACCCTGCCCCCGGTCTGCGCAATTGGCTCCCACTTGCAAACCCCGCCCCTGATCTGCACAATTGGCTCCTGCCTGCAAACCCCGCACCCCAGTCCATGCGATTGGCTCCCGCCTACAAACCCCGCCCCCGGTCCCTCCTTTGCCGCGTGCTGATAGGCAGGAAGGCTTCCTCTTCTGGGCTGCCTCCAATTGGCAGCTCCAGCTAGGTTCGTCCTTCTGCGCCATTCCCTCCGGGTTTAAAAAATGGGACAAAATTGAGATTTTTATCAAAACGACGGGACGGTTGAAAAATGCTAAAAAAATGGGACTGTCCCGTTCAAAACAGGACGTATGGTCAGCCTACATTTGTATTGCTCCAAAAATGCAGGCAGCTCAAGAAGGCCATGGGATTCTGGACACGTGACACACATAAAAAGCAGGTGGAGCTTTGATCACATCATTGTGGCCACCATCTTGACTTTTTTTAGCACACGCTGCAGATACCCCTGATCCTGGAATCCCTGTCACTCACTCCCTCAGCACTGAATCTGCCAGAGATTCAAGCAATTTATAGTATATTGATTATACAGGGTGCTCAATTGCATGTAATTTACATGTGCAAGATAATCATCCCCTTTCATAAGTATTTCTGAATATGCTGAGTTAGGGGCAGGACCTCTAAAAATACTAATATAAGGTACATGGCTTTTGCTCCCTTACACATGTTCATTGATCATGTACGCATGTGGGTGTGTGTTGGGAGAACCTCTGCAGATGACTCAAAATTAATTTGATATCTGTCAGATGAAAAGGTAAAGACTTCCTGGACATGTCCGTGTAGTATTCTTAGCATCAATATGCAAGCAATTTGCCATTTGTTGCTTTCTTCCAGGAAGCTTTTTTTTTTAATTCCCAGTTTAACCTAGAGCCCTGGGATTTTGGGGGGATCCCCAACCAAATACCAACCAGGCCTGACTCACCTTAGACATTTTGCACTAGGGAGAAATTTGTGGCAGCGTTTAGCTAACCTTGGTTGATCTCAAAGTACATAACTGGAAGCCCTATGTTTCAGTAAGGAATTAACTATTTTCCTAGTAGAGTTTTTCAGACAGTAAGATAAATAAGCTAACATCTTTGTACTTCTAAACAGCTACTCTGCTCTCTCCTTCTGCCATTAACATTGACACATTTTCTTCCTCTGCAAAAAAAGGTGCTGTTAAAGTGTTTTCCTTCTTGACAGCACAGTTCGCTAGAAAACTGTCAAAGGAATGCACACAGCAATGTAAAAGACTTCCATAAAGGGGTATCACCTGAATTGTGTCTTAGCATTCAAACGTCTGATGCAAAAATAAAGAAGGATGTGATTGGAATTGAGCATCTTAGGGGAACTGGAGTATAACACTTCTAGATGCCAGGTAGATTCTATAGAAATGGTATAGAAATTGTACTGAATCATACCCTTGGAGTATTTTGCCCAGTAATGACCATGCTGAATGCTTTGGCTGGCCATGATTTCTGTGAGGACCCTTTCCCAATTGTATCTGGAAATGTTGTGTTTGAAATCTAGGATCTTTTGAATGCAAGTGTGTGTTCTACCAAGGAGCTATGGACCCTCCTCATTTTAGGAAATAAAGATGGAGACTAGCAGGAACTAAGATTCCCAGGCCAGTGAGAACAATTATGTTAACATAGATTAGGTGCCTTCCAAGCCATCAACAGGATGGCCAAGTATTTGTTTTAAATCCTGGAGCACATATACAGAAAAGAAGCTTAACGTCTGTACAATGCCGCAGGGAAAGCTGCTGCTGTATATGGCTTCCTTCTTATTTTCAATAAAATCATGTCACATCATGTTTCTGAACCTTCTCAAGAAAGCCAGACCCTGAAGGAAGGGGCTAAATCTCTGGACAGCCAAAATGTACTGCCCTGCGTGGCAGAAATCTAACAGCAGGTCATTTTTTCTCTCACCCTAATTGATCTTACAGGATTGTTGTGAGCATAAAAGGCTGGGGCGTTAGTGGAGGAAACTATGCAACTGTCATGATCCCTGTTGTAAAGCTGCAGACCTTTGCAACAGGGATCATGCATTGAAGGAGTTAAAGGGGAAGAGGCCGGACCCGCATTCCTTGGCCAGTGGACCAAGGTCGCAAGGAGGTGTGAGAAGAGCAGAGCACTCAAGATCTCAAGTGGCCTGAACAGGGGGGAGGGGTTGTGGGGGATATTATCAAGGGGAGAAAGCCCGAGCTTTCTTCAGATGCAACTTTCTCTGTATACAGTAACCCAGCAGTAAAGTAGTTTTCCAAGAATACCTTGTGAGACTCTTTTGTTGCAAATAGGGCTCTGTAGTCATTACAGAAACTATCACTTTATTAGAAAAAAAGTAGCAACCAAAACATTTGAATAAGCTATTATTGTGTAATCTAATATTTAACAATACACAAAAGATACTTAAACGACTAGAAGTCTTGAGAAGCTTTCTATTTCATCTATCTCTATCTCTGTCATCTCTATCATCTCTATCATCTCCATCCATCCATCCATCTATCCATCCATCCATCCATCCTGTTTTTATTGAATACTTTTGTGAGCCACCTAGGATTATCTTGAATGAGATAGGTGCCATAAAAGTTTCTAAATAATATAGATAAATAAAAAACTCCATACAGGACATGATTTTGTCACAAGTTGAGCAGTTAATATACCTTGCATGGAGAGCCTGCAAGGTGGCTATATGAGATTAAGTGATGTTTGTTCTCCCCATTTCTTGGGTTTTATCTGTTTATTTTATCTCTTTACTTTATCTGTTTACTTTATTTACTTTTGATTGTTTTTAGATTGTTATAGAGTTTTTAACCGTTGCTGTTTTTGTACGCCGCCCAGAGTCACATGTTTGTGAGATGGGCGGCTATAAAAATATGCTAAATCTCTCTCTCTCTCTCTCTCTCTCTCTCTCTCTCTCTCTCTCTCTCTCTCTCTCTCTCTCTCTCTCCTGTAGGACTTCCTACTTGTGTACAAAATGCATTGTTTCTGTGTCTGTAAATACAAGTCTTGTCATAGGAAACAAAGGAGTTACACTTAAGACTTTCAAATACCGCAACTGCATAGGCTAGTTGATTATGTATCCTCAGTTTAAATAATTTTACCGTGCTTCAATTCAGAAGCATGACCTACTATTTTCTTAACGCTGAACACTGAATGAAGAACAATTCTCTTGAATCTTCAGTTGTTGTGGGCAGCATTTTAACAGCACACTGGACCAATAAATCTCATTAAGTTAGGTCAATAAAGTTTCTAAGGCAGCTTCACAGTCTCCAAATGACATACTAAAATAATAATAAAAAAACATGGTGCATTCTGAAGAGGGAACCTTCTGGATCTTCAAATTACCTGAAGGTGCTTAATGCCATATACATTTTCTCATGTGAGCATGGCCTGTTTTTTACCCGGGCAAGAAATCTTTCCCTGAATTCCTCAAGAGCAGTAGTCCAAAGAACCTATATGTGGCCTACCAACACTTTTGTGTCCTGCAGGACCTCAGGGCACCAATTTTGCCCCTTAAATCCCCTGAGAACTCCCTAAAAAGGGGTCCTGTCTCTGTCCACTTTTGGCCTGTGGTCCTCAACATTCCACACAAAGCCAACAGAAGATGGGTGCTCTTTCTTTTTGTCTAAGGACTCACAGGAGAAATGATTAGAAGCTTCACTCAGACCAGGTCCTGTCTGGCAAAATCTCTTCCGGTGAGCTCTTGCTTCAGCTGTCATGAAGTAAAGTCATTTTCAGGACAACATTGCTGGCTTGAAAAGACACATCCATACTTAGGTCTCCTCTGGTCCACAAAACAAACCCAAACCACAACACAACAACAATAGGTGCAGCTGGGTGCAATTTTGCCATATTGGAGGAGTGTTGCCTCAGCAAGACGTTGAAGCTGGCAGCGCTTCACCTGTAATTTGTCCCATCCCCCATTCCAGTCTTCTTTTATGATGCAGATGAAGACAAGATGCTGCTGGGATCTCATCAGCATTGGAGGATAGTGGAAGGAGCAGAGAGAGGGTGAGAGAGAAGAACGGAAGGTATTCTTTTGAGTGGAACAGCTTGACCTGGCCCTCAGTGGCCATTCTTTAGTCATCCAGCACTTTCTGCCAGTTCAAACTAGGTCTACAATAACCTAGCCAGCCTTGGTCAACCTTGAAAAGCTAAGCAGGGTCAATTAATACTTGGATGGGAGACCATCAGGAAAGACCAGGCTGCAAATTGGGAGATAAAAGCCAACTACCCCAGAGAGAAAGAAATAGCAAACCACTTTCATATTGTTGCCAAGGAAATTACATGCCCATGTCTATAGTCATTAGGAGGTGAGCTTAACTTGGAAAATTTTACTTGTCTATATCTTTAAAAAGGGGCGTGGTGGCTCAGCGGGTAAGACACCAGGCTTGTCGATCGCAAGTTCGGAGGTTCGAATCCCTAGCCCTGCGTGACGGAGTCAGCTCCCACACTCGCCCCAGCTCTTGCCAACCTAGCAATTCGAAAGCATGCAAACGCAAGTAGATGAATAGGTACCACTTCGGTGGGTAGGTAACAGCATTCTGCGTGCGTCATGCTGGCCATATGACCGCGGAAGCGTCTTCGGACAGCGCTGGCTCTTCGGCTAACAAACGGAGATGAGCACCGGCCCCTAGAGTCGGACACGACTGCACAAATGTGTGGGGGGAACCTTTACCTTTACCCATATCTTTAAAAAAGCATACCTTGTTAAGTTTTTGTAGTATCAACCAGCAACTCTGCTAGCGGGGCAGTCCTATAGCTTACAGAGAGGTGCTGTTTAATTGAAGCATTTTGTCACATTGGAAGAAACCTTTTGCTTGTTTTTTTTCCACTTAAATCAACATTCATCTAAAGTGGACCACTTATCTGGTACAGAAGCTATAATATGCACTCAGAAAATGCATAACTACAGCATATGCATTTAGAAAAAGCCACTATCATTTTTTTCCAGAACAGCCAACATTAATTATTCTCTCACAACCCTCAAATAAAATTGAAGGGTGGGGGGAAGAAACCTTATTTGATCAAACTTATAGCCTGTCTCAGTTGCAGTTACAATTATCCAAGTTCTCTTATCTGGAAAATATTTCTTATCTCTATGAGGAACAGTTGCCCAGATCATATTACAACCTACTGCACTATGGGTGATGAATGAGCATTTAATCATTATTTCAGTTCATAACACTTACTGGACCTTTCTGTTTTGAAGATGGCGACAACAAATTGTAAAATGTCAGTACATTGTTCTTAGAGGGGGGCTTTCATTTTTTCAAGGACCTCTAAGATGTGTTTGAAATGCATATCTGATCCTTTGCATTACTGTCCATTTCCAATTCAGTCCAGGGTATCGGAAACAATCATGTAAGAAGCTACCATATATACTGTACATATTCCAGGGAACTCACTGGAACTGAACTGAACTGAACTGACTTCAGAATTTGTGTAGTTCTCAGACAGTGGTTGCTTTCCTAGAGCTGAACTGTGATTGGTGCTGGAGCTTGGAAGCATCTTGTTTGGATGGAAGCAAACAAGAAACATGTTTTCCTAGCACAGTTTTGTTTAATGAGATTCTCCATCATTGACTCTATTAATTTTCACATGAAAATTGAAACCTGCAATAATTTGACTCAGCTCCACCAATAAGTCCCTGATAAAATCTGGCACTCATGCTGATAGAATTGCAAAGTACTTTAACGCTGCAATCCTAAATATACTGGCAGGGGAAGGTCTCCCACTGAAAACTGAGAATTACATCTGACTAAAAATACTCAGTTTTTTACTATAAGCAACACTTCCTGTCTATTCCAACTACAAACTGGCTCACCTTTGAAGCAAAACTTTCAATTTTGGCTTGTGGAATAAAGCAGCACCCAATGGCCTATAGTGCTTACAGGTTGGGGGAGATCTGGTCCACAACCCCATTTGACCCTGGGCTTCCTGGGTAACTCTGGACCAGTCCATGTTTCTCACTTCAGTTTCACAGAGATTAAATGAGATCAGGGAGAAAACTCTTTGTATATCACCTTGAGAGGAAAGGGAGGGTAGAAACTTAATAACGTGTGAACATCCACTTCCTTCTCATCCTCCTCTTCCCAATTAACATACATCATCTACATGTAGTTCCAAATATTCCTCTTTGCTTGGTTTCAGAAAAAAAGCAACTCCAAGTTATAAAACTATAAAATGGTTTACGTCTTATGCTATTTCTACATGATAGAAGTAATAAATCTAGCAAACAAGACATTTCATTCTGATAAATGAATCCGCTAATAGTAAATACCAGCTATTCCATATCTGAGGGAGAAGTCCATTAAAGAAGGACACCCTCCTGAGTTCCTGAGCTACGGAACATTCACAATGTGAATTGTTTATTTGTTGTAGTCTATTCCTTCCCTACTGTTTTACGCGTTATCCTCCCAGCACTCCTTCATTTAGGGACCCAGGCATTCTCACTCTCAGATAAGCCCTATACTTTTCAGCTGGAGATATTACTAGTAAATATATATTTATTTTCCACTTCTGCGGTTCTGTGAAGACATCATACAAAAGGCAGAGATAGAGATAGTAACAGAGTTGTAGTATTTACATATTTTGAAGACCATCCTAGGTTTCCATAGCTTATACATTGATTAGGACAACACCATCATTACTAAGTGAACAAATTCGAAGAAAGGGATTAGTGAGAGGCAATAGCTTAAATCTTTCAAAGTTGTAATGTCCATGAGATTTTTATCCTGGAGCAGTTTTTCTTAACCGGCTATCTTCTAGGTGTGACTGCACTGACTGGAAATGTTGTATTCCATCAGATTGCGAAGCCTATTCTGGGGTGTCTTTTGAGAAGAACTTGTGAGCTCGCATTAGAAAAAAGGAGACATGGGTCTCCTTGTGATCGTGCATCTCCACAAATGCCTCATGATCTGCATGATAGAGAAGAAACTTCATTTTTCCTTCCATAGAAGCATGAGAACTACAGTATATGAACTGGGCAATTAGAATTTGCTTGAAATAACCTGGTTTCCATTCCTCTTCATCATCCCAGAGAGAAGCAGTTCTGTGCTATTGTCATGCTAGAATTTCCATAATGTTTGTCAGGCACAGATTTATTCGCTTCTGCTTGTCTTTAGGAATCTATATTTCTATGCTAAAATCTTTGTTTTTATGAAGGGAATCTATCAGAAGACAGCACATTCTCCCCACCTCCCAAAAGCTAGGTTTCCTTCCTTCCTTCCTTCCTTCCTTCCTTCCTTCCTTCCTTCCTTCCTTCCTTCCTTCCTTCCTTCCTTCCTTCCTTCCTTCCTCCTCCTCCTCCTCCTCCTCCTCCTCCTCCTCCTCCTCCTCCTCCTCCTCCTCCTCCTCCTCCTCTCTCTCTCTCTCTCTCTCTCTCTCTCTCTCTCTCTCTCTCTCTCTCTCTCTCTCTCTCTCTCTTAATTACTACTTTTGCTGCAGAGCTTCAGGCAATACCGCACCATTCATTTGGCACCTGAATCCCCCAAAGATTCTCTGGAATGTATTTTCTTTCTAGCAATATTCTGTGTTGAGACAATATGGCTCTGAGTTACAATTCAGATTGCTTTTCCCAGGGAGTTCTGTGCCATTTAACAGCAAAATTAAAGTAGATGGAAATGTTAAAAATAGAGTATTTAAGTTGCTGCTAGAAAAGAACATGGCTGCCATTTCGCATATTAAAGGATAACAAATGTCACCACAAAATAAATGTTGTCGGCTAACGGGCTAATATTTGATCAGTGGGATGAGCTATTCTGCAAATGACAGAAGTGACACCAGGCTTCCAACTCTAGGGTAGCTGGTTAAAAAAGATAAAATTCAAAGCCAAACATAATGAAAGAGTTTGCCTTTGTTGTCATTGGATTACTAAAGTCTGAAGAGAATGGGGGGGGGGGGAAATATTTTACAGTAGAGGTGTTATCATAGGTGGGGCATCTAGACCTAAGAAGCTAACTTTCTTCTCTTTTCCATTTTAGTTCTTGGTTGTACCACCCTTCACTTTCTCCTCCTCCTCCTCCTCCTCCTCCTCCTCCTCCTCCTCCTCCTCCTCCTCCTCCTCCTCCTCCTCCTCCTCCTCCTCCTCGTATGCACTGAGTGCATTGGTATGACCAGAGCAAAAGTATTCTGCTGGAAATTCTGTTGAGTTCTTCCTCTCCAACACCTAGTTCCAGTTATCATTTCTGAGCATCATTACCTTGAATGTTACCCTTCTCATCAGCAGAAGCCAAGGAGATATAAAATAGGGGGCTGGGAAGCAGAAGGGTGTTTGCTTGGGAAGAAGGAAGGAATAGTTCCTCCTGGGGGTGGTTAGCTTAGTAATATCCTCCTTTTAAGATCTCACCATCCTCTGGATTTTTTCTATTTATTATTATATTGTATTTTAAGATTTATAGGTTTTTAATTTTAATATTATTATTGTAAACCGCCCAAAGTCTACTGCTGTAGAGATGGGCGGTGATAAATTTGTGGAGTCCTTGGTGCTCTCTGACCCTTGTTGTTTTCTTGCAGACGTTTCATTGCCAGCCTAGGCAACATCTTCACTGCGAATAAATTTGGTGATAAATCTGACTAATAAATAAATAAATAAATAAATAAATAAATAAATAAATAATCATTTCTCAATACAGCAAGGAATTTAGGAGCACCCATAATCCATGAGTTCCTTCAAAAGCTTAGAGAAAGAGGAAGAAGAAGAGGCTGAAAGGTTAAATCACTAACTGTTTAATTCTTGGAGCAAATAGTAAATTGAATGGCACTTTCAGCATCAGCAATCCAAAACTTCCTATTCCAAGGGTCCAGAAGCCAGAGGGTGAGTCATCGTCGAGGAAGACGCCCCAGATGTCTTTTATCTGTGGCGTGTTCCGACCCTCCAGACTTGAACCTAGGCCCTGGACAGCAGACTCATGGGAGTCCTGGCCTCCGGCTGCTGCTGCTTAATGCCAGGTCAGTTAACAATAAGGCCCCCCTCATAAGTGACTTGATCACGGAAGAGGGGGCTGACCTGGCATGCATTACCGAAACTTGGCTGGGCCCAGAGGGAGGAGTGGCTTTGTCAGAGATCTGCCCGGCTGGGTTTCGAGTGTGGCACCAGCCGAGATGTCAGGGCAGGGGAGGAGGGGTGGCAGTTGTCATCCGAGAGTCTCTTGTGGCCTTCAGGGGCACTGCTCCACAAGTAGCCGGTTGTGAGACCCTATTTTTCAAGTTGGGTGCCCGAGAGCAGTTGGGAGTGTTGCTGCTGTACCAGCCTCCCTGCTGCGTAGCAACCTCCCTGCCTGAGCTGCAGGAGGCTGTCTCGGGGCTGACAGTGGAATTCCCCAGACTTATGGTTCTGGGGGATTTCAATCTGCCATCCCTGGGACGGTCTTCGGAGGCGGCTCGGGAGTTCATGGCCACCATGGCGGCCATGGGCCTGACTCAGATTATTCGGGACCCGACTAGAGATAGTGGTCTCACACCGGATTTAGTTTTCTTGTTGGAGCAGTGGCAATGTGCTCTGAGGGGAGAGTTACATCTTTCCCCTTTGTCATGGTCAGATCACGCCCTGGTGGCCTTGAGATTCTCTTATGCCGCCCCACTCCGCAGGGAGGCAGGACCTATTCGATTGGTCCGCCCCCGGCGACTGATGGACCCAATTCGGTTTCAGAGGGAGCTGGGGGTTGTTCCCGGAGATCTGCTGCACGGTCCAGCGGAGGCCCTGGCTGCCACCTGGAATAGGGAGGCGGCTGGGGCCTTGGACAGGATCACGGCTGTGCAGCCTGTCTTGTCCCATCGAACCCGATCAGTATTTCTCCGCTCTTATTGCATCCGCAGAATGCCGCCCAGCAGCCCTGTTCAGGATCACCCGATCCCTTTTGGGGAAAGGTGATTCGGAAAATCACCTGCAGGGACGTGCTGAGGAATTTTCCAGGCACCTGCAGGATAAAATCGCTCGGATTCGCTCTAAGTTAGACTCTAAGCGTGGGACATCGTCTGGGGAGATGCCTGAGGAGCGTACTTACCTTGTTATCTGGGAACAGTTTGATCCTGTTGGTCCCGAGGAAGTGGATAGGATCCTCCGGACTGTAAATGCCACCATGTGCGATTTAGATCCATGTCCCTCCTGGCTGGTGCAATCAGCTCGGGAGGTGACGTGTGGCTGGGCCCAGTCGATGATAAATGCATCCTTGCAGGAGGGGGTGTTTCCGACTGTCTTCAAGGAGGCATTGGTGCGCCCCCCTCCTCAAGAAACCATCGCTGGACCCTGTTGTACTGGACAATTTTCGTCCAGTCTCCCACCTTCCCTTTATGGGGAAGGTGGTTGAGAAAGTGGTGGCGTTGCAGCTCCAGAGGATTCTTGATGAAACGGATTATCTAGACTCCTTTCAGTCAGGTTTCAGGCCAGGATATGGGACGGAAACAGCATTGGTCGCGCTTATGGATGATCTTTGGCGGGAGCGGGATGGAGGCAGTGCATCCATCCTGGCTCTCCTTGACCTCTCAGCGGCTTTCAATACCATCGACCATGGTATCCTTCTGGAGCGGCTCAGGGAGTTGGGGGTGGGCAGCGTGGTTTTGCGCTGGTTCACCTCCTTCCTCCAGGGCCGCTCCCAATCGGTGTTGATAGGGGAGGAGAGATCGGGTCCACGGCCCCTCCTTTGTGGAGTGCCGCAGGGCTCAGTGCTCTCTCCTCTCCTTTTTAACATCTACATGAAACCGCTGGGCGAGATCATCTGTCTCCATGGGATGAGATATCATCAATATGCTGATGATACACAGTTATACATCTCCATCCCGGGAGAAGTGAGTGATGCTGTGACTACCCTGTCCAAGTGCCTGGGGGCTGTAGGGGTCTGGATGGGGAACAACAGGCTTCAGCTGAACCCTGGTAAGACGGAGTGGCTGTGGATTAATGGCCCCTCAATATCTAGGAATTTATCATCTTTAGTTCTGGATGGGGTTGCACTACCTCAGACAGACCCGGTGCGTAATATGGGGGTCCTCCTGGACTCACGACTCCTGCTCGAAGAGCAGGTGGCAGTCGTGGCCAGAAGGGCCTTTGCACAACTTCGTGTGGTGCGCCAATTACGCCCTTTCCTGGAGCGAGAGGCCCTTCAAACAGTCACTCATGCCCTGGTCATCTCCCATATAGACTATTGTAACGCGCTCTACATGGGGCTACCCTTGAGGAGCGTCCGGAAGCTTCAGCTGGTTCAAAATGCGGCCGCGCGAGCCATTTTAGGTGCCTCAAGATCAGCACATATAACACCTTTGCTCCGTGAGCTGCATTGGGTCCCAGTTTGCTTCCGGATTCGATTCAAGGTGTTGGTTATTACCTTTAAAGCCCTACATGGCATGGGACCAGGTTACCTGAAGGACTGGCTCATCCCCGTTCAATCGACCCGTCCCACCCGTTCCTGCAGAGAGGGCACGCTACGAACCCCGTCTGCAAGAGAGTTCCACCTGACGGGGTCTAGGAGGCGTGCCTTCTCTGCAGTAGCCCCTGCCCTTTGGAATATTCTCCCCCGGGAAATAAGATCGGCCCCCTCTCTCCTGGACTTTAGAAAAAACCTGAAGACCTGGCTATGTCATCAGGCGTGGGCAGGGGAGGGGAATAGCCAGTCTTGGGGTTGGCTGGCCCCATAGATCTGTTTCGACCAGCCTTGTTGATCAGTGGAATAAGATCTACCACCTTTGGATCAAATTATATGATGCTGTAGGTGTGTATATATATATATACATATGTCTGTGTGTGTGTGTGTGTGTGTGTGTGTGTGAATATCTATCTATCTATCTATCTATCTATCTATCTATCTATCTATCTATCTATATCTTTATATATATATATATATATATATATATATATCTATATCTTTATATATATATCTTTATATATATATATATATATATATATATCTTTATATATATATATATCTTTATATATATATATATATATATATATATATATATATATCTTTATATATATATATATATATATATATATATATATATATATATATAATGTAATTTTATATTGTTATTATTGATATTTATTGTTTTTGCCCAGGGTCCCTCATTGTGGGGGAGATGGGCGGGATATAAATGTAATAAATAAATAAATAAATAAATAAATAAATAGATAAATAAATAAATAAATAAATAAATAAATAAATTTGATTCAGAAATCCAAACTGAATTGGATCAATTTCCCAATTTGGTTTAAGTTCTTAGATCAGCTCAAATTGTCTGAATCAAATTGCTCATTTGCTTCAGATCAGGATTAATTCATGCACCCCTCCTGGTTAGTTTGCATGCTGAGCACTTGGCCATGGCTTTACATGGTTATAGATTTCCCTCTCCGGATGACAAAACACATGGGGACTTAAGGAACAGGGATGACTTTGGAGATTGTTTCTGACTCCTGGTTTAGTCTTTGTTCCTTACAGCTAGTCCCTCTTCTCTTCCCATATCTCTAAACTTTTACTGTTCTTTCCTGTGTTTCCTGATTGTTCAAATGGAGTTGGCTTGAAACTTTTAGCCAACGTACAAGGATAGGTCTTTGGGAAAAGCATCCTAAAATATCAGTTATCAGTGAGGTAAAGCATCTTTGGATTCAGTGAGGGCTGGTTTCTTATCAGTACTACTGCAAATGGATGATAACTTGCTTTGTCATATTTCTTTCTTCTCTCCTAAATCATTTCCAACAGCTCTCAGCATCACAATTGCCTTTCTATTATCAGAAAGCAAAATCTGCCATCAAGAAGCTGTGTTTAAGTCACTTTCCTTTAAGCAGAGAGACAGAGATTCAAGAGAACTGGGGAAATGCAAAGGGGGGAATCTGATGGCCTGATGTGGCATATCAGGGGTAGAAAAGCTGTAGTTCCAGCACTTGCCCAGCTCCATTTTTTGGCCCTGGTGACACAGGATCTTCCACTGAAGGGTGGTGGCAAAAAGTGAAAAATAAGACCCAGGCAGTTAGTGGGTTGAGTGCACCACCATCATGTCATGAGAAGGTGAGGAAGAGAAAGAGGAGAGTGGAGGGGGAGGGTGATGGTCATCATCCCAAAATACTGCATACCTTTTGGGTAAAGGTAAAGGTTTCCCCTGCACAGTTGTGCAGTCGTGTCCAACTCTAGGGGCCGGTGCTCATCTCCATTTGTTAGCTGAAAAGCCAGCGCTGTCCAAAGAGGCTTCCGCGGTCATGTGGCCGGCATGACACACATGGAACACTGCTACCTTCCCACTGAAGTGGTACCTATTCATCTACTTGCATTTGCATGCTTTCGAATTGCTAGGTTGGCAAGAGCTGGGGCGAGTGCGGGAGCTCACTCCGTCACGCTGGGCTAGGGATTCGAACCTCCGAACTTACGATCTTCCGATTGACAAGCCTGGCGTCTTACCCGCTGAGCCACCATGCCCCTTACCTTTTGGGACCCCAGAGTAAATATCATTCCAAAAGCAGATATTCATCATTGGCGATCACTCGTAGCCGAGTAAGATTGTCTTCCAAAGGTAAAATTTTAACGGTGAATCCGTAAGTGGCTATAAAGGCCAATTCTGGATCCGCACAACCTCCCACAATGAGGGCATAGGTTTCCGGGTGGGAGACGGTCATGATGAGGGTTTGCCTGACGTGCCTTCCTTTTAGCTCTCTTCTCCTTTTCGCCCTGTACTCGTGCTTCTTCAAAGTCCATAGCGCCATTAATAAAGGCTGACCTCCAATTGAAACGCTCATGAGTTAGGGCTTCCCAGTTCTCAATGCTGATATTACATTTTTTTAAATTAGCTTTGAGAGTATCTTTGAATCTCTTTTGCTGTCCACCAATATTCCGTTTTCCATTCTTAAGTTGGGAGTAAAGTAGCTGCTTTGGAAGACGATGGTCAGGCATTCGAACAACATGACCAGTCCAGCGAAGTTGATGTTGGATGATCATTGTTTCAATGCTGGTGGTTTTCGCTTCTTCTAATACGCTAACATTAGTCCGCCTATCTTCCCAAGTAATTTGCAGAATTTTTCGGAGGCAGCGTTGATGGAATCTTTCAAGAAGTTGGAGGTGGCGTTTGTAGGGGGTCCATGTTTCACAGGCGTACAGAAGGGTTGGTAGTACAATGGCTTTGTAAACAAGCATTTTGGTCTCCCTGCGAATGTCCCGATCCTCAAACACTCTACGCTTCATTCGGGAGAAAGCTACACTCGCAGAGCTCAGGCGATGCTGAATTTCAGCGTCGATGTCGGCTTTTGTAGATAGATGGCTGCCGAGATAAGAAAAGTGGTCAACATTTTCTAGTGACACACCTTTAAGCTGGATTGATGGCGCTGCGGAGGGATTGGTTCGAACTTGCTGGTAAAGCACTTTGGTTTTTTTAATGTTAATCGAGAGGCCGAGCTTTTCATATGCTTCTGCAAAGATGTTTAGGATAGTTTGAAGATCTTCCTCGGAGTGTGCACAGACTACGTTATCATCAGCATATTGAAGTTCTATAACAGAAGTTGCAATGACCTTATTTTTTGCTTTCAGCCTACTAAGATTAAAAAGCTTTCCATCTGTTCGATATATAATTTCTACACCAGTAGGAAGTTTCTCTTCAACAAGGTGCATAATCATAGCGATGAAGATAGCGAATAAGGTTGGAGCAATAACACATCCCTGTTTAATGCTGGATTCCACTTTAAATGGATCGCTTTGAGAGCCATTGTTATTCAGGATTGTTGCCATCATGTCGTCATGGAGTAACCGCAAGATGTTCACAAATTTATCAGGGCATCCGATTTTCAGAAGGATGGTCCAGAGAGCAGTACGATTTACAGTATCAAAAGCTTTAGTCAGATCAATAAACGCCATGTACAGAGGGCGGTTTTGCTCCTTGCATTTTTCTTGAAGCTGTCGTGCAGTGAAGATCATATCCACTGTTCCCCTGGAAGGGCGGAAGCCATTTTGCGTTTCAGGGAGGATGTCTTCTGATACAGATAGGAGACGGTTTGCAATGATCTTTGCCAGGATTTTGCCTGCTGTGGCTAGAAGGGAGATGCCTCGGTAGTTTCCACAGTCTGTTCTATCACCCTTTTTAAAGAGAGTGATAATTATGGCATCCCTAAAGTCTGCTGGAATCTCCTCCCTCATCCAGATTTTTTCGATGAGCTTATGAAGTTGTTGTGTAAGTTCAGGCCCGCCTTCTTTAAATACTTCAGCAGGAATCCCATCAGGTCCACTAGCTTTGTTATTTTTCATTTGTTTAGTGGCTTTACTGACTTCCTCCAAACTAGGGGGTACTGCAAGCTCATTTCTTATTTGTTTTTGTGGGATTTGCAAGAAGACTTCGTCAGCCACAGTAGAGTGACGATTAAGGAGATTGTAGTAATGCTCTTTCCAGCGCAGTGCAATAGACTCTTTGTCCTTTAGAAGTTTAGCACCATCTACTGAGCGTAAGGGATTTGTACCATGGTTTGTTGGTCCATAGATGGCCTTTATGGCATTAAAAAAGCCCCGTGCATCGTGAGCATCTGCAAAATGTTGGGTTTCTTGGGCTTTTTTTATCCACCATATGTTCTTCTCTAGTTCGTCTTTGGACTTCTGCCTTTGCACTGGCGTAGATTTTTTTCTTAACGGCACAGTTAATATCTTTTTGCCATATCTGGAAGGCTTTCCTTTTCTTGTCAATAATATGTTCAATCTCACTATCGTTCTCATCAAACCAGTCCTGATGTCTCTTAGTCTGGTATCCGATAGTTTGTTCACAGGCTGAAATGATAGAAGTCTTCAATTTAATCCAGTGTTCCTCAACATTTTCAGGAAGTTCCATAGGCAGATGTTCCTTGAGAGTTGATTGAAAGCAAGCTCGTTTAATAGGATCTTGAAGGGCCAGTGTATTCATTTTACGCCTTGGTTTTCTTCCTTGGAGCCTACGATGAGGGACAATCTTTATGGCCATCGTGGATCGAATTAATCGATGGTCTGTCCAGCAGTCATCGGCGCTCGTCATGGCTCTGGTGAGAAGTACATCACGGCGATCTCTAGCACGGACAATTACATAATCTAAAAGATGCCAGTGCTTCGACCGTGGGTGCTTCCATGATGTTTTAAATTTATTTTTCTGGCGAAAGTGTGTGTTAGTAATGACAAGGTTATGCTCTGCACATTTAGTCAGAAGTAAGATTCCATTCGTGTTGCTGTTGTCAACTCCTTCTTTCCCAATGATCCCTGGCCACAAATCAAAATCACGCCCAACTCTTGCATTGAAATCGCCCAGGAGGATAATTTTATCCTCCTTTGGTATCTCTGATAAGATGGTGTCCAGCTGGGTATAAAATTTTTCCTTGATATCCTCATCTGCATCTAGTGTTGGTGCGTAAGCACTTAGGATAGTTGCCTGTTGGTTTTTGGCGAGTTTTATTCGCAGAGTTGAGAGTCGTTCGTTAATCCCAGTGGGAACTTCTGACAAGAGCTTCACAATGTCGTTTTTGATAGCAAAGCCTACCCCATGTATTCGTCGTTCTTGTTCAGGCAGTCCTTTCCAAAAGAAGGTATAACCTCCTTTTTCTTCCTTCAACTGTCCTTCTCCTGCTCTTCGAGTTTCTTGGAGTGCTGCTATATCGATATTAAAACGTCTCAGCTCCCTTGCAATAATGGCAGTCCTACGTTCAGGTCGTTCACTATCCATATTGTCTTGCAGTGTCCGTATATTCCATGTTCCAAAATTCATGTGTTTTTTACGACCGCTAGATGGTGACCCCACTGGTCGCGGTAATCCAGTCAGGGAGAAAATGAGGCAGACTATGTTTAGGGCACCTTTTCTAGCCCCCTCCCCATATGGGGTGAGCAGAGTGGATCCTAAATAGGGCTGCTCAGTCGTGGATACAGCTGCCAAACTACTCAACTGCCTCGATCCTTGAGTCAGGGCGACTGAATCCGTATCCACCGCCCATGTGCTGATCCATGACTAGGAGCTTCCGGATTACACAGTCCTGCCCCCGTTGCCATTCGTCAATCGCCATGGGACTTTTGGTTGTTTTGGGTTTGGTGTGGTTGGAAGACGCCTGTGCGTGAATTTGTTTTATGTGTGGAGATCGGTGCACAACGATCAGCACACAACCTTCACAGAAAAAGGCTCTAATCCAATGGCATGGATACCATGACGATTGGTGACCTTTTGTCTGCTGCAGCCTTCATCCGCCTTCGCAGCCGTTGTAACAATACACCTTGTTATCTTCCGCCTGTTCTGCCGTTGAGGACTTTCTTGGATCGTTCTTTGTCTGGTTCCTCCCCCTGGACCTTACCGCCATGGGTGACCCTGCCAGGAGTACATGACTCCCGACGGCTTCGCTCACAGGGTTCATTGGGAACACACAAGCCCACTCACCACAACAAGGTGACGATCCAGCGAGTGAGAAATTATATTTCTTTTTATATTGCAGATATTAAACAACCTGTAACTATAATGTATATATATATATATACTATATAATGTATGTATATATAATGTATATATATAATGTATATATATATAATATATGTAAAAATATTATATTGCAGATATTAAACAACCTGTAACTCGTATGAACACAATACCTATTTCACAAATATTATTATATATTATAAAAATTCTTTTAACTTCCTTTGAAACTTCCTTATCAATAGACTATCAGAGCCTTTGTGACATAATGCAATGTGCTTGCTAATTATGGTAATGAAGTGCCTTAATTCTGGCTTTGCATCTGCCCTTGGGACACAGAAAATGTGACATACTGTAAAGAGATGTTTGACTTTTTGTTCCCCCCAAGAAAAGATGGTCTTTATCATTTGTTCTGTCTAACATTCCTCCCTAAGCTTAAAAGCTGGCCCTTTATCTCTGCATAAACCAGTCACCAGTGTGGAAATGGAAAAAGTAAAAAAATAGAGAGAGAGGAAAAAGAAAACTCAGCAAGGTTTCTCATTGTCCAAGATCTTGGTTTCTTCTCTGATTCTAAGCCCTTTCACCTGTGCTAACAAGGAAGCCATATTGGGGATCAGGGAGAAGTTGCAGATATGGATTCATTCATTCATTTCTTTTTCTTTTTTAACTTTTTGCACTGTATGTTTTTTAAAAAAATAGTTTTTAAAGAATCTATTGTAGACTTTT
Source organism: Charina bottae (assembly GCA_023362775.1). Taxonomy (NCBI): domain Eukaryota; kingdom Metazoa; phylum Chordata; class Lepidosauria; order Squamata; family Charinaidae; genus Charina; species Charina bottae. Next base: position 4,741,509 of record JALMGJ010000029.1, on the reverse strand, counting down.
CAGTTCCTGGACTGACTTCCTTATGCCCAAATGTCATTTTGCCACTTCTTCAAACTCTTTTTCTTTGATGAATGACCCTGAAGAGGAAATGCATTCCTCCTCAACTTATTTTTGTATGATTCTTCATCTTCATGTATCTGCAGCAATCCTCTCTTTCAGAAGTAAAACACATCTAACTAGTTTATATATTTGTATCTTTCCACTCTTCCTCAGTAGGAAGGTATGGCATGCAGGTGTCAAAAGAATGTGCTTAATTTATAAAGTAGTGAAGATGGGGGTCTCACTTTATGATAGACACAATATATAACATGCCTGATATCTGTTTGAGCAGAAGACCCAAGTTCTAATGCTCATGGGCTGACCTAGGGCCAGCCTGTCATCAACTCTCAACCTAATCTACTTCAAAGTCATTGTGAGGCTAAAATAATGAAGAAATGTTTGACTATAACTACTATTTTTATTTATTTATTTATGTTTCAATTTATATACCGCTCCATCTCCCCGCAAGGCAACTCTGGGCGGTTTACAAAACACAAAAATTAAAATCCGACAATTAAAACACCCAATAAAACACTCTAATATATTAAAATTAAATATAAAAATCCAAGATGCGGTGGTATGATGTTTGGATGTTTAAAAGGGCCCTATGGCACCAGCCATCCCCAAGAGGAACTGTTCCCCCCCTCCCCCCACGCAAGGCGGCAGAACCAGGTCTTTAAGTTCTTTCTACTATGCCAAGGTCAGTGCATTTGGGATCATATCAAGAATCATAATTCTTAATCATAATTCCATAAACCCATGATCAACTATTTTGGGTCAACTGAAATGATACTTTAAGAATGTGCAACTCTACAAGATTCCAGTTTGGCAATTCAGAAAGCTCTCTGACTTGAGACAGACTGACGTGGATGCTTCTGATCTGAAATAAGATTCAAAGTTTCATGTTGCAGTATCAATTTCTTACCGCTGTAGGGTGACATTTACAGGCATACTAAAGTGTTGTGAGGGGAGAAAGCCTACCAAATTTCAAAGGAAGAAGTTCAAGAGAGCAGTGCCCTCGGGGAGGTGTCAAAGAAGTAAAGATGGCAGCTGAGATCATGCAGTTGAAGCTCTGCCCTCTTTTCACATGCATTGCACATACGATCAGAGTAAAAGGGGCTGGGGCTTCAATCACACTGTTGCAGCTACTATCTTTAGTTTTCTTACAACCCCCCTTCGACACCCCTGGTTGAAGGACACTGCTCCTGATAACAACTTTTCCACAACTTTCTGTTGTTGCAAGAGGAAAGTGATTATTACTGTTTTTCCATGTTTTGATAGATAATGGTTGCTACTTTGGGAGGATAATAGTTAACACATTTGGAACAACTTTTGGAGTCTTTACATTTTTGGGGTGGTAGGCAGAGAATTTAAACTCTATTATTCACAAAGCAATTTCTGATGCAAAAACTGACAGTAATGCAGTGCGTGAATAATAGGGAGATCTCATGTCAATGTATTGTCGAAGGCTTTCACGGCTGGAGTTCGATGGCTGTTGTGGGTCTTCCGGGCTGTGTGGCTGTGTTCTGGAAGTTGTGGTTTCTAACGTTTCGCCAGCATCTGTGGCCAGAATCTTCAGAGGGCAGGAGCACAGATAGAAGCAAAATCTCTGTGCCCAGGTAGAGTGTCAATGTTCTATTTATAGAGCTAAATTATAGGAGATTAGGTGGGGTTTTTTGTTGAGTTGAAATGTTAACGAGTGGCTGATGAGCATGATTAGCATGTTCATTGTGAGAAGTATTCCCATGACCTGGTGGTTGGACTGAGTTCGTTGACCTTTTGCAGGCTGTGTTTTTCAGGACTGGTAGCCAGGTTTTGCTAATTTTTAAACTTTCTTCTTCTTTTTTTTATTATAACTGTGCTGGTGTTTGTGAATTTCAATGGCTTCTCTGTATAATCTGGTGTAGTGGCTTTTGGTGTTGTCCAGTATTTCTGTGTTTTCAAATAGGTTTTTGTGTCCTGTTTGCTTGAGAGCATGTTCAGCTACTGAAGATTTTTCCAGTTGCTGTAGTCTGCAGTGTCTTTCATGTTCTTTTATCCTGGTGTGAATGCTTCGTTTTGTGGTTCCGATGTATACTTGTCCGCAGCTGCATGGTATGCGGTATACTCCTGCAGCGGTGCGGGGGTCCCTTTTGTCTTTAGCTGATTTTAGCATTTGTTGTATTTTTCTGGTGGGTCTGAAGACTGTTTGAAAGTTGTGTTTTTCCATCAGTTTTCCCATGCGGTCAGTGACTCTTTTGATGTAGGGCAGGAATACTTTGTTTGTGTGGGGCTGTTTTTCTTCAGTTGGATGTTGTTTTCTTGGTTTGATGGCTCTTTTTATTTCATTCTTGGAATAGCCATTCGCCTGTAGGACCCAATTCAGATGGTTAAGTTCATTGTTGAGAAATTGGGTTTCACAGTTTCGATTAGCACGATCCACCAAGGTTTTGATCATGCCTCTCTTTTGTCGTGGGTGGTGATTGGAACTTTTGTGTAGATACCGGTCTGTATGGGTGGGTTTTCCGTATACTTTGTGTCCTAGTTTGAGGTCCGGTTTGCGTATGACCAGCGTATCTAAAAATGGAAGTTTGCCGTCAGTTTCTTTTTCCATAGTGAATTGTATATTGGGGTGGATGCCGTTTAGGTGGTCCAAAAATTTCTCCAGTTCTTCTTCAGTATGACTCCAAATTGCGAAGGTGTCATCCACGAACCGGAACCAGACTGTTGGTGTAATGGGTGCCGATTCCAAAGCCTGTTTTTCAAAGTGTTCCATGTAAAAGTTTGCTATGACTGAGCTCAGGGGGCTTCCCATGGCAACGCCATCCATCTGTTCGTAGAACTCATTCTCCCATTGAAAGTAACTAGTTGTTAGGCAGTGTTGAAATAAAGCTGTAATGTCTTCTGGGAAGATTTGCTTGATGAGTGCCAGGGTGTCCCTTACTGGCACCTTGGTAAACAGGGAGACCACGTCAAAGCTGACCAGTTTGTCCATGTGGTTGAGTTTTAGGGTGCTGATTTTGTTGATGAAGTGTCCTGAGTCTTTGATGTGGGATGGAGTCTGTCCGATGTGGGTCTGTAAAAGGGTAGCCAAATGTTTGGATAATTCATATGTTGGGGAGCCAATGGCACTTACAATGGGTCTGAGTGGGATCGAGTCTTTGTGGATTTTGGGGAGTCCGTATAGTCTAGGTGAGAGAGCTTCTGTCTTGCAAATACGTTGTAGTACGTTGGGATGCAGGGAGGAGCTCTTTATCAGTGTGTTGGTTTGCTTCATGATTTTGTTGGTCGGATCCTGTCTTATTGTTCTGTATGTGGTGGGGTCTAGTAGTTCTCTGATTTTGTCTTTGTATTCATCTATGTTCATGATTACCGTGGCGTTGCCTTTGTCCGCTGGAAGGATGATGATGTCTGGGTCCGAATTGAGGGTCTCTATGGCGTTTCTCTCCTTCTTGGTAATGTTGCTGGTGGGGGGCTTTGCTTTCCTCAGGATTCTTGCCACTTCACCCCTTATTTCTTCTGCTTCTTCCTCTGGACGTTGGTGAATGGCTGATTCCACATTGGCAATGATATCTTCCACCGGAATTCTGGTGGGTGTAATTGCAGTTTCCTCCTTTGCTTAGGATGGAGGTTTCTTCAGGAGAGAGTAGGCGTTCTGTCAAATTGATGACAATGCGTGAAGTATCCAGTGCCGGTTTTGGTTGACTGTTTTGGCATTTGTTGAATTTTTGCTTTTGTCTGTTTGTGTAGTCAAAGATGTCCTTTTCCATTTTTCTGTAGGATATGGTATCAATCTTGTCCCAATCCTGGCTTCTCATTTTGTGACTGAGGCTCATATGTGTGTCGAATAGATCTTTTTCTGTGATGGCAAGGTTTCGGCGGGTTGTGTGAATTCTCTCGCGCAGGAGGGCTTGTTCAAGGCGGAGCTCTTTTCTGAGCTCAGTCATAGCAAACTTTTACATGGAACACTTTGAAAAACAGGCTTTGGAATCGGCACCCATTACACCAACAGTCTGGTTCCGGTTCGTGGATGACACCTTCGCAATTTGGAGTCATACTGAAGAAGAACTGGAGAAATTTTTGGACCACCTAAACGGCATCCACCCCAATATACAATTCACTATGGAAAAAGAAACTGACGGCAAACTTCCATTTTTAGATACGCTGGTCATATGCAAACCGGACCTCAAACTAGGGCACAAAGTATACGGAAAACCCACCCATACAGACCAGTATCTACACAAAAGTTCCAATCACCACCCACGACAAAAGAGAGGCATGATCAAAACCTTGGTGGTTCGTGCTAATCGAAACTGTGAAACCCAATTTCTCAACAATGAACTTAACCATCTGAATTGGGTCCTACAGGCGAATGGCTATTCCAAGAATGAAATAAAAAGAGCCATCAAACCAAGAAAACAACATCCAACTGAAGAAAAACAGCCCCACACAAACAAAGTATTCCTGCCCTACATCAAAAGAGTCACTGACCGCATGGGAAAACTGATGGAAAAACACAACTTTCAAACAGTCTTCAGACCCACCAGAAAAATACAACAAATGCTAAAATCAGCTAAAGACAAAAGGGACCCCCGCACCGCTGCAGGAGTATACCGCATACCATGCAGCTGCGGACAAGTATACATCGGAACCACAAAACGAAGCATTCACACCAGGATAAAAGAACATGAAAGACACTGCAGACTACAGCAACCGGAAAAATCTTCAGTAGCTGAACATGCTCTCAAGCAAACAGGACACAAAATCCTATTTGAAAACACAGAAATACTGGACAACACCAAAAGCCACTACACCAGATTATACAGAGAAGCCATTGAAATTCACAAACACCAGCACAGTTATAATAAAAAAAAAGAAGAAAGTTTAAAAATTAGCAAAACCTGGCTACCAGTCCTGAAAAACACAGCCTGCAAAAGGTCAACGAACTCAGTCCAACCACCAGGTCATGGGAATACTTCTCACAATGAACATGCTAATCACGCTCATCAGCCACTCGTTAAGATTTCAACACAACAAAAAACCCCACCTAATCTCCTATAATTTAGCTCTATAAATAGAACATTGCCACTCTACCTGGGCACAGAGATTTTGCTTCTATCTGTGCTCCTGCCCTCTGAAGATGCTGGCCACAGATGCTGGCGAAACCTTAGAAACCACAACTTCCAGAACACGGCCACACAGCCCGGAAGACCCACAACAGCCATCGAACTCCGGCCGTGAAAGCCTTCGACAATACATTGAACGCCTCTACGGGGAGGAAACGTTCCGACAGACACGGAGACTGGAAACACTCCGGAACAGAAAAGCACACCTACTCTGCTCCTTAACCTTCCTAATGTGATGCAGAGATACCAGGACCATTCCAGCCTTTCTCAGAACAAAAAGGACCTTCAAATCGTCACAAGCCAGCCGCATTTACAACCGCCTTGAACAAGCCCTCCTGCGCGAGAGAATTCACACAACCCGCCAAAACCTTGCCATCACAGAAAAAGATCTATTTGACACACATATGAGCCTCAGTCACAAAATGAGAAGCCAGGATTGGGACAAGATTGATACCATATCCTACAGAAAAATGGAAAAGGACATCTTTGACTACACAAACAGACAAAAGCAAAAATTCAACAAATGCCAAAACAGTCAACCAAAACCGGCACTGGATACTTCACGCATTGTCATCAATTTGACAGAACGCCTACTCTCTCCTGAAGAAACCTCCATCCTAAGCAAAGGAGGAAACTTTGCAATTACACCCACCAGAATTCCGGTGGAAGATATCATTGCCAATGTGGAATCAGCCATTCACCAACGTCCAGAGGAAGAAGCAGAAGAAATAAGGGGTGAAGTGGCAAGAATCCTGAGGAAAGCAAAGCCCCCCACCAGCAACATTACCAAGAAGGAGAGAAACGCCATAGAGACCCTCAATTCGGACCCAGACATCATCATCCTTCCAGCGGACAAAGGCAACGCCACGGTAATCATGAACATAGATGAATACAAAGACAAAATCAGAGAACTACTAGACCCCACCACATACAGAACAATAAGACGGGATCCGACCAACAAAATCATGAAGCAAACCAACACACTGATAAAGAGCTCCTCCCTATACAGTTCACCGCGCGTGAAGGGAGAGGGGAGAGGGAACCGACTCTACTAGGCTCCGGACTACAATTCCCAGGATCTCTTGAGCTGGCTGCTGACGTCCTGTAGCTGTCACATCCGGTTCCGTCGTCACCACCACATTTTTGATCTTCCTCCGATCCTCTCCTCCAGACTTCCTGACAGGATGCCAGCAAATTAGCCCACTTAAGGTGGTACCCATTTTATCTACTTGCAAGGCTTTCGAACTGCTGGGTTGACAATTTAGACATCTATATACAGTTAGGTCTTTATTAGTGCGGATAATGAATCACATGAACTGGTTCCATTATTTGAATTTCCACTGTTGGAAGTTATATTTATATGTAAAATATGATCATTGGTTCCAGCTTGATGGAAATAGACAAAGAAAAAATTTAAGTATAAGTTTTTATATGTTTATTAATGAAATATTACAGTAAAGAATAAGAAGAATATCCTTGTGCAGTAATTTAAATTTATTGTTAAGAACATCACAGAGTAGTTATAAAAAGCAAAACAAGAACGAAAAATTGTAATGTAGGTTCAGGGCTTCCATAATCTTGTCCCAGTTTAGAGTTGCTATGACCACGTTCATGTCCTTCAATCACACCAAATTTTTGCTCTAACGAGCTTCTTCTTGTTTGTGCTCATCGTGTTTTTATCTGAAGGAATCTTCCTTTTGTCTATTCTGCAGATGCAAAGATAACCAAGTGCAGACTGAAGTAGCAGCATCTAAAACCCCAACAGTAATCCGGTAACCTCAACGCATATGCGATAGCCTTGCATTAACTGAATTTTGGTTCACGTTAAATGTGACCTGGTATCATTGTACAATTTGCACTAAATTGAATATCGCATTATTCAAACTCGCATTAATTGCGACCTAGCTGTATAGCAATTTAGGGTGGCAAAGCTCTTGTCCATTTCTTCCCACTTTTTTCTATGTGCCTCTTTCAGGCAGTGGGCATTTTTTCAGTTTTGATTATGGTCATCCAATCAACATGAGAAACAAATCACACAATTTGAGGCAAAGCATCAGCTGTCTTCTCATCTGCAAACATCAAAATGCTGAACACATAGAGAACCAACATGGCCAATCAGTGTTCTCTCAATTTGATCTCTAGTAGAGTGCAAAAAAGTCAGTCCTGGGGTAGCAAGCATCCTCCCACTCATTGCTAACATCACCCATCCTCAATTTTGGTCCATGTTGTTTAGATTTGTCTTGTAGAACCATCCAAGCAGTTGCTATAGGGGGAGTTGCAAAATCTCCAGCCACACCATTCTTCTCTTGCAATTAAAAGACCTATTTACATATTAACATGATGTTACTGTACAGTATGTGAATGTCTGTGGGGGTGAAGGGGAAAAAAGGAAACTCGAGACAGGAAGCAGCTAGATTTCCTAGCAATCAGAGAACTGGCTATCCACAAGCTCTAGAGAATTTCAACTTTTCAAGGCGAAAGACTTAACTTTGCTGTGATTTCAATTACATTGCTGCATAGCAGCAATAATTTAACTCCGCTCCTGAACATAGCATGAGGAAAGCAGATGGATCCAGAGCTGAGTCGGAAATACTGCAAAAGTCTCATGTGGAAGGGCCCTGAGGCACAGAGTTATTGTAAGGATCAGATGGAATGAACCCCAAAGTATACACCTCTGAGCTGTTTGGAGAAACAGCAGGCTATAAATTTGGGAAATAATGATTCTACCTACCGTGCAAAAAGCCTCCATTAATAAAGATAACAATGCACTGCACCTGTGGGTTGCTTTAGGGTCTTTGTAAGTCTGTTGCAAAAATACTAGACATATTCATAGAATGTGATAAGAGTAACTTTTAATGCTGGTGAATATAGTCTTCTGTGGCATAAAGTTTGATTTTCCTATGTGTCATTATTCTTATTTTGTAGGAGCCCCATAAGATTAAGGAAGCATATGGCTCTAAAGATAAACCATATCAGAAAATAAGACATCCAGTTGGCAATGAGGAAGCTGTACACACTATTTTGTTTGTCCAACAATGAGGATGCAGATTGAATTTCAGCCCACAGGATCAGTGACTGATTTGGCAGCCTTAGACGCAATTTGCAGATAAATCTGGTCGCCATCTGTGGGCCTTATTGAGATCAGGTATTATTGCTTAGTAAAAGCATTAAATGGAAGAAAGATACCTTGTGCTCTATGCGATTTGGACTGAAAATGACAAGCCACCATGGAAAGAGAGAGAGAGAGAAAGAGATACATACATGCACACATTTTGCATAAATATTACATACTGTATGTTATATTTCATCTTATATATTCCTTTTTCTGAAGGTGTGTGTAGCAAACTTGTATAACAATTAAAATGAGTTTGGGAAGTGGAATTTCAAGGGGGAGCATTTGTCTGGACTGTGAAGCATCACGGAAGAAATCAATGATGTACCTCTTTCACACTCTTGTCAAGAAAACTGCATGGATATTTCCATGAAATCCGCAGGAGTGAAGTTCAGCTTGATGTCTTAGAACTCTGTTTTATCAGATGTTGCTAAGATGCTGAAAGCAACATGGTGATCACCAATCAAATCCCGCTTCTTATCTATAAAGCTTTTGCCTACTTTTAAAAACCATTCAGACTGAAATTCTGTGGTTCCTAGGAGCATGCTCCATGGGCCATAATAAAGACTGGATTTTTCTTCCAAAGGTGGCAAAAGACCTTTGATACTGGAATGAGAATTCCAGTCCTTCTTCCAGTGGAAATCCCCACCTCCTTTTCTCTCTACTTTAAAGAAATTAAGGTAGAGAGAAAGAAAGAAGAAAGAAAGAAATGTTCAGTGTGTGCTCAGACAGGGTGTGGATCTGCAGGATACCTCTGTCAGGTGTCTCTTGCAGCAAACCACCCTGAAGGCAAATAATCCAACTCTGTTCTCAGATTAGTAATATATATTAGGAAAGAAGGTCAAAGTAAGAGGTCAAGAATTATGATGAGCAACTTTTACATGCAAATGGGATTATTTATATGCTATTCTAAGAACTATAATCTAGCTTCCTTTCTCATGTGTTCCTGATGCAGTGGAGAGACAACTGGCACCTGCAAAACATTTGGAAAACTCTTAGTCTTATCACTGTGTGACACAATTCTCACACCAACATACCTTAAGCCCTGAAACTGATATAAAGCATTTCCTTTCCCAGACTGAAAGTTATAAAAAAAAAGAGGCTTAGCTCCTGCCCTGCAAGGTCTCCCCAGATGTCTGGGAGGCTTCAAAACCTATAGGTCAAATTGCCCGGATTAATATTTAGACTGAGCTTAATGTACACAAGGCTCAGAGAGCACCAAGGACTCCACAGTTCAACCCTGAGCTACAAATATTCTCTTCGATTGAGCTTAATGTTTACATACATTGTTTCTCTGACCCAAGATTTCAAAACATTTTGCACCCTGAATTTCAGGCAACCCCCCCCTCCCAGTTCTATTATGTCTGCTATGGATCTGTGGGCAATAGGGAAGTTTTGTGGTGAAAGGCTGCCTTTTGTATACAGCAGAGGTGGTAGCTGTTGAAAGTGCCAAGAGAAAAACCACAAAAGCAAGTGCCAAAGACTATTTCTGTCTCTGGCTTGAATCATGTCAACTGGATTTCTATTTCTCAGTGGAAACGTTTCGCTCCTTATCCAAGAAGCTTCTTCAGTCTGAGCAAAGTTAGTAAGGGAATCCTTAAATATGTTTCTAGGTGGCTGTGTGACCTTGCACCTGGGGCTAGGTCATGGTTATTTGAGATGTTAATTTCTAAGTCCCTTTATCATCCAAAGGAGGATGGTTAAGATCACCATGCTGCTGTTGAGCTTGCGAAATGGTCTTAATCTTCCTAGGCACAGAAGACAAAGCAGGGAGGAAAATAGGGGAAAGATTGTGCCTGAGGCCCCCACCTCTATTCAAGGAAGCCACCCTAGAAACATATTTAAGGATTCCCTTACTAACTTTGCTCAGACTGAAGAAGCTCCTTGGATAAGGAGCGAAACGTTTCCACTGAGAAATAGAAATCCAGTTGACATGATTCAAGCTACAGACAATTCCACCTGGATGACTGAGAACCTTCATAGACATATTTCTGTCTCTGTTGGCAAGTTCTGGACAAGGTCGTCATGCACAGTAGACAGGATTTATCTCAGTTGACTTTGGGGGCCGTTCTGCACCAGAAAGTCCAGTCAGCACTTTTGAAGGCATCCCCGGGGGATCGTCATCCCTATCTATCTGTCTTCTATGGATTTTCTTTTTCATTTGTTCTTTTCTTTCTCTCTCTTCTCACATAGCTCCATTTCAGCTGGAGTGTCACTTAAGTTTGTAGGAATTACCTAACAACTTATTTTTTTTTAAGACATGAACAGCTTTCGCGTGCGACATATGATTATTCAACTTAGCTCTTTCATAATATAACAGTTTCTGGGATGCCTGCACTGGGGGTGGAGGGGGGAGGTGTTAATTAAAGAGGCAGAAGGAAACAAGCAGAAGCAACAATTAATTATATCAAAGGTAGCCACTTGCAAAAATGCTTCCTATAGGCATTACATAATGTGATTAAAACCCAGAAAATTTAAATAGTTTAAGAGAGAGAAAGAGAGAAAATACCACAGAAAAAGCTGGCTTTGTTTCTCACTGATGCTGGCATCATTTATAAAAGGGCTGAAGGATGGAAACTTTTCTCCCTCCCTCCCAACTTGGGATCAGTTAATGAATCTGACTGGCAGTGGGTTGAAAACCGATGAAAGGATATCCTTTGTCCATAATGAAATTACAGCACCTTCATTGGTGCATAATGTTGTGCTGGGCACTAACTGAGATGGCTGTAAAAGGATTATGTTGGGAAAGAATTGGGAAAATCTTATTCCGCTTCTATCTGCCTTTCACAACATAACCGTACAACAGAGCAGAGCTTCACTGTCAGTTCTGAGAACCTGATTTTATTCACACTCTCCTGTTGCCAGAATGGGTAGCAACCATTATTTGAGGGCAGAAATGGAGAGTGTCACCCCTATTCACTGTGTACTCATGGAGAAAACCACTTCTAGATGTATTTTCAACTGCTGCAGCTTTAAAGAACAATTCTGCTTATGTTGCATATAGAAGCATACAGTATAGAAGGTTACTATATATGCTTTTTTTAATTACTATTTTTCTTTTCCTGGACTATCTAGTTTTTCCCTTGGTCTCTCTTTTTTTTAAAGAAACATGTTGAGGGGTGCACCATTTCATCACTTCTCTAGTCACCTGAGATAAAAGTCACACTATATACAGTACATTTGCATGGTCATTCCAGGAAATGCTGCCCAGTAACAGAAGTGTATTTTAAATGGCAAACAAACAAACAAAAAACAACAACAACCCATGGGAGCTACTGAGGAGCAAATCCCATCTTTTAACTCATAATCTTAAGTGAAGGATTTTGTGTAAAACAATAAAATCCCATTCAAATCAAATTTCAGTCATGGTGTTAATGAATAGTGTTAATGTGTCATATAGGTATGTCAATAGTCTGTTCTTGGCAGCAGTACAGGACTTCGACTGCCTTCTTCTGAGATGTTCTTTTGACTTCTTAGTCTAGCCGACCACCCTGGGATTCCCTGGTCCTCTTCCACCCAAACTAGGCCCAACCTGCTTAGTTCCAAGCTCAGCCAGGAGAGAACAGTCTAGCATCCTGTTTAAAGAGCAACAAGCAATAAAAAAAATCATGCATCTCTATCTATCTATCTATCTATCTATCTATCTATCTATCTATCTATCTATCTATTCATCCATCCATCCATCCATCCATCCATCCATCCATCCATTCATTCATTCATTCATTCATTCATTCATTCATTCAATTTATCCCCGCCCATCTCCCCGAACAGGGGACTCTGGAAAATCACTTTTGTCCAGTGATTACAGAATTGAGAGAAAGTAGGGAAAGTAGATAGTGCTTGATGTAACCATTGGATTTGCCTAAAGTTTTAACAATACAGCACCTTAACCAGGATGTCTGCTAGATTTTTGTACTGGGCATTTAACCTCATACTAATCTCCTATACTGATGTTTATTTTATAGATTACAAGTAAAAGAAAGAAGAGTCATGCTTAATCGCTTGTATGAAAATAATTGCTGGGAATTTCTATAGCCTGTGTACTTGTTAGACAAATCTTCTCTCAAAGACAGCTGCAGAACTTTAGAAAATCCTCATATTTAAGGAAGTAGTTCTAGCTGTTTACATATGGGCTAATGGGAATGGATTAAAAAAAGAGAGAGAAGAGTACCTGGGTGTATATGCAGATAGAGTCTATTAGCTCATAGCAACATCCTTTGAAGGACCGAATTTGAGACAGACTGAGCTTGAAATCAATGCTCAAGCTCCAGCAGGCCATGGCATTTTATGATGTTCTTCAAAGGTAAATAGCCCTAAACATACAGAAAGCATATAGCTTGTAGACAAATCAATTCCCCAATGCATCTTTTGCTCTATGAATTAGTCAGCAACAGCACTGGAGGAGATACTAAGCTATTTCTTCACTTCTTTGAAATTATATCTAAACAGTAAGAGTTGGAAGGACTTTGGGCATCTATCTGCAACAGGAGAGGACAATCATGTGGCCCCTCAGCACCCCAAGATGCCATCAGTGAAATTCAGTCGCATGCCTGAATTTCAGTGGAACATTTTGGGGCTGTTTGGCGGTGGGTGGGAGTGGGAGGGGAGTTGAAGGTAGGGAGGTGTCCAACTTAAGACCCCTCCAAAGCCTCTTTCCATAAAAGGCCATATAACTCAGCCCCACCCTTTCTAGATATCAGCATCACAAAATAGCCTTTGAAGCCCTCTAGGACACGGGGAAGCTTAATTTTACTCTCCCTAGACATTACCTACTCTGATCTAATGATCACTGTTAGACTATTTACGTCTGATAGTAAAACCACTTGGCTCAGATGCTTTCAATTTTGACTCATGTAATTTTTTGGACAGAATACAACGGGACTTGTCCTACACGTCTCTAAGGACTGCTCTATGACCTTGTTCGCCTGAGGATACTTGGCTGACAATTCAGTTCTTTTTCCAGAAGCTAATCCTCTGGGGATGACATTCAGCTGAGGGCTGGACTGAGTGGCTACGTACTGTACATTTTTTTTCCCTTACAAAGTACAAGTTCAAAGATGATGGAATTTGTCCTGGTACACAAAAACAGGAAAACTAAAATGTAACGATTCCACTTGTTCAGTTTGGTTTATTGTTCGGTGACGTGATATGGAAAATGATCTCATGCAGATGAATCCAGTGCTGATGGGGGCCAAGACTTTGGTCCATATGACCTAGAAACTGTATCAACTGCATTGGCCAACTTTTTATCTTCCGGGCCATTTCCACGCAGCTCATTTCCCGGTTTGTACTTTCCTTGTTATCACCAAGCTACTCTTCTTCCCCCCCCCCCGTTACAGATTGACTGCTTCATAAAGCCATGCAAGCCTCCTCCTGCTCTTTGAGATCCTGCTTCCTCACCAAAACAGCAGCCTCTAAGATGGAGAGATGTATAACTGGATCCTGCCCCCCTACCACCCTTGTGCGACATGCATGCTGCCCACAAGTTGCTACCAAATTGCAATTTTCAATCTGAAATATAAAAAGGGAAACAATCCACCTCCTGTTAGCAGAGTATCTTATTAACTGGTCATTTAATAGTTCAGTTTTAATTAATGCAACAAAATGTAAGTTAAATCAAGTGAAATTTAGGGTTTGTCATAGTGACACTCACAGCATCCCACCCAGAGACCAAGTGCAGTTATGCCTCCTATCTCTTCCAGGGGTACAGCCAATGGTACTGCCCAGGAGAAGAGATCCACCTGATGCTTCTTTTCTCCTGTCCTTTCCTCACTTCCTTTTTTGCAGCATTGCTTCCGTCAGATTCTGCTACCACCACGCCTTAAGTGGCGTTTCCAATCTTCAAGAATAGGCAGGAACAGGATAAAATAAACAAGAAACAGACCCCAGTATGTAGGCAACCTGCAAGTTGTTCTGTGTTAATTTCTTTCCCTGAGGAATCTCCACAATCTCCTCCATGGAGAAGTCTTGGAACAACCTTAACCCTAACTTGGCATCTTTCTGATGCATGTTGGGAATGAGATTCAGTGCTAATCAGAGTAGGGATGACTGCCTCATATCTAGTGCTCAGAGGTGTCCACAAGGGGGCGGTCAAAAAAGTCTCATATGTGAAGCTCCTTCCTTTTTTTACATATGACCACTAAAAAAATCACATGATCACATGGCTGTGGCTACCATCTTGACCTTTTTTACTGCTCCTAGTGGAGAACCCCGCTAAAGGCTTCTCCTGGGGGGATTTATTTATTTATTATTATTTATTATTCAAATTTTATTATTATTATAGTTATTTTTAAAAAGAGGGTTTAACCATTGATCACTCAAATTTTTGGTATTTGTTTAAGGTACCTTAATCATTAACCCAACCTGCTTGGTGCTCTCTGAGCCTTGTTGTTTTCTTGCAGATGTTTCATTGCCAGACTAGGCAACATCTTCAGATTAGCACCAGAGGAACAATCAAACAGCACAATATACCCTAATCAAGGAACTATTAACTCAGTCAATCAACCAAGCAGCAAACTACAGCCCAACCAAGGAACTACCAAGGAGAGTACAACACCCCCACCAACGCAGGCAGGACAAGCCAGGGTATATAAACAGAGAGCAAGTCCCACTCCCTTTTTGCACTGAAAATGTTGCCTAGCCTGGCAATGAAATGTCTGCAAGAAAACAACAAGGCTCAGAGAGCACCATGGACTCCACACTGTACACTATTCCAAGACTCATTTTGAACAGAGATGAAAGTTGTAAATAGTAAAATGTTGTAAATGTGTTTTTAGTCTTTGTGATGTCTATCTTAGTGATGTCTAAATAAAGTTCTTTATTTAAAAAAAAAAAGGAACTCCTAAGGGGAGAACAACACCTCCACCAACACAAGCAGGACAACAGAGAGCAAGTCCCACTCCCTTTTCGCACTGAAGATGTTGTCTAGTCTGGCAATGAAACGTCTGCAAGAAAACAACAAGGCTCAGAGAGCACCAAGGACTCCACAGTTCAACCCTGAGCTACAAATATTCTCTTCGATTGGTAGCAACCTGCTTGGCTGGCTGCTGCTGTGAGAATGTTTCTTTAAATTGTCTTTTTCCACTATGTCTCATGCATAATAAACTATGTCTATTCTAATAAATATAGGTTACTATTTTATAACTATTAAACACTACAAGATACAAAGTCTCACTTGCTCCTGATTTTCTACAAACCTTTACTGCTGCTCTCTCCCTCGCTTTCTCCTGTCCACCGTTTCTCTCCCACACACCCCACCCAGCTGACCCGAACGCAGGGCTTTTTAACCATCTCCCTGCCGTCCTTATGCTGAGGGGGGTTTGGAGCAAAGGGGAGGAATGCTATCTCAGCTGCCTGCAATTTAGGACACAGCTGTCCTTCCACAGTATTCATATATTTTATCCCTAAACCATGGATATCTGCTGCAAATGTTCTGAAGTGCTGAACAATTCATGAGGTGCCATACTGCACATTGGAAATGCTGGATGGGATTAACCTTCAAAAACTAATTGCTGAAAAGGTGAGATTAAAAAAGGAGGAGAAGGGGAAGGAGGAGGAGGAGGAGGAGGAGGAGGAGGAGGAGGAGGAGGACTCATGTCACTCCTATAGAGCCACAAGCCAGAACCATATATACTGTCAGAAGAGGAGGCTTGAAATGAAAGATTTCAACACATGCTTCCGTTTGCATAAATCATGTTATGACAAGTGCCTGACAAGTAACCTAAGGCCTATTTACTGGAAGTGAAAACACATCCCTCTAGAGAAAGCTGGTCAGGAAATCTAATAGTTGGATTCAACAAGAGCACATTAATGGAGGGCATCAAGATTGATACTGGCTATTTCTTATTCAGCTGCAGTTCGTTTTGCAGGCTTTGACCTGTCATGGTTGCTTCTATTAACAAGAAGGGGAAACTGCTGCCTTCTTCCTCCCTAGGATCCTCCCTCCCACCCCTATTCCATTTTGTTTCTCTGCAAAAAGAGCAAAGGAATGTTTGCACAACAAGGGGTGTCACTTTGGGCCAAAGGAGTAGTTTCCCTGCTTCAGGGTGTCCTCCCATCTTCTACCAACATTGGGATTTGGAGGTCTTTCTTTATTCAACCTCCACTCCAAGTTTTAAGATATCAATTCTGCAGCTATGGTGTGACTTAAGTAGCCATCCTGTATGCCATCCAGGGCGTGGATACGTGCTGTATGCCACCAAGGGGCCATACATACCATACCATACCATACCATACCATACCATACCATACCATACCATACCATACCATATGTGCTATATGCCACCAAGGGGCGTGGTGGCTCAGCGGGTAAGACGCCAAGCTTGTCAGAAGATTGCAAGTTTGGAGGTTCGAATCCCTAGCCCTGCGTGCGGAGTGAGCTCCCGCACTCGCTCCAGCTCTTGCCAACCTAGCAATTCGAAAGCATGCAAATGCAAGTAGATGAATAGGTACCACTTCGGTGGGTAGGTAACAGCGTTCCGCGTGCGTCATGCCGGCCACATGACCATGGAAGCGTCTTTGGACAACGCTGGCTCTTCGGCTAACAAACGGAGATGAGCACCGGCCCCTAGAGTCGGACACGACTGCACAAATGTGCGGGGGGAACCTTTACCTTTTTATGCCATCCACACTGTTTTCAATGCTTCAAGTCAACTGCATTGTCAGAATGAGCCATTTTAGGCTCCTTGAAAAATGATCCCTGAACTTCATTAATCATTCCTGGTGGGTTGGGACTGCAGTTCTCAGAATGCTCAGCCAGAATTCACAGACTGATTGAAGATCAAGGGAACTGAAGTCCCAAACCATTTGGAAAATGCCCGATTGGGGGGATGTTGGATTGAGCTCTCTGATGGATCTACATCTGCTCCAAAGCTGATATAGTTCCAAGTACTCCGTCTATCTAGTCAAGCCAAAGAGATATTTCCCCTGTGTTCATACTCTCCTTTAGTGATGAGGAGATGATATTTTCCTTCTTCCCAATTCCAGTCCAGATGGGATTCCTTCAGTTGGTCTGCTTGATAGCTTCATCTCACATGTTGCCTCTTCCACAGCTCCACCAGGACAGAGGACGGATGTCTGATCCTGCTTAGTTTTATTTGAAATTGGTGAACGTTAGCTAGATGCTACAAAGTCCCAAACTGGCATGGAACTGAATGCCAAATTTTGAGGCTAGTTTTGTACTATTTTATACCACAAAGCCAGAAATGTATAGGGCCGGCCACAAGTTTTGAGATCTCACCCAGACCTGGGAAGACAGGTGGAATCAAAGCATAATGGAAAAGGATATACGAAGGCATAATTCTTTAATAATTCAATAGAAGCAGGAGTTGTGGTATGAGGACAAGTGACTAAAATGCATTTGCTGCACAATTAAAAGTGTAGGACTCCTACCAGTGCAAGCCACTTTAGCTCATTGTGCATTCAAAGAATAGCAGAGACTGCAAAACACAAATTTCATCTTATCCAGGGACTGTTTACAAAGAGCGGATGAGAGCTGCACCATCACTTAAAGGCAGTGTTCACACAGCACTCCTAAGTAGGCCATTTACAAACATAAGTGCTAGATTTGCAGAACGTGAAAAACTTATTTTTGGGTGTCTTTAATCTGCCATGCAAGCCCATTTATTTATTGGATGGGTCAACGCCTTGGGTGAACCCAGAAATGGGGTTAATTTAGGAACCAGGTTAAGCATGTGTGGAGACAATCATTCTGTGGCTGGTTATGCTCTGCGATGCTCCCGTTTGGTCTCACTGGAATGCTTTTTTCCACCTGCCTTCTTGTAAACGCCTCCTTTTAAAACACACAGGCAGATTAATGTTTCAGTTGGTAAAGCAAATTAGTATTTTTTAAAACAAATCTGACAGGCCTAAAGGCCATCGTAACAGCAATAATAATATCTTCCAGCTGCTTGCCACTGGAATTTATGAGGATTTTGTTCAGTGCTGCTGCAGTAGAGTTTACTAGCATTTGCAAGTATTCTGTTTCTCCTTCCTGCAATTTCCTTCTTGGAAAAATGGGAAGGGCTTGTGGGGGGAAAGTATTTTTGAGAGGAACCCAGCCTAGTCCCTTGGATGCTAAAACAGCTCCGTCTGACTCCTTCTTCTCTAAGCATAAAGCTGGGATCATGTCAGTTCAGAGGAACTAAGCAGAGGTCCCTGGGAATGTGGAGATCCAGTTGGGCCAAGTGGGTTCTTTCAGAATTGACTGTAGCTGCAACACCAGGCCAATCTTGTCCAAATTCAGAAGCTAAGCAGGATCCAGGTCTCTGAGTACTTGGAAAAACAGGAACTAGGGCTCCTATTTCCAGCCCTGCAGCTAGACTTTTCAACAAGAAGTTGAAAAATATACCTGGAGAATGTAGTGGAACCTTACCCCCGAGAAAGAAAGAAAGAAAGAAAGAAAGAAAGAAAGAAAGAAAGAAAGAAAGAAAGAAAGAGAGAGAAAGAAAGAGAGAGAGAGAGAGAGAGAGAGAGAGATATGATAATGAGATGAGAGATGAGAGATGAGAGATATACTGTAGAGAGATAAAATTAGAGATAGAGATAAATGAAGTCCATTCAGCAGTCTGTAAGAACTACTGAAATGGAGCAGAACTGCAAAGTTTGTGTACAGAAAAAGAATATTGTTTAAAAAACAGAGCCCATGAGCATATTAGAGAGATCCAGGTTAATCTTACACCCTTAGCCCACCCAAGCATAAAGAAATGCACGCTTAGACATGGCAGATATGAAAAGTAAGTACAAAAGAGTCCTTACGTTTATTCATTGCAGGTACAGCATTTTCATCAGATAAATGATGTTCCATTTTTTCTTTGTTTCCCTAAACTTTATACCTCTTGCCCTGCAAGAGATGCGTGTAGAAAGGGGGGAAAATCTCCTAGGCCCATCCATGGCCTATAATGGAGAAGCACACAGCCATGTGCTTGCTCCCAGTCCAAGGAGGAGAGAGAGAGAGAGGAAAAGGAAGTGGGAGTGGCCACAAACAGCTTCCTCAAAAGCATGGAGAGCTTGCATCCTAGAGCAGCCATCCATATGCTGATGAGGCATGCTGGATTTGCCAGTATCTCCAACAACAATAAAGAGATGATAATGATAGAGATGGAGAGATGATAGAGATAGAGACAGAAACAGAGATATAAATGAAGTCATGGAAAATTGAGCTCAGCTCCAAAGAATTTTTCTTTTCTAATTGTTTGCAAAATGAGATATTAATTATCAGCTCTCCTAACTTTTTTTTTAATTTAAAAGCAGCTGCAGCAGGGAAGTGGAGGAAGAGAAGACACACTTTAGAGCAGTGGGGTGAGCTATTCTCAGACATACATCACTTCCTTGGAAATGAAAATAAATAAAACAAAGAGTACAGGCATTGTTGTGCTTGCATTTTCTGGTTGCAAGGAGTTCATACTCACTTATGCAGAATGTTTTTGAATCTACAGCTAAATTTGAGAACCATAAAATGCCTTGGAAAGGAGGTTAAAAATCAGTCTGCTGCTTTGAAGCTAAGGGGGAAAACAGTTTGGACGTACTGCATCAAATCTAAAGGTGTTCCTGTGACCACCCATTGCTGAACATCGCCCTATTTTCTCATCATACATCCTTTTGCTCATTTTTTTTCAAGAAATTCCCCCTTGGCTGAAATCCAGCAAATGCAGGTGCCCAGGGAATGGAAGTGATCTACTACAGCACAGCTTTCCAAACTGTGTGTCGCGACACTTTAGTGTGTCGCAACACACAGTTTGGTGTGTTGCCACACAACCCGGAAGCGGCGGTGGAGGCGTGCATGGCGGGGGCGGCAGTGGCAGCGGTGTGCCATCAGCACTTCTGCGTTTTAGCGGAGGCCGCTGCTGCTGCCATCGCCGCCGTGCACACCACCACCACGCGCCCCCTCCACGGCGCCGCCGTGCACGCCCCCGCCTCTGTGCGGGCCCCCGCGCCACCGTCGCTACCGCTGTTGGTGTGTTGCAATGGCGGCAGATTGGAAAGCACTGTACTATAGCATTTCTAGACATTGAGATTCTTAACACTTACTGCTCAAATGCTGCAAAAGTCTGTGGATGTCTCAGCAGGGCTTAACATTTTGGCTTAAGGCTTAAAGTGGAGTGGAATTTCAGTCAAGGTCTTCAGACCAGTTAATACAGAGCAAGCCACAGGGGATGGACCGGATGGCTGCTTTCCTGCCCTTCATAAAGCCTGACGTGGTCTTCTTTAAAAGGAAGCCACATCTTTGGGGTTAGAGCAACACATCCATTCAAAGAGGTCCTTTTAGGAAAAAAGTTCAGGAGCCCTCCTTCCTTAGCTAATGACAGCAATTCCTTTAAGCAGCTTGGAAGCCCCAATTTCATTCCCTCTTTGCAAGATGCTACCCCATCTCCAAGCCAGGACTGACCTTGGAAAGGCTCGATTTCCAATCCAGCTTCTAAGGCTCCCAGAGGACTGTTGTGTATCCATATGTGAACATTTTCAGCCTGTTTTCCTTTAAGGTTTAAGGATGGGAACACTTTTGACTGGAACTGGGAGCTTTTGAGGAGAATTTAAGGGTGGGAATAGGAATGGCTTGTCTCCCCAATTCAAAAAGTGGGCCAGGATCAGGTCAGATAATGATCATTGGGGTTTTGAGAGAGTCTAGAGTTGGAATGGGTGCTATTTCATATAATGGTAAATGGTAAAGGTTCCCCCCGCACATTTGTGCTGTTGTGTCATACTCTAGGGGCCGGTGCTCATCTCCGTTTGTTAGCCGAAGAGCCAGCGTTGTCCGAAGACGCTTCCATGGTCATGTGGCTGGCATGACGCACGCGGAATGCTGTTACCTACCCACCGAAGTGGTACCTATTCATCTACTTGCATTTGCATGCTTTCGAATTGCTAGGTTGGCAAGAGCTGGGGCGAGTGCGGGAGCTCACTCCGTCACGCGGGGTTAGAACCTCCGAACTTGCGATCTTCCGGACAAGCCTGGCGTCTTACCCACTGAGCCAAGGGGAAAATCCACACCAGTTTCTACTCTTCAACATTTCAAAGAGCAGGTGAAAATTTACCTGTGTTCTCTTCACTTCTGCCAGTTTTCCGCATTCCACACAACATTACCCTGAAAGGTAACAGTGTGGTGAATATGTATGTACAGTAGATATGTATGAGAACCTGAGCACATGGAACTTGACCTTTAAACTTAAACCTCCCCATGATATTCAGATAACCACTGGAAAATAGCTAAGCAACAATAACAAAACCCACTTTTCTCCTTGGCTTATTTAATTTCTGGCCATCAGCTGAACAGCACAAGCACAGCAAAAGAAGAGAAAGATGACTTTTCCCATTTTCTCCCCTTCTTCCTAACATTGCTCAACTCTGAATAGAAAAAAAAAACACCCTGAAGTGTATCTGAGAATGGACTGTATATTTCATAACTCAAAAGATGTTCTTCCATCATGTCCACAGTTGCTCCTCACCTGTCTATGTGGGCAAGAGATGAAAACGTTCATAAGCTCTCGTCTGGTTTGATGGTAGTTGTCAGAATGGGTTTCAAAGGAATTGGTTTTGCTACTTCTGCAAAAACTCTGCACTCAGGAACTTGATTGTGTCAGTTTCTTTCTGATTGAGAACATTTTCCCTAAGTCTTTTTATCAGTCCACAATCAGCTCCAAATTCTGATGTTCCCAAAATATCACTGGCATTCAAAAATGGAGTTGTCTTCTTTTTTTCTAGTTTCCCAATAGTTTATCTGAAGCTGGAGCAAAACTGTGTATTTCTTTTGTGACAATGAAACTCTGCAGAGTTTGTGAGCAGTTCTTTTTTCCATATGAGAGAGCATTTGCTGTGCCCTTTTGGAGGGATCTATGTTTCAGTGTCCTGTTTATGCCAGCTTATAAGCATTATATCACCCCTTCTCCCCTCCTTGAGTCACTGGAAACATGGTAAGAGTTACTGAGAAAACACCTGCTTGCAAAAATACTGACATACTCTTCTTTCAGCTTCACAACTTGCAAGAGGATTTTCAAATACTCATTGGATCTTCCTCATAGCAACTGCTCAGAACTGATTGATTGATTGACTGATTGATTGCAAACATCCAGAGAGCCAGAGTATGGTAGTGTAGTAGTTAGGTTCTTGGTCAAGAACTGGAAAGACCTAGATTCTAGTCCATCTTCAGCCATGTAAGTTCATTGGGTGACTCGCTCAGCCCAACCTACCTCACAGCTAGGTTGTTGTAAAATTTTTTTGGAGAAGACAGTGCTATGTATGCCACTTTGAGCTCCTGGAGGAAAGGCGGGATGTAAATCTTACCAGTTAAAAATAAGAAAATAAAATACGCACACAACGTGAACTAAACATGTGGATGAGAGTTATTATATTCCCTTTTGTGTGGCATGCAGATCAAAGGATGTGTTGCTCCAGGATCTCTCTCTAACCTGAGATTGGATTTTTCCCCCCAATACCCAATCAGGTATTCCATGATTGTTTAACAATATTCTCTATACCTTGCTGTATCTTCACATCCTTGCAAACCATGGTTCTTGGTTGACCAAGCTCAGAGAACACTAAGAACCCAACAAAAGCTCACCCTCATTCATTCTCAGATCTCCAAAGGGCCCATTGCATCCTCTGTGCTCTCTTGTTCCCACCATCAATTCCTCTCACCTAACAGAATGTTTCTCCCTCTGAATCACATTCATTCAAAATGTTGCACATTTCCCCCCCAAAACTCATCTCTGTTACTTTCATTATCACCATTCACTAGAGTGTAACATGTAATTATCACCAACCTATTGATTCCCAATTTTATATGCGCCCACAACAACTAGATGACACCGAACGTATTTTCTGACATACAATTTAGCCCTTTCATTCATAATTAAACCTTTCAGCTTCATCTCCTGTACATATTTGTCAACTCCACTCCAAAAGATCAGGCCACTTTCATTCAGATCTATTACATCCTTTCCTTTAATATTAATTTTCAAGACACAGACCATATCTATTTTTCTGCCGTTTACCATTCATTCCTGTTACATTTCAACTCACTATCTTCCACATGCCATGGCTATCAACAAATGGGCCCAAGGATACTGACATTTGTTGCCCACTTTCAGAACTTCAGAACGATTGAGGTTTTCACATAATACTGGCTAGTAAGACAGAGCAGGTGTAGACTATGTTAGCAGCATTCCTGTGGTGGATTTCAAAGCTGCCGCTGGTTCTCAGGAAGAAGGGAGAGCATTCCAAGGAGATAAATGGGCTCGCAGTCTGGAGAGTCTTGGCAGGGAGTCAAAGAGAGTCAGAGTAGCTCCGCCCTAGAGTCTCCTAGGTTATTTCCCCTTAGGTTAGTTAGGATAGCTTCAGTCTGGCAAGATTATGTCTGATGGTGAGAACAATAAAGAACCGGAGTTTGGATTACACTGACTTGTCGTTGTTCTTGGGCTGGCTCTGACAATTCCTTATTCCTGTGAAACCTGCAACATTCTCTGCTAACAGTAAGGATAGCACCAGTTAATTCTGGCACATTTTGATTAGTATGCCACAAGTGCAATCAAAGCCCAGTTTTACCCCAAACATGCTCATACTATTTGGTGCAAGCTAGGATCCAGAAAATATCTTGTAAGCCAAGATATTGTCACCTTCATCTCACCAAGAAGAGGTACATGCAGTATACTTACCTACACTCAACCTTGCCAAGCCTGAGGTTCCTTGCACACTAAACTTTAAGTTCTCAACCACTGAGTTGAGAACTAGAAAACAGAAGAGCAGAAATGGATGGATGGATGGATGGATGGATGGAGCAAGTGATGTATCTGCTGCTCCCTTGGGTTCTACTGGTCCATTGCGTTCTGGCCTCAGGAGAAGAGGAAAGAACTAACAAAGAAGGCAATGGCCAAAGCAAAGAACATGTTTGCTTTGGAACATTGATAAGAATCTCCTTGGTATTAAAGAGAAAGGTATGTCCTACTAGGCTGGTGGGAAGAGGCACTAGGAAAGTGGAAGATGTAGGCGAAGCAATCCTTACAGAAATAGCAAAATGCATATGGATGGAAAAAATCCTAGCCAGTGCGTCACACCTAGTTTTAACATAGTCTGTAGCTTGAATCATGTCAACTGGATTTCTATTTTCTCAGTGGAAACGTTTCGCTCCTTATCCAAGGAGCTTCTTCAGTCTGAACAAAGTTAGTAAGGGAATCCTAAATATGTTTCTAGGTAGCTGTGTGACCTTACACCTGGGGCTAGGTCATGGTTATATTGAGATGTTATTTTAAGTCCTTTTATCATCTAAAGGAGGATCGTTAAGATCACCATGCTGCTGTTGAGCTTGTGAAATGGTCTTAATCTTCCTAGGCACAGAAGACAAAGCAGGGAGGAAGATGGGGGAAAGATTATGCCTGAGGCCCCATCTTTCCCCCATCTTCCTCCCTGCTTTGTCTTCTGTGCCTAGGAAGATTAAGACCATTTCCCAAGCTCAACAGCAGCATGGTGATCTTAACGATCCTCCTTTAGATGATAAAAGGACTTAAAATAACATCTCAATATAACCATGACCTAGCCCCAGGTGTAAGGTCACACAGCTACCTAGAAACATATTTAGGATTCCCTTACCAACTTTGCTCAGACTGAAGAAGCTCCTTGGATAAGGAGCGAAACGTTTCCACTGATAAAATAGAAATCCAGTTGACATGATTCAAGCTACAGACAATTCCACCTGGATGACTGAGAACCTTCATAGACATAGTTTTAACATAGTTTTGGGGTTTTGCAGTTCAGATGTTGTCTTTGAAAGATTGGTTAGAGACAGCCTTCTTTAAATGGGATAATCAAAGGAGAGATGATAAAGATGCTGTTTTCAGAAATTCCTCTCCTGCACTTTTTTGTCTTCCTCCTTCCTCTGTGGGAGTACATTAAAAAATAAATACCCATTCTCTGGTTGCAATCTGGCTAATCTATAAAACAGCACCAGAATATGCACTTTCCTATTTACTCCAGATGCATTTTTTTAGGGGGAGGTAACTCATAACCTATGAATATATCTCAAGATGAGCTTCCTTGTCCCAGTAAATGGTGGTCTGCTTGCAATTCACATCAAGTGCATGACCACCTGTTGGGTCTGTTTTGTGTTTGTGTGGTCTCATCACGTATGCCCTAAGGGGAGGCATGCATCATGCATCATGGAAATATGACCTTTGCAAAAGGAAGCCCCATGGGACTGGCTGTTGGGCAGGTGAAAAGTTCTAGCTTTATAAATAATAAATCAGCCAAACCAGTCTACAGTCTTCTGTACCCAGTTTTCATTCCAAGATCCTTGTGCTTATGGAAAGCCATTATTTATCATGAACACTGTGTGCACTCTCACTTCATGTAAACAAATTTTGCATGTCCTCATATCTTCGACTTTCTCTGATTAAGCTCCTAAGGTAATGGTAAAGGTTCCCCCCGCACATTTGTGCAGTAGTGTCCGACTCTAGGGGGCGGTGCTCATCTCCGTTTGTTAGCAGAAGAGCCAGCGTTGTCCGAAGAGGCTTCCACGGTCATGTGGCCGCATGACGCACGCACGCGGAACGCTGTTACCTACCCACCGAAGTGGTACCTATTCATCTACTTGCATTTGCATGCTTTCGGATTGCTAGGTTGGCAAGAGCTGGAGCTACTCCGAACTTGCGATCTAGAAGTGAATAGGAGGAAGGAGTATTAGGTATGTTCGCCACCTTGAGTTATTTATAAAAATAATAAAGGTGGGATAGGAAATAAATAAGTAAATAAATAAATTATCTAACCATTCTGCCACTTAGAAATTGCAATGTTGGGAGAAGAAGGAGGCAGCTGGGGTTCTTCTAGTGGGGTCAGGATCAGCAAATAGCTGCTATCTGAGAGAAGAGGCCCATTGCCTTTGTGTATCTGTTTCTTGGTCTCTCCATTCCTACTTAGATGCAAGCAATTTTTTTTTTAAAAAAAGAATTTTATTGAATTTCAAACAAAGAGAAAAGCTACAGAAAAATAAAAAACTACAAAGAAGAAAAAACTAAAGAATGTGAAAACACAGAAAAGATTTTTTTTTAGAAATTACAGAAAAAGATGACTAAGAATATACAACAATTTCCATAATCAATCCCTTACTCTATATTAAACCAAAGTCACATTATTTCTATTAATCATACCATTGGCACATTATAAAACAAATACAGTTGCTCCCTCCCCTTATATTAAAAGAAAAAAGGATATATATACACACACACACACACACACACACACATACACATACACATACACATACACATACATTTCTTCTAGAATTTCTCATTTTATCAAATAAACACACACACAGAGCACAGTCCCAGGCATATCTGTTCAGAAATATGTCCAACTCCATTCGATGGAGTTGTTAAAGGTGATCACTTTCCAAAAGGTCATTTATTACTGCAGATTCCAGATCTCCATATATTCTAAATCATTCAAACTAATGTTTGTGATAATCATTTAAATCAGCCATTCCCAACACCCAGAAATCTATTCCATCATGTCTGGAGGGCAACACATTAGAAAAAGCTACACTAAATGAATTCTACACCACTGTCTAAATCTTAACTTCTTGTTGAATATTTACACAGCCTAAATAAATTAGTGCAATCATGTCATGAATTACAAGTGGTAATTCATTAAATTACCAGCTATTAAATGATAATGGGGCTTATCACTTCATTTCTTACTGACAAGAATAATCACCCTTTCTAAAAAGAACACCCTCACGTATCGGTGCTTTATGGTGTTGCTATTCCTTTCAGCTGTCCTTGTAATTTGAACAAATTTTTTTAAAGCTTACATTAGCCCATCATACCAAATGTTTACAACATCATTTGTTCCCTTAAAAAAATAATCCTCACATTAGGAAGCTTCCTTTTATGTCTTAAGTCTATTCCACTGGGGTGACCATTTCCTTTTCTGTTGTGTTTGATGTTTTATATTTTTTGTTTTTAATTCTGTACACTGCCCAGAATCATCAGGGAGTTGGGCAACCTTAGAAATATGATTATATATATATATATATATATATATATATATATATATATATATATATGAATAATAAAAAAGTAAAGGTAAAGGTTCCCCCCGCACATTTGTGCAGTCGTGTCCGACTCTAGGGGCCGGTGCTCATCTCCGTTTGTTAGCCAAAGAGGCAGCATTGTCCAAAGACGCTTCCACGGTCATGTGGCCGCCTGACGCGCGTGGAACGCTGTTACCTACCCACCGAAGTGGTACCTATTCATCTACTTGCATTTGCATGCTTTCGAATTGCTAGGCTGGCAAGAGCTGGAGCTAGTGCGGGAGCTCACTCCGCACGCAGGGCTAGGGATTCTAACCTCCAAACTTGCGATCTTCCGATCGACAAGCCTGGCGTCTTACCCACTGAGCCACCATGCCCGTGACATATGAATATATGGATAATGCACAGAGACAATTTCTGTATACCACATAGAATTTCTGTTCTCCAGCTTTCATCTTTGTAGGGGCAGCTGATAGTCAGGGATGGAACTAGGGTATGTGTCACCCAGGGCAGACATGGATTCCGCGTCCCCCATGGGTTATTTTGTCATTTTGGTGCCCCCTGGGCATCATTTTGGCACACCCCCGAGCGTGGCACCCGGGGTACATGCCCCGCTTGCCCCCCCTAGTTGTGGCCCTACTGATAGTGGCATGGAAACTCTTATTATCTCATTAATACAGCAATGGAATTCGACTTCTGGTGGAGGCATTGCGAGCTAAACACATCTCTGTGGAGAGCAGAGATTATGACCATGGCAAAGACTGAAGAACCGGTGAGTAGACCAGTTCTTCGGAACCTCTCTGGAAAAGGAGAGGATGAGAGATCGCCCTCCTCGCAAGGAGACTGCAGGACAGCAGAGTTTCTTTCTGAGCTTTTCTCTTTCTCAAGGACTGTCTAATCTCTTCTGAAAGTCCCCCCCCCCTTTAATGATTCATTCCTTCCTTCCTCATCCCCAAGGCCAGGTCTACATTCCTTCACACTTGCCTATAATTCTAGTTCAGAGCCTTCTCTTTCACACTCGAGAGTAAGAGGATCTTTCAGACTTGGTTCCTCTGCAATGAAATGCTCGATTCAACTTCTTAAGTCTTCTGCTAAAGATGACAAGTCTGTCTGGGCCCTAACAAGTAATTACCATGCTGATTTGGAATAAAGGTAGCTGAAATGAAAGTCACCCTCATTGGGGAAGACCAGTTGATGATGTATGTAGGATTAAGTCTATGAAGGTTCTCAGTCATCCAGGTGGAATTGTCTGTAGCTTGAATCATGTCAACTGGATTTCTATTTTCTCAGTGGAAACGTTTCGCTCCTTATCCAAGGAGCTTCTTCAGTCTGAGCAAAGTTAGTAAGGGAATCATTTAGGATTCCCTTACTAACTTTGCTCAGACTGAAGAAGCTCCTTGGATAAGGAGCGAAACGTTTCCACTGAGAAAATAGAAATCCAGTTGACATGATTCAAGCTATGTAGGATTAAAGCATTCATTTCTACAATAAGTGGCATTTCTAAAAGCTTGGAGTTGGTTTTGGCTAAGTGGTCCAGTTCCATCAAACCTGAAGAGGAGAAAGCAGAATGTTGTTTTCTGGAGGCCCTGCTAACAAGTGTCATGCATTCTGCAAGTCTGGTTCCATAAAAAATACCAAGATGGGAGGACTTAGAAAAATCATGTGTGCATCAGCATAGGAGCAGCATCATGCATCATATAAATGATAATGTACAGTATGTTTGGGGGATTTCAAGATTTTGGAGGAAATATTTGGGATGCTTTGGCGAAATCTTAGTTTTGGAGAAAAGCTAGAGTTTTGTGCTGTGTATGTGTGGATGTTCCTGAGAATTCAGAACTTGCGTTGCATTATCAATGAGCTCAGCTTGAAGAGAAACGATAAGCATCATTCTTGGTAATTGTAACTTCACATTTCTTATAAATGGGTGTGGATTCTAAATAACAACCACAGCAGTCATCATCTTCATCCTCATCTTTTATTTAACTTTATTTCTTAGTCATTTCATACAATAATCTGTGGGATAGTTTGAAGAGGCAAAGTTAATCTATTTCTAACCCATTTTTTTCATATACTCTCTTACTGTTGTACTGCTCTCTCACATGTAAACTTCTTTTTCCCTTTGACCTGAGTACATCTTTTAAAATCTCTAAATGCCCTTCTGGCACATGTTCTTACCCCCTTTCTGTTTTAATATTGCATACTTTTTCAACACCTGCCTTATCCCCCTTTTGTGATGCCCTCGATCCGTTGACTATTAAATCAGGGTTCCTGACACAAGCCCCTCAGGGATATGAAGGAATCTTTATTAAAGCCAGTGATCCATTGCATATTAGAGACTCAAGTGAATAAAGCTCCCACAACCAACAGTTTAAGAATCTCCAAGTCCCCCCCCCCCCTTCCATCGGGATTCGTGGCTCAGTCGCCCTTCCTTTCGTCTCTCAGTTTTTAGGTCTTTCTGGGTCCGAATCAACTAACGTGGCGATATCGCCCTTTGATCTATCCTGGGTGCTGAATCGCTTGGCACGATACTTTGATTAACATGTTTGCAGTTTAAAAAAAAAACTTTTATCTATGTATATTTAAAACTCAATAAAATATATTTAAAAAAAACATGTTTGCAGTTTTGTGAATACATCAAAACCCCATCGCCAGAATTCTCCCCTACTTTACACAACCCTGTGAGTTTAACAGACTGGCGGGGTGTTCCTTCCTGGCGCCATGGCAGGATGGCATGGATGGCATCCTGACACCTTTTTTCATAATGTCTTCCTTCTTGGCATATGATTTCATAAAACCTTTTCATAATATCTATTACTTCCTTTTCCAGGTTTCCCTTCAAGTAAATTGGTTTTTAAGAACTAATTAACTTTATAAGGGAAACATTTCTGAAACATAGTTGCCATTATCCTTTAGCACCTAGGAAAACAATGACTCTTTTTAAAAACAAGATCTAAATATACATCTTTTTATTTGAATTTGGGAATCTTGGCCAAGAACAATACTAGGGACACTAGATGGCCAAGGATTACACCAGGGATAAGACATTTAGAATATTCAACTTTGACCTCAGTTGAACTGTTATCACAAATGAAACTTGACAGCTACGTTTTTGCCACTCCTCATCAGACAGGGATGGACAAGCCACCTTGGCTGTAACCCTTTGTAAAAGTGGAACATCTGTCTGAATTCCTGTCTGGAACCACATATCTAATTTTAGATCCATTTCTGGAACCCAGTCAAACTCTGCTGATTAGTTTGAATGAAAATGAGAATCGATCAATTTCTCAAGGCCATGTATCTACCTTAAATCAAAGTGCATTTTTGTGTATGCATCGATTTGAATGTTTGTAGTAAATGTAGATCAATTTGGTAACTTCCAGATACTGCATGTTGGATTTCTATAATATCCAGCCCAAATATAGCAGTCAGGGATTATTGAAATTCAAACCCAAAGGCATCCAAAGACAAGGCATCTGATGATAGTGAAATCTGGCATCGATATCTGATCTATTCATTATGACCACAGGAAATTTAATGGAATGCCATTGCAATGCTTAATCTCACTGAGATCGTGTTTTACTTTTATATTAGTGTTCACCTGTGATCTCATTTACAAAAATATTATTTCCATCTGACATTTTTTTTAGAAAAGAAACCAAGTTCTGAGCTAGGTGTATAGTACAATTTCAGGGTAAGGATGAGATGATTTTTGAACATACATTATTCTGGTGAGACATCTTTTTTTCCTTGGTTCATGTTTAATGTTAACTAGACAACTCATGACCCATTGGGTCATCCTTTCAGAGATATTCCCTTACCTAAACCGAGAAACAGAATGACCATGGGCAGGCAAAAGAGCAGTGGGAGTGGGAGTGGGAGTGACTTCCGACTTCTGACTTCCTTCTGGCTTCCCCATTGACTTTGCTTGTGGGAAGCTGGCAGAGAGTGTCGGAAATCACTCCTCCTCCTTCTTGGCTGACCTGCAGAACTGCCTGCCACTTTGGAGGGGGGGGGGAAACAAAGGGAGCTGTGGACCATGAGGAAAACTGCAACCTTACTCCCCATCCCGGCAGGGAGGAAGAGGGCTCACCCATTGACCACTGGTGCCCCCCAGCCAGACCTACCTTATCAGCAGGCATCTGAGTCACTTCCTTGTCCTTCCCTCTGCACCCACCACTGTTAAGAAATTTCAAATTTTGGCCTTGGTTCCAAAGCAGCCAATCGCTGCTTGCCTGTCGGTCCTTGCCACCACCGATTGGGTGCAGGGGCCAGAGAGAGGCAGGAAGGATGTCAGGGATATGCCCATGACAATCATGTGACCTTGGCTGACTGCAGTGGAGCGGCAGCACAGTGGCGCTGAAACAGCCACAAGTTTTTCAAATTTCAATCCCATGGATTTTGGACACAATCTGTAAATTAGCCCATTTGAGGTAACTTGGTTCAAAAATTGTTGCCCTATGATGCACTATTTCACCCAATTGAAGGTTACCAACAGACAAACAGATATGACAGTTTAAGTAGTATATAGATCAGGGCTTTCCAAAGTGCCGCCCTTGTGGCAGCGCGCAAAAACCCAGAAGCGCTGCTGCCGCTTTCGGGTTTTTGCACACTGCCGTTGGTGTGTCGCCGCGGGAAAATCCGGAAGTGCTGATGATGATCAGCGCTTCCGGGTTGTGTAGCGACACACCAGACTGTGTGTGGCGACACACTTTTGTGTGGTGACACACAGTTTGGAAAGCTCTGATATAGATAGATTGTGTTTATTACTAATATTGAATTAGAGCAGCTTTTCCCAATTGGGTGTCTACTTTCCACAAAATTTGAGAATCGTAGTCCCATACTTCTGGAAAAGTCCCAAGCTGGAGGAGGAGAAAAATTCAAACCTTTCCTAGTTCTGAAAGCCTATATTGTACAATCTCAATTAATAGCTCCTGCTTACTATAAAACTGCCTTTTGTTCAGTGATTTCTATTTGCATCTATTTTCTTTCTGAAGATAAAGTCTCTCTCAAATTTGCTGAACTCCTGGAGACTATGTGGATGTATCCATGAGGTTTTCTGGTTACAATACAAAAGGGATGTGCCATTGCCTCCTCCCTGTTATCCAGCTTC
This sequence comes from Charina bottae, assembly GCA_023362775.1. Classification (NCBI taxonomy): domain Eukaryota; kingdom Metazoa; phylum Chordata; class Lepidosauria; order Squamata; family Charinaidae; genus Charina; species Charina bottae. The sequence continues at coordinate 4,709,128 of JALMGJ010000029.1, read as the reverse complement.
CCAGCCTAGCCCTGTTGTTTCCTGTTGGTCCTTAGGGTGGGTGGTCCAGATGATAACCAAGTCCAACCATATTTAGCTTTTGAGATAGTCAAGGTTGGATTATGGTGGTGGATCTTTATCCAGATCTGAAGGCGTCTTTTCAAAATTTCAGACCTAACAGCTTGAGGTCTATACTGGGCAAGATAATTGAGCAGATTATTAAATAGATCTTGTGGACTTCCGGTAAAGATGGACGACGGCTGGAGCGAAAACGAAGACGCTCCATGAAGAAAAAATCTGAGATCGCGCAGAACCAAGCCGCGTTTTAAAAAGAAATAGCGAAAAGCGGCTCCAGAAAGTGCGGGAGAATTGGCACCTTCGGAAGGAGAGAAATCTTCGGCGGCTTCGGAAAGCTTGAGAAAGAAAAGCGAATCTAAAGTTGTCTTGTCTTGTCAGCGTGTTGGTGTGGATTTGCGGACAAAGATCAAGCTGAGAAGCCTAAAGCGAAAGTCAGTTTCTGCGGGAGAGAGTCTTGAAATAGACAAATGTCGTTGTCTACTTTATTAAACTATTTAAAAGAACTACAAGATAAGAAAGAAAATTGTTTCTGAACAAAGAAGCAAGTAAAAAGGAGGGTGAGCAAACATAAAATCACCAGTTTGTGAATAGACAGTGAATGTACATCTGGACTGGTATATTTAATTAATATAATTAATTGAATTATAAAAGTTGAAGAAGACATTTTGCCTTAATAGAATTATAGAATATAATATCTTTGTTCAAACTTGTTAAGTATAAGTATAAGTTAAGTATAAGATAGCAATATATTAACCTCATTTTCACTTTTTGTTAGATAATTTAAGAAATATATTTGTTTATATATGTATAGATATAGATAAGTCAAATATAAGTCCATTACAAGTTAAAGATAACTACCTATATATTTATATCTTAAGTTAAGAATTTGATTAAAGGGTAAAGAGTGGACAAAGAGGAGAAAAAGAAAAATACCTTTTATCTTACTTCTTTAAATATTTGGTATATTTTTTGGAAATGAGTATGACCACGAGAAGACAGGAATTACAAGGAAGAAGAAATTCAGACCCTGGGGGAGGAGAATGGTTGAAAGCAATAATGGAGGAATTTACAGTTAAAACCACACAAACAATCACCCAAACCATAACAAAAGTTCTGGAGGAAAAAATAGAAGGGTTAGAAAAAAGATTAGAATTGAAATTAGGACAAATAGAGGAAAAATTAAAGGGAGATATAGGAGAAGTGAAAAAAAGAATAGAATGTTGTGAAGAAAATTTGGACAAAGAAGAAGAGTGTATTACATTACTGGAACTAAAAGAGAAAGAATACTGTATAAGATTGAGAGGGATACCAGAAGAAAAAGAATATAATATAAGGGATACTGTTATTCCAATGTTGGCCAATCTAATAGAATGGGAAGAAGAAAAACTAGATGAGGAAATAGAAAGAATATTCAGAATCAACTCAAAGTTTGCAGCTATGTATAACAAACCTAGGGACATCTTGGTAGAATTTGCAAGAAAAAAAACTAGAAATATTATAATAAGAGCTTCATATAATAAAAAAATTGAAATAAGAGGAAAATATGTCCTTATCTTTAAAGAAATACCGGTGAAAATTCTAAAAAGAAGAAAGGAGTACAGATTTTTGACAGATCTTTTGGTGAAAAATAATATAAATTTTAGATGGGAAACTCCAGAGGGAGTGAGTTTAACATTTAAAGGTGAAAGATATAAGCTGAATTCAATTCCAAGAGCAAAAGATTTTCAGAAGAGACTTGAGAAAGATATCTTACAACCAAAAGACCAGAGGCAGGAAGGAAAAAGTAAAACTCAACATCAAAAAGAAAGAGAAACCACCAATACTAAAGAATTTACATCTCTCTTGACAAATGAGTGATTTAAGAATTATTACATGGAACATAAATGGACTTAACTCACCAGTGAAAAGAAAACGTACATTTCAAATATTAAATAGTTTAAAATTAGATATAATTTGTCTCCAAGAAACACACATTAGGAAAGCAGATTTAAAATATCTAAAAAATAAAAAATTAGGAACAGAATTTATTACAGCAAACAACAAAAAAAATATGGAATAGTAATATACATAAAACCATATTTGAAACCTAAATTACTTAAAGAAGATGAAAATGGAAGATATATTATCATTGAAACGGAAATATATAATTCTAAAATGTTGTTAATGGGAATATATGCTCCCAATAAAAATCAAAAACTTTTTTATAAAGAATTACAAAATATTTCTTCAGAATATACACAAAATAATTGGTTATTGATGGGAGATTTAAATGGAGTTGTAGACCCAAAAATTGACAAGAAGACTCAAAGTCAAATAAACAAAAACCATGGTAAATTACCAAAAGAATTCTTTAATATAGTTAAAAACCTATCATTAATTGATGCATGGAGAACAGTAAATGAAAATGAAAGAGACTATACATTCTATTCAAACAGACACAAATCATTTTCGAGATTGGATATGATATGGATGTCAAATAAGTTACAAAATAAAATTAAAGAGTCTACAATTCTGGCTAAAACACTATCTGACCATAACCCAGTACAAATTAATATAAAAACAGGGCCCAGAAATTTTAGATGGAGACTTAATGAAAATATTTTGAAAAATGAACAAAATTTGATGGATCTTAAAAAAAAAATGCAAGAGTTTTTCCTTTGGAACATAGACACAGAAATCAAAATAGAAACAATATGGGACGCAAGTAAGGCATACATGAGAGGCCATTTTATATCAATAAATAGTTATAAAAAAAAAGAATATTAAAAAATTACAGATAATTATGGACCAAATTAAAGAAAAAGAAAAAGAACTACAAAATAACAACAATAAGGAAGATTTATTAAATCAAATCAAATTATTACAAATTCAAGTCCAAATTCTAATGACGGAGGATATGGAAAAAAAAATGAAATATAGTAAACAGAAAAATTTTGAAAATGCAAATAAGCCAGGCAGATGGCTGGCTTATAAATTAAGAAAAGAGAGGGAGAAAAAATTAATTTCTAAAATTAGAGAAAATGACACGCATTTAATTCAAAATGACAAAATTAAAAATGCCTTTCATGTATATTATACAAATCTATATAAAAAACAGGAAGTATCATTAGAAAAAATAGAACAGTATATACAAAATTGCAACTTAAGGAAACTTACAAAAGAACAGAAAGAATTAACTAATAATACAATTACAACTCAAGAGATATCAGATGCAATTGATAAGCTAAAAACAGGAAAAACACCGGGACAAGACGGATTATCGACAGGTTATTATAAACATTTTAAAGAACAATTGGTTGAACCGTTAAAAATACTGTTTAACTCGATTCTGGAAGGTAACAAAATACCAAAATCATGGACTCAGGCCAAAATAGTCTTAATTCCAAAGGAAAACCAAGATCCAACAAAATGTCAAAATTATGGACCAATTTCATTATTAAATAACGATTACAAACTGTTCACTATTGTATTGGCGGAAAGATTAAAATTTTTTTTACAAAATTTGATAAATTGGGACCAAAACGGATTTCTACCAAATAGACAAATTAAAGATAATTTAAGAACAGTAATAAATTTAATAGAATATGCTAACATACATAATGAAAAACAGATAGTTACTATTTTTGGACGCAGAAAAAGCTTTTGATAACGTGAATTGGGATTTTATATTTAAAATTTTAGAATATAGAAATTTTAGAAATAATTTTATAAATGCAATTAAAGAAATTTATAATGTACAAAAAGCCAATATAATAGTGAATGAAGAAGAAACAAAAGAAATAAATATAGAAAAGGGAACACGCCAGGGATGTCCAATGTCTCCACTGATATTCATATTGGTGTTGGAAACTATATTGGAAAAAATTAGAAAAGACGATAATATCGAAGGAATAAAAATTAAAGGAGAAATATATAAATTAAAAGCATTTGCGGACGACTTAGTGATAACAATTCAAAATCCATTGAATTCAATAGAAAATTTAAATGAAAAATTAAAGGAATTTGGAGAACTGGCAGGCTTTAAAATTAATAAGCAAAAGACAAAAATGATAAATTTAAATATGAAGAAAGAAGATAAGATGAAATTGGAAGAGAGAACTGGATTTCAAAATGTTAAACAAATTAAATATTTGGGAGTACAAATAACAGGTAAAAACATAGACCTATTTAAAAATAATTATAGTAAAGTATGGAACGATATTAAAAAAAGATTTAGAAAAGTGGAAAAATTTACAACTATCATTACTAGGGAAGATTGCCACAGTAAAAATGAATGTATTGCCCAAAATCTTATATCTGTTCCAAACGATACCTATAGAAATTACAGATCAAACATTTTCAAAATGGCAAAAAGATATTACAAAATTTATATGGAATGGAAAAAACCCAGAATAAAATTAAGATATCTACAAGATTTAAAGGAAAGAGGAGGATTGGGATTACCAAATTTAAAATTATATTATGAATCATCTGTTTTGGTCTGGCTAAAAGATTGGATAAAATTAGATAATTGGAATATATTAAATTTAGAGGGCCACGATAACAGATTCGGATGGCATGGATATATGTATTATAATAAAAGCAAAAGCAATAAGGCATTTACGAATCATAGAATTAGGAAATCAATTTTAAGAATTTGGAACAGATATAAAAAATATTTATTGCCGGTATTACCATTGTGGATATCTCCTCAGGAGGCAAATGCCAAAATAGAAACTCCAAAAGATAAAAAATGGATAAGGTATAAGAACCTATTGAAATTTAATGGGAATAATTATGAAATTAAAACGAGAGAGGAATTAGAAAGAGAAGGATTTGAGTGTTATTGGTTTAAATATTTACAACTAAAAGAACAATTTAAATTAGACCAAAAGATGTTCAAATTCACGGAAACAACAGAAAATTGGGATAGTATATTATGGAAAGAGAACAATCATTTAATATCTAAATTATATAAAAAATTATTGGAATTGAAAAATAAAGATATAAAAATTAAAAAGTATATGACAAAATGGGAAGAAAATTTGAATAGAGAAATTAAATATGAAGATTGGCAAAGAATTTGGACGAAAAATATTAAATTTTCTTTAAGTAACAGTCTAAGAGAAAACAATTACAAAATGATATTTAGATGGTATTTGCCTCCTGAGAGATTATATAAAATGAAATGTTTAAGATCAAACATATGTTGGAAATGCAAAATAAATGTGGGAACTTTTTATCACATTTGGTGGACATGTCAAAAGACTAAAAAATACTGGGGGGAAATTCATGGTAATATATGTAAAATACTCAAAATCGATATGGAAAAAAAATCAGAAACTTATTTACTGGGATTTATCGACACGAAGATGAACAAGGAACAAAAAAAAACTATTATACCATTTGACTACAGCGGCGAGGATTATATTCGCAAAACACTGGAAAGAAGAAGCTACCCCCTCAATAGAAGAATGGATAATCAAAACGATGGAAATAGCACAGATGGACAGACTGACAATTCTAATAAAACAAAAAGAACTGGGAGATTATGAACTTATATGGAACCCATTTATAGAATTTCTGCAAAAAGAATATAAAATAAGACTATTGTAATGGGAAAAATATTAGAAGGGATAAATAAGATAATATATTAGAATATATGTACTAGAATACAAGAACAAATGAAAGGTTTAAAATAAAATAAGAGTTAAGATATTTATATATTAAAGAAACATTAATAAAAAGAGGAATACAATAGAAATATAGTAAAAATTAAAAGTAAGAAGCTATCTTCAAGAAAGAAACAGGAAGTCGTTTTAAATTAATTGTTTCACGTGATGTGATGTTATAAGGATTTTGTTATGTAGGGTTATTTAGTTTTGAATGTATGTTTATTAAGTTTGTTATGTACTTTGTTATTCATTTTTCTGTTGTTGATGTTGTTGATGTCTTTGTTTGTTTTTTCTTTTAATAATAAAATTATTTTTTTTAAAAAAACCTAGATCTTGTGAACAATTTTTTTAAAAAAAATCTAAGAGCAAGCATGGGTAGAATGAACCTGTCCAAACAGCAGAAGAATATATGATAGTGTGTCTCTGCTAAGCACATCACATGCATTTTTAAAAGAGAATAATACAACGATAATCTTGATGATGATAAAATTCCCTCTTGAGATGAGCTCAAAACAGTTGCCTATTTGGGTGGCTTTATAAACTCAGTAAATAAATTCATGGTGACTTCATGGACATGTAGTATCTATGGAGTTTCTTGGGCAACAGTATGGAAGTATGGCTATTGTGGGTCTTCCGGGCTGTGTGGCCGTCTTCTGGAAGTTGTGGTTCCTAACGTTTCACCAGCATCTGTGGCTGGCATCTTCAGAGGGCAGGAGCACAGACAGAAGCGATCTCTCTCTGTGCCCAGGTGGTGGTGAAACGTTAGGAACCACAACTTCCAGAACACGGCCACACAGCCCGGAAGACCCACAACAGCCATCGAACTCCGGCCGTGAAAGCCTTCGACAATACATAGTATGGAAGTCGTTTGTCCTTTCCTTCTTTCCAGGATGTTTTTTTTTCAACTTCTTTAACATACAGCCCTAGGATTTCCTGGTAATAGCCCACCCAAATACTAACCATGTATGACTCTACTCTACTTTTGAGATCAGGCTAGGTTGGCTAGGTACTAGAGGCAGTGCCAGATAGTGATGAATAGGCTTCCTACTTTTTTCAGTCTATCTTTTAGTAGATGGCCCTAGAAGTCTCTAAACGGGATAGGATGATTGGTGGAAAAAATGTCAAGCCCTGGCTGTAGGTCCTCTGTTAAGCTCAAGAGAATGCCATGATCTTGACACATTTCCCACAGATGCTATGAACTTGGGAAATATAGTTTCCCATAGATCCAAACATCTTTGGACCCTGCCATCCATGCTAACAGCAGCATCATATTTGATTACCAGCATCTCCAACTTGCGCTGTGTTCTATGAGTCTGCCCCACAATATCCTTTTTTTAATAAGATTTTTATTAAGTTTGAAACAAAGATAAAAACTACAAAAAAAAAAGAAAAAAACTAAAAGAGTGTAAAACACAAGAAAGAAGAATTTTAAAGATTACATAAAGAAATGACTTCTGACTTTCAACAAGAATATACAGCAATTTCCATAATCAATCCCTTACTCTAAATCAAACCAAGATCACATTATTTCTATAAATCATTCCATTAGCACATTATAACAATCACTAAACACAATTGCTCCTTCCCCTTATATTAAAAGAAAAAGAAATATATAAACCTCCAAATCAACTCCCCCCCAAAAAACAATATTTATTTAATTATTTCCTTCCTACCTCTATTCTATATATTTCTGTCCACTACAATAAAAATCAAATTATAAAAACATTTAAATTGTCTACTTTTATAATTAATAATACTATAACCATCTTAACCCTATTAAACCTAAAACCAAACAATTATTATTATATCTTATAAATCTTAAGGCTCAAACAAACCTTAAAAACAATCCAGTAAATGGCTGTTGTGGGTCTTCCGGGCTGTGTGGCCGTGTTCTGGAAGTTGTGGTTCCTAACGTTTCGCCAGCATCTGTGGCCAGCATCTTCAGAGGGCAGGAGCACAGATAGAAGCAAAATCTCTGTGCCCAGGTAGAGTGGCAATGTTCTATTTATAGAGCTAAATTATAGGAGATTAGGTGGGTTTTTTTGTTGTGTTGAAATGTTAACGAATGGCTGATGAGCGTGATTAGCATGTTCATTGTGAGAAGTATTCCCATGACCTGGTGGTTGGACTGAGTTCGTTGACCTTTTGCAGGCTGTGTTTTTCAGGACTGGTAGCCAGGTTTTGCTAATTTTTAAACTTTCTTCTTTTTTATTGTAACTGTGCTGGTGTTTGTGGTGTTCTATCTGTGCTCCTGCCCTCTGAAGATGCTGGCCACAGATGCTGGCGAAACGTTAGGAACCACAACTTCCAGAACACGGCCACACAGCCCGGAAGACCCACAACAGCCATCGAACTCCGGCCGTGAAAGCCTTCGACAATACAAATCCAGTAAATCTTAATCGAAATCATTAAAGAAAAATGGAATCATACAAGCCTTAATATCAATATCAATCCAAATAAACATTCTTAATTCTTCACCCCACTTCAAAATATACCAGAGCATTTACATATCTCCATGTTACACACAAGGCATTTTTCATACAAAGATCAAACAGCCCAACCCTTGGAAACACAGACTTTTAAAAAAAAACCTTCCACAGAACAAAGCCTCTTCTTTCCCATAATATTCTATCAGAAAAAAAACCCATTTGTAATTTGCAACTCAGATTGTCCCTTTAACCCCCTCAACACCGAAGTATAATCTTCACCTGGCATTTCAACAAAGGCTTGAATTTCACTGTCAGCAGAAACACCTCTATCTTTGTTAAAATCTTCAACTTGTTCCCCAACATCCTCAGCCAGATGACACATTTTAAGGCAGATGTTTTTTGCAATGTCCCGAATATCTTGCAGAATAACTTGACAGGTATCATAAAAGATCTGTTTAAAATCACAACAAAGCTCATAACGGAACTCTGAGAAAGTCTCCTTGAAATCCTCCATGTTTCAGGCAGTAGATTATGGCACCCCCTAGATACTTGACTAGCGAGAATAGGAGTTAATGAGTTAATGGAGAATTTCTGAAAGTTGTTGACATAAGAGAAAGTATGCTAACAAGCAGCTCCCAGAGAAAGTGGCGACAGAAAGTGGTTTCAGAAACCAAACAACCTTTGTACAGGAGGATGGCCCAACACAGGAGAAGTAACACCACAGGACCAGAGTCAGCAGTTTATCTTCATCTAAAGGAAAAAGGACACTCATTTGAGGACATTAATGTTCACATTTTAGACAGAGAAGATAGGTGGTTTGAGAGAGGGGTCAAGGAATCCATTTATGCCAACTTGGAAAATCCTTCCTTGAATAGAGGTGGGGGCCTCAGGCACAATCTTTCCCCTATTTTCCTTCCTGCTTTGTCTTCTGTGCCTAGGAAGATTAAGACCATTTCGCAAGCTCAACAGCAGCATGGTAATCTTAACGATCCTCCTTTGGATGATAAAGGGACTTAGAAATAAACATCTCAAATAACCATGACCTAGTCCCAGGTGCAAGGTCACACAGCCACCCTAGAAACATATTTAAGGATTCCCTTACTAACTTTGCTCAGACTGAAGAAGCTTCTTGGATAAGGAGTGAAACGTTTCCACTGAGAAAATAGAAATCCAGTTGACATGATTCAAGCTACAGACTGTTCCACCTGGATGACTGAGAACCTTCATCGACTAATAGAGAAGGCTATATTTGTAGAATTATATATTGAACCAGCTTTCATCTCTGTGGTTAAGGGAATCTGTTGCTTTGCAGGCTAGCCATTCATTATCAATTTTATACTACATTTTGCATTTAACCTTTAATTCATCTTAAGGCATATAATAGACCTTGTGCTCCATTAGTACATGTAGGGCAAACAGTCTCAGTGTTTAATGTTCTATCTCAAACTATACATTTCCAGTGTTTGAGAATTATTGGGTAGATTATAATCAAATGATTCCAGAAGGGTGGAGGAGAGAACCTATTATTAATGTCTGTTTCATGCCCATTTGGATTCTTTTTTGTCCCTGTGACCATTCACAGATGGAAAACCTGGAGCCTTTTCATGAGATGGATGTCCACCATGAATAGAGCAGTTACAGTCTGGGTGGGACCAAATCACATTTCTTACACCTGTGTAAATCCAATTTTGGGGATTACACTACAAGTTTCATACCTTCCCAACCTTAAGATGTAAACTGCATGGTGAGTTATTTGCAATCATGCTGCAGTTATTTGTTTATTACAAAAGCTACTATGCCAGTGCAGTTTCTTGATTCTAAGTGGCATACAAGCTAAAGAACACAACACTCTAACTACAAGATTCATATAAATTATAATAAAAATCACAATAATCTGCATCATATTAAACATCCAACTCAGGTACATCTCTACTCATTCCTCAGTCCCCAAATGTCCTTTTAAAAGCTACATTTTAACAGCTTCCTAAATATCAGGGTGCAGAAGAGAAGTATGGCATTCCATAGGAGGGGAACTTCATGTTGCATATATTTTTTTATGTCTGTGGAATATGAGGCTGAGTTTTTAAAAAGCCAGGCCTCAAAACATTTTTCCTGTGAGTTTCAAGAGGGAGCACATGTTCACCCCCACTCAGGAATGTTAATTTGCCTTGGAGCCAGCCAGACTGAGAGTTCTGACCAATCAGAATGAGCTGTTTGAGCTTTGCCCATATTGGGAATCTGTTGCCTAGGTGTTTTGGTCACATGCTGGATCCTGTCCATTCAGGTGCTGGTCAAGTGAAGGTTTAAAATGTAAATGCCTTTTGTTCTCTTTACTCTGCACTCTGCTCTGCTATCTAAATGTAAATAGCTATGTTAATCAACCATGCCTTCTTTGGCTAAAGAAGATTCAAGGTTTGTTCCTGTTCTTTTGTTTTAAATAAAGCAACATTTTTTACTACGAGCTTGTCTCTTGGAGTTTCTATAACTCTGATCACAAATTTTATAAAACAACAAAACTTCAGCAGAAAGCCCCCACCAAGCTCACCTCATGTGGGATGAAGACTCTCACCATATACCCTCTGCCAGCGTGCCCTGGCTGGGCAGATTCTGTTTGCAGTAAGCAGTCTTGCAGATGAGGTGGATCTACTCACTGCAAATGAAGAGCCCAAAAAGAGAATGGAGAAGGATCAGAAAAAGATTCTAACAAGATCTCTCTCTCTCTCTCTCATCCACATGAACATAGCTTAAAGTGTGAATGAAGTCTGATATTAAACTTCCAGTTCTATAACTGGTACAGAGAGATAAAGAAAATGAAAAATGAGTCTTAACTACAACACAACAAAAAGAAATAAAAAAACCTAGTATAAATTTCTGGCAGCACATTTCACTCATTTCTACAGTCCTGAAACAAATAGTCCTAAGATTCAGTTTCCTGGATTTTACCAGCTCTTTGGAGGGTACTAGGGAGATGGAAGCCCCTGAGCCAAACTCTTTCCACAAACTTGTGACCTTTGTTTAAAAAGACCAAATGTTTTCTATCTTTCAGTCGTGGGAGATTGTGAGTCTGAGTCTGCAATCTGGCATGGAGACTACATTCACAACTTTCTCTCTCTCTCTAACCTCTGTGTATGTAAAAAAGAAAGTAGGTTTGAATAATCCAAGGTGGTACCACATTTGTTGTGCATTAGGCCACTAGGATGGTGAGCTGAGATGGTGCCATGCAAGATATAAGAAAAAATGTTCAAGAGGAGCTGTGAAAAAGAAAACAGGAGCAAAAAGGCAACTGCTTTCATCTCAGATCAAATATTTGTGTCCCTCTCAGCTTTTTTTTTTAAATTGCCTTTATTATAACTTTATTATAACTTTAATAGAACAGAGAATAAAAAGTAAGACAATAATGAAAAGAGAAAGAAGAAAAGCAATACAATTATACACGCACAAGCACTGAATTTCAGTAAAGGATGACTGTATTTCATTGTAATCATCCATACATAATCAATGTCTGTAAACAGCTCATCGATAAGTCTCAAGTAACATCAAGTTTTCAACCCACTGAGTAATTGGAGTCATAACTTTATATTTACTATGTTGACGGACTACTCTTTTAGCAATAAAAGGGACACAGATAATCCATTTCCATTCTTCTACCATCAATTTCCATGTAATAGTTATGTAGTTATCTCTCTGGCTTGTACAGTTAATGGATTTTTTGTACGTACAGACGTGCCCCACTGTCCACAACACGTTTAATTCATTTAATCCAATCTCTTTAATGGTAGTTCAGGCAGCACATAATCACATAAACTGGGTCAAAGGTCACAATTGTAGGAATACACATGAATTCAATTTTTCCAGGAAGTGTCTAGGGCCCCATGACCCTTAGCCACCAAAGGAGTGGCAAGGGCTTCATGACATCACTAACGTCATTTCTATAGTTCAGGCAGATAGGAATAGTCATGCTTTGGCTACTAATATTAATCAGTATTTGGAAGTTATGTTCTGTGCTGCCAGACCTTGGCAGTGAGTTTTTCAGCCCCTCTTTCTCTCCATCAATTTTTCTTGGAGAAACAGGTAGGAATAATGGAGTAATTGATTTGTGGTTGATGACACAGCTGGCTCGGTGAAGTTAGTTCAATCCCAGGAATGACTCGGTCTGTTTTACAGAGGATCAAAAAGGATACCTTTTGGTGTCCCTCAATACACCCAGGCCTCATTAGTCGAGTTAAATATGGATGGGAACAGTGCCAATTAAGCTGTACAGCATCAAAAAAGGGATGGATGGATGGATGGATGGATGGATGGATGATAGATGATAGATGATAGATGATAGATGATAGATGATAGATGATAGATGATAGATGATGGATGATGGATGGATGGATGGATGGATGGATGGATGGATGGATGGAAGGAACATGACAAAATTGATTGGCTTAGGTTGGCAAGAGAGTGAGACAAACCTGTATACTCTTTCATTAGTCATTCTGAAGGAGTATGCTGAATGTATTTTGAAGGAAATTGGATTGGAAGAAGATGAGTGTGGTTTTAAAACTGGAGGAAGAAACTTTAATAACCTGTGCTATGTTGACGAAACTCCTCTGTTCACTGAAAATGCAAATGATCTGGAAGATCTGGAAATAAGAATCAAGGAGCATAGTGAAAAAAAATTAAATATAAAGTACATCAATCTAATGACAACAGTTGTGACAACTAGCCTTAGATTTGATAAAGAACATACTGAAGTGGTGGATATCTTCTGCCTTTTACTATCAACAGGAAAGGACAGCAGTCAAGAAATACACTACAGACTAGCAGTTGACAGAGTAACCATAAAGGCCTTGGACAAGATTTTAAGATGCTGAGTTGCGTTTTTATCTACAAATGTCAGAATCATGCAGGCACTGGTTTCCTCTGTGACTCTGTATGGAACTGAAAGTTGGGCTTTGAACAAACAGGATAGAAAGAGTATTGATGCTTTTGAACTTTGGTGTTGGAGAAGACTTTTGAGAAAACCATGGATAGTCAATTCAGAGTTCTCACTTGAGACACAAATGACCAGGCTCTAATTATCATATTTTGAATATACTATCAAGTTGATACTATAAGATCAACTCTTTTGACAAGTCCATACTGCTGGAAAAGGTGGAAGGAAAAGAAGAGGACATCCAAAAGTAAGAAAGATGGACTTGATTACAGCAGCAATGGATGACTTGAAGGGCCAGATTAGGGACTCATCATCCTTCTGAGGGTTTATTTGTGTAGTTGCTAAGAGTCAAACACTAACTGGATGGCACATAATCCATCAATCAACCATTTCTTGCTGTCCTTTAGGAACCCATTTACATTTATTTTTCAGCAGGTTTGATGCAATGAATCATGTAATTTTATGCAACTTATGAATTTAACTTAAATATACAAAGTAAGGAACATGGATAGAAACTATTCTCATTTTTATTGTTACTGTCCATCAGGAATCTAAATGAATTTTTAACTTCTGTATTCATCAGAGCATAGTCTGCAAACTTGCATAAAAACAATTGTGTATGAAAGAAATAACACTCTTTATAAATAAATGTTGATTTCCTTTCCTTTCCTTATGGTCTGTTGGTGTAATGAATTTAGTGTGATAATATGCAGAGGATATTTCTTCCTGCTGCATTAGATCATTCTCAATTCATTAATTTGTACTAATTTAGCTATTATACCCATTGGAATCTATTTTTAGCTTGCTAACAAATGATTGTAGGATATAATATTAAAAAGTGTCAGGATACACCATAAATTAGTTAACAAGCCAGATGGACTACTGGAAAACTTTATTTTCACTGTGTAATCTAATAAATCATTTACCAGATTTGTTTTCTCCAACCAATCGTGTTGATTCATGCTTTGAATAATCATTGGCAATGCACAGCCAACATGATAATTCAGTTGCTTAGGCTGGAAGAATGGTGTTATTAAATGTTCATATGTGTGTGTGTGTAAACATACACACACTCAAACTCCTTTATATATTACTTTGAAAACAATTGCCATATTAAGTATAGTCACTGAATACACACACACACACAGTAAATAATATTCTAATCCCTTCTCACCCCTATGGGTGGTATGGGTCTTCCTCAATCTTGGGTCCTCTACCAGAGGCCTGGGAGTCTGAGGGTTCTGTGCAGTATCTTAGCTGTTCCTAGCACTGCACTCTTCTGGACAGAGAGCTCTGATGTTGCTCCTGGGATCTGTTGGGGCCACTCTCCCAGCTTAGGAGTCACAGCCCCAAGTGCCCCTACCACCACTAGGACCACTTTGTCCTTCACATTCCACATCCTCTTTAGTTCCTCCTCCAAGCCCTGGTGCTTCTCCAGCTTCTCATACTCCTTCTTCCTGATGTTGCTGTCACTTGGCACTGCTACATCTATCACCACCACTGTCTTCTGGTCGTTGTCTACTACCACAATGTCTGGTTGATTGGCCAGTACCTGCCTGTCCATCTGGATCTGGAAGTCCCACAGAAACTTAGCCCTGTTATTCTTCATGACCTTCTGTGGAATCTCCCATCTGGACTTTGGAGGGTCTAGCCCATACGTTGTGCAGATGTTCCTGTGCACAATGCCAGCTACTTGGTTGTGCCGTTCAGTGTATACTGTTCCTGCCTGCATCTTACACCCTGCCACTATGTGTTGGACTCTCTCTGAGGCCTCTCTGCACAGTCTGCACCTTGGGTCTTGTCTAGTGACCCAAGGTATATATACTGTATTTTATTTATTTATTTATTTATTATTCAAATTTATTCCCCGCCCATCTCCCATGCAAGGGACTCTGGGCGGGTTAAAATAAATAAAAATTTAAAACTATACAAAATATCTAAAAACACAAACAAAACATAATAAAATAAAATCCAGGATGGGCTTGGACCCGCAGAATAGATAGTGGAGCTATGGGGCCAGCCAACCCCAGGAGGCACTACCACCTCCGTTGTCCCAGGCCAGGTGGCAAAGCCAGGTCTTAAGGGCCTTCCGAAAGGCCAGGAGGGAGGGGGCCAGTCTCACCTCCGGGGGCAGAATATTCCACAAGGCGGGCGCTATCGCAGAGAAGGCACGCCTCCTGGACCCCGCTAGATGGAATTGTCTTGTTGAGGGGGTCCGAAGCATGCCCTCCCTGCATGTACGGGTGGGGCGGGTCGACGTTATCGGGACGAGATGGTCCCTCAGGTACCCTGGTCCTATGCCATGTAGGGCTTTAAAGGTAATCACCAACACCTTGAATTGGACCCGGAAGCAAACTGGCACCCAATGCAGCTCGCGAAGCAGAGGTGTTACATGTGCCGATCTTCTGGCACTCATAACTGCTCACGCCGCTGCATTCTGTACCAGCTGAAGCTTCCGGATACTCTTCAAGGGTAGCCCCATGTAGAGCGCATTACAATAGTCTATACGGGAGATGACAAGGGCGTGAGTGACTGTTCGGAGGGCCTCCCGATCCAGGAAAGGGCGTAACTGGTGCACAACTCGCAGCTGTGCAAAGGCCCTCCTGGCCACGACTGCCACCTGCTCTTCAAGCAGGAGTCGCGAGTCCAGGAGGACCCCCAGATTCCGCACTGGATCCGAGTGGGGTAGTGCAACCCCCCCCAGAACCAAAGATGACAACTTCCCGGATCCAGGGGGGCCATCAATCCACAGCCACTCCGTCTTACCAGGGTTCAGTTGAAGCCTGTTGTTCCCCATCCAGACCCCCACAGCCTCCAGGCACTGAGATAAGGCATTGACCGCATCACTTACTTCACCCGGGACGGAGATGTATAACTGGGTATCATCAGCATATTGGTGATACCTCATCCCGTGGTGACGGATGATCTCGCCCAGTGGCTTCATGTAGATGTTAAATAGGAGTGGAGAGAGAACCGACCCCTGCGGCACCCCACAAGTCAGGGGTCGCGGGTCAGCTCTCTCCTCCCCTATCAACACCGACTGGGAGCGGCCCTGGAGAAAGGAGGCGAACCAGCGCAAAACCACACCGCCCGCTCCCAACTCCTCGAGCCGCTCCAAAAGTATACCATGGTCGACGGTATCGAAAGCCGCTGAGAGATCTAAGAGAGCAAGGATGGACGCACTCCCTCCATCCCGCTCTCGCCAGAGATCATCCATAAGTGCGACCAATGCGGTCTCCGTCCCATATCCCGGCCTGAAACCTGACTGGAAGGGGTCCAGATAATCCGTTTCATCCAGAATCCTCTGGAGTTGCAACGCCACCACCTTCTCAACCACCTTTCCTAAAAAGGGAAGGTGGGAGACTGGGCGAAAATTGCCCAGGATTGTAGGGTCCAGGGAAGGTTTCTTGAGGAGGGGGTGCACCAGCGCCACCTTAAAGGCCGCCGGGAACACCCCCTCACTCAGTATATCCTTTATGGTGTCCTTTCAGCACACTTTCTCCTATATTACCCCAGTTAAACATATTGTGGGACATGTTTACTGATGTTTCATTTAATTTACGTCATATGTTATAGGTAATTTCTAAAAGAAGAAAGTAATGGTCTGGTGGTTAAGGCTCCAAGCCTTAGGCATGAAAGCCAGCTGGGTGACTTTGGGCCAGTCACCCTCTCTCAGCCCACAATGCCAGGCCCGGGTGACAAGCTGGTCAGTCAATTCCTGTCACAACCAACACCAAATTTAATCCTAAACATGAGGCCTACCAAGATGGGTTGTGTGACCAATGGTTGTGAAGGTTTTCTTACCATTTAGAGACTTTTTACCCTGTGAATTGCATGTGGTTCTCCAGTAATTTAATAATAATTGATCCTCAATTTATTTTCTGCTGTTAGAACCTGCTGTGCAATAACCTCTAGTAGCTCATCTAGTAGCTATTTTATACAACAGTGTTCTTATGTTCTTGACCAGGTTGAGGCTTTCTATGCATTTTAGATTCATAATTAAAGTTATTTCCCCAGTCTCCATCTTTCAGTATCACTCTGTTATAATTACTAGCAATAGTAGGCTTGTCCACATGTTAGAGAGTAGATATAGCTATCAGCTGTTTCACTCTGCTGTAATGTATTTGCCTATGCACATGTGTGTATTTAAAATAAAGTATATTAATAAAAATTTTTAAACAAAACTTTTGCTAATTTTTTAATGTTTTTTTTTAAAAATAAAGCATCATACCCATGCTGCACCGAGGAACTGAAGCTGTGAACTGATCCATTGTTCCTTCAAAGGAAGGGGAGTGTCCACTCTTTTCAACCCCCTTGCAACTAGCAGTTGTTCATTTAGATGGAACCCACTCTGTCCGATCTTACTGGATGGGCAGAAACAACGGACAGAGATGCTTTCTCAGAATGCCACAAAGGGCTTTATAGGTAACTACCAGCAGCCGGTAAGCAGGGCAGGTCACACAGGAGAGGCAAGTCTAAGACACACCCATAACTACCTGCACTAGAATGTTCCAGACTAGCTGCAACATCTGAGTGGTCTTCAAGGCACGTGCAACCTTTGAGGTGAAGCATATTTTATGAATCTGCTGATCGTAGATGACATCTCTGTATGACTCCTTGCTTAAAAAAAACCCGAAACCACCCGTCCTTGTTATGCTGACATAGAGAAAAGTTAATTTAATCTGAAGAAACGCTATCCATTCATTGAGACAAGAATTTGTTCTTCTCTCTGCTTCCTTTGTTGCTATACTCTGTAGTTGGTACTATCACTGTGCAAAGTTTCCGTGAAGTGATTTGATTCAAAGGCACTGTATGGTGCACTGAATTACGCAATGGGAGCAACCATGCTGATTTGCATTGGCCATTTCACTGGCCTTTCAGTGGTCATCTGGGCATGCTGTCTGACTGTCTTTAACTGTTCAGTCGTGTCCGACTCTTGGCGATTTTATGGACGAGAGCTCTCCATGCTGCCCTATCAAGTACGGATTTATTCAATTCCTGGATGTTCATCTTGGTATCTGTTTTGATGGTGTCGAGCCAGCGTATTCTTGGCCTGCCCCTTCTTCTTGTTCCACTAATAATTCCTAGCATCACCGACTTCTCTAGTGAATTTGCACGCATGAAATGGCCAAAGCTAGTCAGCCGTAGTCTTACAATTTTGGCTTCTAGTGATGTATCTGGTTTTATATGGTCCAGCAATTCTCTGTTGGTTACTCTGGCTGTCCATGGTAAATGTAACAATTTACGCCAGTACCACAATTCAAATGCGTCAATTCTTCTTCGGTCATCCATTCTTATTGTCCAACTCTCACACCCATACATCATTATAGGAAAGACTATTGCTCTAACTAGTCTGCCTTTTGTATTTAGGGTGATATCTTTGCTCTTCCAGATCTTATTCATGCTGTGCTGGCCTGTCACGGGTATCAGGTTACACAGAGTCTCTGCTGTGAGCTGAAGGCAGGAATGCACTCATTAGCTGTACGCTTAGCAACAGATACAGCCAGAAGTCATGCTGCAGGGAAAAGCCGAGAGAGAGAAACCAGGAGTCCGTTTGCCGAAGTCAGAGTTGGAGCCAGAAGACAACCGATATTCCAAAGCCAGGTCAGGGGTGGTAACAAGTAGGTCAGCGAGAAGTCAAAGCCGGGTCAAAGAATTCAGAAAACAGATTAACAGTAGTCCAACCAGGGTCAAGAAATCAGGAACCCAAGATGCCAGAGTGGTCGCGAAGCCAATATGCTACGTTGCTCCCACAACTCACTCACCGCTCTGCTGGTGATTTATTAGGAGATAAGGGGCTGTCATCTGAATCCTGCAAAGACTCAACGTTTCCCCTACGTAACTCCCTTGCAGCTAGCCTCGCACTTCTTCATCTGTCCTTTAAGGCAATGTGTACATGTCTCCATCTCTGCCCTTTGGGTGATTCTGGAGAGCTGGGAGTTTGATGAGAACTAGCTGGCTGCTGGCGAGAGGGTGGGGACAAACCACCATCCCCGGTTTGCTCCCCTGTAGCCTCAGTTGTTGCCAACTCCCCACTGCCCTGTGGTGCTGGGTCTACTTCTGGAGCCTTGCCTAATTCTGGGGCTTCGGCTGGTTTAGTCCCCTGGGGGTTCACCAGGGGCAGCTCGTCTGCTGACTCCTCACTGGAGTCCTGGGGCAGAGGCTGAACCAGGACACATGCTGACCATTGCAGTGCGGCCTAAAATTATCCTGCATTTGTTTTCAGGTGTGGATTTGCCATCGTGAACATTTTTTGATCCAAGAAAGATGAAATCCTGGACTGATTCAATCTCCTCATTGTTAATTTTAAATGTCACTTGTCCATCTGCTGCTGTTGTCATTATCTTTGTTTTCCTAAAGTTAAGGTTCAATTCCATTTTTTCACTCTCTTCCTTGATTTTCAAAATCATTTTTTTCCAGATCTTCCTTATTTTCAGCCAATAATGTTGCATCATCTGCGTACCTCAAATTATTTATGGTTCTTCCACCAATCTTAACTCTAATATCAAGCAACTCTAGGTCTAATTTCCTCATGATCACTTCAGCATAGAAGTTGAAAAGGAATGGAGATAAAATGCATCCCTGTCTAACACCCTTGCTGATCCTGAACCAAACTGTGTCACCATAGAGTGTTCTCACTGTTGCTTCCTGGTCAGTGTACAGTGATCTGACAAGTCAGGTCAGGTGCGGTTTTTTAGTTTTTTCATGGCCTTAACACTTGTAGCCACAGCCCTTAATTTCACAGAGAGGTCAGCTGGTTCCTGGGGCATGGTCTTAAGTTGCCACTGCCCCGTTCTCAAACTAGAAAAATGTTCTGGTGTGCTTTTTAATCACATTCGCTGTGGCTTCCGTTCCTTAAGACCTGGAACCAGTTTCTGTGGCCTGGCATAACGTGAGCCCTGGCCTCGCTCTCTGCAAGAAACAGCACACCAATTCTATTAATCCTTTCCACTCCTTTCTACTAGATTGTCAGGCCTTCATGGCCTTACCACTTGTAGCCACAGCCCTTATATTTGCAGAGAGGTCAACTGGTTCCTGGGGCATAGTCTTAAGTTGCCACTGCCCCGTTCTCAGACTAGAAACACCAAGATCATGCAGAGCTGCCACAGCTTATTGTGTTCTACATAGTCAAAAGCTTTGCTGTGATCAATAAAACACATCTGGTCATGCACGAAGGAATAATATAAACATACATGTAAACAAATAAATCTTGCATTTATCTGTATGGATACCAAGCAATGTAGGGACAGAACACTGAGCCAACATAATCTGAATGGAATTTAGAGACTGGGTTTGCAACCTCATACTGGGTGACTTTGGGCCAGTCACTC
Source organism: Charina bottae (assembly GCA_023362775.1). Taxonomy (NCBI): domain Eukaryota; kingdom Metazoa; phylum Chordata; class Lepidosauria; order Squamata; family Charinaidae; genus Charina; species Charina bottae. Next base: position 4,688,733 of record JALMGJ010000029.1, on the reverse strand, counting down.
TCTCTCTGCTAAACCCACCTCACAGGGTTGTGCTGTGGGGAAAATAAGAGTCAGGAGTATTAGAAATGTTCACAACCTTGAGATAGATAGATAGATAGATAGATAGATAGATAGATAGATAGATAGATAGATTTTGTTGTTTATTTGTTCAGTCGCTTCCAACTCTTCGTGACTTCATGGAACAGTCCATGCCAGAGCTTCCTGTTGGCCGTTGCCACCCCCAGCTCCCCCATGGTCGAGTCCATCACCTCCAGAATATCATCCATCCATCTTGCCCTTGGTCGGCCCCTCTTCCTTTTGCTTTCCACTTTCCCTAGCATCAGCATCTTCTCCAGAGTATCCTGTCTTCTCATTATGTGGCCAAAGTACTTCAGTTTTGCCTTTAATATCATTCCCTCAAGTGAGCAGTCTGGCTTTACTTCCTGGAGTATGTACTGGTTTGATTTTCTTGCAGTCCAAGGCACTCTCAGGATTTTCCTCCAACACCACAGTTCAAAAGCATCTATCTTCCTTCGCTCAGCCTTCCTTATGGTCCAGCTCTCACAGCCATAGGTTACTACAGGGAATACCATTGCTTTGACTATGCGGACCTTTGTTGTCAGTGTGATGTCTCTGCTCTTAACTATTTTATCAAGATTTGCCATTGCTCTCCTCCCAAGAAGTAGACATCTTCTGATTTCCTGGCTGCAGTCAGCGTCTGCAGTAATCTTTGCGCCTAGAAATACAAAGTCTGTCACTGCCTCCACGTTTTCTCCCTCTATTTGCCAGTTATCAATCAAGCTGGTTGCCATAATCTTGGTTTTTTTGTGGTTTAACTGCAACCCAGCTTTTGCACTTTCTTCTTTCACCTTCGTCATAAGGCTCCTCATCTCCTCCTCGCTTTCAGCCATCAAAGTGGTATCATCTGCATATCTGAGATTGTTAATGTTTCTTTCAGCGATTTTAACTCCACCCTTGGATTCATCAAGCCCAGCACGTCACATGATGTGTTCTGCATACAGGTTGAATAGGTAGGGTGAGAGTATACAACCCTGCTGTACTCCTTTCCCAATCTTAAACCAGTCCATTGTTCCGTGGTCTGTTCTTACCGTTGCTACTTGGTCATTATACAGATTCCTCTGTCCATAGTTCTTCTGGGACCCTATCTACTAAATCTAGTCCCTTAAATCTATTCTTTACCTCCACTGCATAATCATTAGGAATATTAGTGAGCTCATATCTAATTGATTTGTGGGTCTTCCCTATTCCCTTTAGTCTGATTCTAAATTGTGCAATAAGAAGTTCGTGATCTGAACTACAGTCAGCTCCAGGTCTTATTTTTACCGGCTGTATAGATGTCTGCCACCTTTGGCTACAAAGGATGTAGTCAATCTGATTTCAGTGTCGACCATCTGGTGAAGTCCATGTATAAAATTGTCTTTTATGTTGCTGGAAGAGAGTGCTTGTTATGCACAGTGAATTGTCTTGGCAAAATTCTATCAACCTATGTCCCGCTTCATTTTGTTCTCCTAGACCATGCTTGCCTGTAATTCCAGGTGTCATTTGACTACCCACCTAAGCACTCCAGTCTCCTGTAATGAAAATAACATCTCTTTTTGGCATATTATCCAGTAGGTGCTGCAAATCCTCATAGAACTGATCTCCTTCTTCAGCATCTGTGGTTGGGGTATATATTTGGATCACTGTGATGTTAAATGGCTTACCCTAAATTCAAATTGAGATCGTTGTTGTTGTTTATTCGTTCAGTCGTTTCCGACTCTTCGTGACTTCATGGACCAGTCCACGCCAGAGCTTTCTGTCGGCCGTCACCATCCCCAGCTCCCCAATGGTTGAGTCCGTCACCTCCAGAATACCATCCATCCATCTTGCCCTTGGTCGGCCCCTCTTCCTTTTGCCTTCCACTTTCCCTAGCATCAGCTTCTTCTCCAGGGTATCCTGTCTTCTCATTATGTGGCCAAAGTACTTCAGTTTTGCCTTTAAGATCATTCCCTCAAGTGAGCAGTCTGGCTTTATTTCCTGGAGGATGGACTGGTTTGATCTTCTTGCAGTCCAAGGCACTCTCAGAATTTTCCTCCAACACCACAGTTCAAAAGCATCTATCTTCCTTCGCTCAGCCTTCCTTATGGTCCAGCTCTCGCAGCCATAGGTTACTACAGGGAATACCATTGCTTTAACTAAATTGAGATCATTCTATCGTTTTTTGGATTATATCCAAGCACTGCTTTAGCCACTTTATTATCAATTATGAAGGCTACTCCATTTCTTCTGTGGTCCTCTTGTCCATAGTAGTAGATCTGGTGGTCATCTGATGTGAAGTAGCCCATTCCAGTCCATTTCAGTTTACTGACACCCAAAATGTCTATATTTAATCTTGACATCTCACCAATAACCACATCCAATTTGCCCTGGCTCATAGATCTTACATTCCAGGTTCCTATGGTGTGTTGATCTTTAGAACATCGGATTCGTCGTTCACCACCAGCACCGTCGGCCGCTAGCCACCCTTTCAGCTTTGAGCTAGCTGCGTCATCACATCTGGGGCTAGTTGAACTTATCCTCTGTTCCTCCCCAGTAGCATTTTGACCATCTTCTGACCTGGGAATCCCATCTTCCGATGGTATACTGATATATCTCTGGTTGTACTGATCCATTTAGTTTTCACGGTAAGAATACTGGGGTGGGTTGCCGTTACCTTCCCTTGGGATCATATTTAGTCTGACCTCTCTGCCATGACCTTCCCGTCTTGGGTGTACCTTCATGGTTTAGCTCATGGCGTCATTGAGGTGCTCAAGCTCCAGCACCACAACAAAGTAACAATCTCCGTTGCTGGAGGATTTTTGTTGTTGTTCAGTCATTTAGTCGTGTCCGACTCTTCGTGACCTCAGATAGATATAAAAAAAATTCTCTTCTCACCCCTATGGGTGGTGTGTGTCTTCCTCAACCTTTGGTCCTCTACCACAGGCCTGGGAGTTTGAGGGTTCTGTGCAGTATCTTAGCTGTTCCTAGCATTGCACTCTTCTGGACAGATTGCTATGCTGTTGCTCCTGGGATCTGTTCGAGCCACTCTCCCAGCTTAGGAGTCACAGCCTCAAGAGCTCCTGTCACCACTGGGACCACTTTGTCCTTCACTTTCCACATCCTCTCCAGTTCTTCCTTCAGGCCCTGGTACTTCTCCAGCTTCTCATATTCCTTCTTCCTGATGTTGCTGTCACTTGGCACTGCTACATCTATCACCACCGCTGTCTTCTGGTCCTTGTCCACTACCACAATGCCTGGTTGATTGGCCAGTACCTGCGTGTCTGTCTGGATCTGGAAGTCCCACAGGATCTTATCCCTGTCATTCTCCACAACCTTCTGTGGAATCTCCCATCTGGACTTTGGAGGGTCTAGCCAGTACATTGTGCAGAAGTTCCTGTGCACAATGCCAGCTACTTGGTTGTGCCGTTTAGTGTATGCTGTTCCTGCCTGCATCTTACACCCTGCCACTATGTGTTGGACTGTCTCTGAGGCCTCTCTGCACAGTCTGTACCTTGGGTCCTGCCTAGTGTGGTAGACCCCTGCTTCTATGGATCTGGTGCTTAGTCCAGCCCTTTCCAGCCACTGGTAGGATTTCCCTATGTCAGCCACCTCAGCTATATGTTGATGGTACATCCCATGCAGGGTCTTGTCTTGCCATGGCACTTCCTCTGCTTGATCTTTCTTCCATGTCTGCTGCTGCCTCAGGCAATCTCTCAACAGCTCATCTTAGGAGCCATCTTACTGATGTACTCCTAGATGCTCTGGGTCTCATCCAGGACAGTGGCTTTGACAATCACCAGACCCCGCCCGTCCTCTTTCTGGCTGGTGTACAGTCTCTGGGTGTTGGACTTGGGGTGAAAGCCTCAGTATATTGTGAGGAGCTTCTGGGTCTTCACATCAGCAGCCTCCATGTCCTCCTTTGGCTAGCTCACTATACTGGCAGGGTATCTGATGACTGGCAGGGCATACATGTTAATGGTGTGGATCTTGTTCTTCCCATTGAGCTGGCTCTTCAGGACCTGTCTCATCCTTTGGTGGTACTTGGATGTTGCTGTCTTTCTTGCCTCCTCATCGTGGTTCCCATGTGACTGTGGGATACCAAGGTACTTGTAGCTGGTCTGTATGTCGGCTATGTGGCCTGCTGGTAGTTCCACCCCATCAGTCTTAACTACATTCGCTCTCTTTACTACCATCCAGCCACACTTCTCTAGTCCGAATGACATCCTGATGTCCTCACTGTAGATCTGTGTCAGGTGGATCAGTGAGTCGATGACTTGTTCACTCTTAGCATACAGCTTGATGTCATCCATGTAGAGGAGGTGGCTGATGGTAGTTCCACTCTTCAACTTGTATCCGTATCCAGCTCTTGTGATAATATGGCTGAGGGGGTTCAAGCATATGCAGAACAGTGGGAACAGTGCATCACCTTGGTATATGCCACACTTGATGGCCACTTGTGCGAGCTGTCTTGAGTTGACTTCCAGTGTGTTGTGTGTGTGTGTGTGTATAGTATATATATGAAGGTGGGATAAAATAATAACAACAACAACAACAATAATAATAATAACAACAATAATAATGATAATAGTCCCCCTTGTGGGGGGAGATGGGCGATGATAGAAGTTGGATATATAATAATAATAATAATTAATTTAATAATAAATAAATAAATAATGATAAATAAATTTATTATTGGATAAATAAATAATAATAATAATACAGATGTAGAAAGTTCAGATTCTTCTCCCATCTCTGAATTTCGTCTCTGGAGGGTGGGTTGGGAAACTTAGGCTCATGACAGGACACCTGAGGGGGTATTGAAAATATTGCCTTACTTTTTGTTTGCAGATATATATCTGGGAAGTAAGTTCAGGCAGAAGAATGGACAGATTTATTTATTTATTTATTTATTTATTTATTTATTTATTTATTGCGCCTTCGAGTCATTGTTGACTCCTGGTGACTTCCTGGACAAGTCCCTGCAGTTTTCTTGGCAAGGTTTCAGAAGTGGTTTGCCATTGTTACCTTCCTAGGGCTGAGAGAGAGTGACTGGCCGAAGGTCACCCAGCTGCCTTTCATGCCCAAGGCGGGGCTAGAACTCTCAGTCTCCTGGTTTGCCATTGCTTCCTTCCTAGGGCTGAGAGAGAGTGACTGGCCCAAAGTCACCGAGCTGGCTTTGTGCCTAAGGCAGGACTAGAACTCTCAGTCTCCCGGTTTCTAGCCTGGTGCCTTAACCACTACACCAAATCCTAAGAATATACTAGATTGGTTAATCTGTTACTTAAGAGAATGAGAATAACAACATCCAGCCTAACCCTAAACCTTGGTGGGTGGGTGGGTGAATGGGTAGATATTGTTCTATGGTATTTTAATTTCATGGAAATTAATTTGCAGCCAAAGTTATGCAGTTCTTCAAGATTCCAAATCATAATTCCCGAAGTTTTCTGAATGGGAAATCAGGCAAATGGCAAAACTGTAAGACTTAGTGGAAAGTTGGGAGCATTATGGGAGCATTATGGATTGCAGTGATTGCCCTCAAACCTTAGTTCCACAGGGCTACGTGCAGCTCTTGTAAAATCAACAGGAGGCACTAAGAAGGACAGAATTCATTCCTCTTTGGAATGTTCCAGGAAGGGAGTTTGAAGACAAATGCAGAGTTTCCCCCACTCTTTGGGAAAAAAGGAAAGAACATTTTTTCATTCTCTTTAAGGCCCAGAATGCGGCAAGCGAAAAAAGGATATTCACAGTTGCTTGGTATGTAACAAAAGGAGTCTTTAGAAAGTCTTCCATCTGAATATTTTATTTTCTATCCCACAAGCATAAATTAAATTAGAAGGTGCTAGGAAGAAGATGTTCTTTGATCTCTGTCTTTTTTTCTTTTTTTCTTTTTCTTTTTTTCAGGAACTGTTTTCTCCTTGTATTGAAATGCAATTAGGATCCCCTATTCAAATTCTTTCAAAGTAAACATATTCATTGCCAAAAGGCAATTAGTAGGCTGCACATGATGGACTTCGTTTATTTACTGGAAGTTCTATGACTGTGTCTTTGTATAGTTTAAGGAATATTGGTAATCTCTTTTGGAGTGATTTGCTAAACTGAGATTAGTGCCCAGAACTTAGATTAAAAAAACAAAACAAAACAAACAGTTCTGATATACTGTATACAAAAAAAACCACAACCTTATATATTACAGCTAACATTTTGAATCCTCTAAAACATAGCTTTCCAAACGATGTGTCATGACACTTTAGTGTGTTGCAACACACAGTTTGGTGTGCCGCAACACAACCCGGAAGCGGCGGTGGGGGCTTGCACAGCGGCGGCGCGGTGGCGTGTGCGGCGGTGGCGGTGTGTGCGGTGGCAGCGGTGTGCCATCAGCACTTCCGCATTTCAGCGGATGCCACCGCTGCCATGCGTGCTGCCGCCGTGCACATCCCCGCCCCCGCACGCACCCCCGCGCCGCCGCCGCTGCCGCCGTTGGTGTGTCACCAACGGTGGCACTTTGGAAAGCACTGCTCTAAAACATATTGAAAAGAGAAAAAGAAAAGCTTGGAGAGTTCATAGAATTTAAGGATTTCTCCAGAACTGGAACCAATATTCTGGGTATGGTATAACTAATGCAGAACAGAGAGGAACAATTATTTATTTTGAACCCTGATACCATTGCATTTGCTATTTTGAAGCTACATCACAATGTTGTCTCATCTTCAGACTCAGATCCTTTTCACATGACCGGCTGCCATGTGGTCCCCCCCCATTCTATACTCACCACTTTGGTTTTTCCTACACATGTAAAACTTGTCCACCTTGAAATTCCATCTTGAAATTCCATCTTGAAATTCATCCATCTTTTACCCATTGTTCCAGCTTGTCAAGATTCCCCTGATACCATTGATACTATTTGATACTATTCTAAAAGGAGTTTGCTATCCCACCTATCTTTGTGTCATCTGCAAATCTGATCATATTGTCTAACCCCTCATCCAAATCATTTATAAATGTGTTCTACAACCCAGGGCCAAGAAAACAGCCCTGAAGTACACCAGTCAACACTTTCCTCCAGCAGAATGTGGTCCCATTGATATATCCTCCGTTGGGGGAAATGGGCGGTCATATAAATTTAAATAATAAATAAATAAATAAAATACATTTATTGAGCACAATTGTTTAACCAATTTGGTCTCCATATAATGGTAGCAAAAGTCAGCCCACCTTTTGCCAGCTTTTCTGTTAGAATCTCCTGTAGAACTTTAATAAAGATAATAGAACAAATAATAAATAATCATCAGGGCAGCTGGCAAAAGACAAGGGCAAATTCTTTGCAGTCAAAGCCAGAACCCCAACGAGACTGTGCTTTGGCCTTTCTCCTCTATTTTCTTGCAGAAGCAGACAGCTGGCTTGTCCAGACAGAACAGGAAAAAGGTGGTTTTGGCTTAATTTTAATGGCACTGAATATATTGGAACTTAAGCACATAATTAATTATTTAATTTCTATTGATTCATTTTGAAAGGAACTTGATGTGTACAATTTTGGCTTGAATGGGAATGTATCCCAATTTTTTAATGTGTGCATACACACATTTATTCAGTACAACTCTGGTCTCAACTGTATTTTGTTGTTTATTCATTCAGTCGCTTCCGACTCTTCGTGACTTCGTGGACCAGCCCACGCCAGAGCTTCCTGTTGGCCGTCACCATCCCCAGCTCCCCCATGGTTGAGTCCGTCACCTCCAGAATATCATCCATCCATCTTGCCCTTGGTCGGCCCCTCTTCCTTTTGTCTTCCACTTTCCCTAGCATCAGCATCTTCTCCAGGGTATCCTGTCTTCTCATTATGTGGCCAAAGTACTTCAGTTTTGCCTTTAATATCATTCCCTCAAGTGAGCAGTCTGGCTTTATTTCCTGGAGTATCAACTGTATTACTTAAGTTCTAAAAGTGTCACCAGTGAGTTTAAGACTGCAGCTGATGCCTTTTAGCTAGGGTTTACTTTTACTTTTTTAAAAAATTATCTAAGTGTGTACCATATCAGCAATATTAAAAAGAGGGCAGGGGAATTAAATAAGGAAAAAATCTCTCTAAGTCAGGGCTTTCCAAACTGTGTGTCGCGACACAGTACTGTATTGCCTGGGGGCCCCAGGTGTGTCGCATGACAACCCGGAAGCGTTGATGGTGCACCGCCGCTGCCGCACGCAGTAGTGCATGCAGCGGCAGCGGGCCATCAGCTCTTCCAGGTTGTCGTGTGACAAACCAGGACACCGCTGCCGCCACAGCACACAAAAACCTGAAAGCACGGCGGTGGCGGCAACCCGGAAGCGCCGCCGCCGGCACTTCCGGGGTTTTGCGCGCTAGCCGTTGTTGTGTCACCACTGGCAAAAGTTTGGAAAGCCCTGCTCTAAGTGCTCATACCTTTACCATTTACCTTCACAAGGGATATCAAATTATTTCTCTTAAGTGTTCAGTTCCCTGAGTAAAGCAGGCAGGACTCAATTTTCTAAATTTTATTATCAAGAAATGCCATCCTGTTCATCTTGCCATCCTTCTTTCTACAGAAGTTTTTTTCCCTCTCTTTCAGTCTTAACATTGCAACATTGCATTTCTCAAGAGGTTTGATTTAATTGTAGTTAAATTGTGTTGTTTAGAGCAGATTCCTGAATTGGGACATGAGCCTGATGAGGAAAGTCAGTTCTATTTGAAATGTCAGTAGTTCATGGCACTGCAAACTTTAAAGACTGCTGTTATTGTGGCTTGCCATGTTTTTAAAATAATACACGTTAAGTTGTGTTCGTTTGCCTGAATGATGAAACATCTGGATAGTTCTCATATTGAAGGGCTAACATGATGAATTATCATCAGAACCAGTTGTCTCCCATTGCGTTTTCATTCAAGTACCTAGATCTTCTCTACAGTTCAGAGGATAGGGACAGAAAAAGCCCAGGTATTCCTTGTTATCCACATGTTCTTTTTGGTAGTGCTGCTTAATCCAGCCACATCCTATTTGCCAGCTGTGACTGTCTTGGGCCACCCTGAAGCTGCATCTCCAGTTACTCTACCTCTTCATCTGAGAGCGAGCACGACTTGCAAAACGAAGAGGCTGCATTGCCTTATTTTGCTTTGGAGGCTTCCTTCAGTTTTTCAACCAGTACTTCTGACATCTAGAAGAGATTTCCAAACATGTTCAAAGGATCTACTATATTTTGGTTCTCTCAGACTCTGTGAGATGATGCAAAGCACTACACCAAAGCATATCATATCAGTTCCATGCCTCAACAGTAGCCTGTTCACTTTCCTTGAGTATCTGTCAAAAAAAAAAAAAAAGACATTTATTGCCATGCAAAAATTACAATGTTCCTGTCTTGTCATAGAGAAATTACTGTGAGACAAGAAGACAAAAGGCTTTCTGATGATAAAACATTATTTAAATAGAATCACTGTATATCACTGTGGAAATGGTATGAAATGCTTCATTAGCATATCAGAAGTGTACTTTTAAACATCTTCATTTTTATTTTTATTGGCAATTTGTCCAGGCAAAGTATTTTAATCAAACAAAATTTTTAATCTTGATGAGAACACGTTTTCATACCAGCAAATGGCGTGTTCTAATTAAGCTTGGCAGAAAAGAAGAGACAAGATCTTGAGAAGCTTAATGCTTTATTTCCCCACCCTGAAAATAAATATTTTCAGGCCTGACCTGTGCCAAGCATAGTATAATATCCTATATTCTCTTTCATGAAATTGAAATTTTTCATAGAAATGAGAGGAATGCCATACATTCTTCTTTTTGATCTACAAACAACTTCATTGATCATGGTAAACATACCACATACCCTTTTTGCACTGAAGATGTTGCCTAGCCTGGCAATGAAACATCTGCCAGAAAACAACAAGGCTCAGAGAGCACCAAGGACCCCACAGTTCAACCCTGAGCTACAAATATTCTCTTCGATTGGTACCACATATGGGCGTCAAATGCTCCAGATAGCACGCAAATGGGAGAAATTTGCAGGTAGGCAAACCTCCACCAAAGAACAGATGTTCTTTCTGCATGAATGTCGACGACAGCATGCCCTGCCCGCCAGTGTCAGATACAAACCTTCAATCAACTGCACAGCTAAATGGAAGATAGCGCAACAAAGTGGGTGAAAAACGATATGGCTAATGATCATGGATGCCCACCTCAGATTAAACAAATATACACAATAGACAGCCTCAAGGAACAACTAGAACAGACTATGACCCCTGAACAAATCAACATGCTAAATACTACCAACAAGACCACATCACTGAGACAAGCAGAAAAAAGGAAAGCTAAACTCCAAACTAAACTACTTAAGTTAAACCCCAGAAACAAAGAAGTACCGGAACCGAAATGGGTGGTCAACATGTCCAGCTGTCCATTATCCACTACAGAACACAGTATCCTGCAGAGAGGCCTCAATTACAACACAGAGGATGCGAATAAATTAGAATTCTTTGCAGTTTTAGAAGCAGCATTGAAAACTACAGGACTTACTACAGAAACCCAAGAGAACGTAAGACAGATAATCATACCACAAACCAGAAGGACATGGAAACAGAACCATCTGAAAGCAGAGGACAGAGCAGCCCTCAAAAACCTAAAGATGGACCAAACTATCATCATCCTCCCAGCAGACAAAGGCCGCACCACCGTCATTATGGACAGATTGCAATATATACAAAAAGACAAAGACTTGAGGACAAAGAAACCTACACCCCAATAAACACCAATCCCATACAGAAACTGGACAACGAGGTCAAAAGAATCCTCAATGACCTAATGAAGAAAGGTCAAATCACAAAAGAAGAAAAGAGGCAGATGAAAAGCAGTGGACGCATCATCCCACGCTTCTACGGACGCCCCAAACTACACAAGCCCAACATACCGCTCCGTCCAATTGTATCGTTACCAGGGACCCCCACATACAACATAGCTAAAGAACTTACAAGAAATCTTGGGCATCTCACAGAGGAGGGCGAATACTCTACTAACTCTCCACTACAGTACCTCCAGAAAATGAAAGACCTAAAAATAGATGAAGATGAATTTTTTTTTATTTTTTTTATTTCTCTTATTTATACCCCGCCTATCCCCTCCCTACTGGAGGACTCTAGGCGGCTTACAACATTCAATTACATATCAATTATACATCATTACAATTTTTACCGCGCGATAGGGAGAGGGGAAGGGAACCGGCTCTTCAGCTGCAGGCATCGGACTGCATGTCCCAGAATGCCTCGCTCCATGCCGGCTGCTGACGTCCAGGAAGCTGTTATTTCCAGATCCATCATCCTCCGCCGCCATCACCATTCTCCAGGTCTTTCTTGGATCGAGGACGACCCTCCAATGGACGCCCGCAAATTGTCCCATGTGAGTGGTACCCATTTATCTACTTGCTATATTAGCTTTCAAATCGCTGGGTTGGCAGAGAGCTAGGGCTAGTGACGAGAGCTCACCTCGCCACACGGTTTCGAACTGCCAACCTTGTGGTCGGCAGTCTAACGGCTAAGTGGTTTAACCCGCTGAGCCACCGCGCCCCTTTAATTATGGTGTCATTTGATGTCACTGCACTCTTTACATCCATAGACCCAGCACTAGCGATTGAATCCATGGCAGCAGTTCTACGCAACACACCTGACCTAACTAGATACACCAAGATCAAAATACCCAGAATCCTGGACCTCATCAACCTCTGCCTCACCACCTACTTTCAGTTTGATGGACAAATATACCAACAAATCAAAGGAACACCTATGGGACCACCACTCTCAGGACTCATAGCAGAGATTGTAATGAAATGTCTAGAAAGGATAGCACTCCCATGCATACAACCCAAAGTATGGATCTGGTATGTAGATGACACCTTCGTCGTAATAAAAAAGGAACAACTGGAGGAAACACGTGAAACCATCAACAACATCTTCAAAGGAATAAAATTCACAAGGGAAGAAGAAAACAACACACTACCCTTCTTGGACATCCTCATCAGTAGAGGAAATGATGGCATTCTAGAAACACAAGTCTACCGGAAATATACCCACACTAACCAAGTGCTCCACTACCAAAGCAATAACCCAACCTCCCACAAGAGGAGCTGTGTAAGAACACTATTCAGACAAGCACAAACACACTGCAGGAACCCAGAACACCAGAAAAAGGAAACAGACCACTTATATAGCATCTTCCAGCAAAATAGATACCCATGCAACTTTATCAAAAAGTGCCTGACCACTCAACCCACCACAACAAAACCAACAGAAGCTATGAAAAAGATTACACTGCCATACATAAGAAACATCTCAGAAACTACTAATAGACTGTTACAACCACATGGCATCACCGTAGCACATAAACGAACCAAAACCCTTCAGAACATCGTAAGTAACCCAAAAGACCCAGTAGCCCAAGAAGAAAAAACAGGAGTTATCTACAACATACAGTGTAAGGACTGTAGCAGCCACTATGTAGGACAGACCAGCAGAAGACTAGCAGAACTCATCCATGAACACCAACTAGCAGTCAGAAGACACGATGAAAACTCCTTAATCTCACAACACTTGGACAGACTCAACCATACTTTCAACTGGGAAACTGTGAGCATCTTAAACCAAGCCAAATCCAAAAATGCTGGAGAATTCCTGGAAGCTTGGCACTCAGACAAAGCAGCCATCACAGACACATAGAGGTAAACAACATTTACATACCATTCATAAGAGACAATAGAAAAGCCAGAAGACCAGAACACCTCCTTGCCAGCAATCAACACCCAGATATGCAAAGATTAACACCAGGATTAGCACCTGAGGAGCAATCAAAAAGCACAATATACCCTAATCAAGGAACTATTAACCTATTAACTATCAACCAAGCAGCAAAGAACAGCCCAATCAAGGAACTACCAAGGAGAGAACAACACCCCCACCAACACAGGCAGGACAAGCCATGGTATATAAACAGAGAGCAAGTTCCACTCCCTTTTCACACTGAAGATGTTGCCTAGCCTGGCAATGAAACGTCTGCAAGAAAACAACAAGGCTCAGAGAGCACCAAGGACTCCACATACCACATACCATTAGTGGTGATGGAGTTGGTTGCTCATTTATATCTTTTGTTTTCCCATGGTGCCCCCTCCTATCTTCCCCTGTTAAATTATTAGCCCAGCTGATGGTCTGAAGTTTTCTACTGCTACATTTTCTGTGTGTCAGAATTCTCTGTAATCAGGCATAAAAAACTCTACATATTTCACATTGTGAACTCTATTCCTTCCTCCTAAATCTGTCTATGGCATTTCTTCTCATTTTTGTTGCATATCCTTTCATCTGTCATCAGAGTTCCTTGCTGGGCAGAGATGCAGACATTCAGATTCAGAGTCCATAAAAGCCCTAATTAGACACTGTGGCTGACTCTGATACAGGAAAGTGTCTTGAAGGTCTACGACCAAACACACCAGCTCTTTCCCCAAGGAGACATACAAACCCTCTGAATTCTCTTGTGAATTGCATCCTATTATGGTTGAGTGAAGAACAGATCTGCAGGGTGTTTTTCTGATCAAGTTTATTTCTATGCAGGTAAAAGCCACCAAGAAATCAGGCCTTTTTTGTAACTCTGCAGTCAAGGTAGGGAATTTGAGGAGTTATCAAAGTGCCTATGAACTACAAAGAATTGGAAGCACCAATCACGTGCATTTGGCTCCAGTTACTCCCCCACCCCCACCCCCCAGGAAGGAAATGCCTGAAGCTGCTCAGACTAAACATCTCCTCTTCAGTAATTTTTATAATTCCCCTTAGTAATATTGACTGATCTGGTAATAACTTTCCAGCCTAGTTTAGAAATGCCTCATTTGATATAGGAAAATAGGATGGGCTGTTTTTGTTTTGTTTTTTGTTTTCCCTGTAGAGAATCTTTTTGTTTTTCAGTTGCTTTCCCTAAGTTAAAATGAATTTATTCTATTTTTATTTTTCAACAGTTCAGTCTTCTCCAGCTTAGTGTTAGCTAGATGTTTTGGACAACTCCTATCACCCCCCAGACAAAGCTGGCAAGGCATGTGTCTGGTGGTAGCCTTACATATTTGCCAGTGAAAAGGGTGGACGTTTGGGTGTTGGATTAGGAGTTCTTTCTCAAGGCCAAACTAGCCGCTGTGCTATGTAGTATGAGCTGGCAGAAAACTATATTGCCATAATATCTTCTGCCCCATTGGCAGTTCTTAACCTGCCACAGGCACAATGCTGGCAAATGGTACTGTTTTGATGTACAATGTACAGGGAATGTTAAGGACACAAAAATTCAATTGGAAATTTAATGTAATTAAGAAAGTCGCAAAGTTGGTTTATAAATACGTAAATAATTTTTGGATGAGAAAGTAGGAAGTCACACATGTTACGTTATGTTACATTACGTTACGTTATATTATGTTAGTTTATGTTATGTTATGTAATATTATGTAAAGTTATTTTAATATTAAAATAAAAATTTATATTAAAAAAAAAGAGTGGGGTCAGTAGAGCATGGTAAATTGGCCCCATGGTAAAGCCACCATGGCTTTTTAATATCTTAAGGCTGCTTCATATGTGGATTGCGGATGAGATGAAGGCGAGAACATGTTTGTGTGATGGTTAGGGGAAGTGGGTAAGGCTCTAGATCTAGGGAGATTTGAGTTTTTTGGGAAGGTCATTGGCCCTGGTCAGGAGCATCTATGGGGTGGTCAAAAAAGTCAATACGATGACATAATTGCACAATTGCACAATTGAAGCCCTACCTTTTTTTATATATGACCCCCTTGGCCTTGTTCCTTCAATTGGTTCAACTGTGTCATTGGCAGGGAGTAGTAGGATGTGAGAACACCAAATAGGAGTTAATTGATTCCTTCTAATTCTACCTGATCATGGGAATATCTAAACCCAACCAAGTGGTCCATTTTGCAAGCTTATGAAAAAGAATTGGAAGAAAGATGCCTGAATTTCTCCATTACAAGACCTGGCAGCACAGGACATACCTCCCAAGTATTGATCAGCTTCAGCATATGGCCATAATAAAATGTTATTTTACTTGCATTGTTATATATGTATGGGAGAAAGAACACAATTGCACCCAGTCTCCAAATATTCAATAGCACCTAGCAGATATACAAATGCATGTTCCATGATTTCTATGCTTCCTTTTTGCAGGGTAGATATTGGCACAACTGACATTCCCAACGTTTCCTGATAATTTTATGCTGATATTTGGAATCTAAAGTACTTGGAATCTGATAAGAATGGCTGACACAATTATATTTCACCCCCATCCCACCCCGGTTGCCTTTGTTTGCAGAGCATTGTTAACACTGAACAAAAGACACACTGGAAGGAATTGTTATTTTAGTTCCTCAGTTTCCTTGGTGGGCTTCAACCCCTGACATCCTTGACTTGATGCACTTCACTAATTTTATTTGTCTTTTGACTTCCCCTGGAACCCAGAATAGAAAGTTCGTGACAGGGCATGAAAGCTTGTCATCCTCGGATGTAAAATATCTGGAGGAACAATTCAGCAAGATGTGAAATTTATTTTTCATTGTTTCTTGTTTCTGATATAGTTTCTAAGGCTGTGGATGGTTCTCTTTTTCTGATGGGTTTGTGTGTACACTAATATTAGCAAATATCATTGTGCTTGAGAATCTCCAACGAAAACATGTGCTCATGTTGCAAAGTACTCTACGAACATATGCTTCCTTTGTTTTAGTTGACAAGGTTGCCAATGGGGTGAATGGAAATGAATTAGGATTAATCCTAATCCTATCTTTTTTTGCTGTTCTAGAACACAGGGCTATCTTCAAAATATGAACAACAACAACAACAAAGAGATAAAAGTGCCCACGTTCCTCCTTCCACAGACTATTACCCTATGTTTCTAAGGAAAGGTGACAAGATCAGCACATTCATGTTCCATTTTGTCTATTTTAGGTCCTAATACATGGGAATCTATCACTGCAGATTTTAGGAAATGGAGAAGAGAACACTGTACTTATGCTAGAAATGTAGAAAAGATACGCAGCTGAGATGTTCTGAAATCTGGACAGCTCACCATTTGAATCTTCAAAACAAGACCTGCCCCCTACTGCTGTCACTCAAGTGACATCAGCCTAGTGGAGACCTTCATGCATTGAACACAAATATTTTCAGATCAAAACTATCACATGAAGGCCTACAGGCATGTTGGTTTTTATACGAGCCAGGACCCTGAATCCACAGGGATCCTGATGCTCATTGGTGGGTCTTCCAGATTTAAATGCCTGGCTTGGTCTTATATGTGCTTGGAAAGCATTTTCCAGCACTCTTCTATCTCTAACTTCATTCTTTCTCTCCCTGGATGGTAGACTAATTGAAGGATGATGATTTCAAAGCGTGGAGACCTAGAGTGTCCCCCACTGAACAGCAGAAAATGAAGTATGACAGCACATTACCCTACTGAACCACTTTAAGATATTATTATTAGCGCCATGCAGAAAAACTACTTTTTTTCTTTTTCTTCCTGTCCTCTGAGAACAGGGTAAAAAAAGCAAAGCCTCTTCTGTGGGGGAAGACAACTTCTGAGAAATGACAAAGCAGGTTTGGCGTGGCATTAATTATGATTAAGGACATTTACATCTTCATGTTTTGCAGTACAGTGCTCAACAATTCTAGTATACTTCCCAGGACAAAAGTAGTTGGATTTGCCTGTTAACAATCACCCTTTGCTTTATTTTATCAGTCTTAGTGTGACCAGCAATTATTGTGTAGCAAAAAGCCAGAAGAACACTAGATGGCATCAGAGAGATACATAAAGCCCTTTTTATTCCCATCTAGTGGCCATTTGGACTTGTGTAGCCCAAATATTAGAATCCTAGCAGTAGATAGTCCTGCAAACTGCTGGGAATTGCAAGCATTTGATGAAATGGGTCCTTGACCCCCAAAATGAATGTTACAAAAATATTATTTAAAGTGCTTCAGAATTTGCTTTTGTTTTGATTCAACCCTATTCATTTTTAAGGTAAAGTCTGGCTCAAGTCATGTTCAACTTCTTGTAACTTCTTGGTCCTGTCCGTGCAGGCTTCCTAGCCTGCACAGACAATCTGCCATTTTCTTCCCTCATGGCGTCCTACACAAGTAACAGGCCTGACCCTGTTTAGCTTTTTTCCCAGATTATCTAACATCTGCCAGGTACTGTCACTTGCTGTATCCATTCAGCTTTACCTGGATGCAAAACTTGGTGAACACTGAATGGGCTTACACTGAATAAGCTGCTTAGACCAAGGATTAAACAAATGACTAGACACAACTATGAATTGTATTTAATTGCTACAAGCTGAACAGATCCTCTTGCCTAGTCAATTATACCCTCTAAGCAGGACATTAATTTTTCATTGTACCTTTCTCTCTCTCTTTTTTTCTTTTTTCCTTGGTCAACAGCATTGTTAAATTGAGTACATTAATCCAGATGATAACATCTCAACCTTATTATTTCTCCACCACAGCCTACTTTGAAATTAAGATATAAGAGTTGAAATATGCCTTTCAGAAGTTTCTTTCCAAGAATCCAGTTGATGAATCTCCAAGGAACAGGCATGAGTCTGCACCTGGGCAAACAGTAGATTGCTCTGAATTCAACAGATGTGAACTGCTGAGAAGACCCTGCAAAAAATCTGAGACGAAAACAAAAAATCTCAGGGTTAATTTCTCTTGAAGAACCTCAAAGGCTATTGGATCTGTTTGTATTGAGAAGCACTGATCCTTGTAAGGCAGAGAAAGAAAGTGCATTAAAGATGGGTAATATTTTATATTAACCAAGCTTTAAAAGAAGGAGGTAGGTAGACATAAGTCTACCTTTAATAACTTTAATAACTTTTGAAGGAAAGCGTGCTGCCTTTAGTAGTTATAAGGCAGCACGCTTTCCTTCAAAAGTTATTAAAGTGGTTCAGAACTCCCTGTTTATATACCAAGCCTATATAAATAATGAAGCTACAAGTTAGCATTAGCCTATCAATACAAATCAAGGCAATTTCAAATGCAATGAAGATTTCAAGATAATTTTGAATATGGTGATTAACAAATTGTACAAATCTGAACTAACACATCAGTTTTCCCATGTCTGACTCACACAGTTAGGTTTGAACCTTAAGGTCAATTAGGACAGAGCTTTATAATGTGCAGAAGAAGGCATGTTGTAAAGGTAAACTCTCCTTGGATCAACCTGGACTCCTGGTGACTTCAGGTAGGTTTTTTTTTGTTTGCAAGTATGGAGATATGTTGCCATTGTCTTCTTCTGGGTTATTCCTTTCAAGCCCTTGCAGTTCTTTCTTGAATTTCTTGATGGTCTTCCATCCTAATCTTAGCCTGGTCTGATGCTTTCAAAACCACCCAAGGTCAGTTACCTTCTACCACCTATCTGGGCTATCATGTTTTTGTTGTTTATTCGTTCAGTCACTTCCGAATCTTCGTGACTTCATGGACCAGCCCATGCCAGAGCTTCCTGTTGGCCATTGCCATCCCCAGCTCCCCCACGGTCGAGTCCGTCACCTCCAGAATATCATCCATCCATCTTGCCCTTGGTTGGCCCCTCTTCCTTTTGCCTTCCACTTTCCCTAGCATCAGCATCTTCTCCAGGGTATCCCGTCTTCCCATTATGTGGCCAAAGTACTTCAGTTTTGCCTTTAATATTTATTTATTTATTTATTTATTTATTTATTTATTTATTTATTTATGTTTCAATTTATATACCGCTCCATCTCCCCACAAGGGAACTCTGGGCGGTTTACAAAACACAAGAATTAAAATTAAAATCCGACAATTAAAACAACCCAATAAAACACTCTAATATATTAAAATTAAGTATAAAAATCCAAGATGCGGTGGTATGATGTTTGGATGTTTAAAAGGGCCCTATGGCACCAGCCATCCCCAAGAGGAACTGTTCCCCCCCTCCCCCCATGCAAGGCGGCAGAACCAGGTCTTTAAGTTCTTTCTGAAGGCCGGGAGCGATGAGGCCTGCCTCACCTCCGGGGGTAGCATATTCCAAAGGGTGGGCGCCGTTACCGAGAAGGCACGCCTCCTAGACCCCGTCAGGTGACATTCCTTTATGGACGGGATCCGTAGCATGCCCTCTCTGAATGACCGAGTGGGACGGTTCGACGTTATGGGGATGAGACGGTCCCTCAGGTAACCTGGCCCCATGCCATGTAGGGCTTTAAAGGTGATAACCAACACCTTGAATTGGACCTGGAAGCACACAGGCACCCAGTGCAGCTGTCGCAACAGAGGTGTCACATGCGCTGATCTAGGCGCACCAATAACTGCGCGAGCAGCTGCATTCTGGACCAATTGAAGCTTCCGGATACTCCTCAAGGGTAGCCCCATGTAGAGCGCGTTGCAATAGTCTATATGGGAGATGACCAGGGCATGAATGACTGTACGGAGGGCTTCCCGATCCAGGAAAGGGCGTAACTGACGCACAACACGAAGTTGTGCAAAAGCCCTCCTGGCCACGGCTACCACCTGGTCTTTGAGCAGGAGCCGTGAGTCCAGAAGAACCCCCAAATTACGCACTTGGTCTGAATGGGGTAGTGCAACCCCATCCAGAACTAGAGATGACAACTTCCTGGATCCACGGGAGCCATCAATCCACAGCCACTCCGTCTTACCAGGGTTCAGTCGAAGCCTGTTGTTCCCCATCCAGACCCCCACAGCCTCCAGGCACTGAGAAAGGGTAGCCACTGCATCACTTATCTCACCAGGGATGGAAACATATAATTGAGTATCATCTGCATATTGATGGTATCTCATCCCATGGTGACGGATGATCTCACCCAGCGGTTTCATGTAGATGTTAAATAGGAGAGGGGAAAGAACCGAACCCTGCGGTACCCCACAGATGAGGGGGCGAGGGTCGGATCTTTCCTCTCCTATTACCACCGATTGGGAACGGCCCTGGAGGAAGGAGGTGAACCAGCGCAGAACTACGCCTCCCACCCCCAACTCCCTGAGCTGTCCCAAAAGGATACCATGGTTGATGGTATCGAATGCCGCTGAGAGGTCAAGAAGAGCTAGGATGGATGCACTCCCTCCATCCCGCTCCCGCCAGAGATCATCTGTAAGCGCGACCAATGCAGTTTCCACCCCATATCCCGGCCTGAAACCTGACTGGAAGGGGTCCAGATAATCCGTATCATCCAGGATCCTCTGGAGTTGCAACGCCACCGCTTTCTCAACCACCTTCCCTAAAAAGGGGAGGTGGGAGACAGGACGAAAATTGTCCAATATAGTAGGGTCCAGTGATGGTTTCTTGAGGAGGGGGTGCACCAAAGCCCCTTTAAAAGCAGCTGGGAACACCCCCTCCCCCAGAGATGCATTAACCATCACCTGGACCCAACCACATGTCACCTCCCGGGCTGCCTGTACCAGCCAGGAAGGGCATGGGTCCAGATGACATGTGGTGGCCCTTACAACCCGAAGGATCCTGTCCACTTCCTTAGGTCCAACAGGATCAAACTGTTCCCAGATAACCGGGCAAAGACGTTCCCTCGGCATCTCCCCAGACTGTGCTACACGCTTAGAGTCCAACTTAGACCGAATCTGAGCGACTTTATCCTGCAGATGCTCAGAAAATTCTTCCGCACGGCCCTGTAGGTGGGTCACAGACTCCACCTTACCCAACAGAGATCTTGTTATCTTAAACAGGGTCGTCGGGCGGCATTCTGCGGACGCAATAAGAGCGGAGAAATATTGACGTTTCGCCGCTCTTACCGCCACAAGGTAGGTCTTAACAGCGACTCTAGCTTGTGTTCGGTCAGATTCAGACTTTGTCTTTCTCCAGCGGCGCTCTAGGCATCTCTTAACCCTCTTCAAGACCCTCAACTCCTCTGTATACCAAGGGGAGTATCGGGTCAAGTGTGGCAAGAGAGGCCGCATAGGCGCGATCCTGTCCAAGGCCCCGGCCGCCTCCCTATTCCAGGCTGCGGCCAGGACCTCCGCTGGAGCATGCAGTAGATCCTGAGGTACAGCCCCCAGCTCCCTCTGAAACCCTATTGGGTCCATTAGTCGCCGGGGGCGGACCAATCGATTGGGTCCTGCCTCCCTGCGGAGTGGGGCGGCATAAGAGAATCTCAAGGTCACCAGGGCATGATCTGACCATGACAAAGGGGAAAGATGTAACTCTCCCCTCAGAGCACACTGCCACTGCTCCGACAAGAAAACTACGTCCGGGGTGAGTCCACTGTCTCGAGTTGGGTCTCGAATAATCTGGAACAGGCCCATGGCTGCCATGGTAGCCATGAACTCCTGAGCTGCCTCCGAGGCACGTCCCAGGGACGGCAGATTGAAATCCCCCAGAACCATAAGCCTAGGGAATTCCACCGCCAGCCCCGAGACGGCCTCCAGCAGCTCAGGCAGGGATGTCGCTACGCAGCAGGGAGGCTGGTACAGCAGCAACACTCCCAACTGTTCTCGAGAACCCAACTTGAAAAACAGGGTCTCACAACCGGCCACTTGCGGAGCAGTGCCCCTGAAGGCCACTAGAGACTCTCGAATTACAACCGCCACCCCTCCTCCCCTGCCCCTGAGTCTCGGCTGGTGCCACACTTGAAACCCGGCTGGGCATATTTCAGAGAGGGCTACCCCCCCCCCCGAGCTCAGCCAGGTCTCGGTGATACATGCCAGGTCTGCCCCCTCTTCCGTGATCAAATCACATATGAGGGGGCCCTTGTTGTTAACAGACCTGGCATTAAGCAGCAGCAGCCGGAAACCGGGGCCCTCAAGGATCTGCTGACCAGGACCTTTGTATGAACATGGAGGGCCGGAACACGCCACCGGTAATAAACACCGGGGGCGTCTTCCCCAACGATGGCCCGCCCTCCAGTTCCCGTCATAACATCCCCGGCCCGTCACCACTTTGATAGGGCAGCCCACTCCATAACCCCCAGAGCTTCCAGGTCCAGATGCCTCCACTCCCAGACCTTCAAAGACCCTAGGTTGAAACACGGGTCCCCTCCCACACGCACACATCTCTCAAGCTCAGTCAACTTCTAGTGATGGTAGGCCCCCCCCAGCGCACCAGCCTAAGCTCTCGGCACTGAAAGGGCCTAACCACCACAACCACACCTACAATGTCCCCCCACAACCACTCTCACTGGTCGCAGAGAGATATCATCCACTCCTGCCCACCACCTGTCTCCCACTCAGGTGTGGGCACTCATACATACTATCACACAATCTTGGACTCCCCCCTGACTCTCTCACATCCAGGGGGGCCACATTCACACTACAGGGACCCTAAAAAGTCTCTGCCGCCTATAAATAAATGTGGGTGCAGATGGGGGCTTCCTCTTAGTTGTTAAACTAAAGTTAATATCATTCCCTCAAGAGAGCAGTCTGGCTTTATTTCCTGGAGTATGGACTGGTTTGATCTTCTTGCAGTCCAAGGCACTCTCAGAATTTTCCTCCAACACCACAGCTCAAAAGCATCTATCTTCCTTCACTCAGCCTTCCTTATGGTCCAGCTCTCGCAGCCATAGGTTACTACAGGGAATACCATTGCTTTAACTATGCGGATCTTTGTTGTCGGTGTGATGTCTCTGCTCTTAAAATTCCTTCAACTGCTCAATTATTTTAAAGGTGCATGACCAAGCATTGTCTTCTATTACAGTTCTGCTAGGATTGAGGCTGCAGATAAATTGCAGAAATAAATAAATAAATAAAACATCTAGCCTTTGTAGGTTATTGCATCTGATTATTAAGCATTGCCAATCAAGAGAAGTCAGCAGTGAAGCAAAAGTATGCGGGAAAAGAAAGACCTAGGAAAAATCTATTTATTAAACCTAACAATTAAAAATGGTAGAGGTGCCAGGACTGGCTTGCAAAAATCCCAGTGAACACTAGATCACAGTAAAGAGCTAGATTTAGGGTTGCTGCCATCTAGTGGTTATCCAGATTTTGCAACAGCTCTCTGGTAGCCCTAGAAAGGGTTAAGAAGAAACAATGAAACTGAAAATTTGGGTGACTGAACTGGAAGCTGCTAAGAGAGCAGTTTTTCTATTCAAGCCCCAAAGCAAGAACTGTAAAATTCCATTTGAATATATATAGAGAGAGCTAGAAGTCCAAACGTTGCCACATGCTGATAGTGATAAATCCAAAGAGGCACAACTCTTAGCACTGCAATTTTCATCACCCCACAAAGGATGCTGGTTCAGTTGCTTGGATGACCAGAAAATATACAACTGTTCACAGCTTCCTTCAGACTTATATGATAATTAGTTTTTGCTTCCAAAATTTGATTCAGCAGTGGGTTTTAATTCCTTTGCTGTATAGCTCCAGTGGGATGTTCCATCACTTTTAATTAAAAAGAACTCCCATCTTTTTATTTTCCCCAAAGAGAACCATTCCTTTGAAAATGTTGCATATTCGAAGAGATAGAGTAGCACAGTAGAAGGTCTAGATTTTCCAGATACTACAAGGCACGCCTCGGTGTCCAAAGGTGGTCAAATCTGTCAGATGGTGGGCACAGCACCACAATCAAAGCCCCTGCCCCTTTTATATGTGGGTGCAACGCCATGCATACCATCTTGCAGATTTTGAACTCTCTGCCACCTGCAGATGCCCTGTCTAATTGCTAGAGCAGTGCTTCTCAATCTCAGCAACTTTAAGATGTGTGGACTTCAACTCCCAGAATTCCCCAGCCAGCATGGCTGGCTGGGGAATTCTGGGAGTTGAACACACATCTTAAAGTTGCTGAGATTGAGAAACCTTGTGCTAGAGAATGGCAGAAGGACTGTTTCACTTTTCCTGAATGTTACTGAGGGCATCAACTGCTGCTGTTGTGGAAATGTTTGCTTTCAAAGTAGGGAAATTTGCTCAGCTCTCATCCTATGACTTGCTCTTAAATGCCTCCCCAAATGGTGAGCATGTGCTCAAGCTTAACTCCTGATCACAACATGGATACTGTATGGAAGACGTTTCCCACTGCCTCTTTCTGTTTTTCAAATTCCCGCCAGAGTCCTAAGATTTCCTAGAGAGTCTCCCATCTAAGTACTAACCAGATCGAGGCATGCTTAGCATTTTTTCAACAGCAGTCAGCACTCAGCAATGCCCATCTTATTGCCTTGCCAACCCTTCCCAAAATGGTTTGCAGTTGAAAACAATGGCGGCCATGATCGTGCGTTCGAAGCTTTGGGCTGCCAACTTGACTTTTTTGACCACACCCTGGAAGACTTTCAACAGACCAGACTGGAAATGCAGATTCCGTTCCAGCCAGGTGTATATATGTATATACCAAGGCTGTGTAGTGCTTGGAATTGAAGGCAGGTAACCTATGCAGCAGCTTTAAAAGGGGCCTTTGTCTACCTTGGCAAGGTTGTCTGTCTGCCACATTTTCTACCAGCTGCAGGTCCCTGTGCACTGGGGCTGCACTTTCTTGTGCCATGTCCATGTCCATGGACTCATGAGCTACACCGGATCACTGTCCCCTGGGCACATGAAAGTTGAAGTCATCCAAAACTAAGTCAGGAACTGCAACACCAAGATCTGCACATGTAACACCGTTGCTCCGCGAGCTGCATTGGGTGCCGGTTTGCTTCCGGGTACAATTCAAGGTGTTGGTTATCACCTTTAAAGACCTACATGGCATGGGGCCAGAATACCCGAGGGACCGTCTTATCCCCATATTATCAACCCGCCCCACCCGGTCATCCAGAGAGGGCCTGCTACGAACCCCATCAATTAGAGAATGCCATCTATTGGGTCTAGGAGGTGAGCCTTCTCTGTGGTAGCGCCCACTCTATGGAACATCTTGCCCCCAGAGTTGAGACAGATCTCCTCCCTCCCGACCTTTAGGAAAGAGCTGAAGACCTGGTTCTGCCGCCTGGCATGGGAAGGAGGAAGGGATAGTTCCCCATGGGGTTGGCTAATCCCCTAATTTTAATGTCCTTCTTTTAATGAATGCCTTCGTCCATCTGGATTTCATAATTATTATTGTATTGTACAATTGTGGCTTTATATATTTTAGATTCTATTTTAACTTATTTATTGTGAACCGCCCAGAGTTCCCCATGGGGGGGAGATGGGCGGTCATATAAATTAAATAAATAAATAAATAAATAAATAAATAAAATAAACACCATCTCTCAGATGAGATTCAGGAGCTCCCGGAGGGCTGCTGCAAGGCCTCTAGGCAGTTGGTTCACCAGCAGCCATCCTAGATAGTCAGAAACAGGCACTCACATCTGGTCAAAATGCTTTTGACTACCCACAAACATCTTCAACCATTTTGCCTCAGGAGGATCTTTTGCATTTATTTTGAATTTTGCTTTAGGTGACATCTGGTCATTGCCCAATTTATTTATTTATTTATTATTTATTATTTGTATTTATACCCCGCCTATCTCCTCCCTATCGGAGGACTCTAGGTGGCTTACAACATTGCAATTCATATATATATTTATACATACATTCATATATATTAACGACGTTTATTACCACGTGCTCAGGGAAGGGGTAAGGGAACCGACTCTTGTAGTATTGGTCTACATGTCCCAGAATACCTTGCTTCAGAGTCGGCTGCTGACGTCCTGGATATTGCTGTTCGGGATCCGTCGTCTCCGTTTCTCCGTCTCCTCCGCCATTCGCGAGGTCTTCTTCTTCGCTCCGGAGGCGACCCCCGACAGGACGCCAGCAAATTCTCCCATGTAAGGTGGTACCCATTTATCTACTTGCAATTAGCTTTCGAACTGCTGGGTTGACAGGAGCTGGGGCAAGTGATGAGAGCTCACCTTGCCACGCGGAGGTTCGAACTGCCGTCCTGCTGATCAGCAGTCTTACAGCATCAGCGGTTTAACCAGCTGAGCTACCGCGCCCCTATATTCAATTTCCCAATGTATATTCCTAATCTGATCAAAATTTCTCTTGGTTTCTCTTGAACTCTTTTAAATGTTCCCCTCATGGGAAAACTTGCAAGATCATCTCAAAGATTGCAAAGTGAAACCTCAGCAGCTACTTTAGTACTTCCCTATAGATTAATAGGTACCACTTTGGTGGGTAGGTAACAGCGTTCCGCGTGTGTCATGCCGGCCGCATGACCGTAGAAGCGTCTTCGGATAGCGCTGGCTCTTAGGCTAACAAACGGAGATGAGCACCGGCCCCTAGAGTCAGACACGACTGCACAAATGTGCGGGGGGAACCTTTACCTTTTATTGCTTCATGTGGTGGTATCTCTTTTATGGTTCCACAGGAAGAACAAAGTCTAGATGGAAATCAGGACTACACAATGGGAACCTCACCCCTTTGTATATGCATCAGTCACATGGTCACAACCACCATCTTCAGGTTTTTTGGACCCTCTCTCTCCTGTTGATGCAGCTGGCCTCTTCTGTGGTTTTCAACATCCCCAGCACAATTATTCTGTGAAGCTTTGGAACGAAAACCAGACAGAATATTAGCAAACTCAGCCAATGTTTTTTTAATGCAAATGAAATGCTGATGAGGGTAAATATAAAAGCTGATAAGGAGAGATTTTGCTTTGTTTCTGACATGAGGGTCAAGAAGAAACAGACACATAAAAACAGAATTAGACATGTAGGAGGGTTATTAATACTTTCCAGTGTGCAAAAGCATTATACACACATACATACACACACGATAGATAGATAGATAGATAGATAGATAGATAGATAGATAGATAGATGATAGATAGATAGATAGATAGATAGATATAGATAGACAGACAGACAGACAGACACGCACACACACACACACACACTGTGTGTGTATATATACACACACACTGTGTGTGTATATTTACACACACATGCACGCACACACACACACACACACACACTTTTACAACTTGGAGTACACTTTCAGCAAAGCAGGGCAGCCCTGAAAGAAAGCAAATCTTTTTTTTTTCCTTCTCCAAAGTTTTAAAGAACTATTATTCAGAAAGAATATCACGTTCCACTTTTAAATTGGGAATCCTAATCAGCTGCTGACATAGCTGAATTTTTTCCTCTCTCAATGTGTTTTTCTGTCTTTTGAATTTGATAAACTAGGCAATCCAATTTGCCCAATTCAGGTCAAAAGCAGTTTATCTCATCTGTCCTGTAGGTTTTTCCTACATCCTGATACTAAGTCAGCATTCCCTGAGTAGTTACAATTACAGAGACAAGGCAGAGTGGAATTTGAGGCAATTACATTTGTATGTGCCATTGGGAAAGAACTGAACACTATGCAGATCTTCATCTTGCTCATTTAAACGAAGGTGTTGTCCATATCACCAACATCCTGTTCTTTTGTAGCTCTTGATGAGTTTATTTATAGGCTAGGACTATAAACATTTTCAGATTCTGCCCATGCTTACAAATTTACCTGAATGAAAGAAGTCCTGATGGGATTCATGGTATTAGAAGATCTGGAAAGCCATTCAAATTAATGGGTCTACAATACCACTGCAGGTCACACAAATTTTTCCTGAGGTAATTCTGCTCCTAGAGAAATGGAAGGAGTCTGAATACCACCTCAGTGCCCGATATACATTTACATCTCACATGGGCAAACCAATCAGTTTGTCATCAAGTTGTTCAGTGGCTGTTATATTCTCTACTATTTTGATTTCTAGAAATAATCTGCAACAAGTGTGATGAATAAGCACTGATCCAGCATGAATTACTGATTGTGCACCAGTTTCAGTAATGTTAAATATCTGTTAGAGTCAAAAAACTCTGGGCTGCAAATAATAAAGCAATGACAATAGAACCCTTATTCTAAAACATGGTACATTAATCTTTTATTGCTCCCTAAAGAAGTGTTTGAAGTCAAAATAGGAAAAGTTTTAGCAGATTCCTTTAGAAATGATTATTCACAAATATGCTATGAAAGCTGTTGTTTGTGGGGAATGTATTAAGGGAACATACTTAATGAAACAACAACATAAAGGTCACATACTGAAGTCAGATATTCCATCTATATTACAAAAAAAATAATAATAAAACTGGATAAAAGCCTGTAAATTATTGGGAAAAAGAAAGGAATTATATTTATTGTTAACCAGTAGGGTTAGGGTTTCTAAACATATTATGAATTTGATATTTAATATTATCGTTAACTATAAATAAAGCATAATTTAATATTAGCATTAAAAATAAAGAAAAAAACAGTGGAAAAGACCGACTGGTTAAATAATTATTAGTAATAGCTAGGATATCACAGACCAAAAAAGTGATTTATGAAGTATTTGCTAATTCTCACTCTTTAAATTTGCTTTAATTTCCATATTGGATGGATGATGATAGAGCATCATTAATTGACCTGATTACAGAATTCGAACAGAGAAAAGTTGTCTCATCTTAGTGAAAGATTTATATGATCTGAAGAGAAACCAGAAAATCAGAACCTCCTTGGTTCATCTTATCCTGAACTATAGATCTGAATCCACTCTGCAAAGCCAAATTGACCCAGATCTGATTGCTATATTGTGATTTGTCAAAACCAGCCTTACTTATCCTAGGTCACAATAAAACCTTAGGAGAATTTAAGTAGTGGGTCTGGGGTTTAGATGTTCAGGTGGATCGGACTACAATTTCCTATCTTTATTAGAATAGTATGGATATCTCCTGCACCCATGTAAAATCTCTTCGGAGTTGAGCTGAACGTCAGGTGACTTCATGGCCATAGCCATCATATCATTTTCTTACCAACCTTGGATGAACAGTTTGTGGTTGCCATTTCCAGCTACTTTTTTAGTCTGGCATTCTTGGTGGTCTGCCATCCAAGTACTAACTAGGACCATCTCTGCTTGGTGTTTTGAGGTCACCTAGCTGGTCTCCTATCAGCTACTAGCTATACACTAGCTTGAATCAAAGGTCTTCTTCACTTTTTCTAGGAAGACATAGGGATAAAGCTCTTACTCTAATGTCTCGCTTACAAATATTCTGGATGCATCTGGCTGAGTGATGCAGAAGGCTGAATTTGGTAGGCCACTGACACACTTTTCCTATGCTCTTTTCTGATCTATATGAAGATTACAAAACAGTACACTTACTTCTGACCAAAGATATTAATATTTTGCCCTGGGCTGGATAAATGAACAGATACAAGGGCGTCTTCAGGGGAGGCCAAAAAAAAGCCAAGACTTGTGACTGTGTGATCAAAGCCCTGCCCCCCTTTTTACATGAAGCACATACAAGGCACACATTTAAAAGGGGTGGGGCTTCATTTACACCATTGTGGCCACCATCTTGACTTTTTTGACCCCCCCTACCCTGCAGATGCTCCTGAACAGACAAAGAGTAACCCAGCATAGTGTTAGAGATATTGGGTTTCAACCAAGCACGTCTCACACAAGCTTGAAGGAGGAGGCAGCATCTGCTGTAACCTAATCTTACTTGCTTTGTGTGGGAGGGGCTGAACCCCGATTTCCTGTTCCTGTTCCCTTCGTCTTCTCTCCTTCCTGTTTGAATCTCCTACCAAGGAGAATGAGTTCTGGTATTAGCATCCCAGAATTCCTACACATAGCAACCTCGATTTTGATGGGTAATTTTCTCTAATCCTTCACTAAAATATTTTTATTTATTTTTTATTTATTTATATTTCAAATTTCATCACCACCCATCTCACTTAATATATCTATTAAGGAATAATTCTTAGTGGCTTAGGACTGTCAAATGCAGCATTGGTGTGAAACGAAAAAAAAAAAGATTTATCCTTCTGCTATTGCTTGGTCTGTGATGACAAAATATTCCTTAAGAGATCTGTGGTTCACAAAAACTGCTGATCTCTTGCAAAATGATAAGCAGAAATGATAGCTCTTCAACATAACAGCATTTTATCGCCATTATGTTTTCAATCCATTGTTGTGATTTTATGGATTTAATCTTTTGCTATTTTATATATTTCTAACTGTTTTAATGTTATGGTTTCACCCTGTTGATGAACACCAATCTTTAATTCTACTCTGCATCCCGTTTCAGGACTGTGGGCAAGAAAACTTCCATCCTCTGAAGGTGTGTTTGACATTAATCATATATCCTGAAAATAAATAGAACGCTTGGAGTAAGGGGACATGTTGTTTTATTCTGACAGCTGAGCCAATCAGCATTAGGAGCTTTCGTGACGCAAGTGTGAGTCTGTATTTAAGCCTTAGGCATTGATTTGAAAGATGATGTTGAACCTTTCTGGCTCAATTGACAAGAGAGAGCATCAATTGTTGCTTCTGCCACATTTATCTCATTAATATTGCATATACTGTAAACCTGTAAATAAGAAAGACATGAATTCCCTATCAGCCATGAGGACTGGAGAAATAAAGGGAGCCTCATTTGCCAAAGAGCAGCTGTTACCAACATATGAGTGACAAAACCAATTACTGCCTTCAAATGAGCAGACATTCACAATATTGCTCTTCTTGTCAAAATTGCTACCATTTACGGCAGTGTTTCTCAACTTTGGAAACTTTAAGATGTATGGACTTCAACTCCCAGAGGGCTAGAAAGCAGGAGACTGAGAGTTCTAGTCCCACCTTAGGCATGAAAGCCAGCTGGGTGAGCTTGGGCCAGTCATTCTCTCTCAGCCTAGGAAGGAGCCAATAGGAAACCAGGAGACTGAGAGTTCTAGTCCTGCCTTAGGCACGAAAGCCGGCTGGGTGACCTTGGGCCAGTCTCTCTTAGCCCAACTCACCTCACAGGGTTGCTGTTGTGGGGAAAATAGGAGGAGGAAGGAGTATTAGGTATGTTCGCCGCCTTGAGTTATTTATAAAAATATGTGTTTGTATGTGTGTGTGTGTGTGTATTTATATAATTTATATATATAATTTTTATATATATATATATAAATTAATTAATTAATTTAGGGTCTGATTTAGGGTCTATTTTGAGTTTTACAATCATAGGGTTGGAAAGGTTCTTGGAGATCTTCTAGTCCAGCCCTCTTAGCAGAGCAGGAATCCTCAGACCATCCCAGACTAATGGCTGTCCAATCTTTGCTTGAAAACCTCCAGTGATGGAGCATCCATGACACCAGGAGGCAGGTTGTTCCACAGCTTAATGAGTGAGGAAATTCCTCTTCATTTTGAGTTTGGATCTCTCTCTGCAAAGCTTCCACCCACCAATTCTTGTCCTACTTTTGGCCACCATGGAGAATAAATCCATCTCTCTTTCCTGTCACAGAGTTTCAAGTATTGAAGGACTGCTATCATGTCTCCTCTTAGCCTTTAGGCTAAACATACCCAGTCCTTTCAACTGTTCTGCATAGGATTTTGCCTCCAAGCACCTCAGTATCTTTGTTGCTCTTCTCTTTACAGTTCCTCAGCATCCTCAGGGGGAAAAAACCACAGGTCTTATATTAGTAGGTGAAGGTCCAAGGGCAACTATGGGGAAAGGGGGGCAAAAAGTCAAGATGGCAGCTGTGACTGGGCAATTGAAGCCACACCCCCTTTTTATGTAAATTGTATGGCTGCGATCACATGGTTGTAGTCTCTGTCTTGTCCTCTTTGACCCCTCATGGACAGATGTCCAAATAGAAGTCTATAGCAGAGCTCTCTTTCTACTTCTAAAAACTGCAGTCTGTTGATTGAAAGAGACCCCTTTAGCACTTGAAGATCAATGCTTCAAAAATATGATTTCAGTAGGTACCGTATTTTCCGGCGTATAAGACGACTGGGCATATAAGACGACCCCCGACTTTTGAGAAGATTTTCCTGGGTTAAAAAGTCGTCTTATACGCCAGAAAATACGGTAGTTACGTATATGCTATATATATGGAGTATATAGTTTTTGGTATAATGAGTATACAGTTCTTCTCTGTGTACTGATAATATATCCATATGATTAATTATTCTTACTCTGAATTTCTATTCCCTCAATCACAGAGTTTTCAAAACCTGTTGATAGCTGAGCACTGAAGATCTTCAAGGGGAAACCAACTGATATCAAGAAAACAGGCGAAGTTTCAGATAGGCTTGGGAACTTATTAGAAATAGATTTTAGTAATAAGGAGTATCTTTGTTTACAGAGTCCACTTTTTTGCCCACACACAAGCATTCTATTACTTGTTGATAGTCTGGGTTTGTTGCAGTTACACAGATTTCTTCACTGATGGGAGGAGGGACCTCCTATTCTCATTCACTCTATGATTGTCTCTTATCCTTATGCCTGTTTGAACACTGGACTGAGACTGGCCCTTACCACATGAGAGCAAACCCATTCCATTCAGGAGTTCCTCACTTTTCTTGGCTTTTAGCAATACCTACCTGGCTTGGCAGGGGCGTGATGGCTCAGCGGGTAAGACGCCAGGCTTGTCAATCGGAAGATCGCAAGTTCGGAGGTTCGAATCCCTAGTCCTGCATGATGGAGTGAGCTCCCACACTCGCCCCAGCTCTTGCCAACCTAGCAATTCGAAAGCATGCAAATGCAAGTAGTTGAATAGGTACCACTTTGGTGGGAAGGTAACAGTGTTCCACATGTGTCATGCCGGCCACATGACTGCAGAAGCATCTTCGGACAATGCTGGCTCTTCGGCTAACAAACGGAGATGAGCACTGGCCCCTAGAGTTGGACACGACTGTGCAGGGGAAACCTTTACCTTTTATCTTTACCTGGCTTGGCAATGGTTACTGGGCTACCAACTTTCCATGTGTCCCATTTTGAGTAACAGGATGGGGACCTTACTGGCTATAGTTGCCAGGTTACTATTTTCTTATCATCCTGATCGATCCTTGTTGCTCCAGTCTTGACTTTGTGACCTTCAGAAATTCCCAGAACCCCTATGCAGTGTGGAGGTCCATATTTTCACCCTTTTCATGCCATCTGGAGAAGTTGAAGGGCAAAATGGGTATCTTAAGCAGTGCAAAGGTATAAGGAAACTGCCTTGCCCACTTCCATACCCAATCCACACCCAATTCCTGCAAAAATTGGACAGATTTTCCTCATGTTCTTCCAGTCCTAGGAGGCCAAAATAACAAATAATAATAATAATAATAATAATAATAATAATAATAATAATAATAATACCACCCCCAGTGAGGCAATACCTTAACGTGGTTGTGGGGCTTGCATGCTCTGAGGAACATGAGAGCTATGCCACAGGTTCAACCATACTGGATAGGTCTCATCAGAGGAGCCAGATGAAGAGTGTCTCTCCCATAAACAATATGGTGAGACATAACTTACAGAAACCTACACCGGATTGGTCATCACCCGGGTCAACAAGGACTGGACAGTTCCTGGACAGATCAATGTCGATGTATACTACGAAATATTCACAGAAGTAGAATTGGAAGTACTGCAAAGGTATACCCCAGGCTCAGACAGTAGAGACAAACCAGGGGGAGGCAGCAGTAGAGAAAGCCAGCATTGCTATTGAGCCGTTCTCATACCTAAACCAGGCACCCTCTCCTCTGTCTTCTCCTCAGAACGAACAAAGTCCTCTAACTGAAAAACAAGAGGAACTGAAGTGAAGAATAACTGAGCATCTAGAATAGCACACAAACAAGAGAATAAGGTTGCCTGCATTGAAGCTTGTTACCAGAAAACAGCTAGCACAAGTATTAAAAGATGCCAGTACTGTAATATCAAATATAAGCACCAGCTGACTTCAAGAAACAAATCAATTGATGCACAGCACAGCTGCAGTTATCACTGAAGATCTTGGGTGCAAAATCAACAAACAAGAAAAAAAAAAAAGCCAAACAGTGCATCGCCAAAATGGAAGATCAGGTTGGAAAATAAGATCAGCATGCCAAGATCAGATGCAAGCTATCTAGAACAGATGAAAGAAAAGAAGCTGAAGAACAAGAAGACCACATGTCAGCCTCACATATTCGTCTGCCATGCTTTTGCCTTATATACGTGTAGGTTGCTGGTCTGCTCTACTTGGCTTCAGAGACTTCGCCTTCTGCATCGTTTGGAGAGAATTGATAACGGCCTGCTCCCTGAGGGAGATTCCATAGGGGGGAGGGATTCTTGGAGTGGGAATTGGTTTGTTATGGCTGGGCTTTTATGGGTGTTTTTTGCCATTGCTTTGATAAGACTCTTTTCGGCACGAAAACCGTTATTCGAGGCTTCTGCTGCCCTGAAGTGTAGTAATCCTGAATAAATGGATCCTTTAGAGCAGGGCTGTCCAAAGTGCCGCCGCTGGTGACACACCAGCGGCGGCGGCGGCAGTGAGGCGGTGGAGCGCGCATGCACGGTGGTGGCGCGGGGGGGCGCACGTGCACGGCAGCGGCACGGGGGGGCGTGCGGCAGCGCGCGAGTGTACAGCGGCAGCGCAGGGGGCGTGCGGCGGCGTGCGGCGGCGTGGGGGGGCGTGCGGCAGCGCGCGTGTGCACGGTGGCGGCATGGGGGGCGTGCGGCGGTGCGTGCGTGCACGGTGGCGGCGGCAGCGGCTGCTGCTGTGCACACGCACGGCGGTGCTTCCGGGTGGTGTGGCGACACACCACGCTGTGTGTGGCAACACACTTTTGTGTCGCAACACACGGTTTGGAAAGCTCTGCTTTAGAGTAACTGCCTGAAGGTTTTCTTTGTTGGGAATTCTGACACTGGGGGTTATCACACCAAAGAATACCTGATCCAGATATATCACCTAGAAACAAGGAAAATCAAGGAAGCACTGGAAATAATAAAGCAGCAAATAACAGCCATAGCCAAGAAAATCAGCAGATACGAAGCTCAATTTGCACATTACAGGCAGAATCTCCAATTTCAGTCGAATCAGAAACGTTCCTATCAATCCATCAATGGAGAGATCGCAATGAACCAGCCAACAGCTGACAAAGAAGAAAGAATGCAGTTCTGGGCACAGCTATGGGACAACCCAAAGAAATACAGCAGCTTGGATAAAAGAGGTGGAGAAGGAAAAAGAAGCTGAAATGAAAGAACTTGTAATCACAGCAGAAACTGTAGAAAAAAGGGCAAGGAAGATCAAGAATTGGTCAGCACCCGGTGAAGATGAACTGCATGGTTTTTGGTTGAAACATCTGACTGGTCTGCACCCACTCATTGCCAAGCAGTTTAACAACGTACCGCAAGGAGGTGAAATTGAAGATTGGTTAACATCTGGCAAAACCTACCTGATAATGAAAGATCCAAGAAAAGGGGCAGCACCAGGCAACTACAGGCCAATTACCTGCTTACCAACAACTTTCAGATTGCTAACTGGTGTGGTTGCTGATGCAGTCCAACAGCATCTAGTTGAAAACAAGCTCTTTCCATCTGAGCAGAAAGGAAACCGCCCAAACAGCAGAGGGGCAAAAGATCAGCTCCTAATCGACAAGATGATTTTGGAAAACTGTAAAAGAAGGAAGACCAACTTTCATGTAGCTTGGATTGATTAGAAGAAGGTATTCGGCTCCCTGCCACATGACTGGATACTCAAGTACCTAGAAATAACAGGAGTCAGTAGAAACATCAGAAGCTTTGTGCAAAAGTTCAGGGGCTCAATGGAAGACACAGTTGCTGATCAATGGTGATAGACTGGAAGAGGTTAACATCAAGAGAGGAATCTTTCAAGGAGATTCACTATCACCACTACTGTTTGTAATTGCATTGATTCCTCTGTCAACAATATTGAACAAGTCAGGCCTTGGCTATCAAACATAAAAAATATCTGCCAGGCTATCCCACCTCCTTTACATGGACGATCTGAAACTGTATGCAATCACTGCTCAACCCCAGTCTGAATATACAGACAAGATATTTCAATGGAGTTTGGACTGGACAAATGTGCTACCCTTACCATCAACAGGGGAAAAATAGTGAAAACTGAAGGAATCAAGATGCCCTATGGAAATAACTTCAAGAGTCTGAATGAAGATTACTACAAATACTGGGCATCCTTTAGGCTAACACCATCAAGCACACTGAAGTCAAGAAGAAGGTTAGTAGTGAAGAAGATCTTAAAGTCCAAACTCAGTGGCAGAAATACCATCAAGGCGATTAATACCTGGGGAATTCCAGTCATTAGATATACAGACTGGACTCAAGCTGAACTAGAAACCCTGGATAGGAAGACCAGAAAAATAATGACAATGAATCATGCCTTTCATCCATGCAGTGACGTTGACAGACTCTATTTACCAAGGAGCGTAGGTGGGCATAGAATGTTGCAAGTACACCAGACAATTGAAGAAGAAAAAGGGGCATTGGAAAAATATCTGAAAGACAGTGAAGAACATGCACTGAATCTAGTATACCATGAAGACTTACTGAATACCAAAGAGACCAAACTGGCCTATAAGAAATATCAAATGAAGAATAGAAAAGAGACATTGGCAAGGCAAAGTATTACATGGCTAGTACATAAAAAAATCTAGCAGGCAAAGCAGATAACAACAAGACCTGGGAATGGCTAAAAGCAAGAAAGTTGAAGAAAGAGACAGAGGGGCTAATTCTGGTTGCACAAGACCAAGCCTTAAGAACAAATGCATATAAAGCCAGAATTGAGAAGACAGCAACAGACAGCAAATGCAGTCTCTGCAAAACAAGCTGAAGAAACAGTGGACCACCTAGTTAGCTGCTGCAAGAAGATCGCACAGACTGATTACAAACAACGGCATGACAAAGTAGCAACAATGGTGCATTGGAATATCTGCAAGAAGTACCATCTTCCTGCAAGCAAGAACTGGTGGGACCACAAAATAGACAAAGTAATAGAAAATGAAGAAGCTAAAGTGCTCTGGGACTTTAGAATTCAAACAGACAAGCATCTGCTACACAACACCCCAGAATAAACAATTGTTGATAAGAAAGACAAATCTGGATAGTGGACATTGCAATACCTGGAGACAGCAGAAGAGAAGAGAAAGAACTGGAGAAAATCACAAAATATAAAGACCTGCAAATAGAAGTAGAACAACTGTAGCAAAAGAAAGCAAAGATAGGCATCTTGGGTGCAATTCTGAAACATCTGGAGCACCACTTGAACACCATCATCATTGACAAAATCACCACCAGTCAATTGCAAAAGGCAGCTTTACTTGGAACAGCTTACATCCTGCGACGATACCTTTAATATTATTAAACAACAACATCTGCCTGTCCCATGGCCTTGGGAAGGACTCGATAGGTGGACAAAAATGCCAAAACCAATCTAAACATCTGGCTGGCTGTGCGACCAACCATAATATTAAAATGCCCACCTGGTCATACAGAATTGACCTGCCTGTTGTAGATGTAAGGAAAAGCAATCCCAATAGGGTATAATGAGACTCTATGGGTCATCTTCCATTCAAGGCTATATGCATGGACAATCAAACCACAAGCTGTAGGGTATTGACTTTTGATTTCTCTGTTGAGCCTTTGCCCTTCTGTGTGATTAAGGATTATGGTATCTTAACATCTGCCTTCTGATGTGGCCCACTCTATATAACTTGGAGATCCCTTGCCAAATTCTGACAAAGCCTATCTGGAGGGCCAAACTGCCACATCTACAAAAATGCTTGGCAATCAAAGCGGAGGTAAACTATTATGCATATTGCCTTTGAACTGCAAATCACCACAGGGAATCTCTAGACCTCATTAATGTGAGAAAAAGCAGCAGTCTAATTATTACAACTGCTGTTTATTGCATCTAATACTGTGGATTTCGGTTGCAGTTTCTGAAACAAATGAAGGCAGAATCATTGGCACCAGCAAGTTACATCCTATGCAGACGAGAAAGAGCTTATGTGTAAATTCACTTGCAGGAAAACAGCCAGGAATTGAGAGAAATTTTCATTCAAACCATGAGCATCTAGGGAAGATGTTTACCATCCCTACTGATGTGCAGTTTTAGTTAAGTAGATGTTCTGTGAGTTGTGATTCCTCAGAAATGGCCCCACCCTGCAATGAGATTTGTTTTTAATCTTCCACTAATGCAAAGACATCTTCTGGACATGTTGGATTATGGGAAAGGGAGGAAACTAGGAGGAAAGGGTTGGAAGAAGATAGAGTAGGGGGGAAAAGACATAGAAGAAAATAAAATGGTTGAACTATAAATAAATCTCTGTGTGGGTGGTTGCTGCTGATAGATTGCTATGAGCAGATATAAGAAGGAAAAAGTGGAATTGCTCTCACTGGCTAAATTCTGTCTTCGAACCCTGCCAATGACTAGCATGTACAGTAACTTTTGGGAGATTTCCTAAGAGGGAAATTAAATATATTTGTGTGTGTGTACACATACTAAACTATACTGATGGTTGTTGTTGTTCAGTCGTTTAGTCGTGTCTGACTCTTCGTGACCTCATGGACCATAGCACGCCAGGCCTTCCTGTCCTCCACTGCCTCCCGGAGTTTACTCAAGTTCATGTTCATTACATCGGTGATGCTATCTAACCATCTCATCCTCTGCCGTCCCCTTCTCCTTTTCCCTTCAGTCTTTCCCAGCATCAGGGTCTTTTCCAGGGAGTCCTCTCTTTGCATTAGGTGGCCAAAGTATTTGAGCTTCAGCTTCAGTATCTGTCCTTCCAATGAGCAGTCAGGGTTGATTTCCTTTAGGATTGACTGATTTGACCTCCTTGCAGTCCAAGGGACTCTTAAGAGTCTTCTGATATACTGATATATATAATATATAATATATATATTATAATATATATATAATATATTATATAATATATATATATAATTATATATATAATATATATATTATACTGATGGTACAATATTATATATGCACATGTACATAATATAGGTAAAGGTAAAGGTTCCCCCCGCACATTTGTGCAGTCGTGTCCAACTCTAGGGGCCGGTGCTCATCTCCGTTTGTTAGCCGAAGAGCCAGCGCTGTCCGAAGACGCTTCCGCGGTCATGTGGCTGGCATGACGCACGCGGAACGCTGTTACCTACCCACTGAAATGGTACCTATTAATCTACTTGCATTTGCATGCTTCGAATTGCTAGGTTGGCAAGAGCTGGGGCTAGTGTGGGAGCTCACTCCGTCACGCAGGACTAGGGATTTGAACCTCCGAACATGCGATCTTCCGATCGACAAGCCTGGCATCTTACCCGCTGAGCCACCATGCCCCCCTAATAATATTTTTAATTAGCACGCGTATGCATTATTGTTTAAAGTGCATAGTTAAGCAATAATGCACAGCATTGTTGAAAGGGAGGATTTCAATTAGTAAAATAAAAGGAAAGAAGGGAACGTTTGTGTTTTGCCACAATTTACTTCTTTAGGGCTAATACTTAAGACTTGGTTTTGCCATTGAGCGTGGGTGATACAGCCTGTACAGTGGCTATGTTAATGATTCTTTATGGATTTTGGTATACTTTGGCTTTGGATTGTGTTGTTCTGTGGTTTTTATAGTGTTTTATATTGTTTTTTATACTTAGGTGGTTTTTTTGTATTGTTTTTGTTTATAATGTGTTTAATTGCTGTGAGCTGCCCAGAGTCATATAGTTGAGATGGGCAGCTATATAAATTGAAATAAATAAATAAATATATTGCATTGACTAATTATCTTTCTATCCTGAAAGCAGCCTCCCTCCTCTTCAGGGAACCAGGAGAGTCTCTTCCCTGTATCAGTGAAACTGACGATATTTCAAACTATCACCCTTCATCAAGGACAATTAACCTGGTTTGGTGACTCAAACCTTTGCAGCTATTTTACACAACTTTGTTTGGCTTGTCCCAACCTTATTGGAAGAGCTCTGGCCAGTCCCCAAGGGTTTCAAGCTTGAAAGATTTTGAATTCCTGGACAGCATCAAATTTGGAAAACTAGTATGCATATTTCATTACCATATTGGGTTATAAAATTCTGAGTAGTTACTGTCACCTAGCTGAAATGGACTGATTTGTTAGTTTTCCTTTTCCCCATCTTAAACTATTTAAAAGGTACATTTTAATTTAATTTTTAAAATGTGTTGCTGTTGTTTTTAAACCCTTCAGAAAGCAAATTCCTCACTTATTTGTACCAGCCAGATTCTTGCATGGGGAATCATTCCTTCTTTGCCACATGGCTTTTAAGGGAGAGATAGCAATCCCAATTTCCCAAAATATACAGAAAAAAAGATTTTGGACTGGAATGATTTCCACCAGTTTGGAATTACCAAGTACATAGGAAAGGATATGGCTTCTGAGTTCAGTAAAGTTTGGTCTCTATTAAACAACGTGTAAGAAATATGTATCTGAGAAACACTTTCATTCCTGCCATCAGGCTTAAGGGGAATATTGGCTCTGCAGCTTATATAACTATCCCAGGAGATGGAAAGCCAATACTTTCTCTGCCTTTATAAAGGCTAAAGAAAGATTGAGAGAATTCAGTCTCAGAAGGCTAAAAGCCTACTCAATTTTATTCTTGAACCAGTTCTTTATTGTATCACAAAACCCAAGATTCCATCAATAGAGAATCTTATTGAGAACAGATAGGAATTTGCATTGGCTGTTTCAGGGGAAAAAAACAAGCATCAAAGGTTGGCAGATTTTCTAGGTAGACTTTGAAACAGACCAGGAAAAAATCAGGAACTGCAGCCCTCTTTAGCTGCAATTACTTAAAAATAAGGATACAATTCACTTGCCTTTTGCTTCTCTGTTTTAACTACTGGCTATATAAATGTATGATATATACTGTCAACTTGCCTGGATGCTGAACTGAAAGGGTGGAGGATTTAGAAAATTATGAAAGTTAGATGTCTGAGATTTTGCACTAAGCTGTGGAGTTTAGATTTGGCTTTGAGGAAATTATCATGGTTTAAAAAATAGCATTGTCTTTCTAGTATCTGCTGGCTTCTATAGCTGTACCTGTATATTTGTAAGTCAAGCAAATTCAGGGTTTATATCACATTCAACTAAAGCCTAGATCAAAAGGATGAATTGAGATATATATTTTGTTCACCTGCATTGAATGAATCTGAATGGATCTGAATGCATTCTGTTCTGATTCTGGATCTTCATGAAAATCAGTCCATGGACAATTGCTTTGATGTTCCAGCAGGCTGCAAAGTAAACCAATATGACAGTTGCAGAAGGAGAAGGAAAAGAAGACTACTGACTAATTTATTTCAGAGAAAAGACCACTGAATTAATTTTTTATCCTCCAGACAATGAGATCTAAAACATTCATGAAAAAGCTCCTTCCTTCCTTCCTTCCTTCCTTCCTTCCTTCCTTCCTTCCTTCCTTCCTTCCTTCCTTCCTTCCTTCCTTCCTTCCTCATACTCTGAAATTTTGAAGCATGTATTCCCCATCAGGGGTGCTTTTATCATGGCAAGACTCATTTTTCATTGTCTCAAAACATTAAAGTTAGAGGCATGCGCACAATCGCGTGCACACACACACACACACACTTGAGAATTGTAATTCAAAATCCTTTGAATATTTATCTACAACACTCCTATAGCTTTCTAACAACTTTCATTCCTTTCTAGTGAAAAATAAAAAAGTTATAGCAGTGCATTGTCTCATTTTAGACTATGGAAGAATAGAACTCCCTCATTTTAAATTGCATTCTAAACATGGGCCATTACCAAAATTTTGGACAAATCACCTAAACATGAATGGGTACTTTCTGAACATAGCTGAAGAATGAATCTGGACTTTTTCAGTGCTTCAAAAAGACAAGAACCAAGGGGAAGACAACAGGGACAAAGATGTAAAGCCAGAAATAGAATATAGCAATATTCAGGTGGCATTTTAATTGCTACAGAAATATGATTGATTTTTTTCAAAATTTATTTCCTAAAAAAATATGTAAAGCTTCAATAACTTCACCAATTAAAATGAGCTCCTGTGAGTTAATCAGTTAATACTTTCACTGTTTCCCAATAAAAATTCTCAACTTCAGTACAGAATGATTACTTGACCAGGAGAGCACCCTTACTGAAGCATGGCAAGTTTAAATTTTGGTTACATGCAGTAGCTCTGTTCATATAGCACATTTAATAGTGTTAAGAGAGACAGCATGTTGTGCAAATAGGTAAACCTGGTCTGCACTAGGATTAAATTGGATTTAGCCCAGATATTATTTGTGGTAAACTAACTTCTCTGAATCATGTGCTTAGAGCAATGAAAGGAAGAACAGATTAACAAAGATTAACTCTTTCTGTTGACTGATGGCAGAGACATGAAGTCCTAGAGTGACTCTGCAAAAATGGGCCTTCCCTAGGACTTTTCTCTGTTCATTTTATTTTTCTTCTCCTCCCATAGAAAAATGTGGAGGGGAGGGGGGAATAGGTCAGGCCACCATATATTTTTGTTGTTGTTCAAACCTTTGTGGTAAATATTTTCTCCATGGCAGCAAATGACTGAGTCAACCATGCCAGATGAATACAACCATAGAAGGTGTTTTTTTCCTACTTAGAAGAATTCATTGATTTGATTTGATGTTTGTAGTTTTCATCTTCAAAATGCCTTGATAGCAGTGGTGTCTGCCAGAGAGGCCAAGGGGACAGGTTACATGCATGCCCCAAAGGGGTGGCGCTTGCACCACAGCACTACAACGCTGTTTTCATCCTTCTACCCGGCTGCTTGATAACCCTTTTGTAGGTTGAAAGACAGCGCACTGTTTCGTTAAATGGAGAACCAGGATGTGGCAGATGAAAAGAACATGGGAGAGATGTCTTCTGAAGAATTTTTTTATGGTCACACAATAACACGCTCTAGCTGTCAGTTCAATAGTGGGTGTGGAGTTCCAAACACTAGTCCTGATATATGTCCAGCTCAAAATCTTGCATTGGAAGTAGAAATGTTTCAAGCTCAAAGTGGATGCAACAGTCAGCTTCAAATTCAGAATAACAGTTTCAAACTCAGAACAGTGTTTTGAGCACAAAGCATTCCAAATTTGAAATATTTTGCATGTTGCTAGTTATCACTGGCATAAGTAGATCAATCTAAGTCTCACATAACACCTTCGTAGTTAGGTTTTGAAGGACAAGAACCATGTGATTCCATGGTGGCAAAAAATCAGGAGTCTGGCATCAGCTTTCATGTACAGTCACTTGATAAAGTGAGCTACAGCTCATGAAAGCTGATGCCTTGTAACAAAATGCTTTTTCTAGTAACTAGGTTAGTATTCTCAACCTTGGTGCCCACTAGGTGTACTGAACTATAATTCCCACTATTCCTAGCCAGTGACCAATGAACATTCTGTTTGGGAATTATGATATTTGTAGTTCAACTCAAGTAGACAGCATGTGGTTGGAGATGTTCCATATTTTTGGAAAGACTGATGAAACTTATTACTGTTTGATGGATTCTTCTGTTTGAAAGACAGTCCAAGTCTGTTGTGCCTTTGATGCCTTTTCTATCCCAGTCATAATGAGGTGAATAAAGTGCCTTTAATTTTTGCTTAACCTTTCTTACTTGTGACTTCTTCCTTTTAAGTACAAAAAAGTCAGGTTAGTTTTTGATTTAAGTATATGAAAGAGCTTTATTTAATATACATGAAAAGAATATGAAGTGGCAAAACTGTGAAACTATTGCTTTTCCCATGGAAGTAAAAATCAGCTAAATTGGGGGTATTTTTTGAAAAAAATCATATATTTGATCTTACTTTTGTTACCACAGTACAAGACTTTAATTGGTTTCTTTTATGCAGATTCTGAAAGAGAGCAAAGATTCATATATTCATGCACACACACACACACACACACACACATATAAGTAATTTCAGAATACAGTAGTATCTTCCATACATACATTATATCTAGAGAAATATCCTCTAGAATGAAATTGGAAAATGCAGACAGTGCCCCTGGTTTGCTGATGGTATCTGAGTTGGCTCTTGTCATTTAAACTTAGAATGAAGTCTCAATAACTTTCAGATTCTATGATACCTTCTTTTGCTGATGAAAATGCTGGCCAGACTGAATCCATAACAAAGCTTCTAGCATTATCTATTGACTTGATTTATGGCCTACCTCTCTGCTTACATAACTAGGGTTGGTGGAATAGATGAGGTTGCAGTAAATGAATTGTGGGGAGCAGAACTCTGGAAATTGGAATTTTTTCAGAACTTGGGAGATAATATCATCTACTGAAGCCCAGGGAATGTCTCTATTTATATCTACAGTATTTCTTTGGCTTCCAAGTGACCACGTAACTGGCACTCTCTCTGTGGTGGACAAATCACTCCTCAGTGGAGGAGGAGAGGAGGAGGAGGAGAGGAGGAGGAGGAGGAGAGGAGG
Organism: Charina bottae; assembly: GCA_023362775.1. Taxonomy (NCBI): domain Eukaryota; kingdom Metazoa; phylum Chordata; class Lepidosauria; order Squamata; family Charinaidae; genus Charina; species Charina bottae. The sequence continues at coordinate 4,644,613 of JALMGJ010000029.1, read as the reverse complement.
AGGAGAGGAGGAGGAGGAAAAAGAAGGAAGAGGAGGAGGAGAAAGGAGGAGGAGAAAGGAGGAGGGGAGGAGAGGAGGAGGATAAAGGAGGATAAAGGAGGAGGAGGAGGATGGAGGAGGAGGAGGAAGAGAAAGAAGGAGGAGGAGGAAGAGGAGGAGGAGAAAGAAGGAGGGGGAAAAAGGAGGAGAAAGAAGGAGGAGGAGGAGGGAATAGTGGGAGGGGAAGGGGAAGGGGAAGGGAAAGGGGAAGGGGAGAATCCTGCTGTGTGAAGGAGTTGGACTTGATGTTTCTTAGGACCCTTCTGACTCTATGATTCTAAGAAGTATTCAGTACAAAAAAATCACAATTAGATGACAGTAGCACTGGCAACAAAGCTCTAAATCATAGCTTTCCAAACTGTGTGTCGCAACACTTTAGTGTGTCGCAACACACAGCTTAGTGTGTCACGAAGTGGCGGCGGCGGGGGCATGCGCGGCGGCGGCACGGGGGCGCGCATGGCGGTGGCAGTGTGTATGGCGGCGGCGGTGCGCCATCAGCACTTCCGCGTTTTAGCAAGGCCACCGCTGCTGCTGCCACCACCGTGCACACCGCCGCTGCCGCGCGATCCCCCCCACTGCCGCCGCTGCCGCCATTGGTGTGTCGCCAACGGCGGCAGTTTGGAAAGCACTGCTCTAAATGCTCTGTTTTCCCCACTTCCCCTGCTCCCCATGTCCAGTTTTCACTTGTCACCAGAGAAGAAAGAAAACAGTCTAACAGAAGTTGGAGCTTTCTCTCTTTTTCATTGCTGGCATACAGTTTAACTAGCAATGCTTCTTTGCGATATTATTTGCATTTCTTCTTAAAAGCATACCCTTTCAGTAGGCTGCTTTTTTATATTTAAAGCCCAATATATTAAAGCATGACAAGACCACTGTGCTCAGTTGAAATCAAGAAGCAGAGATGAATGCTGATGAGAACGGGCTTTTCTGAACATGTGCTGTTTTTATCAGCAGCGAGGGAAATGCTTCTGGCAACATTCCAGCGCAGCTTAACAAATTTGGTATTTGTTCATGCCCAAGATCTCATGAATAGAACTATACCATATTCATACCTGAGTTTGGAAATCTGACCCACTTGCTATATTGTTGGACTTCAGCTAGCTCAGTGTTTCTCAATTGCAACAATTGATTGAACAATTGATTGAACAATTCTAAACACTGCAGACTACCACAATAAAATTACCTCACTTTTGGAGGATCACCATACATATGAAAAACTGAAAAGAGACCCCACCAACAATTACAAGAAAAAGGTAATAGACAGTTTGAAACAATTGGAACATGATGTCTCCATCGATAGGATTACCTACCACCGTCTGTATCCTGGAGAAGGCATCCCCTGCATCTACGGACTTCCTAAGATCCACGAGGAAGGAACACCCCTCTGACCCATAGTCAGCAGCATTAATTCGGTAACATACAGCATTGCCAAACACCTCTCTACCATACTAGCACCTCTAGTTGGACACTCTGAACACCACATCCATAATTCGGAAGAATTTGTTTCCAAAGCAAAGATCCTGAAACTGGATACAGATGAAACTATGGTCTCCTTTGATGTGTCCTCCCTTTTCACCAGCATCCCCACCACTCATGCTCTATCTGCTGTCAGGAAGAGACTAGAAGAGGACAGCACCCTTGAAAGGAGAAACCATCTCAACCCAAACCAGATCTGCCATCTTCTGGACCTGTGTCTTAACACCACTTATTTCACATACAGAGGTGACTTTTACAGACAAAAACACGGCTGTGCCATGGGTTCTCCTGTGTCACCCATTGTGGCCAATTTATACATGGAAGAAGTGGAGAAGAAAGCACTCAACACATTCCAGGGAACGGTGCCCACCCACTGGTTTAGGTATGTGGATGACACCTGGGTCAAAATCAAGGCCCAGGAAGTACAGGCCTTCACGGACCATATAAACACTATAGATGCCAACATTAGCTTCACCAGAGAAGACACCAAGGACAACAGACTGGCATTCCTAGACTGTGAAGTCCTCATTGGGACCGGTGGCAAGCTAGAAATAGGGATCTACAGGAAACCCACACACACAGATCAATATCTGATGTTTGACTCCCACCATCCACTGCAGCACAAGCTAGGAGTCATCAGGACATTGTCACACAGAGCAGAAACCATCCCCACCTCCATGGATTCCAAAAAGAATGAAAATCAGCACCTGAGAACAGCTCTGAAGGCCTGTGGATATCCAAATTGGGCCTTCACCAAATCTAAATCTACCAGACCTAAAACAGCGACAGATAGGGCTGAGACTCAGAGTAAACGAAAGAACCTGGTCATTCCCTACATGGCTGGCGTGTCTGAAAAGATAAAACGGATATTTGGCAAACACCACATACCTGTATATTTCAAACCCACCAACACACTGAGACAGAGGCTTGTACACCCCAAAGATCAAACTCCAAAACACAAGAAAAGCAATGTAGTTTATGCAATCCAGTGCAGTGAGGAGTGCTCTGAACTCTACATTGGAGAAACCAAACAACTTTTGTACAGGAGGATGGCCCAACACAGGAGAAGTAACACCACAGGACCAGAGTCAGCAGTTTATCTTCATTTAAAGGAAAAAGGACACTCATTTGAGGATATTAATGTTCACATTTTAGACAGAGAAGATAGGTGGTTTGAGAGAGGGGTCAAGGAATCCATTTATGCCAACTTGGAAAATCCTTCCTTGAATAGAGGTGGGGGCCTCAGGCACAATCTTTCCCCCATCTTCCTCCCTGCTTTGTCTTCTGTGCCTAGGAAGATTAAGACCATTTCACAAGCTCAACAGCAGCATGGTGATCTTAACGATCCTCCTTTAGATGATAAAAGGACTTAAAATAACATCTCAATATAACCATGACCTAGCCCCAGGTGTAAGGTCACACAGCTACCTAGAAACATATTTAGGATTCCCTTACTAACTTTGCTCAGACTGAAGAAGCTCCTTGGATAAGGAGCGAAACGTTTCCACTGAGAAAATAGAAATCCAGTTGACATGATTCAAGCTACAGACAATTCCACCTGGATGACTGAGAACCTTCATAGTCAATTGCAACAACTTTAAGATGTGTGGACGTCAGCTCCCAGAATTCCCCAACCAGCATGCTTCAAGTCAGAGACTGCCAGGACTAGTCCCTACATTTTTATTGGCAAGGTTTTTTGGAAGTGGTTTGCCATTGCCTCCTTCCTAGGGCTGAGAGAGTGTGACTGGCCCAAGGTCACCTAGCTGGCTTTGTGTCTGAGGCTGGACTAGAACTCATGGTCTCCTGGTTTCTAACCTGGTGCCTTAACCTCTACACCAGGGCTTTCCAAAGTTTTTCCCGTGGCGACACACCAACCGGCGTTGGTGTGTCGCTGCGGGAAAACCCGGAAGTGCGGCAGCGCGCAAAAACCCAGAAGCGCTGCTGCTGCTTTTGGGTTTTGCACGCTGCAGTTGGTGTGTCACCGCGGGAAAACCCAGAAGCGCTGATTATTATCAGCGCTTCCAGGTTGTGTGGCGACACACCAGACTGTGTGTGGCGACACACTTTTGTGTCGCGACACACAGTTTGGAAAGGTCTGCTCTACTCCATAGCTTTCCAAACTGTGTGTCACAACACTTTAGTGTGTCGCAACACACAGTTTAGTGTGTCGCAAAGCGGCGGTGGGGGTGTGCATGGCGGCGGCACGGGGGCGTGTGCAGCGGCGGCGGTAGCGGCACGCCATCAGCGCTTCCGCATTTTATTAATGTTGGAATTCCAAATTGCACACGCCAGCTTTCTGCATCTATACGCCTATTGTATCAACCACTAGGGGCAACAGTTGTAGAGATAGTTAGCAAAGGAATCCTGAACATTTACCTCTTTTCCTTGTCTAAAAGACTTGCTCTGCATGCCTCCGTAGTACGTCTCTTCTAGATTAGACTGATATGCTTTTCTTCCTTCCTCTATCAGTTCTTTGTGTCATCTGACTCTGCAGTTCAGGTTCTGATGCAACTTGTCCTCTCTCCATAATTAAGACTCTCTTAACTGTAGAGTCTTAGACTTTCCTATTGCCATGTTATTTCCTAAATAAATCTTAACTTTATTTTCTTTCATGTAAGCACCAACCTCAAGAATAATTTCTTACTAAAGCTTTTGTTGTTATTGTTGGGCCTTCGAATCAGACAAGTCCCTGCATTTTTCTTGGCAAGGTTTTTCAGAAGTGGTTTGCCATTGCCTCCTTCCTAGGACTGAGAAGGAGGGACTGGCCCAAGGTCAACCAGCTGGCTTCGTGCCTAAGGTGGGACTAGAACTCATGGCCTCCTGGTTTCTAGCCTGGTGCCTTAACCACTACATGTAACTGGCTCTCTATTCAAGCTACACTCCTCATTTAGATTTTTTCTCTCCATACATTGATTCTGCTGTCCAGAGAAATGTGCTGTCAAACAATTATATCTGTGGGGCCACTGTACTAATTCTCTGATCAATAAAAGTAGTAGATTTCAGGACCTTTGAGGAAGCATGATTTCTGAAGCCTGTCTCCCTATTTTTGTGAACTAGGGTAGGCTCAAAAGATAAGAGTGCAACTTGCTGTGTTCCTGGGTTCTTGCTAAAACTTGGAATGAAACACTGATGCTATTCATCTATGCTAATAAGGGCATGTCATTTCTTGCCTGCTTTATTGTCTAATAAATTGGTCCACCCCCGGCGACTGATGGACCCTTTAGGGTTCCAGAGGGAGCTGGGGGTTATACCCGAAGATCTGCTGCATGGTCCAGCGGAGGCTCTGGCTGCCGCCTGGAACACAGAGGTGGCTGGGGCCTTGGACAGGATCGCGCCTGTGCAGCCTCTCTTGTCCAGTCGAACCCGACGCTCCCCCTGGTTCACGGAGGAGCTGAGGGTTCTGAAGAGGATTAAGAGACGCCTAGAGCGCCACTGGAGGAAGACAAAGACCAAATCCGACCGAACACAAGCTAGAGCCGCTATTAAGGTCTACCTTGTGGCGGTAAGAGCGGCGAAACGTCAATATTTTTCCACTCTTATTGCATCTGCAGAATGCCATCCAGCGGCCCTGTTTAAGATTACCTGATCCCTTTTAGGGAAAGGGGAGTTGGAAATCCATCTCCAGGGCCATGCAGAAGAATTTTCTGGGCATTTACAGGATAAAATCGCTCGGATTCGATCTAGGTTGGTCTCCGAGTGTGAGACAGAGTCTGAGGAGATACCCAGGGAACATACTTGCCTTGTTAAGTGGGAACAGTTCAAACCTGTTGGACCCGGGGAATTGGACAGAGTTCTCCGGACTGTAAATGCCACCACCTGTCAATTAGATCCATGTCCCTCCTGGCTGGTGAAAGCAGCTCGGGAGGCGACTTGTAGTTGGGTCCAGACAATGGTCAATACATCCTTGAGGGAGGGGGTGTTTCTGGCAGCTTTTAAGGAAGCACTGGTGCACCCCCTCCTCAAGAAACCATTGCTGGACCCTACTGTACTGGATAATTTTTGTCGTCTCCCACCTTCCCTTTTTGGGGAAGGTGGTTGAGAAGGTGGTGGTATTGTAGCTCCAGAGGATTCTGGATGAAACAGATTATCTGGACCCCTTTCAGTCAGGTTTCAGGCCTGGTCATGGGACTGAAACTGCATTGGTTGCACTTATGGATGATCTTTGGTGGGAGCGAGATGGAGGCAGTGCATCCATTCTCGCTCTTCTTGACCTCTCAGCGGCTTTCAATACCGTCAACCATGGTATCCTTCTGGAGCGGCTCAGGGAGTTGGGGGCGGGTGTCGTTGTATTGCGCTGGTTCGCCTCCTTCCTCCAGGGCCGGTTCCAGTCAGTGTTGATCGGGAGTGAGAGATCCAGCCCGTGGGCCCTTTCTTGTGGGGTCCCACAGGGCTTGGTACTCTCTCCGCTCCTTTTTAACATCTACATGAAACCGCTGGGCGAGATCATCCATCACCACGGGGTGAGGTATCATCAATATGCTGATGATACTCAATTATACATCTCCATCCCGGGGGAAGTAAGTGATGCAGTCTCTACCCTGTCCAAGTGCCTGGGGGCTGTAGGGGCCTGGATGGGGAAAAACAGTCTCCGACTGAACCCTAGTAAGATGGAGTGGCTGTGGATTAATGGCTCCGCAGTATCTAGGAAATTGTCATCTTTAGTTCTGGATGGGGTTGCACTGCCCCAGACAGACCTGGTCCGTAACTTGGGGGTCCTCTTGGACCCACAACTCCTGCTCGAAGAGCAGGTGGTAGTCGTGGCCAGGAGGGCCTTTGCGCAACTTTGTGTTGTGCGCCAGTTACGACCTTTCCTGGAACGAGAGGCCCTTCGAACGGTCACTCATGCTCTGGTTATCTGCCATATAGACTACTGTAATGCGCTCTATATATCCGGAAGCTTCAGCTGATCCAGAATGCAGCCGCATGGATGATTTTGGGTGTCCCTAATCGTAACACCTTTGTTACGCGAGCTGCACTGGGTTCCAGTTTGCTTCCGGGTCCAATTCAACGTGTTGGTTATAACCTTTAAAGCCCTTCATGGCATGGGACCAGGTTACCTAAGGGACCATCTTATCCCCATTACATCGTCCCGTCCTATCCGGTCATGCAGGGAAGGCATGCTATGGACCCCATCGGTTAAAGAATTCCATCTAATGGGGTCACGGAAGCATGCCTTCTCTGCAGTAGCTCCTGCTCTGTGGAACATTCTCCCCCCCCCCCCGGAGATAAGACAGTCCCCCTCGCTCCTGGACTTCCAGAAAAAACTCAAGACCTGGTTCTGTCAACAGGCCTGGGGCGGGAAGAAGTGTGTACACTCTTGGGGATGGCTAATGCCTTAGGGTGGCCCTAGACTGCCCTTTCCATGGTTTTAAAGAAGATACTGTCATCTAGATTTTATTATATTTATTGTATTCCTGAATTGTTATTTTAATGTTTATTTATATTTGTATTCCAGTTAATTATGCTTGATTGTAAACCGCCCAGAGTCCTCTTGAGGGAGTTGGGCGGTGATAAATCGAATAAATAAATAAATAAATAAATAAATAAATAAATAAAATATTAGGGGGGCTAATATTATCACAGACACTAGCAAGGAAACTTCCCTAAAGCCACACACTGCATTCATAGAATAGCTGCTAGTGAACCCTAGAAAATTTGGCTTATAGCACATAAGTTTAATATTCTTCTTACATCAGTTCATATTCCTTGTTCCCATCTTTTACTTTTTGAATGTTCCTTTTAACATATGTGGTAGTTGAAGAGGCTGCATTTGTTGAAAAAGGAGTAAAAATGAAAAAAAGTTTGCAGATATTATCCTTTCAAAGACATTGGGGTCTTTTCCCATCTTTCTTTTTAGCTCGCTACTCAAAAACTTCCTTTTCTTCTGATCAGCCTGAGGCCAAGACTTTGATCTCTGTTTCAATCACAGAGGTCTAATATCAGAGAACATACAAGAAAGTGAAAGTGGGAAGATGATACTGACTGGATGACAAAAAAGTGGATACCAAATTATTTTTAAGCACTTTAATCTTTTTGAAAGCACAGATTCAAAGTGAATAACCCGACTGTAAATAATCTTGCTTTTATATTCTTGGGAGGAGGAAATGAATAATGGTAATGGTTGGGGTAAAGAAACGGTGCAAGAATTAGGGGAAGGAGGTTCCATAAATACAACAGAAAGGAGATTTATTTACTGGAAATACAGTATTTATTATTTATTATTTATTATTTCTAACTTATATCACCGCCCATCTCCCCCCACAAGGGAACTCTGGGCGGTAAGGGGAACTCTGGACAGTAAGGGGTAGGCAAAGCCTATCACCTAGCTAACTACATTCGAGTGGGAGGAATGTCTAAGAGCATGTACTCTGTGCCTGCTCTGAAATGGAAAATACCTGATTCACCATCCCTTAGACCAGTGCTTCTCAACTTTGGCAGCTTGACGATGTGTGGACTTTATTTTTTGCCTTTAAATCTGACTATAAATTATTTCTAGCATTTCAGTCAGTGTGCCCCTGAATTGTGTAATATGAAAAGAGCGTGTGATTGCATTCATATTGAAATCAATAGGCTATACGGGATGGATTTTATAAATGCTTTTAACAACTTGAACATTCTTTCCCTACATTCTGTTGCTTCCATTGTATCTTCTAAACTTCTGTTTCTTTGATCTTCCTTCCCCTTCCTCTACTTCCTTATGTCCCTCACATTCCCATTACATCTTCATGATTTCCAGTTTCCATGATCTTCCTTTTTCCACCACTTTCTATATCCCTCCTACAGAAGTAGACCTTTCTCTATTCAAACTGATAATGTTCCTAATGTTCATGAGGCAAGAATTGGAAATGTTTTTTAACTCTGTCCTTATTCTGTTTTTTCCTTCATGCTTCTCAATTCTGAATATCACAATCACTGTTTAATGAGTGGAAATGAGAGTACAGCTTAAAAACTGTCCTCTAGTTTAGAACTGAGTGTTTCTGCTGAACATCAACAGAATCTAGCTGAGAAAAATACTTTGCGTGGCAAGAGTGCTTAGATGTCTCTAATCTTCTACATATTTCTCCATTCCCTATTCCAAGTTCCATCAAGGGTTATCTATTAAGAGGCCTCTTCTAACCCATGTTCTCCCACCATTCCTGAGAATGCTATCCATTTGATGAATGTGTTTCCTTGGTGGTGTAAACCAAAGGCACTGACCAGGTATTGTAATTAGTCCATATATGCCATGTAGGCAAATTTGAGCCTCAAAATCTTAGTTCTGCTTCTCTGCCCCATTTAGACATTTGTCTGAATGTGTAAGAATTCTATATTCAGGAAGAGTGGTGGGAAAATGCATCTCACCCCAATGCTTTCTTTGTCTGGGTCCCACCGCCTCTGTTTTAGACCATGATGTATGAGATGGGTAAGGCTGAAGACAATTATACTCCCATTCATTTCAACATCACATTTACTTGTATATGGAAGTGTTACTTCTAGAAGCATGAATGGGAGAAGGAAGCCCATAACCATAATCTGCTAGGTCCTGTGAACCAAATCAAACGCAAGCATTACAGAAATCAGTTGGTTCTCTTGGAATGAAAGCAATTGATGTCATGCTCAAAAAGGCTTGAATGGAGACAGGAAGTTTCTCTTCCTTCTCCTGAAGGCAGAGTCAGCCGAGCAGTTAGATTCTTTCAAAGGGAATAAAATGCTCCCCACAAAAGGAGCTTTTGTGGGGAGCATTTTATTCCCTTTGAAAGAATCTAACTGCTCGGCTGACTCTGCCTTCAGGAGAAGGAAGAGAAACTTCCTGTCTCCATTCAAGCCTTTTTGAGCATGACATCAATTGCTTTCATTCCAAGAGAACCAACTGATTTCTGTAATGCTTGCGTTTGATTTGGTTCACAGGACCTAGCAGATTAGAGACAGCATTAGTTTTAAGGATCAGTCCTTCCATCAATGTACTGATGTTAGCCTCCTTTGTGATAAGGAACTGGATATTCTTTCTTAATGCCATATTTCCTCACTCAGTTTTAATCTGACAAGCCTTTCCCTCATCTTCCATGGTTACGGAGTTGTGTTAACAGAGTCTTTATCAAAGCTCTTTTGAAATCTTGAATATATTACACTCTTTCTCCTTTATTCTTTCTTTTGTTAACCTTGAATGAACCTTGGCATTTTTGATGAGTGCAATTTCCTCCTTCTCTTGAAAGCACTAGGTTTTTGTCCTACCAGAGTATATTTGTGTCATTGATTTCTAACATTGGTCTTATTTATTTTTCTGAAATATCATTTTCCCTTGATGCTTCCTGTAAAGGTTGAAGCTGGTCAGGCAGGAAACACCAGAGAAGGCTGTTTTATACATGGTAGAGCCCTTTAAGCCTGGAAAACCAATAGTCCCTTGGCCACTGATTCAAAAAGCTGTGTGTGTGTGTTGGTGTGTGTGTGTGTGTGTTCAGGATTCAAACCTTGGCACTAACACGTGTAAGGGGTGGGATTCCTAGATGTGATCATCTGGAGAATTTCTTGTATGTGTAGCTGTCTGATTCTCTGCACTAAATCAATTTATCCAAACTTCTGAGTCTGTTTGAGAATGGCGGGTACGTGGGATGAAAGTCTAGTCACTCTTTAGTTACCGAGAAATGAGAAGGCTGAATTTTATATTTCAGTGTGGCAGCCATTAGTTAGCTGACCTCATTTTGCTGAGAGCTTTCCTAGTACGTAATAAATATAAAGCAGATAATTATAGTTCGTATTAATTTAGCCCTTCCTGATGACAGAAGGGCTTTTGTAAACAGAAACAGGAAGGGATAATTTTCTTATTTCACTCAACATCTATTTTTTGGGGGGAGGGCGGAGGCACTATATGCGGTGGAGACAATCCTGCAGCATAAACAGAAGTGAAGTCGGTGTAGTGTTGGATTTTGCCCTATACAGGTGGTCCATGGGGGAGGGGGTCAAAAAAGTCAAGATGGAGGCAATAGCCACATTTGAAGCTCCACCTCCACTTTTTACATACATCATATGATGCATTAAAAAGGGGTAGACTTTGGATCATGAGGCCATGATTACCAGATATTCCTGCTTGCATACATATGGTTTATATTTTGCAACTCTATTTTATGTCATTGGTGTCTCTGAGAAATGATAGCATCTGGTACCGTCTAAAAAGGAAGGATTTTCCATAGTAAAGTCTACTTTTGTTTATTCCCTCCTGAATGCCTGAGAATGGATTACTTATCACTAAACCCAAAGCTGAAAACAAAATGGTGACTGATGCTTAGCTTAGTTAATTATTATGTTAAGTATGCTGTAGAAAATGGCTCCAGAGAAAATGTTAATCCTGCTATTGTGCCATTAAGGGAAGGTAAAATCTATAGGGCCTTTTCTTCATCTTCGATTGTGCAATTCTCCAAATGGTCAGCTGTCAGAGGGAGCTGGCTGGATGTCCAGGGAACTGTAGTTCAAAAATATTGGGAAAGTGGGAAGGCCATTAATGTTTGTTTTTTTGTTTGTTTAAATGGGTAATAATTTATCCATTTTACATTTACTTATGAACATTTGATCCACCTACTCTCACAATCCTAGGCAGCTCACGATAAACAGTAAAATACAAAAATTATCAAGTTGTTCTCAGATTTGACTTTTTAATCATAGAATCATAGCATTAGAAGGGAACCATATAAGACATCAGTATATAAATGGGTGTGTATTACCAACATTTCAGTATACATGTCTGAGGACATTGGAGAAGTTTATCTTCCTGCTTTGTTGTTGTTATGAAAGAAAAAAGAAAAAGAAGGAATGTTGATACAAATACACATTTGAAGTCATATAAAAAATATAGTAAGGAATAGGAAAGAAAAGAGAAGAGAACCAATAAAATAAATAAAATACAGGTGGATAACCAACAGATCTCAGATCACCAATAGATCTAAAACATCAGATGGCTAATATGTTCTAGGGGGCGTGGTGGCTCAGCGAGTAAGACGCCAGGCTTGTTGATCGGAAGATCGCAAGTTCGGAGGTTCGAATCCCTAGCCCTGCATGACGGAGTGAGCTCCCGCATTAGCCCCAGCTCTTGCCAACCTAGCAATTTGAAAACATGCAAATGCAAGTAGATGAATAGGTACCACTTCGGTGGGTAGGTAACAGCGTTCCGCGCATGTCATGCCGGCCACATGACCGTGGAAGCGTCTTCGGACAACGCTGGCTCTTCAGCTAACAACCGGAGATGAGCACTGCTCCCTAGAGTCGGACACGACTGCACAAATGTGCGGGGGGAACCTTTACCTTTTAATATGTTCTAATACACCATTCAGATCTTAGAGTACTATAAGATATTTGATACCCAATTTATACTCAAAACATGTCTTTATTGAACTGTAAAAATGTTTTGTTAACACATTTAAAATCAATAAGAGGAAAAAGAAAAGCTATAAATAGTAAACAATACATTGACATAATACTGTAAATAATGTATAGACTATATGTCAAATTAAAATACAAACTCTGGAAACCAAATTTGGGATGTGGCAGAATTCCATGTATAGAGTTGTACTTCAGAAATGGCTTCCAAATAAGACTGAATTGTACATCAGATTATCTTTGTAAATATGAAATTATTCTAGATATTGATGCATATTCCCACAGCTTAGTTAACCATTCTTCCATAGAGGTTATCTGAGATCTTTTTCAATAAAAAATATAGAATTTTTTTGCAACTGTTAACATATACAATGCCGGTTCAGTATATTTTGAAGAAAGGTATGGTTTAGTGAAATTTAATAAAAATATCTCAGGTTGAAGTGGAATTACAACTTTCAAAATTGGTTCCATTCTACAATGAACTATTTTCCAGTATGGTTGAGCTTTGCAACATTGCCACCACAAATGTTTACCTGAAATCTTCAAAAACCTCTGGATATTTGTCCCCATAGGGCAATTCAGGAGCCAAAACATAGAGATAGGTATTAATTTTGTCCCCAAACAGCCCAACTTTACACTATGGTGGCTCACATATGTAAAAGAATAGATGGCAGCCCATGGCATCCGTCTTTGCTACAGTTGGAAGAAGCGCCTGGCTGAGAAAAATACCAGCCTGCAGCTCTTTCCCCATCGCAGCTTATGGTGGCATTTATATACAATGCAGTGATGGTGGCTTTACAGCAAGGCAGCTTCCTATCATACCAACTGCTCAGAGTTTTCAGTGAATGGTCAGGTGAATGCATGCAACATGCACTGAAAATAGAGGGGGTGTGGCCATTTATTTCATTCCTTTGTTGGGGAATCAAGGGAATTCCTGCTAGGAACAGGCAGTGGCTAAGAATAGGACACTAATTGAATGATTAGGTAAAGGTAAAGGTACCCCCCGCACATTTGTGCAGTCGTGTCCGACTCTAGGGGCCGGTGCTCATCTCCGTTTGTTAGCCGAAGAGCCAGCGCTGTCCGAAGACGCTTCCATGGCCATGTGGCCAGCATGACATGCGCAGAACGCTGTTACCATCCCACCAAAGTGGTACCTATTCATCTACTTGCATTTGCATGCTTTCGAATTGCTAGGTTGGCAAATGATTGAATGATTACTTGAGGTTCTTTTGTTCTTTGCCTTTTCGTATTGGCTAGCTGGAAGGAAATGAAGATAATCTTATGTTGGCTTCTAACTACTTTGGAAAATTTTAGCCAGGAGCAGAAAGAGATGAAAGTGGTTGCAGCATGGAAGTGCCCAAGTGTCAGAACCCTGGCATGCCCCCAGGGTCCTGCCATTTCCCAAACACATCAAGCAGCAGAGAGGGATAACGAAATAGACAAAAGACACAAACAACTCAGGAAAGGAACTACGTATTAACTACACCTCCTGGATAAGGGAAACAAAGAACTCAAGGGCTTGACCTCAACATGACACCAAGAGGACCAGAGGGAAGCCTGAAGCGGACCAAAGGGAAAACCACAGCAGGGAGGGGTGGATGCTCCGGCGGGAGGGTATAAAAACCCAAGCCAGGAAACAGGGAACCATCCGTACCTTTGCAAGTGTAAATCATGTAAAGCAATAAATCGTTTACTCTCTAATACCTGAGCTGAAGTCATTATTTGGGAGAAACGTTTGCTTCTGAGAAGTGACTTACATAAAGGTACTTAAAGGCACTTAAAACATAAATTGTTCCTGGCCCGCCTTTCTTTTTCATCTGTCCATGGTTTCCTGTCATATTCTTTTCTCCGGTGGTATTGGTTGGTCTTCCCGGGTATTGAAGCTGTCGGTAGGAGCGTATGCGCAATTTTGTGCTCTCTACCTTTCCTGCTAACTGGACCCACTCATCAAGTGTCTCTGGGTCCCCTCTCCCTGCTGCCATGTCTAGTATTTCCGGTCTCAGTCCCATTTGGAAATACTCGACCTTGAATGATTCAGGCCAGTTCGGGAGGCGGCTGACCAACTTTTTGAACTCTAGAGCGTATTCTGCCACTGTACGGTGGCCTTGTCGAAGTCTTTTTTGCTGACATCCTGGACAGGGTGTCTTCAAACCTTTTGCGCAGGGCTCTCATGAACCAACTAAAGTTGTGTAGTTCTTTTGCCCCGGTGACATGTAATGTCGCCAGCCATTTTGCAGCTTCCCCGATTAAAAAGTTTGATACGTATCGGACCTTAGCCTCTTCGTTTAGGAATAGTCTTTCTGATTCTTCCATGAACCCCCACACATGGTTCAGGAAGCAGGCTAATTTTTCAGGGTCCCCATCGAATTTAGTCTTTAATTTTGTCACGATGGTGGGCTGGTGGATTTGATAGGGCGTGGGGTTACTCACATAGCTAGGCTGGGCGGCCGGTTCGTCACTTTCCTCCTCATACACCTCTTCCTCTTCCTCGTTTTCTCTGGCACTCTCAGCGCCGTATGCTTCTTCAGTTTGGCTGTATCCGTAAAGTGTGCCTTCGTCTCTTTCTTGGTTCTGTGGACCTCTCAACAAGTTCTCTAAGGCAGTCTGGATTGCCGTTAGTTTGGCATCCATGCCTTCAAGTCCCATTTCCATTCTGGCCGCCCTTTCTTCTAGTGCCACGATTCTCTGTGACTGAGAGATTTGTGGCTTCTCTGGTGGCTTCTTTAGGGCTGGAGCCATGCCTCTGCCCACCCCAATTGACCAGTCCACTGTTGCGTAGTTTGTGCGCAGGGAGGGGGTGCTGGGAGGGTTGGACATGTCCCTCTCCTTGCCTTTTTTCCCTTTCTCCCGTCCAGTGGTTTTTCTTTGTCCCCCTGGTTCTGGTGCTGCTACTGGTTCTACTGCGTTGCTTGGGGACGATGTGGCTTCTTCGTTGTTTTGGAGTCTCCCGTCTTGCTCCGTGTTGTGTTGTTGTTTGCGTGCGCTGGTCTCCTGGTCCGACGTCCCAGCTGCTGTTGCTCCACCGCCGAAGCTTTTCCGCTGCTGAAGGCTTCACACTGCCGAAGCCTGTTCACTGCTGTTCTCCGCTGATTGCTGCCTGGTTGCTGCTGGGGAGCGCTGGTCGTTGCTGCCGTTTTGCCGCCACGTGGTCTCTGCCGTCGTCTGCCGCCGCGTGGTATCCGCTGCCTGCCAGCTGCTGGGGAATGCCGGTCGCTGCTGCCGCTTGGCTGCTGCCTGCGAGCTGCTGGGGATCAACGCTCTTTGCTGCCGC
This sequence comes from Charina bottae, assembly GCA_023362775.1. NCBI lineage: Eukaryota > Metazoa > Chordata > Lepidosauria > Squamata > Charinaidae > Charina > Charina bottae. The sequence continues at coordinate 4,629,480 of JALMGJ010000029.1, read as the reverse complement.
GCTGCCACTGCCTCTCAGCTGCTGGGGAAGCCGGTCTCTGCTGCCGCGCTGCCTCCGCCTCTCCACTGCTGGGGATCACCGCTCCTTGCTGCTGCGCTGCCGCTGCCTCTCAGCTGCTGGGGAAGCCGGTCTCTGCTGCTGCACTGCCGCTGAGAGCTCCTCGTTGCCTGCAGGTTCTCCGCCACCGAAGGCTGTCAGCTGCTGCACTGATCAGCTGGTCCAGCCGCCGCCGCTCCGCCACCGAAAGCTCTTCGCTGCCTGCAGTTTTTTCCGCTGCCGAAGGTCGATCAGCTGTTTCAGCCGCCGCTGCTCCGCTGCTGAAGATTCTCTGCCGCCCGCAGATTCCCCCTGCTGAAGACTGTCGGCCGTTGCGCCGATCAGCTGTTCCAGTCGCCGCTGCTCCGCCGCTGAAGATTCTCTGCCGCTCGCAGGTTCTTCGCCTCCGGTGTGAGCCGATCTCAACCGTGGAGTTTCCCTGAAGGCTTTCAGGTTCTCTCCCGGGAAAATCGGCTAGGCACGATCCGTACCTTTATGTAAGTCGCTTCTCAGAAGCAAACGTTTCTCCCAAATAATGACTTCAGCTCAGGTATTAGAGAGTAAACAATTTATTGCTTTACATGAGTAAGCCTTGCAAAGGTACGGATGGTTCCCTGTTTCCTGGCTTGGGTTTTTATACCCTCCCGCCGGAGCATCCACCCCTCCCTGCTGTGGTTTTCCCTTTGGTCCGCTTCAGGCTTCCCTCTGGTCCTCTTGGTGTCATGTTGAGGTCAAGCCCTTGAGTTCTTTGTTTCCCTTATCCAGGAGGTGTAGTTAATAGTTCCTTTCCTGAGTTGTTTGTGTCTTTTGTCTATTTCATTATCCCTCTCTGCTGCTTGATGTGTTTGGGAAATGGCAGGACCCTGGGGGCATGCCAGGGTTCTGACACCAAGTCTGTTGAACTACATGTAGACTAACATAAGCTGGAACTCATTCAGGGGCCACCAAACCAGATCTGGTAGATTCAGGTAGGGTTGTGCAAAGTTTTGTGTTAGCCGTTTGATTTAAATGAGATTTGATCAAATCTCTGAATTGAATCAAGTTTCTAAACAGGCTTGTTGACTCAGATACAAACATCAGATTGAATGAGATGCTTCCAATCTGATGATCCAATGATTAAATGGCCTTTTGTAATTTTATTCATTTATTAGAAATATACCCCATCTTTTGTTCAGGAGCTCAAGGCAGCCTAGCAACCCCTCCTCCCATTTTTCACCACCACAATAATCCAGGGAAGTAGGCTGGGTTGAGAGAGGGTGATTGGCCCAAAGAATTGATTCTGGGAGCTTTTGTAATTGAGGATAGAATTGAAACTAGGTCTCCCCAATGCCAGGGGTGTGGTGGCTCAGCGGGTAAGACGCCAGGCTTGTCAATCGGAAGATTGCAAGTTCGGAGGTTCGAATCCCTAGCCCTGCATGCGGAGTGAGCTCCCACATTCGCCCCAGCTCTTTCCAACCTAGCAATTCAAAAGCATGCAAATGAAAGTAGATGAATAGGTACCACTTCGGTGGGTAGGTAACAGCGTTCCACGCACGTCATGTGGCCACATGACCGTGGAAGCGTCTTCGGACAACGCTGGCTCTTCGGCTAACAAACGGAGATGAGCACCGGCCCCTAGAGTCGGACACAACTGCACAAATGGGGGGGGGGGGGGAGAACCTTTACCTTTACCTCCCCAATGCCAGTCCAACACCTTAACCATGATACCACCCATGCATGGAAAGGTGCTTTCCCCCCCAAACTGAATCAACTTTCCAAATCAGTTGAGTTTCATTTCTGAAACAATTTGGAAATCTGAAGATCAGAATAAGATTAGACCTTCTGGACACATTCCTCACTTTTACTATACCAGTTTCTTTGTACTATTTTTTAAAAAGCTCATCATGGTTTCAAAATGGCATAAAAATAATACCTTGAAGGAAAATCCTGTCACCTTGTTAAATAAATTTGTTGAAGTGGCTATGGAACCGCACTGACTACTCTGTCTGACAGAGATATGCCCTTCAGGATGGGCCTGACTGATTAATCAGGGGTGGATTTTAATGTGCAATTAAATCTTTCACTCATTAATCTACCACTTAACATGATTAAAACTTTCAGACCTGATTGAGATTGGACTTTTAGCCACACATGGATGAGGCTCTGAAGCAAATTGTTACGACGTAGTTACCTCTGCTCTGCAATGCCCCAGTCTGATCACTCTGGGTCACAAAAGTAGGACAAATGTCACAGCATAGTTAATATAATTATGCTTTTTCCAGGTCCCGATAACCCTGATTTGTAAGAGACAGTAATTGGTTAGCCCAGAAATTTGCCACATGGTTAATTTTCCAAAATTCTTTTTAAATCTCACTGAAGCCCTGAGATTTTCTCTGGACAGCTGTTTATCGGTACAGCTCACATGACTAAATGTGAGAATCATGGAACTAAGACTGGCTAATGGAGCAGGAGGCTTATATCCGAACCATAAGGTTTGGATATAAGCCTCCTGCTCCATTAGCCAATCTTGGCTAATATCTAAAAAACTAAGCAGGGTTTGCCTAGTACATGGATGGGAGACTCACCAGGAAATCCCAGGGCTGTAAACTAGATCAAGATTAAAAACAGTCTCTGAAGGAAAAGTGACAGCCATTATAGCTTTCAAGAAAACTGCAGGGACCTGTTCATCTACTCACTAGGTTATGAAAGAGTCTTTACCGATATCTCTATGTAAGAATCCACATTGCACAAATCCAACCTGTGTGCCAATTGCACCCATTCCTGGACCAGGACTTGCTCACTGTCACTCATGCCTTAGTCACCTCCCATTTGGATTACTGCAATGCGCTCTACATGGTGCTGCCCTTGAAGACCATCCGGAAGCTACAACTAGTTCAGAATGCAGCGGCATGTGCAGTTTCGGGCGCCCCATGGTTCACCCGGAGAAAACACGTTTGCTGTGGGAGCTACTCTGGCTCCCTGCTGCTTTCCAGGTGCAATTCAAGGTGCTGGTTACTACCTTTAAAGCCCTAGATGGCACAGGGCTAGGTTACTTGTGGGACCCCCTCTCCCTGAGGGTATCTGCTCATCCTACTAGGTTAGATAAGTGAGCCCCAGGTCCCTTCCCTTAAATGTTGCCACCTGATGGGACCTCTTCCCCCAAACATTGGGTTAGGATGAGGGTTGAGCTGCGAGGATGCTTGGATGGCTCTCGTGGGGTAGGGGGAAGGGTATTTCTATTTTTAACAATGTTTTCATGGATTGTTGTGCGCTGCCTAGAGTCACTGTATGAGATAGGCGGCCATATAAGTCCTGCAAATAAATAAATAAATCCAAACTCCACCTGACAAAATAGAACAATAGACTCACAGGACGTACATGGAAAGCTAAGTATGAAAAAGAAGGTTCAAACATATAGATATAGTCTAAACCAGGATTATCCTTTGAAAACCAATTCTGCCTGACCTTTTGGAAGCCCTTCCATTGACAATGAATTGTTAATCCAATAGAATCGTTGAGCGTTTACTAGTTTAAAGATTGGTTTCTCAAGGGCACCAGCATTATCTTTCCAAATTTCAAGCAAAAATTAGTTATTAGGTTGTAATTGAAGTATAGTGTAAATAATTTTACGGGCATTAGGGCTGTGCAATACTTGGGCTTTGATTGCAAACACTTCTCGGTAACTTCTTCAAGCAGTTCCAAAGTACGTTTTTGCAAAGACATAAAGGGGCATGGTGGCTCAGCGGGTAAGACGCCAGGCTTGTCGGAAGGTCGCAAGTTTGGAGGTTTGAATCCCTAGCCCCACATGACAGAGTGAGCTCCCGCACTAGCCCCAACTCTTGCCAACCTAGCAATTTGAAAGCATGCAAATGCAAGTAGATGAATAGGTACCACTTCGGTGGGAAGGTAACAGCGTTCCGCGTGCGTCATGCCGGCCACATGACTGCGGAAGAATCTTCGGACAGCGCTGGCTCTTCGGCTAAGAAACGGAGATGAACACCGGCCCCTAGAGTCGGACACGAGTGCACAAATGTCCGGGGGGAACCTTTACCTTTTCAATGAGTATCATGCTATTAAAAAGACATTGCTAATTATTTCCATGGAAATGGTTGCAGTAGGGATGGTTATTTCTGGCAACAACGGAGAGAGATTAGGTAGAATTTTCCACCATACCATATGCAGACTATGTTGCAGAACAAATGCCTGCTTTCACTATTTCATCCATCTGCCTGGTGTACTGGGTACAAAAAATTAGACATCAGCTCAGCCTTTTCCGTTTCAGCAGGAAGTTGAAATTCCTGCCCTGTTCCTTTGAGACCCGAGATTATCTGTTTGATACCAAGCTGGCAAAATCAACTTGGAGACAGCTACACGTACAAAGAGCACAAGAAAGGACATTCCCTTTCCTGTGCTATGCTATATGCAAGGTTGAGTGAATTACTTTTCTCACCAAATTCTCTGTTTCTTTGGCAGGGACTCACTATTCTCCAAGAAGAAGGAGAGGTTATCAAAATGGTTGAAGCTGTGGCGGTGGTGATATGGAGAGAGTAGAAAATTATTGTGATGATTTTCACTTTTCACAGAGGCATCAATAGAGAACGAAGCAATATTGGTAGCTTGTATTGGTGAAGGAAGCAATGAGAGATAGATTTGGACTGGAGTGTTGAGCATCTGTTGTCTAAACCTACTGTACTGTTGTTATCTATCTGGCTTGGTCCAGTTGGCGTGAATCAATGATCATATACAGTAGAGCCAAGCCAAAACATTCACATTTTCTCACTGTCTGGATAAGAGCAGGAAGGAAATTCCAGATTACAATTTGGCAGGGGTCAAGCTTCACAAATGCAGCCACAGCCACAGCCACAGCCCTGATAAAACCATGCTCCAGGCTTTCTTCTCTACTTTGCTCAGACAAGCTGGAAGCTGGCTTGTTCAGGCAGAGCAGGTAAAAAGGTGAGTTTTTGACTCAACTGCATTGGAAATATTGGGAGTTCAGCTCCTAATGAAGTATTAATCCCTACTGATTCCTTTTAAGTGGAATCTGATGTGCATAATTATGGTTTATGGATGCAAATGTCTCCTTTTTTTTTCTGTGTCTGTACTCCTATTTAGTAGAGTAGGACTACTACCAGGCACAAAAATAAGTTACATCAACCCAGTTCTAAGCAGATGTTTAGGATTGCAGCTGGTGCCTGTTTACTAGTAAAGCTTTTAAAATGTTTTAATTATCTAAGTGTGTACCCTGCCAGTAATATTCAAAAGAAGATGGAGGAATTAAATGAGGAAAACCTTTTCTCTAAACACTCATCCTTTTACCAACCACACTCAGGAGGGATATCAAGCTATTTCTCTTTATGACTTCAGTTCTCTGAATGAAGCAATGAGGACTCAATTTTCAAAGCTTTCATTATCAAGAAATGCCATCCAGCTCACAAAAGCTTATGCCCTAAAATAAAGTTGTTAGTGTTAAAAGGTATTACTGGATTCTTTCTAATTTTTGGCTACTACAGACTAACATGGCCTTACTCCTACCATGTGTTTTACAGTTATTGAAACAGAACAGCTTCTTAAAAGGCACATTAGTATGCCCTGATTATTAACTCCTTTGATTTTTTTCATTTTGAAGGATGAAGATGATGAATTAGCATTGAAAGTTGTAACACCCCTGACCTCCAGATTTCTTCCAAAAGATATCAAAGGTAAAGTGATTCTTGAGCTGAGTTTGAAAGAAGCATGAGGTTTTCCTGGCAAGAACACAGAAGTGGTTTTCTTCCAGGATATTTTCCACTTTAGATTACAGCTCTGGGATTCTCTGATTTCTACCCCATAATAACCAAGTCTATCCCTCAGAGTTATCCACAGGATATGAGGCTTTCATCAAAATGGAGAAACCAGAGTCTTGCCGTGATGATACAAGCCCAGCAACTTTCATGTGTGTCTGTGTGTGTGATGTCTCAATGCACATGCAGAAGGGCAGAACTTGGAGCGACTCAACATTGACTTATTCATTTGTCCTGCTCTTCTGCTTAGCTTCTCAAATGAAAGAAGGTCAGCCATGTGCTGTCACGTTTACTTATTCTTAGATTTATATCCCACTTTCATTTTGTACAACTCAAGGTGGTGCAAAGCTTCTGAAACTTCATGCAAAATGTGATGGCATTTGTTTCATAATGAGTCTGCTAGGTGGAACTGCATATGGCTTATTTTGTGATCTGCCACTTCTGTTCCAATAAAGCAAACTAAATTGAGGAAGTTGCACCGTACGTTTGTAAGCTGTTTTGATCCAACTATTCATGTCAAAGAGCATTTCCATTTCAGGAAACAGTTTTGAATTCTAAAAACAAATCCCCATGCCCCTTGCCACTTCCAGGTGAGTCTGATTAGGCTGCAATTCCCCGTTCTTTATATAATTGTTTATATGTTTATGTTCACCATATAGTGTGCATCGGAATTCATTGAAAAGGTTCTTCGTGATTTTTGAAGAAAATAAATAAATGAATACAAATCAGGAAACATAGATCAGTTGGTCTGGAATATTGCTTGTCAGCCAACCATTCTGCATAGGAAGGTGATTACAATCCCAGTTCAGGATGAGGCCCTTTTAAAGGAGACAATTGCCCTGATCCCCCAGATGGAAGGATTATTAAAAGGAAGGAAAGGAAGGGGAGAGAAATCCTGGTAAAAATGTCACTTGTGACTCAGCTCCCTTCAAGACCCCCATATTTCCTTAACTTTTCAACTCAGGATATGATAAAATGGAATACAGAAAGAAGGGCCTAGACAGGATCTGAAAGATGACGGAGACCAACTGGAACCATACCTGCCTCATTCCTGGAACAGTGCCATGCAGGGGTGTTTGCAGGGTGGGGTCAAAAATGTCAAGATGACAGCCACAACCCACTCCCATAAAAAACAGGCAGCACTTCAATCACATCATTGTGGCTGCCATCTTGACTTTTTTACCCCTGGTGCCATAATTGGAGAATGTTTTCCAACCAACTGGTCCAAGAGGCATTCGGCAGTGGGTCAGTCAGAACACAAGCTAGACAAGCCACAGCTTGGGGGGGCTCATAGTCTGAAGGGGTCTCTGAACATTTCAGATGGTTAAGTTGTTGGGCTAGAAACCAGGAGACTGAGAGTTCTAGTCCTGCCTTAGGCATGAAGCCAGCTGGGTGACCTTGGGCCAGTCCCTGTCTCTCAGCCTAGGAAGGAGCCAATGGCAAACCAGGAGACTGAGAGTTCTAGTCCCGCCTTAGGCATGAAAGCCAGCTGGGTGACCTTGGGCCAGTCCCTGTCTCTCAGCCTAGGAAGGAGCCAATGGCAAACCAGGAAACTGAGAGTTCTAGTCCCGCCTTAGGCATGAAAGCCAGCTGGGTGACCTTGGGCCAGTCCCTGTCTCTCAGCCCTAGGAAGGAGCCAATGGCAAACCAGGAGACTGAGAGTTCTAGTCCCGCCTTAGGCACAAAAGCCGGCTAGGTGACCTTGGGCCAGTCCCTGTCTCTCAGCCCTAGGAAGGAGCCAATGGCAAACAAGGAGACTGAGAGATCTAGTCCCGCCTTAGGCACGAAAGCCGGCTGGGTGACCTTGGGCCAGTCCCTGTCTCTCAGCCCTAGGAAGGAGCCAATGGTAAACCAGGAGACTGAGAGTTCTAGTCCCGCCTTAGGCACGAAAGCCGGCTAGGTGACCTTGGGCCAGTCCCTGTCTCTCAGCCCTAGGAAGGAGCCAATAACAAACCAGGAGACTGAGAGTTCTAGTCCCGCCTTAGGCACGAAAGCCGGCTGGGTGACCTTGGGCCAGTCACACTCTCTCAGGCCTAGGAAGGAGCCAATAACAAACCAGGAGACTGAGAGTTCTAGTCCCGCCTTAGGCATGAAAGCCGACTGGGTGACCTTGGGCCAGTCGCTCTCTCTCAGCCCAACTCACCTCACAGGATTGTTTGTTGTGGGGAAAATAGGAGGAGGAAGCAGTATTAGGTATGTTTGCTGCCTTGAGTTATTTATAAAAATAATAAAGGCGGGGTAAAATTAAAATTAAAATAAATAACCCTCATTAACTGATTCAGATATGATTTGTTTCTGCAGGCCTTCATGCCTTTAGTTCAAGGAGGGCCCTTCACCAGCCTATCACAGGTTTCTTCTGCAACTTGGTGACCAGGTGCCAGGTGCCAGGCTCACTTGTTGCAGAGCCTTCTTCTCTGTTGGCACTTTCCAGTAGACCCTCCATGGTTTCCCTTAGTTTGGGGCCTTAGCATGTCTAAATCCAGCACTGGAGTCAGAACAGAGGCTTTAGAGGCAGGATACCGATCATTAATGAGGGCACCAAATTTCATGCCAGTATATTTTTCTGCCAACTCAAGGAGGTGTTGGGAGCATTTTAACTCAACAGTAGAGAAAGGCCTCTTATCTCAGTCTTGGTATCTACAGCATCAACATTCAACGATGGACTTTAAATATGGGCACAGCTTTTAGAGCAGTTATTCTTTGCAGAATCCAATTTTCCTCCTAATATTTATCTTTAACCAGTAATTAGATAGGTTAACTGCCTATTTTTATTTAGGTATCTTTCAGCACAGTCATTATCTTTCAGCACAGTCATTCAGCATCAGTTGTTGTTATCTGAAGAGAGAGCAGCATATCTGAAGAGAGAGCAGCATTTCAAGGTAGGAAAATTACTTATGCAATTTATGATCTTATAAAAATCACCTCCTTCTTAAACTGTACTCTGTATATTGTGCAGGAATCCTGTAGTGTCAACTATGAAGCTTGATCTTAAAAAAATAAAATTGTTTTCCTCTCTTGGTTCTGGAAATGCATAGCCACAAATATTGGCTGGCTCTGGGAAAATCTGGAGGTGATCAGATCAGCACACATTGTTTCAAATGTTTCACCTTGCTAACCTTTTTCTTAAAGAGGAGAAATGTTAAAATGGATTTTAAGGGAAAGGAAACAATGCGCTTTAATTCAATATATTTCCACTAGAATAGTAGTGGAAATAAATGTACAACATTCCTGACTGACTGATTTTGCAACAGCTCCAGGCGTCTGCTAATCCACTTGATGGTGGTTTTTCTAACGACTGGGTCAATAAAGCTACTGCTGTGTTACTTTTGAATATTATTGTTTTCCTTTAGTTTCTCTCCAAGCTGTCATAATTTTTTCAGCAGATTTTTTTTTGCCTTGTTTTGCCAAACTCATCAAGCCTACACCAAGCATTGCACTCTCCTAGGTTCTGAAAATCTAGCTTTGAAAGGAAGCATACGACATTATGAAAGGAACAAACAAATTCTCTCTGTGTTTATGTTATCGTTCAGTTTCAGGGCCAGGATTGCTCTCTCCCCACTTCTCTTTCCCCCTATCCTTCTCTCTCTTTCTCTGTCTCATTCTCTCCTTTTCATTGGGCTAAATTTGTTTATTCACTTATTTGATTCTACTCAGTTTGAGCAAATGACAAAGAATCAATGCAATGCAAAATACAAAAAATAGCAGTTCGATTCAAAAATCCAGAGCCAATCAAACATGCTCCAACTTCTGTTTTCTTCACAGCATAACCTTTTAATTGATCTCTTGCAATTCTTTTTCATTCAAGTTTGGCCATCCCCCTGTTGTTAAGCCAATCAGCACCTGGCCCAGAGCTTCTTTTAAGTTCTGAGATACTTTTACTTGAGACACAGAGAGAATATGGACTTTGTGGGAAATAACAAAGCTGAACCTTCCAGGACCAGTGAGCATAAGATTCCTGAAGATCCAGAGAAGCACTTGGCAGGAGTTAAGACGCCTTGGCTAATCTCAAGAAAAGCTATGCAGTGTCACACTTGATTAGTATTTGGAGGGGACACCAGGACATCCCAGGATGGTAGCCTAGATCTGGAAATCAAGCATCCCAGAAGAAGGCAGTGGCAAACCACTTCCATGTTGTTACCAAGAAAACAAATTAGTGGTAGTGATAGGTGGAACTTCATCAAAGCTCCCTCTTTCCTATTGAGCAGAATAAATGTTTAACTCACTATTGGTAATTAGGTGAGCTGTCTTGAATAAGAGTAATTTTTCCCCATTCTAACATATACCCTAGGAAATGAGTTTACCAAAGAGCTGGAAATTATAAGTTTATGTACATGCTGGTAACCGATTCAACAATTATCAAACAATCTTTTAAATAATTTGCAGGCTATTTAAGAAGCTGACATTCCTGAACAAGGCATATACCTGTCATTTTGTTCCTTTGGGCCAGTGTTTCTCAACCTTGGCCTCTTTAATCTGTGTGGACTTCAACTCCCAGAATTCTGGCTGGGGAATTCTGGGAGTTGAAGTCCACACAGCTTAAAGCGGCCAAGGTTGAGAAACATTGCTTTAGGAACCAGATTAGCTTGCATGGGTACAAATTTACCACCCCTCAATTTCATTCAAGTCAGTGGTGAATTCAAAGTGAGGTGGCCTCAGCATTTCTTTCCTTTCTTCAAAAGTATGTGCTATTCTGGAACTTTGTTAGAAGTGAGAAAAGAATGAGAGCCACAGTACATTCTGTAGATTCAGCAGGGCTACCAGCTGAGCAAAAAATGCAGAAGGAAGGCTTGCAAAGCAAAGGACTTTACTTCCTTAATAATTGGCCAGCTTGAAAAAAAGAGTCCAAGCATCCAACACTAATTAAATTTTCAACTGAAAAGGGACAGGAGGATATGAAGGGGAAAAAGAACAGAACAAAGTTGAAGCAGCAGAAGAACACCCAACAGGCTTTCAGTTGAAGCTGCTTGTTAAAGGTCCAGCTGAATTGCTGGTGAATGAACTCCAAAGGAGGATTGAAGTGTGCTGGCAAGGCAACTCAGAGGAACCTGCACCATTCTTCATGCAACATTATTGAAGTCATTATTTGGGGATGATGCTTGGTTCATTTCTGTCCATGCCAAGAACTGATAGGATGGAATTCTGTCCATAGCTATTGGAAAACTTGACTGAAACATCAGCAGAAGGATCAGTGTTAGGGTTATAATCCCAATCAAGTGGAGGGAATTTGCATGTGTTCTTTGCAAGAAATAAGGGTCAATATGTTCATGTAAGTGCTAATCCACACACAGATAGAAGGAAAAACTATGCCTGGGTAGACGAGAAAGGAGTGTGATATATTATGCTTATATTGGTTTGTGAGTAGAATTATATGTTAAGATAAGCACACAGATAGCAGTTATACATTAGGGATGGACAATGCTTTGACTAAAACTTTGATTTGAAAGAGATTCAGTTGATTCATGCCTTTGAACCAAATTTCAAATATATTTGATGTACAGTATCAGACTGAATCAGGTGCCTTCAAATAATTCCAAGATTCCATAAATTGTTATATGTACGCACAGATGCTTTTTATTAAATCAAAGTGAATCCTCAGATCAGTTCAAGTTGACAATCCAAATCATACTGGATCAGTTTGACTCTACAGACAGAACTGACAGTTGAAACCCAGCTTATCAAGTGGCATATTCAAAATGCCTACTTCTCCTATATACCCATTTTTCACTTCAGCACAAAACTAGTGTCAGCATTTGCATCTAGGACAAATGATGGAACCCATCATGATTGATGCTGTCCCCTGTCTTAGAGTTCCTTTACAAAAATTCTTAGGGCTATGAAAGTGGGGCAAGTCATCTCCATCATCTCCATCTTCTTTAATGCCTCTAGGCCAGGGATGTGGACCTCCAGACTCAGTTGACATGGTCAATAGGGAAACATGCTAGGGGTTGTAGTTCAGAAATTTTTGAATGGCCCAAGAACTTCTCTATGTCCTGCTCCCACCAAAGTCACCAAAGGCATTAGAGATAAGGACGAAAATGATGAGAGGTGAGCATCAGAAAATAAATGTTTCCAGCTCCTATCTATGGATAGCAGAAAGAAACTTGGAGATCCTACAGTTTCTGGCTGGACACCTGTGTCTGCTTCGTCATCTGTGTCTGCTTGCCCAGATTAGTTCATGCAGAAGCTATCATCTGCACCATGATGGATGGACATGGATGGTATAAGTGGCTGTGATCAATCAGCAGCAGAGGAGATGCATCTCTATTTGGTCTATCTTGTATTCCTTAGTGTCTAAAAATACAGTATGTATCATTTCTCAACAATCAATTTGACACTGAGAGAGACAGTGCTCAAAGACAGGCCTATTCTGTTCCACAAAGTCCTGAGGACAACAGCTCTTCCATCTCTTCTATTGTCTATGTCCATAAAGCTTGTGGGAGATGGTGATCAGCCTGAGAAGTATAAACCTTTATCCCCAATGGGATAAAGGGAACCTATCAAAGGTATCTTATACAGGACTCTCCAAACTTGGAACCAGTCCTCTTTATTCCCCAACCACCTGGTCTAGCACACTCACTGTTCCCTTGATGGAAGTGGGTGATTGTAAAGCCAAATATTGTGATGTCAGAACATGAATGTTGCACTAGATGTTGGAGATCAGACCTATATTTGCCTTTTTGGTAGAAGGTTCATGATAATCATCATAACAATTAGGTATAAGTAATTGACTTCTGGCTTATGAATGGAGCTAATCCACTTTAAGCAAAAGTGGCCAACAAGCAAACCAGAAAATTGCAAATTACCATGCAATTACAGTTTTTTTTTAAAAGTGTCTAGATTAGTTTAGTGTTCAGTCCTTTAAAACCAATTGACCCAACTGAAGTAATCACGCCAACAGTGTTGAAAACATGTGGTGATTTTCTGGAATTACTGTCAAGCAGAATTTTAAATATGGATATTCTACAACCGACATTAAACATGCTGAGTTTAATTAGTGAATAGCCCTAAATATGATGAAAGCACACAGTTTCAAAGGGGAGGTATTGTAGTTTGAATAAAATATGGCGCACAGGGATTGAGTTTCCCACAATTGTTTTCAGAAAACTCTGTAACTTGAGATAGTCTTATGCTTCTTCTGAATTTATTAGGTCCTGGAGCTCCTGGGGTTAAAAGCAGGAATGTTTTGCACAGAGTAACTCATATAATGAGATGCTAACATGTGTGTTCCAGATCCATCCTGACAATCACGAATTAAGAAGATGAAATGAAGATAGGACTTCAAAATAGCATAATATTGTATGAACTTCTATTATTTAAGCTTGTGCAGCAAGTCTCAGATTCTCTGGAGGAAGCACTTAGGCAAAACTTTTCCCAAGCTGTGTTATTTCAGGTTCCTGGTGCTGGATGCTACAGAGTAGAGCATAGCTTTCCAAACTGTGTGTCGCGACACTTTAGTGTGTCGCGACACACAGTTTAGTGTGTTGCGAAGCGGCAGTGGGGGTGTGCATGGTGGCGGTGTGTACGGCGGTGGCAGCGACGACGGCAGTGGTGCGCCATCAGTGCTTCCGCCTTTTAGTGAGGCCACCGCTGCCGCCGCCGTGCACACCACTGCCATGCACCCCCCACGCCCACGCCGTGCACGCCCCCGCCACTGCCGCCTTTGGTCTGTTGCCAACGGCGGCAGTTTGGAAAGCACTGGAGTAGAGTGTCATATTTTCTATACAGTCTGCTGTATAGGCTAGGACAGTGTTTCTCAACCTTGGCAACTTTAAGATATGTGGACTTCAACTCCCAGAATTTTGGGAGTTGAAGTCCACTTATTTTAAAGTTGGCAAGGTTGAGAAACACTAGACTAGGAAATATATCATGTCTAAACTGGGTCTGAAAAGTTTAACTCTTAACATCAGAGATGCCATGTGCTACATAGGATTGTCCTACAAGTTCTAAGTTCAGTCATGACTTTTTAAGAATTATTATTGAATTAAATCCACTCTAATCATATAGATAACTGTTGCGAGACTTCTTCAACTTGATGTCTTTCAGGTGCTTTAGGATTACAACTTCCAGAATTCCCAGCTGTCAGCCCATACTGGCTAGGACATCTAGGATTTGCAGCTATAACACCTCAGGGGGACATCAAATTGGGGAAAGTTGTTCTTCATTGTCTTCTCCTATTCTTTATTATTCCACATCTATACCGCAAAGCTGCCAGTGCTTACACTACAGCATAGTGTGGTTATATCTTCACAAAGGTGAGAATCTGCTTTATGCATTGTCAGCTCATGATATAACAAGATCCTTGAGGTACTTAACAAGCAGAAAGAAATGGGTCATATTGCAATTCTTAGCATAATTCTCACTACAGCGGTCAAGAAAATATAGGTCATATAATACCATACCTATACAAAAATGCCCTACATCAAAAAGGTTACCAAACAGCAGCTCTAATTGTAGATGTGTTTATTGGTTTGATGATGTGCTGGGTATAGAATAAATGAGGGCAACCCTCGATATAGGGGTTCTATTTTTATGTAGTAACCTACCCTATGTTTTCTAGAGCAGTACCCTTCTTCTTGAACTTGATTGTCTTATTAAATTCTCTGAGCCTGGGAACAAGAACAGACTTTTGCAAAAAGTTTCAAAATATTGTAAATGGGTGGCAAACTCCCCCTTGAAATAAGAGGCAGTTAGAAAGAAGATGAAAGGCATCACGTTTACCCTACCTTAAATACTTACTGATAAACAGGGGCCAAAGTGCACATATCTAGTTTCCAGTATTCTGTAACCTAACTCTCTTTCTTTGCAATAAACCTAACTAATAAGGCTCTGTGAAAATCTAGCTTTCTTGGTTCTGAGCTGTTTGGTAACCTTTTTGATGTAGGGCATTTTTGTATAGGTATGGTATTATATGAGGGGCTTGACATTAAGTACCTGCATCTCCTGTTCTAATCTTCTCCTGCATTCTGTGAATATCGTAGATTCAAAAGCTTTGTAGGTTGGGCTGTTTCGCATTGCTTTCTACCTCCACTTATCCCCAGTTGCTATCGACTTCTGGCTTGACGAGCCCAGTGTCCTTATGAAGACTTGCTGATGGCTTACTGGTGGAACTGCTGTCTTACTATGAGCTAATCTGATTTTTAGGGTCTTCAGGAGAACATAAAACCAATAATCACAGGGACTTATCTGTGCACATGTTCAAAAATACCCTTTTGTTTATTCCTTCCAAATGTTCCCTTGACCTTTTTGAGGGCGTGTAAAGACTTATCTAATTAACTGTAGCTTTTAAAACTGATTTTAGTGGTTTAAATGTGAATATTCTGCTCAAATTGACAAACACCAGCACAGTTACAATAAAAAAGAAGAATGAAAAAAATCTTCAGTAGCTGAACATGCTCTCAAGCAAACGGGACACAAAATCCTATTTGAAAACACAGAAATACTGGACAACACCAAAAGCCACTACACCAGATTATACAGAGAAGCCATTGAAATTCACAAACACCAGCACAGCTACAATAAAAAAGAAGAAAGTCTAAAAATTAGCAAAACCTGGCTACCAGTCCTGAAAAACACAGCCTGCAAAAGGTCAATGAACTCAGTCCAACCACCAGGACATGGGAATACTTCTCACAATGAACATGCTAATCACGCTCATCAGCCACTTGTTAACATTTCAACAGAACAAAAAACCCCACCTAATCTCCTATAACTTAGCTCTATAAATAGAAAACAAACAAAACATTGCCACTCTACCTGGGCACAGAGATTTCGCTTCTGTCTGTGCTCCTGCCCTCTGAAGATGCTGGCCACAGATGCTGGTGAAACGTTAGGAACCACAACTTCCAGAACACGGCCACACAGCCCGGAAGACCCACAACAGCCATCGAACTCCGGCCGTGAAAGCCTTCGACAATACATTTATTTGTTTTGACTTTTAATACAATTTCTTGTCCAACAGTTTGGTGATGCTTGAGGCAAGGCAGAAGAGACATATTAATTAATACATTAATTCATAAACAATGGCAATGCCTGTTGCTTCTGCAACAGCTATTGGTTTACAAAAATAGAATTTAAGCAAGGAAGAGCAGGCGTTGACTTCCTTTCCAAAACTGCTTCCAAAACTAGGACTGCCAGATCTGGACTGCAGAAATCTGGATGACCAAAGAGATCAAGATTTCCAAATAATTCTGCAGTCTTCTAGTGCTTGTTTAGATTTTTGCCATCCACATCCGGTAGCCCTATTAAAATCAACACTTTTGGAGTCAAGCTCTTTTCTGTGAATTCAAAATGGCCCTGGAGGAAGTTGGGTATAATGCCATTATTTAAGCTTGATTGCCCATCCATCAACATTTATTAGTAGTGATTTCTCCCCTCCCTAACATACAGTACATGTAATTCCTGCTTAAATTTTTTCTGCAGAAATCCACCGTTGGCACTAAGAGAACCTCAATGCTGTGCCAGCATAAACTATGGAAATGATGCAAACTCCATATGCTAGTTTGCTTTACAGAAGGAACAAGACTTGGATTTTTCAGCCACAGATTTTTGCAGATACAAGCGGTAGAAATATTTCCATGGGCAAGCTTGAACCAGTCTGCTGATCTGTATTCTGAGTGAGTTTGTTACTCTCAGAATGGGCAGAAATCTCTTTTGTCCTTGAATTTCACAAGGAGTTTTGCAAATATGAGGCCCAGACATTTGGTTTTGAAGAAAAAATAAAATAAAATTGTTTGGGATGTTGAATTCTGAACTTGGCTGTGTGGAAGAATTTAAGCAATTTGAATATTAATACATGTTTTAACATGGAGCTCCTGGGCATAGTAAGAGTTTAAATTGTAGCAGCAAATATTTAGCAAGCAAGTAGGCTTCAAGGGAGAGAGCCACTTTGGTGTGGTGGTTAAGGCACCAGGCTAGAAACTATGAGGCTGTGAGTTCTAGTCCTGCCTGAAACACAAAGCCAACTGGGTGACCTTGGGCCAGTCACTCACTCTCAGCCCTAGGAAGAAGAATGCAATGGCAAACCAATTCTGAAAATCTTGCCAGAAAATTGCAGGGACTTGACAGTTGCCAGGAGTCACAAACAGACTTGAAGGCACCAAAAAAAAAAAAGCTTTCAGTGATGTCCTGCTTGAGTAGAGAAAACGAACCACATCTTGTCCCCATGGGGCCAAGTGAGAGGGGAGAAAAACTTTAATTGCGATTTAAATGAATTCAGAAGTCCACTCTTACAGATTTTTCTCCAACAACTGTTACTTATCAAACTCAGTCTGGGATTTTGTAAAATTATGGCACACTTTGAATCCTGGAGAAGCCAAACTGAAAGAAGGGTTTGGAATTGTGGGCCAAAATGCCCCAGCTGATATACTGTATATACAGTGTGTATGTGTGTGTGTGTGTGTGTGTGTGTGTGTGTATGTATGTATGTATGTATGTGTATGTGTATATATATATATATATATATATATATATATATATATACACACACACACACACACATACATACATACATACATACATACACACAGTGTGTGTGTATGTATGTGTGTGTGTATATATATATATATATATATATATACACACACACACATACATACACACACAGTATGTGTGTGTGTGTGTGTGTGTGTGTGTGTGTGTGTATATATATATATATATATATATATATATATATAATTTTCTTAAAACATATATTGAGAAGGCTCTGTACGAAACAGATGTGCCACAGTGAACATTATTGCATCTTAGTAATAAACAGGTTTAAATATAAAGTTAATCTGCCTTGCTGAAAACTTACAGCACTGCAGATGAAGCCGAGAATGTCTGTGGCGGGGAGAAGCCTCATTGAAATACATTGGCATAATTTGTTTTCTTGGCAGCAGGGTAAAAATAGGATAGGAAATGTGTTGTCTATATTAGGGAGATATGTTCCTATCTAACCCAGAGATATTTCATTGGTTTTCCTTTTTGATAATCCAATTGCCATTTTTATAGTCCATAACAAATCATGGGTCGACACAATAGGAAATGACTTTCATATATCTACTTGCGGCTGGTGCTTCGTGACTGACTGACAGCTCTATAATCAACTTTGGGGGGAATTTAGTGAAGCTGCAATCTGCTCTGGCTAATGATTAAGGGCCTTTGTCCCCTGGTCCAAGAAGTTGACATAAGGGGCCAACAGAATTCAGCAGGACTCTCGTGCTTCTTAAGGTACGTGAAGCATGAAGACCTGCAGCTGAAGGTTAAAGAACATCTTTTCCTTCAATGTGTGTCCAGTGGTGCTGGACCTATGGGCTAGAGCTGTACACTAGCAGAAGCTTATGTCTATAAAGGTTCTCAGTCATCCAGGTGGAATTGTCTGTAGCTTGAATCATGTCAACTGGATTTCTATTTTCTTAGTGGAAACGTTTCGCTCCTTATCCAAGGAGCTTCTTCAGTCTGAGCAAAGTTGGTAAGGGAATCTAGGATTCCCTTACCAACTTTGCTCAGACTGAAGAAGCTCCTTGGATAAGGAGCGAAACGTTTCCACTAAGAAAATAGAAATCCAGTTGACATGATTCAAGCTACAGACTAGCAGAAGCTTGCATACATGCCACCTTGCATTGCTGAGGCTTGCACGCTGAGCCATGGCATTGTGCCATGATGACAGTGACCATTTTACAGTCCTACCCTGCATGTAGCTGGAGAGCTGTGATAACCATTTGAGTATACCTGCCATTAGGTAAGAGGTCTGGGAAGATCTCTGAACTCGGTGTCTAAAATGGGCTTCAGAGGGCAAGGACATGCCTGCTTTAAGGTCTCACAGACAGGTGCTGTGTTTGCACTGCCGTGTCCTCCAATGCTCCCTTTGGAGATTGAATACCAAGTGCCCTACAGTCCTATTGACTAATGCATAGCTTTCCAAACTGTGTGTCGCGACACTTTAGTGTGTCACGACACTTTAGTGTGTCGCAACACACAGTTTAGTGTGTCACGACATAACCTGGAAGCGGTGGCGGGGGCGTGCACGGCAGCGGTGGTGTGCATGGCGGCGGCAGCAGCACTGGTGTGCCATCAGCGCTTCTGTGTTTTAGCGGAAAACACGAGGCCGCTGCCATGCACGCTGCCACACCACCACCCTGCACCGCCGCTATGCACGCCCCCACCGTCGCACACGCCCCCACCATCGCACGCGCCCCCATGCCGCCGCCGCTGCCGCCATTTGGAAAGCACTGGACTAATGCATTTGGTCTACAGCCTCCATCTTAACGTTGAGCTCAAGCTGCAGGCATCATGGTTGCAACACCTGATATTCTGAAACATTCTTGCTGCTTTTCCATTTCCTCTTTTTTCTAATATTTCCCTGATGTTAGAAAACTTGAAATCTTCCAAACTTTTTATTAGGTTAGCAATAATAAAGGGAGTTCCCCACCCCAACTGAATATTGTTGCAATGTACTGAATATACAGTATTTGGAATTGGTACATATGCACATATACTCAATTTCTTTATACAAGAGTGTATAAAAGTGAACTGAATCACTCCTTTGATCTGTTTTATTTTTTCCCCTTTTTTGCATGAGGTACTGTGGAAGTTCTTAAATGAGTAACCCATTCATAGTATGCATTCTGGTTATCGCTTGATGATGCAGTGATCAAATAATAAACTTGCATCTCTGAAAACATCTCCAATTGTTCAAGGACAATCTCCATCCTTTTTAAACAGGGAAGACACCTGTGCAGTTATTAAAAATCCAATTTCTTTCTCTCTGTAGCTATCAAAGGAATATGAAGCAGAATGCCTGTGTCAGTTATCCATCATTGACCTTCAGCTAATTAACACAAATGATGACTTAATGCTACAACTACTCTGGGCTATTTAAAAAATCTTTACTAATTGTTTTTCAATGGATTTCACATACAATGAAGAATAGTCACTTGGCAGTCAATGAAACAGGACTATACTACTAACCTGCAATCCTAGTCATGTTTTGTATTCACATTGCCTGGCTTTTCCAAGCCTGGTTAAACTTCTCACCACTAGATGCTGAAAGTTCTTTTTCCCTGGAGATGTTGCAAAAGGACGTTCACCCTCCATAACTTTCTTATTCTTTCCCCCATGTAACTATTTACAGTCATACTAACATAAACCCAGCAGTGGATCTGCAGGCATGGCTACAGTAAGCTGGTTTGTTTCAGCACTGTTCTTCTTTTAAAATGTTTAAAATGTTTAATAAAATCAAAATTCATAACCAAGTATAGGATGTAGTAACATGTGCATATTCATAAAGTCTGTAATGATGATTGTGATCTTTGAAATATTTCTGATTCCTTTTTTGCCACCCATGATGGTTGAGAATCTCAGAGATATGATGCAATCCATCAAGACAGCACGAGGTTCTTGAAGGCTGACCTAGACATGTGTGGGCCACCTCTGTAAGAAGTAGCCTTCTGTGACCTGATAGAAGAAGCGTTAGTGGGTGGCTTTGATTTAACCCACCGGCCATTTTATTATATGCTTCGCCATCACTATAACCAATTGTATAGCTGTAGACACCATTGGAACATTTACTAAAACAGCTCTCCCAGAGCATGTCAATTTTCTGTTTTCAAATATTAAAAACATCTCTGGAGGAATTATTGCTTGGCATTTAATAGGGTTGTTTGAGGGTGCTGAAGAAAAATCTGCCCTCATTAAAACCAGAAGAAACTAAAGCCCTGAACAGTACTTTGGATACCTTTAATCGAAATTAATTGACATGGCATATATTTTGACTGTGAAACAAAGATTGCTTTACACCCCTGCTGTGTGGAAAATAGCCACAATTACACAATCTGGTGCATAATGCATAATTTTTTTTCACTTAATACAAGGAAACTTATCCTGTGATACTAAAATGCAATATTCGTTATTGCACACTGAGGCTTATTAAAAAAGAAATATGAAAGCGTATACTACAAGCAAACGGGCTTCATCAGCCCTGTCCATCACATATAATGGGTCACAGGCCGCTTGGAGGCCAAAACAATCATCTTGCTGTGTTCAAAATAACTAAACCTCATTACTTTAGAATTCAAGAAAAGAGGTATATCAACACTCATTCCATAATTACCTTACATTCCTTTGTTTGTGCTCAAAGAGGTGCATTAGAGAAACAGAGAGCGGGATTTGGGGTTGGTAGACAATGTCAAATCTTCATACCAGAAATACCATAGATGTGAAATTTATCTGGTTGGATTTCACCTGATCAACATTTGTGTAAACTGGAATGTACTTGCACACTGAAGTCTTCCCTTTTCAAAATGGGAACAGGTTTACAACTTTGAAAAAAAAAAAAGCAAGTTAGTGCCATTGAATTGAGTTGGGCTCCTGCAGATGGTGTAGATCAGAGCTTTCCAAACTGTGTGTCGCGACACAAAAGTGTGTCGCCACACACAGCGTGGTGTGTTGCCACACCACCCGGAAGCGGCGGCGCGCGCGTGCATGGCGGCCGCCGCACGCCCCCCGCGCCACCGCACGCCCCTCCCCCGCCGCCACCGTGTGCGCGCGCGCCGCCGCACGCCCCCCATGCCGTCGCCGTGCGCACGCGTGTCTTGTTTTGTATTCACATTTTCCGGGTTTCATCCTATCTCCCATTATCTGTCCAAACTATGAGAGTTCCAGCTTTCTGACCATCACCTCAAGGAAACATTAAGTTAAAATGGTAAAAAGTAGTCTTTTTAGGAAAAGTGCAAGGCTTTATTACACTTGAGAAAAATGCTAGCAAACAATGAACAACCAGAAGCATTGCATTTACTGTCCTCTTGGTCTTAGATAATGCTTTTCTGGAGTCCCAACTGCACTCAGATGCAAGCGAGAGCAAATGAAAGTTCCATTTCAGACCTCTTCCTTGATCATGAAGCGTTTGGAGAAGAAGAAACATGATGGGTTGATTTAGGAGGAAAGACTGGACAGCCATTTGTCCAGAATGATATGAGGATTCCTGCACTGGGCTAGGTAGAAGACTTCCAAGGTAACTTCCAACCTTATGATTCTATGACTACAGGTAGTCCTCATTTAGTGACCACAATTGGGACCAGCAACTCGGTCATTAAGTGAAGTGGTTGCTAAGTGAATCTGCAACTGTGCTTATGATCTTACTTCAGCTTTCCTTTGCTTTATAGACCTGCAAAGGTCATAAACTGGAGGACTGGTTGTAAAGTTACTTTTTCATCACTGTTGTAACTGAATGGTCACTAAACAAGGCAGTCACTAAACGAGGACTACCTGAAGTGTCTGCAACCCAAACATCTACCCTGTTTCATCCTCTTCCAAATGCATACAAATGCCTAAACTGGACTTAACTGGCCCAGTTAATTAATTAATCAACAAATATGTGACCATAGACCTTGAAATTCACTGGATCTCCTTGCTGCATTTGTGCTTCCATTGCCTTTTGAAGATTCTCCAGTTAGAACATTGCAATTAGATGTCTGTAAAATGTTTTGAGTCAGTTTGGTGAAGTGGTTAAAGGCACTGGAGTAGGAGCAAGGAGACCCACGTTCTAGCTTGGCCTTAGACATGGAAGCCAGCTGGGTGACTTTGGGAAGCCTGGGAAGTCAAAAAACATCTCGGAAGAAGGAAGGTATGGGCAAACACTTCCAAAAATGCTGCCAAGAAAACTGCATTGACTTGTCCAGATAGTCACCAGGAGTTAAGATTGACATATAAGACAATCACATTTGAGGTCCAAACGTTCTCATTTTGGAACAGCCTTTGAAACGAGCTATTTCTAATAGACTAGGAATGGTTGGGATGGTCCATTCTGAGCCTGACTTCAAAATATTTTGTACACCTGAAACAGCAACTTCAACAGAAGAAACAGCTCTCATAACCATCTAGCGATTGCTGCATTCAGACCATTATTCAGTAGCATCAGCACAAACAGGCAATGGTTCTCAGGCTTTTCAGGTAGAAGTCTGGAGATGCCCAAAAAGCTGGAGATGTCAAGGGATTTTTTCAGACCACTACAACTGGTTTTTCATCTGGTTCCTGCACAACCATGCTCTGCATTTTCTTTCAGCCAACCTACCTCCAATTCGTCCCCCATGTATGTTCTTTCCTTCCCAATCTACTTAGACTTGCATACATGTGTTTTTTCTTCTTTATTAGTGAATTCCAGCACTGGACATAAGGTTGATTAAATGACCCCCAATGTCCCTTCCAACCTTTCCATTCTATGATTCTATGATGCTCTTCCCTTTGTTCTTGCAAAATCACAATTGCTACTTCTAAGAGAAATTGGATTTTTATGACTGTTCCAGATGACTAGTCTCTCAACCCTGCTAAAACCAGTTCAAAAAGCACATGGGAATGGGCCATGCTCTTTTGACCATCTTCAGATCAATTCGGACATCCGTATATTAAGGGACGTGCATGCTTACTGTATGTCTAGAGCTCACAGAGAAGCTTGTCCTTCTCTAACCTAGAGCTAAGCATAGAAATGGTAAAGTAATCAATGCTCACTAGTATTTCTTTCTCTGTGCCAAAGTTGAAGAAATAAATGGGGAGCATTTCTGTGTTTACCATCGTGACAGATTCCCATCCTCCTCCAAATTCCTAATGCCGGCATGCTGGCAGTTCTGCCCTTCAGCTTACATCATGAAGCCTGTGTCTGCAATAGGATTCCCAAGAGTAGGGAGGTGGGGCAAGCCAATAATATCCTCCAATGAGAGCCCTTCAAGCAAAAGTCAATTATACAGTGCCGTTTATGAAGTGGCAGAATGTCTCAAAAAGGTATTTGTCACAATTGCGAGCCCCTATTGTGGTGTCATTTGGACACATTATGCAAAGACCTTTCTGGCTCTCTGGACCTTTCTCTGAAAACTTTTCACTCCCAACTAATTCATTCCCTGTGGAATTTAGAGCCATTCCCTTACATTACAGCCAGCTAGTGTGGCAACCTTAAGCCTCCTCTCCCGCCTCCCCAGTCACCTTTCATTGGTACGGTGTTTTCTGCAGAGATTCCTTTATTCTTATACCATGGCTGCCTTTTTGGCTATTAATTGTTTGAACATTATTTGATTTAGGTTTCATTAATTTCTTTCTGCCTTTGCTAATCTTAGATATAAAAATGCAATCTGAAGTGTTCATCAGCTTAGCCATTTTTAAGCTCTCGACTGAACACAAAGATAATTGATTCTCAGAACAATTTTTTGAAAGACTCTATTTAAGTAATTACACTGTTACGTTCTTGAACATTTTGCATTTCAAAAAAAATATATGATCCTTTGACGTTGACAATTTGTTGGTGAGCTTTGGGGTAAAATATGTTTTGTCCAAAGAGAATAGAAAACTGATAATGAAAAAAAGTTAGGTTCTTCCCAAAAAGTAAAATCTTGTAGCTGGAAGGCTTTATTTTTATAACACTTTAACAATGCTTTAGTAATAAAGAAGTATAACCCTCCTGAAAGCCATCTCCACTGATCTTTTCTTGACTACTCAATAAATGGAATGGATTTTGTTGGGTAAGCTCACTCTCCAGTCTCATTTTAGAGCAAGCTACATACACATCTTATGTTGTAAAACCTTGAAATATGAACTCAAAAGGAATCCCTCATTTTTGGAGAGAGAAAACATCAACGTAGTTTGAAAGCAAGCATTCTGGAGAAAACCTGGCACTATGGTTGTGCCACTTCTCAGAGGCGTGGGGAAGACAAAAAAGATGGTAGCTGCAAGTGCATGAAATCCTGCACCTTTTTTTATGTGTAACGCATGCGTGGCACACTTCTAAAACTGGCAGGACTTTGATTGTGTAGTCACGGCCACCATCTTGATTCTTTTAACTCCTCCCTGCCAGAAGGTGCCACTTTCCTTGTGTATGTTGTCTTCTACCTGTTGTATATCGTATGCCTTGTTAAGCATAGGATGTGGCCATTCCCCCCCCCCCCCTCGCATAATATCCCTAGAGTGGTGGAATCAGTATTTTTGGCTCTTTTTTGGCATTTTGGTGTTTGGTTTATTTATTTTGCTTTCATGGTTCGGGAAAGTATAGCAAGCACAGTACTTGGCTACAGTGCAATCAATGACTGAATAATATCAATTACACGTTATGGGCAACCTTTAATATGATGATTATCCACGTTTATGCTCCAACTACTGATGCAGAAGAAGAAGAGGTTGATGAGTTTTGTGATCAAGTTCAATTTGAAATTGACAGAACATGCAAGCAAGATGTGCTGCTTCTGATTGGAGACTGGAATGCCAACGCTGGAAATATTAAAGAGGAAAATGTAGCTGGACTATATGGCCTAGGAAACAGTAATGAAGCAAGGGAACAACTCATCAGTTTCTGTCAACCTAACAATCTTTTCTTTTTTACTATATTCTTGTTTTTTCTTTCTTTTTATCTTTCTATTTTTTTCTTTTTTGCATTTCAATTTTTTAAATTCTTTTATTTCTTTTTGTTTGTATTAGTTTTTATCTTTTTAATTGTGATATATATATATATATATATATATATATATATATATATTCCTCGCTTAACGACCACAATTGGGACCGGAATTTCAGTTGCTATGCGAAGCAGTCATTAAGCGAATCTGACCCAATTTTATTATCTTTTTTGCAGCAGTCGTTAAGAGAATCACCACAGGCATTAAGCAAACCACATGGTTGTTAAGCAACTCACACGGTTCCCCATTGATTTTGCTTGCCAGAAGCCAGCTGGGAAGGTAAAAAATGGCGATCACATGACCATGGAATGCTGTGACGGTCATAAATGTAAACCGGTTGCCAAGCACCCAAGTTGTGATCACGTTATGGCGGGGATGCTGCAATGGTCATAAGTGTGAGGACCGATCGTAAGTCAGTTTTTTCAGCACCATCTGAAGTCTGAACTGTCACTAAATGAATGGTTGTTAAGCAAGGACTACCTGTATGTGTTTATGTGTGTGTGTGTATACTGTGTGTATGTATGTATGTATGTATGTATGTATGTGTGTGTGTGTGTGTGTGTATATATATATATATATATATATATATATATATATATATATGTGGCAAGCAACAGAAGAATCAGTAAAGTTTCTAATCAAGTTATGCCAGCAGATCTGGAGTGGTCAACAGATTGGAAGAGGTCAATCTATTTTCCAATACTAAAAAAAAGAGTCTTAACAGAAATGCTATCGTAAGTCCATTTTCCCTTAACTTCTCAGAGAAGAGAGATATACATATTACACTATGTAATGCTCCCAAGGTTTTACATGACTTCCACACACCCCACTGGGAATGGGAGGGAGAATTTCTCTATTTGTACACAGTGTGTATCCTGTGTGGTATTTTCAGTTACATTGATCATTGGGAGGCTGTTACTACACGATTGGTTTCATCCTATTTGGGATTCTTCAGATGCAAGTGGTCAATGTAACTGAGACTTAACGGAGTGTGCAGACAGGCAAGCAAAATAATGCTTCTGATGTTCCAACACAGATTAGAGCCCTACATGGAAAGGAAGATCCAGATGTTCAAGCTGGCTTTAGAAATGGCTGAGTAACAGGAGACATTCTTGCTGATTGAGGAAGTCAAAGAATAACAAAAAGAAGTGGGTATGTCAAGGTATGGGATATGCTTTTAAAAATGGGAATCCCAGAACATCTCATTGTCCTCTTACAGAGCCCATATACAGGTCAGGAAGCCAGGGAGAACATGGACAGAACATGGCGAAAGAAATTGGCTCCAGGTTGGCAAAAAAAATGAGACAGGGTTGTATATTCTCCTTACTTATTCAAATATATGCAGAATATATACTGAGGGAAGCTGGATTGGAAAAAGTTAAGCATGATTTTAAAATTGGATGAAGAAAGATCAATAACCAGCGCTATGTTGATGAAAGCTGAAAATACAAATGATCTGCAAGCTCCAGTAATGAAAGTCAAGGAGCACAATGAAAAAAATGAGAGTAAGATTAAATATAAGGAAAACCAAACTAATGACAACAGGTCCAGCAACCAGCTTCAGAGAGAGAAGATATTGAAATGGTGGACAGGTTCTTCCTTTTGGGATTAACAATCAACAGTACAACAAACAACAAGAAACTTTATTGATTAGTCATCTCACCATATAAAAAAACTATAAAGCCAATACAAAGAAAACAACAGGACATATTCTAAGGGAACCAGCACTCAAGAAATACTCTGTAAAATAGCACGTGGTAGAGTAGTGATTAAGTCCTTGGAAATTCAGATGCCAGGATGTGTCTATACCTACAAATATCAGAATTATGCAAGCAATGGTATTCCCTGTGACACTCTATGGAAACAAAAGTTGGACTTTGAAGGAGCAGGATAGGAAGAACATTGTTGCTTTTAAACATTGGTGTTGGAGAAGACTCCTGAGAATACCATGGACAACCAAGAAAACAAACAAATGAATCATCAAAAAAATCAACCCAGAGTTCTCACTCGAGGCACAAATGACCAGGCTCAAATTATCCTACTTTGGACACATGATGGGAAGACCCACCTCTCTGGAGAAGGCTCTGATGCTGGGAAAGGTGGAAGGAAAGAGGAGAAGAGGATGACCAGCAGCAAGGGGGGTGGACTCAGTACAGTGGTGATGGGTACACAGTTGGAAGAGCTGAAAGGTTAGGGACAGACCGTCATGGAGAAAATCTATCTATGTGGTTGCTGACAGCTGACACCGACCAGGCAGCACATAATCAATCGATCAATTATTTTTTTTTCTACATAGGTCTAGCCTGCTCCAGGTTTAAACCAGCAGTTTTGCTTTGTTGTGCTTCACTTTGTTTCCATTTACAACATAAAATGTTAGAGCAGTGATCTGCCAGTTTCTTGCCATATTTCAGAAGAACAAACTTGGGAGGCTCGGGCTGCAAGGGAAAGGGCTTCAGGAATCTAAGGGTATGGTTTGGTCCACAGGTTGCCAACTCCTGGTTTGTATTCACTCAGATAGAAATTGGTATCTAATGAAATGGTTTTGATACTACCATGATATGTACCAAATGTGCAGATAGTGGCTAGGGAAGAATCCCATTAAAAGTTTCACCTGAGAGGTAGCAGTCTATTGTAATGACCTTTTATAGGGAACCCTTAGAAAAATTAGTTTGCCAGGAAAGTTTTAAATTATTCCTTGTCCCAGGAATAATAACGCATCCCCACATAGTGTATTAAAAACTTGTAATAACAAACTCCTTAAGGCACAATAACAACTTTTTCAAGCTCACATAGAAACCTGGAAACAGTTGGGTTGCTCTTAATGAAGAGCAGAGAAATTCATTGGGCTGAAAAAGTCCAAAGCCCTTCTTCAGCCCAATGAATTTCTCTGCTCTTCATTAAGAGCAACCCAACTGTCCAAATCATTTCCAAGGCATGCACAGCCATTGCAGGTATCAGAGCAATAAACAAATCATATGCACAAGTGTTAAAATGGAATGATTTACTTGATATTTGGCAACAGAAAAGGAATGAATGAATGGGTTGATTTCAGATATAGTTTTCCCAATGCGAATAGGTCATAGTTTCAGACAAAGGATGTTGACTGGATGTTGAGTTCAAATCCAGTATTAAAACAGACTCATTTGCAGGAGGAGGAAGAGGAGGAGGAGGAATAATACAGGCACTAGAAATTGGAATTTTAATGAAGTTTTGTAGTGATTACCTGCCTATCTCCATCTGCTTCTATGCTTATCACCAGATCTGACACAGTGGGTATGTTCTGAATCCATTAATCACAAACTTGGCAAACTTAATTACTTAGGAATTCTAGTTCTGCCAAGAAATTAAAAAAAAAAACATTAAAAAGTGTTTTAAATGAAAACAAAATTGTGCCTAGATCAAAACCTACCCTAACCAACCTCCTGAAATTTGGAAGATTTTATTCTCTCATAAACAGCTTCAAACATATTCCAATTATCATCCAACAGGGGGAAAATGTTATAGCCACTGGACTTCTAAAAATAGAGTACGGAAGGCATACAAATGGGATTTCTGAACTGGGATTCAAATTGGCTTCTGACTTAATTGGATGACTTCAAAATTAACACTGAATTCCATGCTCAAAAGATGCCAGACAAGAAAGTTTTCCTCTTGGCATTGCTTTAAATGTCCTGCTACTAAATCTGGAGAGAAAAGAAATTATTAATTGTAAATGCAACCATGCATGTACTGTATAGAAAACTTGTTCAGATTAGAAACTGATGACTCTAAAATGGATTTTGGTTCTTCCAGTAACTGCAGAAACGAAATAGATAAACTACATATTACTGCAATGTTAAATCATCACAATTACAATTCCCCACCCTCTCTTCCTTGTGCAAACCATAGTTTGTCTCCTAACTGGAGAAAGAAACCAAGTTTCAAAAACACTGTAGTTCGCACTAAGAACTGAGGTGCAAATTTTAAAGGGGAAATAAAGTAGGCTATAAATAGCCCCAGCTCTTGCCAACCTAGCAATTCGAAAGCATGCAAATGCAAGTAGATGAATAGGTACCACTTCAGTGGGTAGGTAACAGCGTTCCACGTGTGTCATGCGGCCACCTGACCGTGGAAGCGTCTTCGGACAATGCTGGCTTTTCGGCTAACAAACAGAGATGAGCACCGGACCCTAAAGTCAGACACGACTGCACAAATGTGCGGGGAGAACCTTTACCTTTATAAATAGAAGACCACTTACTGGAGAACAAACATCTCCACAGCTGGAAGAAATTATAGTGCTGGCTGCTCCCTTCAAGTTTTATTTTCTCTTGGAAACTGGTGTGTGAGGGAATTGTCTAGAAGACATTGTAATTCCAATTTCTAGTGATTCCAATTTCTAGTGATTGTGTATGCACCATTTAGGATGAAAAGTTCACCGAAAAGTTAACCCACATCCCATCTCTGGGAGGGGGAAATGTTTCCAAGATAATTGGAAGCAAACTATTTACATATCTAGGACAAACGATGAGTAGACATCGCAGAATCTGCATGTGCTAGATGGGTCTGGAAATAGTGATTAGAAGCAAGAAATGTGGTTTGGAATCATCTATATTTCATATGATCAACCTAGCAAATCCTACCCCAATGATTGGGACTTTACAACTCACCTGAGGACTTCACACGGATGTGCCTCAGCATGGAGTAGTCCTCATTGAAGCTAATTTTGGGTTCCCCTTTGTTGTTGTTGTTCAGTCATTTCGTCATGTCCGACTCTTCATGACTTCATGGACCATAGCACGCCAGGCCTTTCTGTCCTCCACTGTCTCCCGGAGTTTACTCAAATTGGTGGATGGGTCCAGGCTATGATTAATACATCCTTGTTGGAGGGGGTGGTCCCAACTGCCTTTAAGGAGGCACTGGTGCACCCCCTCCTCAAGAAGCCATCCCTGGACCCTACCATCCTGGACAACTTTCGTCCAGTCTCCCACCTCCCCTTTTTGGGAAAAGTGGTTGAGAAAGTGGTGGCGTTGCAACTTCAAAGGACCCTGGATGAAGCGGATTATCTTGACCCTTTTCAGTCAGGTTTCAGGCCAGGATACAGGACGGAGACTGCATTGGTCGTGCTTATGGATGACCTCTGGCGGGAGCGGGATGGAGGTAGTGCATCCATCCTGGCTCTCTTGGATCTCTCAGCGGCTTTCAATACCATTGACCATGGTATCCTCTTGGGACGGCTCAGGGAGTTGGGGGTGGGCGGCGTAGTTTTGTGCTGGTTCACCTCCTTCCTCCGGGGCCACTCCCAGTCGGTGGTGATAGGGGAGGAGAGATCCAGCCCGCGTTCGCTCCTGTGTGGGGTGCCGCAGGGTTCGGTTCTCTCTCCTCTTCTGTTCAACATCTACATGAAACTGCTGGGCGAGGTCATCCGACACCATGGGATGAGGTATCATCAGTATGCGGATGATACTCAACTGTATATCTCCATCCCTGGTGAAGTAAGTGATGCAGTGTCCACCCTGTCCCAGTGCTTGGGGGCTGTGAGGGCCTGGATGGGGAACAACAGGCTTCAGTTGAACCCTGGTAAGACCGAGTGGCTGTGGATTGATGGCTTAGCGTCTTCTGGGAAATTATCATCTTTGGTTCTCGATGGGGTAGCACTACCCCGTTCAGAACCGGTGCGTAATCTGGGGGTTCTTCTAGACTCACGACTCCTGCTCGAAGAGCAGGTGGCAGTCGTGGCTAGGAGGGCTTTTGCGCAACTTCGGTTGGTGCGCCAGTTACGCCCATTCCTGGATTGCGATGCCCTCCATACAGTCACTCATGCTCTCGTCATCTCCCATGTAGATTATTGCAATGCGCTCTACATGGGGCTACCCTTGAAAACTATTTGGAAGCTTCAGCTGGTGCAGAATGCGGCCGCGCAGGCAGTATTGGGTGCTCCAAGATCTGCACATGTAACACCGTTGCTCCGCGAGCTGCATTGGGTGCCGGTTTGCTTCCGGGTACAATTCAAGGTGTTGGTTATTACCTTTAAAGCCCTACATGGCATGGGACCAGAATACCTGAGGGACCGTCTTATCCCCATGTTATTGACCCGCCCCACCCGGTCATCCAGAGAGGCCCTGCTACGTACCCCATAAATTAGAGAATGTCATCGGATGGGGTCTAGGAGGCGGGCCTTCTCTGTGACAGTGCCCACTTTATGGAACAGCTTGCCCCCAGAGTTGAAACAGATCTCCTCCCTCCCGACCTTTAGGAAAGAGCTGAAGACCTGGTTCTGCCGCCTGGCATGGGAAGAAGGAAGGGATAGTTTCTCATGGAGATGGCTAATCCATTAATTGGATGTCCTTCTTTTAACGAACATCTTATCCACCTGGATTTATAATTTATCTTTATATTGTTGTAATTTTATATATAGATTTTAATTATTGTTATTCTGTAAACCGCCCAGAGTCCCTTATTTGGGAGATGGGTGGGGATAAATTTGAAAAATAAATAAATAAATAAATAAATAAATAAATTCATGTTCGTTACATCGGTGATGCTATCTAACCATCTCATCCTCTTCCGTCCCCTTCTCCTTTTGCCTTCAGTCTTTCCCAGCATCAGGGTCTTTTCCAGTGAGTCCTCTCTTCGCATTAGGTGGCCAAAGTATTTGAGCTTCAGCTTCACTATCTGTCCTTCCAATGAGCAGTCAGGGTTGATTTCCTCTAGGACTGACTGATTTGACCTCCTTGCAGTCCAAGGGAGTCTTAAGAGTCTTCTCCAGCACCACAGTTCGAAAGCATAAATTCTTCGGCACTCAGCCTTCCTTATGGTCCAACTCTCACAGCCATACATTACTACTGGAAAAACCATAGCTTTAACTATACGGACCTTTGTCGGCAAGGTGATGTCTCTGCTTTTTAATATGCTGTCTAGGTTTGCCATAGCTTTCCTCCCAATTAGCAAGCGTCTTTTAATTTCATGGCTGCAGTCACCGTCTGCGGTGATCTTGGAGCCCAAGAAAATAAAATCTGTCACTGCTTCCATTTCTTCCCCTTCTATTTGCCAGGAAGTGATGGGACCAGATGCCATGATCTGAGTTTTTTTAATGTTGAGTTTCAAGCCAGCTTTTGCACTCTCCTCTTTCACCCTCATCAAGAGGCTCTTTAGTTCCTCTTCACTTTCTGCCATTAGGGTGGTATCGTCTGCATATCTGAGGTTGTTGATATTTCTCCTGGCAATCTTAACTCTGGCTTGTGATTCATCCAGCCCGGCATTTCTCATGATGTACGCTGGCTCTTCGGCTAACAAACGGAGATGAGCACCGGCCCCTAGAGTCGGACACGACTGCACAAATGTGAGGGGGGTACCTTTACCTTTACCTTTACTCTGCATATAAGTTAAATAAGCAGGGTGATAATATACAGCCTTGTCGTACTCCTTTCCCAATTTTGAACCAGTCAGTTGTTCCATGTCCGGTTCTAACTGTCCCCTTTGCACTGATGTAAATAAACATTTTTTTCCTCCTCAAATAGTCTTGGAGTTCTTCCAAACGTTCAGAGTTTGGGGTGGAATCTTAGGCAGCACTGAGCATTTTTATCTCTTTCCTATTGGTCAAGTGCAGGCAGAATAAGAGGCCGTTTACAGCTCATTGTATGCACTTTACACCTTTTGCCCATTGACTGCTAAACTGCCTGCGTTTTCTTTCCCTACTGTAATGCAGAAGTGGAAACACAATTTACTTTCCTTAGAATATGCTATCTGTAGCCTTTGGTGAACCTGCGGAGGACAAGGTGACCTTAACAACTGTTGCCAAGAAAATATTCATTGTCAGCAGGAGTTGCACTAAAGTTAAGGGCACCTTTACCCTCTCATGCTCACAATGCCAAAGTGAAAATATATCTATAATGGGAGATACTTTCTCGTATGACCACAAGCTTCCTTTGATCCTCTTCATGTAACATAAAAATGAAAGACTTTTTCAAGTTGAGTTTCATACCTGATGACCTAATGGTTACATTTATGATGTTTTCTTGGCAACTACACAGAAGTGGTCTTCTGAGATCCCCCCCCCCCATTTTCCTAAGTTTCTTAAACATGCTCAGCTCAGCAGTACTGAGAATTGTAAAAGCTAAGTAGAGTTGGGCTTGATAGTCACTTGAATGGGAAGCCACTTGGGAATATTGCAGCTAAAGGCTAGAGTGGGAAGTTGGAGAGCAGTAGTAAGCATACCTTTCTCTGTGCAGGTCTGATATGATTTGTAAAAACTGCGGTAAGGCAGTGTTTCTCAACCTCAGCAACTTTAAGATGTTTAGATGTCAACTCCCCAGCATGCTGGGGAATTCTGGGAGCTGAAGTCCACGCATCTTAAAGTTGTTGATGTTGAGAAACACCGCTGTAAGGTGCTGAAGCTCTGTATTCCTGCTTGCTCCAGAGCACTTTTGGGAGATCAGATCAGTGCATTGTGCAGGATTATTATCCAGTAGTTTCTCCGCTTGACTCAATTCATTAATAAATATAAAACAGAATGCATAAGGCTAATGAGCTGACTGAAGCAGTAGTTGGTGTTCTCATGTCTTTAAACGTAGTGGCCCCAGGTAAAAGTAGCTGTCTAATCCACAATGTATTGAGGGTTTTGTGTCTCAAAGAGTGCTAGAAGTCAATGCAGATGCTGGAAGACCTGATCTCAGGGTGTTCCATGTCCATCAGAAAACAGATGGTGGAATTCTGGGAGTGCGCTTCCTTGAATTGACATTTAAGTTCAAGACTGTGGAGGCATTCAGTCTGTAGCAAGTGCTGCTAAAGGAATCACAAAGCTGTGTTCCAATTCTATGAACATACATAGCTCCACCTCTTTATAGTGTATATAAAATGTTTACATTAAACATATTAAAAAGAGGTGGAGCTTCAATTGTGTGGCAATGACCACCATCTTTTTTTGTTTACCTCAGTGTGGATGCCCCTGCTCCTGACATATTCTGGTCTGAACAGGTGAGGTGTCCTTAGCTTTTCAGTCCTGCTTTAGGAGAATTCAGGGATTTTGGATCTTGCCACTAAGGTCAGAGATACACTCAGGATACGTGGCCAAGAACCACACTGAGCCATTATTCCAACTCTAGTTCTTTATTGTTCTCACCTACTAGACAGAATCTTGCCAGACTAAAGGCTACTCAACTAACCTAAGGGAAATAACCCAGAAGGGCTCTAGGGCGGAGCTACCTTGAACCTCTTAACCTTCCCATCAACAGAGTCTGGGCTGCGAATCCTCTTATCTGCTTGGAATGCGTTCTCCCCCTGGGAACCAGTGGCAGTGCCAGAATCCACCACAGATACAGAACTTCACCTACTTGGTGCCAATCCAGAAACAAAGAGGTAGCTATGCAGTTGTGTAGTGTAGCATGCAGGGCTGGTTTTAATGCAGTGAAAGCAAATCTGTACATAAAGGGAAACAGAGGGGAAACTACAGATGGCACCAGTTGCACACAGATTTCCAAATAAAGCAGTATAGTCAGCCTAGCTACACTAGTTGTTGTTGTTGTTGTTGTTGTTGTTGTTGTTATTATTATTATTATTATTATTATTATTATTATTTAAATTTATCCCCGCCCATCTCCCGAATCAGGGGACTCTAGGCGGTTTACAGGACAACAGTTAAAATGTATACATAAAATTACAGCAGTATAAAATAATTATAAATCCAGATGGGTATTAGTTAAAAGAAGGACATTAAAATTACGGGATTAGCCATCTCCATGAGGAGCTATCCCTTCCTCCTTCCCATGCCAGGCGGCAGAACCAGGTCTTCAGCTCTTTCCTAAAGGTCGGGAGGGAGGAGATCTGTCTCAACTCTGGGGGCAAGCTAGTTACATTTAAGCTGCTTGAAAATCTTGAGCACTTGTTTAGGGTTCCTTGCAGAGAGGATGATAGGAGAGAGATTATCTGGGCCTCCTTTATGGATGTTGATAGGCAGGTCCTTGGCACCTAAACTCTTCTGCTGGGCTACGCTACACCTTAGGCTTAAATGTGTCTTTTACAAGTGTATGCACTCCATCCCGCAAAAGTTAAGTAAATCAAATATGTTAGTAGCAAATTAGCCATATCCCCTTGAGGATATGGAACCTTAAGGTTAAGGAACCTTAAGGAGATGGGCATCTTCCATACAAGCAAAAGAATACTTTGAGGTGTCCAACCAGAGGACAGAAAGGTACAGCACCGCCATCTGCTGGTGAAGAAGTGCATTCAATGTACTTCAAAGGGTCCTTGCCCTGGATTTTTTAAAGACACCACAAGTTGCTTTTAGCCATCCCCCCCCCCCCTTTAAGCATTTTCAGCATGTGTTCAATTGTCTGCCTAAATTTGGTGGATAATTCCTCATACTGTCTTCTCAAAGGTCAGCCAAAGCTCCCGTAACCCTTGTGTTACAGCAGCAGACATAGCTTTGGTACACAGTTGTCTAGACTATCACATTCCATGCTGCTAAGGTATCAGGAGGAACGACTCAAGATTCTTCCAACTTTCATTACCCAATCCACTCAAATGGATTGGACTAACCTACCAAATATCATGTCTGTTGCCAGATCATTGAACCTGATGTAGACTTCAAAAACAATTGAAGCGTCTGGTAAGGAAAGTGTTCAGGAGCCAGAAGATCTCTTCTTCAAACTTTACTTATACCTTGATTTACTGAAATGAGATCCATAACTAAAACTACAGCAAAGACAATTATCTATGGCATGACAATGATAATCTGACAGTTTTAAAATTCCCAAGGGAGATTTAAAGAGTTACTCTAGATGAAGCCAGAATGGAGTCCTATTAGTGAAAAAGCTAGGGATAATGTATTTCCACAAATAAGAAATGAAGGAAACATTGGCTTATGTTGTGTTTCAGTGCAAACCTCTGAATTTGCATTTCTCAGAAGTATACACAGGCTAAATGTAGTTCTACTTCATTAATGTTATCTTGAGAATTTTGCATTCTTCTTCTTCTAATTATTCTTTAAACCGCGCATATATTAAGGAGAAGTTTGCAGTTCATCCTGCTTTCTTTTTCAGCTGCTGCTAAGTGGTTAGAGTCAAGTTTACATTTCTTGACAGAATTAGACAGAAGAAAGGATTCTAGACAATGCCAGGTGGAATTTTTTTCATGCTAAACTGAGATCCAAGTAACTGAAAAGAATTAAGATGACAGCAGAAGCTGAGAAACTATTTCACCCTGAGTTAAGAGGCCCAGTTGCCATAAAACAGTGTGAAGCATATCTGTAGTGCTTGAAGAATCAATGACACACATATGGGCTAACAATGTTGACACTTAGAGGATCAAACTGCATGGAACTTTCTCAAAGATATTCTCAAGAGTGTGTGTAATTGAAGTTTAACTAGGGGCAGAAGAAAAGGTTTTAGATGCATTGGATGAATGAACCTTTCAAAACTGAAACGTATTTCTCAGATATGACTTTTAGGCCTCCTCATTTAAACTGGAAAGTAGCACATTTTGGAAGCAAATTTCAATTATAGATAGATATAGATATAGATATAGATATAGATATAGATATAGATATAGATATAGATATAGATATAGATATAGATATAGATATAGATATAGATATAGATATAGATATATATTTGTGATTTATTACATTCACAGACACACACATGCATTCATGTGTGGGGTGTGTGTGTGTATCACGGGCATTCACGTTCTCCAAAATATCAAAAAGGCAGCTGCAACCATGTGATTGAAGCTCTGCCCCCTTTTAAAATGTCATATGCAAGACATATATAAAAAGGATGAGGTTCAGGTCATGGCTGCCATCCCATCCACAGTTACCCCTGCTTTGTGTATAATAAATATCAAGAGGGAAAAAAATTGAGATACAAATGATTGAATTTCTCTTAGTTTGTGATCTATATGCACATATGAAAAAAGATGAAGCAATGACTATTTTCACATATCAAGCTTATCCATGGTCTCTTTAACCATAGTCTGACGAGCAAACTATAATTGGCTGGGTTCACATGACACAATAAGTGCTGGATGACATATCTGAGTGACTGGGGTTGTACAGTACACTAAGCCAACCAAAAAGAAAATCCTATTGTGGCTTAGCCTGGACATTTCAAAAGGAAAGAAAAAGGATGATGCATCATTAACACATTGGGTGTCCTTCCAGAAAGAAGATCAAGCAGTTCTGAACACCACTATAGAAAAAGAAATGTGGATGGGGCAAATTACATCAGTATCTGTGTGTGTTACTTTCTACAGCTGAGCGACATTCAAGAACAAGAATGTGAATTCTCATGGTTTCATTAATAACAAGGAGTAAGAGATGTCATCTCAAAGGACAAAGATGAGTGATCCTATCCAAATGGATACAAAACACTTGACAGTGGCTAGATGGCAAGTGGGTGGTTATACGTATTTGACATTTATTTTCTGTCTTGGGAGTGCATTATCAAATGAGACTCCCAAGATATCTTGCTATTTCTGGAATGTGGTGACAATGATCTTCACACATGTGAAGGAAGGGCTATCAGGTCCTTGGGCCCTAAGCCACTTAGGGATTTATGTATTTGCATCACCATCTTATTTTATTTATTTATTTATTTATTTATTTATTTATTTATTTATTATTGTATTTATACCCCGCCTATCCCCTCCCTAAGCGGAGGGCTCTAGGCGGCTTACATTCATCATACATATTATATTATACAGCATATATATTACCCGCGCCTTAGGGAGGGGGTGAGGGAACCGGCTCTTCATCCGCAGGTCAGACTACATGTCCCAGGAACCTTTTCTTCTGAGCCGGCTGCTGACGTCCAGGAAGTTGTTATTTCGGGATCCGCCGTCCTCTGCCGTCCTCTGTCGCCATCTACAGGAACCAGCTCTTCTTGGTCCGAGGGCGACCCTCCGAAAAGGACGCCAGCAAATTGGCCCACGTGAGTGGTCCCCATTCATCTACTTGCCAATGGCTTTCGGTCTGCTGGGTGGGCAGAAGCTGGGGCTAGTGACGGGAGCTCACCCCACCACGCGGATTCGAACTGCCGACCTTATGGTTGGCAGACTAACGGCTCAGCGGTTTAACCCGCTGAGCCACCGCGCCCCATCTTAGTTGTGTATGGGGGGAAGTCCTATCCCCAAGAGTTAAAGAAAAACCTATATCTGATGAATCTAACCCTATCAATATAGCTAGTAGATGGAGATCATCTAAGACTGAGAAAATCAAGCCCTGAAGACTCAGTCAGAAACAGGAAATTTCCCCTCTCAGCTGGCCTTTAAAAAGAGGATGGGAAGATCCATTTTGCCTTTCTTGTAACTTCTCTCTCATGGGGAGGAGCCAGACAAGCAAGGGCCAGCTTTCAGGGAAATGGAGATGCAGGAAATATTTAGCAATTTAGAAACTAGAAGAAGCTTCATAAATTGTGGTCCCTTCTGCTAACTTTGGTTATCTTTCATTTCATGTTACTCTGCCTTGGTTCTATGTGTATGAGTACTCCTGGTTAGAAGAGCTGCCCCTGAGATTATTTCCCCTACTTTGATTTTCACTCACTTCTGTAACATTGATAGGCATAATAAAAGACTCAAATTTTTATATAAAGGCCTGCTCATTCTGGAGGGTCTTTAACCTTAGGACAGGCTGTTCACTGGGCTGAGCTACTGAGGAAACATAAAAGAGTATTGCCCCTTTAATCTTCTCAAGTAAAACCTGTCTCTGGAATAAGTGTATGGTGGAAGCTCCTAGAGAGTTGTGGGTGGAAGATCTAAAGGACCATTCATAGCAGCTGGAAACCCAGTCTACCACATCCCTGGACCTCATCACAACCTTAAATTGGACCTGGTAGTTCTTAGCCAGAGCAACACTTTAAGGATCAATGGCACCTAATATCATTTAGAAGCTTCATCTCTTAATTTTGTAGCTACCTTCTTCCTTTATCTCCAAAAGCTCTTAAGAGTAACTCCACCTGGTACACATCGCAATATTCTAAGGTGGCTCCATCATCATAGTTAATATTCCCTCTCTCCCATGCCTTTGGTTTTCTATATTTTAATAATGATGGTTTTATATTTTTAATAATGACTATTTTTATATTTATTGTTTTATTTAGTTGTTGTATGCTGCCCAGAGTCACTTTTTGTGAGATGGATGGCCATATAAATTTGATGAATGAATGAATGAATGATCCGATTTGAGGTTGTTTGAGCATGTATCAATGAGGTGGCTGTTCTGGTCCAATGCAACAGCATTGAAGGTTGGCATTGTCTATCCTTTCCACTGAAGCCACTTGTCACCCTAGGGCACTGTTTCTCAACCTGGGCAACTTTAAGATGTGTGGACTTCAACTTCCAGAATTCCCCAGCTGGCATGGCTGGCTGGGGAATTCTGGGAGTTGGAGTCCACACATGTCAAAGTTGCTGAGGTTGAGAAACAGTGCTCTAGCGAGAAACACTGGATTCAAGGACAGTCCCTGAACTATAAACACCTTCTCTGCATGTAGCTTGAATCATGTCAACTGGATTTCTGTTTTCTCAGTGGAAACGTTTCGCTCCTTATCC
Organism: Charina bottae; assembly: GCA_023362775.1. Taxonomy (NCBI): domain Eukaryota; kingdom Metazoa; phylum Chordata; class Lepidosauria; order Squamata; family Charinaidae; genus Charina; species Charina bottae. The sequence continues at coordinate 4,589,756 of JALMGJ010000029.1, read as the reverse complement.
AAGGAGCTTCTTCAGTCTGAGCAAAGTTGGTAAGGGAATCCTAAATATGTTTCTAGGTAGCTGTGAAACATATTTAGGATTCCCTTACCAACTTTGCTCAGACTGAAGAAGCTCCTTGGATAAGGAGCGAAACATTTCCACTGAGAAAACAGAAATCCAGTTGACATGATTCAAGCTACAGACAATTCCACCTGGATGACTGAGAAACTTCATAGACCTTCTCTGCATGTATGCTTTAGCGTTATATATTTTTACTTGGCTTTTTGAGAGAAGACATGGAAAGGTGACATGAGAACATTTTCAAAGATATATTCCTAGTGTACACATAGATTTGAAGCTGACTACATGCATATACAACTGCTATCCAATTATGGCATCTGAAGTGGCAAAAGAAGAATGGACAACCTTCTAAAGTTGACTGCCAACTCCCACCAGCCCTGACAATTGGCCAAGGATGTTTACTGTTTCCTAGAATAAAAATAGAATTGAGTTTATTCTCTTGACAAATAACGTATAGGAAAGGTGTACAATGTTAGGCCGTTAGCCCATTAAGCTCAGTCCTGTTTATATTCTTGGCAATGGCTCCACTGCAGTTGGAAATGGGATTTCTACTGCCCTACATGGATTTTTTTTTTTAATCTGTTCAATCGTGTCCCATTCATGGAGACTGCCTGGACAGTCTCCAGTCCCTGCAGTTTTCTTGGCAAGGTTTTTCAGAATTGGTTTGACATTGCCTCCTTCCTAGGGCTGAGAGAGAGGGACTGGCCGAAGGTCACCCAGATGGCTTCGTGCCTAAGGCGGGACTAGAACTCAGAGTCTCCCAGTTTCTAGCCTGATGCCTTAAACCACTACACCAAACTGGCTCTACATGGAGATGCCAGGAATCAAATCTAGAAGAGTCTGTATACAAAGCATTATTCCACCAATTAGCAATCTCTCTCTCTCTCTCTCTCTCTCCCCTTCACTGGGGATAATTCCTATCTGTGTCAAAAGTCCTCTTTTCCATATGCACATGAACATGAACATGTGCATATACATGCAGCGAACAAGGGACCAGAAAGATGTGATACCTACACCAGCTTGCTAGCATTAATACTTTTCTAGTTTGGAGAATAGCTGACAAACAAATGGGCTCAAATTCTCACTCACATTCATGATGGAGAGCCATTACCTTAGCAAGGTGTGTATTTTGTCAGCAGTGGGGAAAAGCAACTCTGAAAAACATTCAACATTGAATGCAAAAAGCAATGTAAACCCTCACTGCACCGCATGAGCTCAGGGTGTGTCAGAGAAAGAAGAGGTTATCTATCCAAATGTGGTGAATTGCATTATTTTTCCAGTTACTGTCCAGCAATTATTCCCTATAGGTAAAGGTAAAGGTTCCCCCTGCACATTTGTGCAGTCATGTCTGACTCTAGGGGCCGGTGCTCATCTCCGTTTGTTAGCCGAAGAGCCAGCGTTGTCCGAAGACACTCCCACGGTCCCTTGGCCGGCATGACGCACGCGGACCGCTGTTACCTACCCACCGAAGTGGTACCTATTCATCTACTTGCATTTGCATGCTTTCGAATTGCTAGGTTGGCAAGAGCTGGGGCGAGTGCGGGAGCTCACTCCGTCACGCGGGACTAGGTATTCGAACCTCCGAACTTGCGATCTTCCGATCGACAAGCCTGGCGTCTTACCCGCTGAGCCACCACGTCCCCCTATTATATTTTAATTTTATATTATATTTAATTATAACAAATAATATTTAATTAATATTATAATTATTCCCTAGTTTGAATGTATACAAGTAAAGTAGCAGATACATGATTTATGTAAATCACTGTCTTTTTCCTGTCATTGTTGGTGAGGCTTTAGTGGCCATCATAACATAATTATTTTTCAGAGTGCAACATTAAATGTCTGAGCTCTAGGGAGGGGACAACAAACTCCCGTACTAAGGATGCTAATAAGGCCAAGCATCCCAGTGATACAAACCATGTGGGTGCAAATTGTTTTAGAATAAACCCGGTTAGAGAGGAGGAAAATCTTGACAGATGTCAGGTTTTTTTTTTCTTGAGTAAAGAACTGGGGGAGTTGCAACACTATTCTCTTTATTTCTGGAGCAAGGGGAGGATCGGATCTTTCAGTGTTGAGAAGAAGTCAAATAAACGGTGAGAGGAAATACTCATTTTGGTTATTTTTGCAAAAAGCACCTATATTTCATCTTTAGGGACAGATTTTTCTGTCACATGCACAATAGCAAGGGATGGGAAAAGTTTTGAATTATGAACATTTGATTGAAATGAGATTGTCGTCAAAGAGAGCTCCAGGACTGTTTTATCTTTGTCAGAAGAAAACTGAGAGGGAAAGAAAGTTCTTCAAAACTGCAAAATACTACTTTTGCCTACTTTTTTCTCTTGGAAGCTGGGAAGTGATGCTGCAATGAATGTATGGGGGTTGGGGACAAATAATAATAATATACAAGCTGTATCTCCATGAATGTCACATTTTCAAGCCACGTTCCTGCTTGAACATGAAGCATTTGGGGAAGCTAGACAAATTTTTTGCACAATTAATTTCTGAATAGCTTCTAACACTGTGAAAATTTTATGTGATTGTCAATGAGCCGAACTCTTGATCGTGTTAATAAATTTACCTCGATAGGGTAGCCGTGAAGCATTAGTGCCATGTTTTCCTGAGAAACCTGCATCACTGCACACTGCATCATAATTAGTATGCCCTATCATTATTATATATTGATGTTCACTACACCCGGAAGGAAGATAGATTGGGTTTTGCAATAGCAACCACCACTGAAGTACACCATTGCACAGTCAGGGACCCTGTTCTGTGGATGCATCTGTGTGCAAAGTACACGGAGATACTCATCAGCTGAATATGCAAGCAATCCCTTACACTTTACCATCAGTTTTGCTCCCTGGACTCAGAAAGCGGTTTCAAACCAAGCTGCTTTATCGCTATCAATCTCTGAAGACAGAGAATACCATATGAAGCAATCAGTGCACCCCTGATCAGCACAAAAGTCAAACCTAGTCAGTGTCCTTCCCCCAGTCCACAGGTTGTTGCGTTTGGCTTTGCAAACACCTGAGTGTTTACGAAAGGGGTGAGGCTACAAAGCCACGAAAGCACCATACCACCAAGATGCGATACTTTATTTATTGATTTATTAAAGCAGTGGATAAATGATAGTACAATACTATGGCTTCTTAATGTTTGTAGTGAGAGGGAGAGCCCAGGAGCTAGCTGGGGGGCAGAATAAAGCAAGAATTCCTACCAGTAGGAAAATGGTTGATCTCAGACTCTCCAGAGGTTCAGTATGTTTGTTTATTTATTTATTTATTTTCCCCATTTCTATCATTTCCTCTTGAAGCACACAGCTGAAAATAAGTTGGTTCAGGGGTTGAACAGAGATGGTGCGTAGGATCACATGGTTTTGCAGCTCATCTGGGAATGATATCACGTATACTGTAGATGTGCGCTGTATGTGGCTGTCATGCATATTATCAGTGGGAATTGGAAGATAGTGCATCCTGAGGCAAGAGATAAGATCAGGGCATCTTCAGAAAGAGAAAAAACAAGTCAAGATGGAGGCCATGACTTCACAATCAAAACTCCACTCTTTTTGTATGTTGTGCCCGCAGGGGGAAAGGGGGCAGGCTTCAATCACACTGATAGCCACCATCTTGACTGTTTTCCCTCCCTCTCCAAGGATGCTCTGGATACAGAGCACTCTCTCCTCTCACACATTTCTTTCCACTCATGAAAACACTGTGTGTTGCTCATATGTCCATCTGTATCTTCCTGGCTACATTTCAGTGTTTGTGTCTTCTACCTTTAACAATTTTTTTCCTTTCCTATTTAAGTCTTATGCAAACAATTTATTTTCCTACAAGCAAAGTTAAATGTTTTTAAATCTTCTCTTCTTTTGCCAGTCAGGAATATTCAACTTCATTTCAAAGTTATGGTTGGCAGAAAAAATCAATATGGATTTCCAATGCAAAAAAGTGGGATTTATTTCATAGGAAGTGTGCCTAGATTAAAGACGCCTGATTTTGTTCACAATCCTTCTCACCCGATTCCTCACATATTTTGCTGGTTTTATTAAGCACTTTTAGCTTCTCTCAAAATTCACTAGAAGCTTTGTCTGGTATCTTCAAATTTACCTCAAATGTTGTTGATGGCGACATTCTGTGGCTACATGAATCTCTCAAAGTTTTGACCATCAAATATTCATAGATGCTCTATCACTTTGGTGTGTGATACAGATATACAGTTAAAATCATGGAGTCCTGGAATTGGAGAAGGCCATTTAGGACATGGAGTCTACCACTCTGCTCAGTGCAAGAGTACAAATTAAACTATCCCCAATAAATGTGTGTCTAGTATCTGGATGAACATATCCAGTGAAGAGAACCACACCACTTTCTTTGATTGTTATGTGACTATCCAATGCAATCAGGAATAAAAATCTATTAAATCATGGCCTGAACAATCATGTTCCATTGGTCTTATAATAGGCTGACCATATTTCCTTGAGACAAAAACGGGACATTGGGATGGCAAAACGGGACGGGGTCTTATGTAATATTCCGTATTCATGAAAAAGATAGGGGTCCCCGCCCCCTGGTCCACGCGATTGGATCCCACCTGCAAACCCCACCCCCCAGTCCACCCTCCTCTCCGCCCTCCTTTACCGTGCGCTGATAGGCGGGAGGGCTTCCTCTTCTGGGCTGCCTCCAATCAGCAGCTCTGGCTCGGATCCTCCTTCTGCGCCATTCCCGCTGGGTTTAAAAAACGGGACAAAATTGAGATTTTTATCAAAACGACGGGACGGTTGAAAAATGCTAAAAAAACGGGACTGCCCCATTCAAAACGGGACATATGGTCAGCCTATCTTATAATGTCATTCACATTAAAGCTTCAACTAGACCTATTTCTAAATTGGATCTTCATACAACTGTATAATTTTTCCATATTGGTGCAAAGAATGAAAGTGATGATGCACGAACCAGCAGTTCCAGGTTAAAAAGCATTGTTAGGTCAACAGAGATTGGATTCTATCCAAGGCCATTTGAGAAGGGTGAAAAGTTTGTTGACTCAGAACAACTTGGGAAGAAAAAGCCTAGAATTTAAGTCCTGGACTCTGCAGTGGGCAGAACTGGCAGAACCATTTAGTATATGGTTACATTCTCCTCTGCAGCAAAGAGAGTAATCTTGCCAAGTCTGTGAGCCTCCTGCTGAGTAAGCCAATAACTGAAGTAGGTTTTAAATGCCTAGAGAATTGAGAGTTACACCTTTGCATTGGGACAGTTGGGAGTTCACTCACTTGAATGTTCATCCTAGGCTAGCACAACATAGTTTGCTTTCTAAGTAGAAAATCCAGTGTAGTGTTATAGTTACAGTGTTGTACTTTCACTGCATAGAAAGTCCTCACTCAGTATGGACTCGCTAGATGTCTTTGGGCCATAAAGTTGCTATGTGGACAAAATGAGGAGGGGCATTCCATTCTCTGTCTTCAGCTGTCAAAAAAGTGCAGGACATAAATGCACAAAATATGTTTCACTCATGCATGCAATACTTACAGGCTGACCAGAATGACAATCATATTTTAACCCTGTCAAGACAGCAACATTCTTACCCCACCTGAGAGCAGCAGGATAGCTTAAGGGGAGCAAGACAATAAGGAGTTACAAAAAAAAGTGCTGTATTTTCCAAATGAGTCCACAGTAAAATTTGCATGCAGATTGAGAAGTCTGTGGCACAAATCACAACTTCAAAAACATATTTTAAAAACTATCCTAAAAGTATCTGGGGCAGTCTCTCTGACCCGTATGCCTTAATCCAAGAATTCATGGCAAGAAAGATTTATTAATTCAGAGACCTTTTCTTTATAATAGGACTGAAGAGGGAGGGAACCATCTCTGAGATTCTGGTGTCCATCAACTCTTTACGAAACCCTTGTTGATAAGGGCCACCAGATCTGGGCTGCACAACGGCAGACAAGGATGGCAGTAAAACATTCCTGCCATGTCTTTGCTGCCTTCTTGTGGTTGTATGTATTTTTGCTACCCAGATCTGGTAGTTATGTGTAGCCTTTAGGCCAGTGTTTCTCAACCTTAGCAACTCCCAGAATTCTGGGAGTTGAAGTTAACACATCTTAAAGTTGCCAAGGTTGAGAAACACTGCTCTAGGCACTCATTGCTTCCACATACTACACAAACACACACATTAGTTTTCTAATCTCAGAGATGTCAATAACTTTGGGTTTATGTTTACCTGGGCAAAATGTAATAGGAGTGGAGTTAACTACTGTATGTGTAAAAGTCTCTAAAAGAATTACAAGAACTCTTTTGTTTTTGGAGCTATATTCCCTAACTTTAGGAAACGGGGGTATAGGTGCACCACTGTAACGTGTTTGCAAAGGATTTGATGCTGCTCTTTGTTCTAAAATCAATATTTTCTCCTGACTTTCCAATGTCCATGGCAATCTCTGCAGCAATATCCCTTCAAATCTTGCCATAGGCTGTTATATCATTTGAAATAAAAAAATTCAGGACCTGCAAAAGGGGAATTGGCTCCCAAACCTTGAGAAGCAGCTGCCAAAGCAACTTCAAATGTTGCTGAGAAATTTTAATTTTAATGTGAAAGAAAGATGAAATGATTCAGAGGTGTCCGTAGGGTATGGTCAAAACCAGGACGGCAGCCACCACAGTCTGATGAAAGCGCCACCTGTTTTTTATGTGCCTTACACAGAGCAAACTAGCGGAACTTCAAGTGCATCTTGACTTTTTTGGCCACATCCTGTGGACACCCCTGCTATGATTAAATATGAGGGGATAATTATATCAGTGCTACCTGACCAATTCAGGTATTCAGGAATCAGGCTCAACTCAAGGAGGTCTTTAATAACAGGAATCAGGCTCAACTCAAGGAGGTCTTCACCTTTATTCATTGTTCCTAAAATAGAGATTTCCACCCATGTTTCTGAGCCTAAATCTCTATGCAAAGTTTAATGGATACCTGGTTTAGAAGTCATTGCTCTCCAGTCCTATTCATACACTGACTTTGTATGAAATACTAATGAGATCCTTAGGCAAACTGGAGGAAAAACTTGGGCAACTTTTGCTGCTAATCTTTGCTCTGCGGCCATTTCAAGAACAATGGGGAATCTGTCCTGCATCTGTTTCTCCCAAGAGAGGAACAGATTTGGTTGCATTCCACTAACCATTCTGCATTCATCCAAGACTCAGTGCATCTGTATATGCCTGACAGGAGAGATTTTATTCTTGGCATTATGGGCCGTACTTCAGCCTTGACTGATGAAATGTGTGCGGCAATGTTCTATCCATAAAATACGCCCAGAAATGAATTCTCCTGCTCCCCCAAGGAAAGTGTTATGGCACTTCTTAACCATTATGCCTTCTGTCATCTAATAGCATATCACCCCGAAGGAGCCCAATCAAAATTGCCTTCACCTTAATCGGTTTTATTGATCATTAAACCCCGAAGTCACCAGCTTGCTGGATTTCAAAAAATCGCCTCGCTAGAGAGAGGCCTAAATCAAAATGAAATGGCTGTCTTTGAAAAAAAGGGGCAGACAGTTCTTGTTTCCTACAGTTTGCTTCGTTAAGTCTGTCAGCCGTTCATTTAGATGAGCTTTGTCAGGACATTACAGTCCGCTGGCTTTTATCCAGCACAGTCTTTCTCAGTTTTCTGGAGCAGCTGGTTACTGAAACGTTGTTATCTACACTGGTGAAGCTTACAGCAAGGACAATTTTCAGTGCTTTTTTATTTTTGCATCAAAGCGTGTATTTTACACGAGATAGATATGTTGTAAAAAATTGAGCTTCCCTTCCCTGAGATTTTTAAGACTATAAATCTCATGAGGTAAATTGTATCCATGTAGTTTTCTTGGCAACTACAGAGAAATGGTTTTGTTATTGATCTCTCTCTCTCTCTCTCTCTCTCTCTCTCTCTCTCTCTCTCTCTCTCTCTCGCGCTCTCTCTCTTGCGCTCTCTCTCTCTCTCTCTCTCCCCAGATTGATTGAGGGACTGTTTATCTCCCATGGTGTCTGCTCAGCTGATATGAGTGACAGAGTGGGCACACTCTGGGTTCCTTTGATTAAACCGTGTCGTCATTCAGGACCCAGGAAATGCACCTCCTCTGTCATGGGACCTGCCCTCTAGAATGAGGTTCCCTCTGAGATCTGGATGTCTCCCATCCTGATGGTGTTTTGAAGGTCCTCGAAGACCTGGATGTTCTCCCAGCTTTGGATTAGGATGATGACTGGAACCTCTCGCTGAATCTTGGTTAAAAAATTTTGTGTGCTGTTGGCTGGATTCACCATCTTGTTCTTTCCTTTTATTTAGTTAGTTTCTTTGTGCCTTCTTATCCTGTTACTATTTAAATTGTATATTTTTATTCTGTTTGCTCTATTATGAGTTGCCTGGAGTCATTCTGGAGTCAGGTGGTGCCAAATTAAAGTAATTCATGAATTAACCAAAGAAGACTGCCTAAGAAGGGGGAGTTCATTAAAAAATAAAATGCAACATTTTTTTCCCCATTCCACTAGAAATCTCATAGTTTGGGTGAATCACCTAGAATTAGACTGGCAGTCAGAGGTGTCTGTGGAGTTTGGTCAAAGAAGTCAAGATAGTGGCCATAACAGTATGATCAAAGCTCACACTGTGAGACTTTATGTGTGTTCACATGCAGCAGACATCTCTGCCAGCAATGAAGATACAACTACACAAATATGATCTGACTATTATAACGAGTCTGGATATTCACAGAATAAATTCCAAATATCATGAGCTTAGAACCCCTCTTACCATTTTAACTAAACTGAACTCGTTGCTAAGCCTTGGATTTCTTCCTCAGGAAAAATAATTGATGTGTTACAACAAAGGACAGTCCCTTTCCATATAAAAGAGTCTACTGTTGTAGAGATGGGCGGTGATAAATTCGAATAATAAATAAAATAAAATAATAAATAAATGATCCTCTTTCCTGTTATTTCTGCAAGTTTGGAACCAACCATATGGCAGAATGAGACACATTAAAAAGGAGCGGGCCTTTGATAACAAAGTGACAGCCACCATCTTGACTTTCTTGCCCCCCGCAGACACCCCTGCTTCTAGCCCAACTTGGGGATTCCATCTCTCACCACTCCCCAAATTTGGCAGCCAACTGGTGAACATCAGAGACAATGTTTCTGCCTCTAAACATTCAAGGAATAACATGTGTCAGTAGCTGGATAGAACATAGTCATATACTTTTTCCTAATATTTCTCAAATCACATACACAACATTTTAAAAAATATCCCTCCTGTTCACAATGTCATTCTTCAGTTCTAGATCATATTTCCTTATATGCTTATATCCCTGCTATAATTAGTTAACAATTCCAGGTTAAATATTGGTATATATTGCTCTTTCTTCTTCCAGTCATGAAATCTGTGAGAACAATAAAGAATTGGAGCAGAAGCAATAGGAAACCTTTCTCTCCCAAGGCTCTCTTTGAGGTGCAGAATAATGGGGTTAAGAAGAGTACAGGTAGTTCTCGCTTAACAACCACAATTGAGACCAGAATTTTGGTTGCTAAGCGATGTGGTCATTAAGCGAATCCGACCCAATTTTACAACCTTTTTTTCAGCAGCCATGAAGCAAACCACCGTGGTTGTTAAGTGAACCATGTGGTTGTTAAGCGAATCATGGTTATCATGGTTCCCCATTGATTTTGCTTGCCAGAAGCCAGCTGGGAAGATCGAAAATGGCAATCACGTGACCATGGGGTGCTGCAACGGTCATAAATGTGAACCAGTTGCCGATCGTCCAAATCGTGATCACGTGACTGTGGGGATGCTGCAACAGTCATAAGTGTGAGCACTGGTTGTAAGTTGTTTTTTTCAGCACCACCGTAAGTCTGAACCATCACTAAATGAATGGTCATTAAGTGAGGACTACCTGTATTGTGAAAAGCCCTTGTAGTCAGTGCTGGGTTTGGATAATCTGTTATATTGGGTTCCAAAGGAGGAAAACAGTAGTTAAATAAAAGTAGTTATGGCAGAGCTTTCCAAACTGTGTGTCGCGACACAAAAGTGTGTCGCCACACACAGCGTGGTGTGTCGCCACACCACCCGGAAGCGGCAGCGCGCGCGTGCACGGCGGCAGCAGCAGCTGGCTTTGGATAATCTGTTATATTGGGTTCCAAAGGAGGAAAACAGTAGTTAAATAAAAGTAGTTATGGAATTACAAAGTTTGAGTTTTTCACTAGATTGTGGGATTCCAATTTTTCTGATCTTGGTTCCAGTGACCTTCTCATCCCTTATTACTTTAAGAAATCCTCATTTTTCTGACATTGATTTTCAGGCTCGGTCCAGGCTAATACCCCTGCTTGCCTTGCCATGTTTTCTTGCCTTTTCCTCTGCTGAAGTTGACCAAAAAGCGTTAAATTGCAGTGCAAAAATAAATCTTGGCTTGAACACATAAATGCATGGCTTTACCCATTCAAAAATTAATCTTAGGAATTCTGCAAAGTAAACTAGAGGGCAGGGGTAGCTGAACACAGGGGCAGAGCCAGTCAATGTAAAATAAATAAATAAAGAAATAAGTAAAGAAATAATAGAACAAAAATGGCAATTCCATTCAACCCTAAAATTAAAAGTTAAATTAAAGACAGGTGTCCTTACATCAAAGTCAAAGGCCATTCAGTCCTTCATTATGGTCAATGACCAGAATCCCACTTAAAGAAGGAAGAAATAACAATAACTAAACAGCAGGTTTTACAAACAATAAAACAAAATTTGGCCACATTCAAAGAAGCTGAATCACGTTGGTAGGCTATCAACAACTATACATAAAATAAATCTGAATGACCTGGAAATTTAGTTAATGAGGAGGATATAAAGTGTGGCTGTGCATTTTAATAAAATGGGCAGTGCAACAATACATGGATTGTATTTTCAACCACCCCTTTGCTACAAGGAGAGTTTTAAAGAATAAGGAATTTTTTTTGAACTGTTCTTCTGGCAAGCACATTAAAACATGCTAAGGTTAATCCTCTCCCAAACCTAGGGATAAATATTTGATTTAAATATCTTGCCAGTCTAAAAAAGGGAGACCAGCTACTCAAAAAAAAAAAATCTCTAGGGGATGTATCACATCTCTGAGCCAAACCAGGCACTCTGCTACATGTCTCACTATCTGCACAGCTGTTGTCCAATACTGTCCCACCAAGTTCACCCATCCAATATATACTTTCCCCCTGTGTTTAGTACTCAAATAATGAGGCCAACGGGAAGAATTACAAGCCAAGGAGCAAGATCAAAGAGAGCTTTTCCTCTTCTTTATCCCCTCAGAATAAAATTTACTTTTTTCCTCATGATTTTCCTGGACTTTGTGCTCTGTTCCTCTGTTATTTGGAAGTTCTTCACTCTCTAGATTGAAAAGAGCATGGGAATCTTTTGTTTAGCAAATATTGATTTTTCTGGCTCATTGCCTCTTCAGGCTTTTAGAGAAGATCCTGTTTCCTACCTGCCTACCTACCTCCCCACCTTTATCTGCAGACCAGGGTGAGAATCTGGGAATTCTGTGTGTAAAATGCTTGCACAGCAACTGTTCCCTAAGTTGGCAATTGAAGGCAAAACAATCTTTGAGCTCCTCCATGAGCGTCCGCAGGGTGTGCTCCAAAAAGTTGGATGGTGGCACCAAAGCTCAATCACACCACTGCAACCACCATCTTGACTTTTTGGAGCACACCCTGCAGACGCCCCTGGTTCCTCCTGCCTTCTGTTGCCTTTAGAGTGAAGGGGTTTTGAGGCATGGACATCTGGTGGCTTCAAGCAAATGTTGATCCCTTGTCCTCTATGCATACAATGAGAATGATGTTACCAGTCTGTTCAGCTGGCTGATGGTGCCTAGCCAGCCTTGCCTGATCTTGAACCTGTCTAAGGTTCAAGCTAAGCTAAGGAGAGTCAAATTTGGTTAGTACTTTAATAGACCTCCGTGACTCCAAGGGCTATGGGTTAGATTGAAAAATTGGGGGGGAAATCCCCAAAGAGAACACTTGCCAATCACTTCCAAACTGTTGCCAAGAAGGCTACAGGAATTGTTCAGAGTCACCAGGAGTGACACTTGGCTCAAGAGAGACTTGCCTTTAATAGCCACGTAGTGGAGAGTGGTTACAAGGTGTGCTGAGATAAGGTACAAGCACCAAAAATACTCTTTTCTTCATACTGGAAGCAAGAAATGTGAGTGCAAAGGAAATGGATCAATGCAAAGCATTTCTCAGGTTCTTTAGAGCATGCTGTTTTGCAATTATAGAAAGAGTTTCCATATGGACTACAAAAAAGAAGGTATTGGTGATTTGCTTACAGCTAATTTCCCTATTGCTGCTGTTTAGCCTTGTTGCCATCTGGCTGGGCATTCAACCTAAACTGAATGATTAACTCCTACAGGCAGTGCATAATGAATCCTTGTTCCACCAGAGTACAAACCACTTTGTTGGAGCCAGTTTTAAAAGTTAGGTTGTTTTCCTTCTGTGGTGTGTTTATGTGTTCATGCACAAGTGAGTGGGCAGAAGCGTGCAGACTAAGTGTAGAAGCAAGACACACTTTGATAGAAAGGTAAAGACTCTCTTGAGTTGAGGTCAACTCCTGTGATTTTCATCCATCTTGAAAAAACCAGTTTGGTCTAGTGGTTAAGGTGCTGGGCCTGAGGTGCTGAGTCTGTGAGTTCTAGTCCCACCTTAGGCATGAAAGCCGGCTGGGGGACCTTGGGCCAGTCACTCTTTCTCAGCCCTAGGAAGGAGCCAATGGCAAAGCAGGAGACTGAGAGTTCTAGAACCACCTTAGGCATGAAAGCCGACTGGGTGACCTTGGGCCAGTCACTCTCTCTCAGCCCTAGGAAGGAGCCAATGGCAAACCAGGAGACTGAGAGTTCTAGTCCCGCCTTAGGCATGAAAGCCGGCTGGGGGACCTTGGGCCAGTCACTCTCTCTCAGCCTTAGGAAGGAGCCAAAGGCAAAGCAGGAGACTGAGAGTTCTAGTCCCACCTTAGGCATGAAAGCCGGCTGGGTGACCTTGGGCCAGTCCCTCTGTCTCAGCCCAACTCACCTCACAGGGTTGTTGTTGTGAGGAAAATAGGAGGAGGAAGGAGTATTAGGTATGTTCACCATCTTGAGTTATTTATAAAAATAATAAAGGTGGGATAAAAGTTAAATAAATAAATAATAAAACAGTTAGGAAGTTATTTGCCCTTGACTTCTTCCCAGATGATTTTTCAACTTCCCAATCTAGGCTACAATTCTGGGATTTCATCCAAATGCTAACCAAGTCCAGCAGTGCTTATTTAAAGCATGGTAAAATCTACTATTGTTTGTGTTGTTGAGGTTCTTGCTTTTTTACATTGGTCAGTTCACTTGAGCCTGCTTCAGCAGCAGTTGAAAAATTCAATGACAGCAGTACTTTGTGGTCTTCATTAAAAATTGTTTGCATCTTTCCCCGCATTCCTAATATCTGCCTTTTCTAAGGTAATTTTCTTAATGTGAATGGTTTGGGGCATACTTCATCCTGATCTATGCACTTTGTGTACACTTTTGCCTAAACTATACATTTTGTTCACATATTCTGACTGCAGAACCTTATAACAAAACTCTAAAAAGATGTGTGGATTGGGATGCACAATTATATCCTGCTTCCCGCTTAGATTTGGGCATGCAAACTAAATACATTAATATCAAATTTCAAACGAGATGAATTTCTTCTCCGTTTTTGCACCTGAATGAGAAGTCAGTTTAAAAAAGACAGATGAAAGTTTCACCTTGTCATTTTCATAAAACAATGGTCTAGAGACTGCCAGTGCTTTTCCGAGGTTGTGGAGATCTCAAAGTCAAAAGCAAATCTTATTATGGGGCCAGAGATTACTATTTCTCCTACATGCTGGGGAGCAGGGATAATCCATGGCATTCTGCTGCCTGAAACAAAGCATAAAGTGGCATCTTGCCCTTGTGGTGGCTATAGAAGCTGTCTAGAGTGGCACTTAACAGATTATCTGAACCAATGTCCATGTCCTCCAACACAGGGGATTATTTTTTCAGGGACTGTAACCACTGCCTTCTACCCAGATTTATTTATCTCTATTCTGAATCTACAGGGTGAGTGTCTTAGAATTAGGGGTGTAATGCAGGATTTTTCAGACAAGGTATCCAAGGGAATCCTAGGGAGCACAAGGATGGGAAGGGGGTCTCTGAGAAACTAAAGGCAAAACAGGAAATAGAAGTTAATTTGAATACAGCCAATTTTCCATCACTAGAGCTTTGCCGTTTGATCGTGGGTTCCAGGAATTTTTTTTTAACACCTTCCATGGGCTGAAAACATTTCAAAGCCCTGTTGTAGTGGTTAAGATGTTGCTCTAGAACCAGGGAGATCCAAGTTCAAATCTACTTTGAGCCTTGGAAGTTCAATAGATGACTTTGGGCTAGTCATTCTGTCAGCCCAACCTACATCATAGGTCTGTTGTGCAAAAAATGGATGAGGGATTATATATTGCCTTGAACACCTGGAAGAAAGGTAGAGTTTAACAATAAGAAATAAAATGAATAAATTGACTGGGTGGTGGTGGTGTGGGGTAGGGCATGTAGGGAAAGAAAATAGAAGGGAATTCATGATACTTGTCAGGGATTTAAGAAGGTTGTGGCTCCAGAGAGAACATATCATGCTGAGTGGGGTGGCTAAAAGAAATAGGCACTGCATTATCCCCACATTCTGAGTTAGGTTACGTTTTGTAGCTCAAATTAGCACCATATTTCCATTGCAAAACCTCTTTAGTTGCAGTCTGATCGAGGTATGATGTCGATTAGTTTCTAGATAGATGGCCACAGAAGGCTGCTCTCCTTCTGAAATGATTCCAAGATGTCTAGTTAAACTCTTTTTGATACTAATTGGTTTTTTTTAAATGTAAATTCAATAGTTTTATGGCTACTTGAGTCCATTATTGTGTTGCACATTGTCTCTATATAGTTCAGTTTTATCTTAACTAACCTATTAGCTGCCTTGCATTTGTTGAGACATCCAGCAAGCGAACATATATTACATCTTGTTCTGCAGCAACTTGTTCAAATCAAACTAAACAAACACTGATTTGAATGGAAATGGCACATGGAACTCTCCTGCTTTATTGCCTAAATTTATGTGTGGTTATTCAAGTTCGGAGGTTCGAATCCCTAGCTCTGCGTGACGGAGTGAGCTCCCACACTCACCCCAGCTCTTGCCAACCTAGCAATTCTAAAGCATGCAAATGCAAGTAGACGAATAGGTGCCACTTCGGTGGGTAGGTAACAGCGTTCTGCGTGCGTCATGCTGGCCACATGACCGTGGAAGCGTCTTCGGACAACGCTGGCTCTTTGGCTAACAAACGGAGATGAGCACCGGCCCCTAGAGTCGGACACGACTGCACAAATGTGCGGGGGGAACCTTTACCTTTTTATTCAGAAGTAAGTCCTACTGAAATCAGAAAGATTGAGTCTCATACAGATATAGGTAGGGCTGCAGCTACATCTCTTAATTCCAAGCATGTTTGTGAGAAATAAATTCCATTTTCAAAACACTGTTTTTGTTTCAATGCACAAGAAGTTTTCAGTGCTGGACTCATCATAATTTTCAATGGCAGCATGGGTATACTGTACATTTTAACAACAGAATTTGTCAGAACAGAAGATGGTGAAAAAACTGTACCGGGAATGGACTTTTACGAATGAAAACAAGGTATTACACTGGCTTCATTGACAAAAATGTAAAAGTTTTAGCCTATGACATGAGCGTTGAGAAATGGATATTCTTTTTTTTTAAAATAAACTCTTTATTCTTTAAAATATTCTACAAAAACATACATACATACATAAAAATCAACATACAGATCAACATAGTAAAAACATTAAGTACTACACATCTTATTATTTTGTTATTATGTATTGTTATTATATAATATTATTTATACACCTAAATTCCAAAAAAGAATATATATATATAAAAGGAACACTATATATAAAAGGTTTCCAACTATCCTAGCTATAGATATACAAGTGAAATCTTAAAATATCTCTTATCTTTATTTTCCCTTACATTACTATTTATTTCTATTTGTTTAATTCCTTAGAATACAAAGCCCATTGTCATCACTTCATTTTTCTCAATAATATACAGGTAATCTAATATTGGTGGCCACATTTCTTTAAATTTTGAAATATTTTTTTCTTTTAATAAAATTGTTAGTTTTGCCATTTGTGCTAACTCTATAAGTTTTATCATCCATTCCTCTTTTGTTGGTATGTTTTCTTTTTTCCAATATTGTGCATATACAATCTTAGCTGCAGTAATCATATATAATAACAAATTACCATACTTTCCTTCTTGATCATCTTCTAGAATACCTAATAAAAAAAATTCTGTTTTTTTTCCAATGTCTTTCTTGAGAATTATCTGAATCATTTCATGTATCTGTGTCCAAATTTTTTTAGCTTTCCTACAGGTCCACCATAGATGATAAAACGTTCCTTCCATTTGAAGACATTTCCAGCATACATTCGAGACATTATTATACATTTTTGCTAGTTTTTGTGGAGTTAAATACCATCTGTAATGGATATTCTTATAGCTGCTGAGGTGAAATCACATCTCATTGATCAGAAGCAAGTTTCTCTTTCTTTCCTCCTATCATACCAGCTAGTTAACAGAAGACATCAAAATGGAGGTTCCAAAGAAAAATGAACATTGTTGGTGTCAACACTTCTGTATCTCTGATTAATTCTTGCATTGACCTTTGAGGATTTAATCTAAAACATGACAGTGATTTATATGCCTTTAGCAGGAATGTTTTCTGTTCACATAGGGCACCAAATTTGATGACAAGCTGCTAAAATGTCTGCTCTTACGATATGACATGTGATGCTGTGGACATCCTGTCCCAGGGACTGGACGCTGTGGGGTTTGGATGGGGACAACAGGCTTCAGCTCAACCCAAGCAAGACTGAGTGGCTTTGGGTATTTGGACCTTCTGGTGCCGGGGACTTTCCATCCTTGGTCTTGGATGAAGTGGCACTGCCTCATACAGACCCAGTGTGCAATATGAGGGTCCTCCTGGACTCACGGCTCCTGCTCAAAGAGCAAGTGGCAGCCGTGGCTAGGAAGGTCTTTGTGCACCTTCAGGCTGTGCGCCAGTTAAGCCCGTTCCTGGAGCAGGAGTCCCTGCTCATTGTCCCTCATGCCCTCGTGACCTCCCGCCTGGACCACTGCAATGTGCTCTACATGGGGCTGCCCTTGAAGAACATACAGAAGCTTCAACTGGTGCAGAATGCAGCAGCATGGGTAGTAAATGGTGCCGGTTATTCGGCGCATGTAACACCTTTACTCCATGAGCTGCATTGGTTGCCAGTGTGCTTCTGGGTGCAGTTCAAGGTGCTGGTTGTCATTTTAAAGCTCTTCATGGCTTGGAACCAGGTTACTGGAGGGACCATCTCTCCCCACTTGTTTCTACCAATCCAATCCGGTCAGGCAGGGTGGGCATGCTTCGGGTCCTGTCAGCTAAGTAATGCCAGTTGGCAGAGCTGAGAAGATGTGCCTTTTTTGTCGTAGTGCCTGCCTTACGGAACACTCTTCCTCTGGAGATCATCATGGCCCTGACCCTGCTGTCTTTTCATAAGTCCTGAAAGACCTGGCTCTTTGCCCAGGCCTGGGACTCTGAGGGTGTGCAGGGACCCGTTTCTTGGTTAATTTAGCAATTAGGATGGGTGATGTATTCTCAGCTGCTATATATTTTAATTAGTTCTATTATTGTAATTGTTTTTATTTTTTAAATTTTGTTCACTGCCCAGAGTCTCTTGGTAAGATGGGCGGCCATACAAATTGAATAAATAAATAAATAATAAGTAATATTTCAAGTCAAACCATAATTTTATTTTACTCATTGACCATAGTTCTTACAATATCATAAACTCTTTTTTTTCTGCATGAAAACAACAACAACAAAATGCCAAAATAGAAATGGATCTAGATCATCTATTTCCTTAGACAGGCCGAACATGGTTAGCCATAAACCTCTTTATCATCTTTCCCAGCCACAGGATCCTGGAGACCAGCCTGTGATTATTTTTTACCCAAGATCCTGGGTAGCCTCTTAACCATCTTATTCTTCCTCAGTGAGGTGTTAGTCAAACCAACCATGCCATTTCTAAAAACCTCCTTGCACAGTGAAATCAGCTACTTGGGGCAAAGATCCAAAGAACAAGCCAGACAGTGGTGCTTCCTGACTGAAGGATATTGATCTTTATTTAGGAAATAAATGTCTGCTACTTCATGGAAGACTGGTGAAAGCCATTTTGGTGCCTGAGGTGGAACAAAAACTAGTTCTTCTCTCCAATAGCACCATTCATTTGAAGGTGCATAGTATCCAAGGACAGCCAAGATATTTTGCACTCAAGATGGGAAATCACCTCTCTATATGGATGATGATGATGATGATGATGATGATGATGATGATATCAATTGTTGCTTCTTTGTGATTCCTAAAGATAGTTGTCTTAGGTGGCTGCCTAATGGTAGGCTAGATGGATGGTTCACCTCACTATAGAAAATCAAGTCTTCTTCAAATAAACTTTGACTCTCTGGCAACAATATAGAAGCACCTTCTACTGATAGGTTTTTCAATTTCCTAGTTCAGCCTACAGATCTAATATTCTATGGTGGGCTCCCATCCAAGTACTAAACAGGTCTGACCCTGCTTAGCTTCTGAGCCTAGACAAAGTATGATGCGTTTCCTCCCTGGGAACGCCAAGTGATTAGACCTTTGGTACTTTTGAGAGTCAGGTGATTTCCTGACTTCGAGCGAAGGAACACGCTGAGACTTGGTGTACAGGCTCTAGTGTTTTATTGTTCTACTCTGCTAGACAGAATCTAGCTAAACTAAAATTAACTAGTAATGCTCAGAGAAAAGGCCCAAGAAATTAGGGTGGTGCTTTCTTCAGCCTCTTGTGAGGAAGGCAAAGCAATTCAGTACTGCACATGCATTTATCCCCCTGAAGGGAGCTCCCTCCTTCTTCACCAGTTATCTCCCTGACAGGTGATCTCTATAGTCAAAAAGAAAGAGCCTTTCTTTTACTTAATTTGGTTGTATCTTAATCCTCAAATATTGATAAGTACTTTTCATCTTAAGGTAGAATGAGTGAAAATGGGACTATATAGGCCTATAGAATACCAAGCTTTCTATATAGGATGTTTGATAGATACATTGGTTAGGAAAGTTCAGGTAGGGAGAGCACATGCATGTTTTCATATTCTTGCCTGTTTTAATGTGTCAGACCACACATGGAATACTATGTCCAGTTCTAGTCGCCATAATACAAAAAGGATGCTGAGGAACTGGAAAGAGTGCAGAGAAGAGCAACAAAGATGGCAAGGACTTGGAGGCTAAATCTTATGAAGAACAGTTAAAAGAACTTGGTATGTTTGGCCTAAAGAACAGAAGGCAAAGGGGAGAGAGGGTTGCAGTCTTCCAATATATGAAGGGATGTCACAGAGCAGAGGTTCCAGCTCTATGATTCTATGTTGTTTTGAGTATAGATATTTTTGATGAACAAAAGCTAAAGGAAATTGAAAGGATTTATTCTGTAATATTATGTACGAGATCTTTATTTCAAAATGTTCTATCTCAACCAATATAAGAAGGGATCACTTTGATGTAATCTTCAAATGATATAAGAGATGCATGTGTTCATTAAAGAATGGGTTAACCAATTTAAGTAGACAATTTTCATTTTCAAAAGACATGTCCAAAATTGTTTCTCTTAGGAAAGAAATAATAGTCGTAATCAAAGAAATAATAGGACAAGACCTCCTATATATTCCTTTGATTATCCTGTTGTGTTAAATTAAAAAAAGAAGGCTGTAAGACAGGAAAATGAAGACACTGTGATTAATATGTTAATTACAACAAGAATTTAGAATGCTTCCAAGTGGAAAATGAAAACTGTCTATTGAAGGACAGTTAAGGTGAGCATGGAATGAATCACTGATGTTAAGCAGCCATGTTGTCCATTAAGGGAAAAGATTTTTTAAAAATTAACAACAATGTCATACCTTTAGTAGAACCAGGTGAAATATTAACCTAGAGCAGGGCTTTCCAAACTTTTCATGTTGGTGAAACGCCTTTTAGCCATGCATAATTTCGTGACACACTAATGAGGAGTCCCCGCCCCCCGGCTCACGTGATTGGCTGCCGGCTCCAAACCCCGCCCCCGGCCCACATGATTGGCTGCTGGCTCCAAACCCCGCCCCCAGCCCACATTATTGACTCCCGGCTCCAAACCCTGCCCCAAGCACACATGATTGGCTCCTGGCTCCAAACCCCACCCCACGTGATTGGCTGCCAGCTCCAAATCCCACCCCCCAGCCCCCCAGTCTTGTATTGTATGTATTGTATTGTATGTAATTGTAGATCAGAGCTTTCCAAACTGTGTGTCACGACACATTTCTGTGTCGCGGCAAGGGCCCAGGTGTGTCGCAGGGGAACCCGGAAGAGGAGGCCATGCACCATGCAGAGCCCCACCCATCCCTTGCCGCGCCGACAGGTCCCTGCTCTGAACCCAGCTCTTCAGCTCTCGCTGCAGAAGCTAGGTAAGTTAGCAGCCCGGTAGGGCTGCAACTGGGGGGGAGGGTGCAGGGACGCGACTAGGCTGCCGCGCGGGGGCTGGGGGTGCAGGGACCACAAAGCGCGGCGGCCGGAGACATGGCTTTTCCCTCCCGAGAAGTGCCATTGGCCTGAAAGCAGAGAAAGGGACGGGGAGGCGGCTCCGCTGCCCGCCTCGCATGGCCCCTGCGCCGTCTGCGTCTCCAGCTCCCCCTTCCCTTTGCCGGTGGCCCCAGCTAGGCAGATGTGGGACTGGGCAGGCGGACAGGTGGCACTCTCCACCTCCGTGGCCTGGCCTGGCTCACCGCTTCCTCCAATCACCTACAAGCGGAAGATGGCGGCAGTCTGACGCGCAGCTCGTGAGAGCTGATCAGGGGCCGAGCCGAGGGAGCCTGCCGGTGGCTCCGGCCTAACGAGAGGGCTCCCGGCACTCTGGGGAGACCCAGTGCGGGCGGCGGGGATGGGGCAGAAGCAGAAGGAGAGGAGCCACCGGCGGGAGCGCGGCACGAGGAGTGCCTCGCCGGTGCCTGCCCGGCTTCCACCACACTTCGTTGAAGGTAAGACGCCGCGCTGGCGGGCAGGTGGCTGAGAGGCAGGCAGGCGGGCAGGCAGGGGGTCACCTGCAGCGGGCTCATCTGACCATCCTTCCTGGAACTGCTGGGGCCAGATGGAGCAGTGGGGGACTTGGCATCGCTCCTTCCAGCGGGCGCTCCAAGCCCAGCTGTTCAGCCATCGATCAAGGATCGATCAGGCCCGGGGGCAGAGCTGGCCGAGGGGCTCAGGGGGGAAGAGGGAAGATGGGTCCCTGTTGCCTGAGACATCCTCACGCATCCTCCCCCCTCCCCCTGCAATATGGCAGCAATAACAACCACAGCGACCACCACCTGCCGCGAAGGCTCTGGCAGAAATGGATCCAAGTGCGGAACGCTCTTCTGGAGAGTGGAAAGTGCAGGATCCCTGCTCTTTCTTCGGGCTTTCCTTCTCTTTCGGGCCCTGACTGTTATTGCTGCCATATTGTGGGGGGAGGGGGGAGGATGCGTGAGGATGTCTCAGGCAACAGGGACCCGTCTTCCCCCCGAGCCCCTCGGCCAGCCCTGCCCCCGGGCCTCATCGATCCTTGATCAATGGCTGAACAGCTGGTCTTGGAGCGCCCGCTGGAAGGAGTGATGCCGAGTCCCCCACCGCTCCATCCAGCCCCAGCAGCTCTGGGAAGGATGGTCAGATGAGCCCTCTGCAGGCAACCCCCTGCCTGCCTGCCCGCCTGCCTCTCAGCCACCCACCCGCCCACTGGTGCGGCGTCTTACCTTCTCTGATGAAGCGCGGTGGAAGCCAGGCAGGCGCCGGCGAGGCGCTCCTCGTGCCTCGCTCCCACCGGCGGCTCCTCTCCTTCTGCCCCGTCCCCGCCGCCTGTGCTGGGTCTCTCCGGAGCACCGGGAGCCCTCTCGTCGGGCCGGAGCTGCCGGCAGGCTCCCTCGGCTCGGCCCCAGCTCAGCTCTCGCAGGTTGCGGGCCGCGCATCAGACTGCCGCCATCTTCTGCTCATAGGCGATGGGAGGAAGCGGAGAGCCAGGCCAGGCCACGGAGGCGGAGAACGCCGCCTGTCCGCTCGCCCAGTCCTGCCTCTGCCTGGCTGGGGCCACCGCCAAGGGGAAGGGGGAGCCAGAGACGCGGATGGCGCGGGAGCCATGTGAGGCAGGCAGCAGAGACGCCTCCCCATCCCTTTCTTGGCTGCCAGGCCGCTGGCACTTAAAGCCATGTCTCCGGCCGCCACGCTTCGTGGTCCCTGCACCCCCCACCCCCCCACGCGGCAGCCTAGTCGCGTCCCTGCACCCTCCCCCCCAGTTGCAGCCCTACCGGGCTGCTAACTTACCTGGCTTCTGCGGCGAGAGCTGAAGAGCTGGGATCAGAGCAGGGACCTGTCGGCGTGGCAAGGGATGGGTGGCGCTCCACATGGTGCATGGCCTCCTCTTCCGGGTTCCCCTGCGACACACCTGGGCCCTTGCCGCGACACAGAAATGTGTCACGACACACAGTTTGGAAAGCTCTGACCTAGAGGTTTAACATCTAGTGATTTATCTAGTTCCATGAAATTGTTACCTCATTATTAATGAAACTAATTCACTAGACCAGGTGGGGAGATACAAAGCATATCTGGGTATAACCGGTATTGCGTCTCTTTTAGTTTTGAGACAACTAAAGTCTTGCACTGAACATTCACTTCTTTGAAGTGTCCAGTTTTCTTTAAACAACACATGTGTTGTTTGCTGTTTGCTTGCTCTGAGTAATTACTATACTATTTGCTCTATTTTAAGTAATTACTATAGTTCTCTTTGTTCAAGAATATCTAATAAGACAGAATGAAAACCACGTGAGTTTGGAAAGCACTAATTCAACCCTTATTCAAAACATTCTGCAAAAGGAATTTAGATGAGTTCCTATACTCTGAAGGCTGAACAAGAACCTCCTATGGATCAATCCTTAATATCAGAGGGATTCATAAGGTATCAGTCTAGGCCAATGTTTCTCAACCATGACCACTTTCAGATGTGTGGACTTCAACTCCCAGAATTGGTCTAGGCTGTATGAGCCAGTCATCCCCAGTGCACCAAGGGATTATTTGTGAACATCAATCTCTTTATACTCTAATATGGAAGCTATTTATCATAATATTTCTAATCTAATCATATTTCTAATCAATTGATCATCATTGGCGATCACTCGTAGCCGAGTAAGATTGTCTTCCAAAGGTAAAATTTTAACGGTGGATCCGTAAGTGGCTATAAAGGCCAATTCTGAATCCGCACAACCTCCCACAATGAGGGCATAGGTTTCCGGGTGGGAGACGGTCATGATGAGGGTTTGCCTGACGTGCCTTCCTTTTAGCTCTTTTCTCCTTTTCGCCCTGTACTCGTGCTTCTTCAAAGTCCATAGCGCCTTTAATAAAGGCTGACCTCCAATTGAAACGCTCATGAGTTAGGGCTTCCCAGTTCTCAATGCTGATATTACATTTTTTTAAATTAGCTTTGAGAGTGTCTTTGAATCTCTTTTGCTGTCCACCAATATTCCGTTTTCCATTCTTAAGGTGGGAGTAAAGTAGCTGCTTTGGAAGAAGATGGTCAGGCATTCGAACAACATGACCGGTCCAGCGAAGTTGATGTTGGATGATCATTGTTTCAATGCTGGTGGTTTTCGCTTCTTCTAATATGCTAACATTAGTCTAATTAGTCAAACTAATTAATTAATTAATTAATTAGTCTAATTAGACACTAATTAGTGTCTTCCTTAAAAGGAAGGCACGTCAGGCAAACCCTCATCATGACCGTCTCCCACTCGGAAACCTATACCCTCATTGTTAATTAATTAATTAATTAATCAATTAATCTAATTAGTCAAACTAATCAATTGATATCAATATTGTAATAGGCAGTTAATAAAAATGAGTTTTTTTCAAAAAAAGATTTTTCTGAAATTAACTTGGATAAAGGAACAGGTTTACCAGCTCTCAGCGCCATCAAGGTACCTCCAACACAGGCCTCCCACCAAAACCGTCCCAGTGGGCCCGAGCAGTCCAACAGTCCCGCTTCCATTCAGGGGAGCGCCAGTCCAGACACCACCCTCCAGCCAGGCACAGCATTGCACATTCATCCAATCAGATGGACAGTAGCTCCAGACCTCGCACTCTCTCTGCCATCTGAAATGTGTTCTTCATTCTGAAGTTGTTTTCCAAAAGACTCTGTGCTGCTTTTCTATATTGCCTCAGTTTTTGAAATCTGTATTTGTTTGGTTATCTGATCTCCAAGCATGAATAAACTTACAATATAAGTCTCTATTTTATAGAAAATTCTGCATTGGATCTATCCAGGAAATCTCCTGTCTCCAAAAACTTTGCAGGGAAATTACTCACACACAGACACACAGAAATCTTTAATATCAGGGGATGAGCAGATTTCAATGGTCTTGTGCAATTTTGGTCTGTTATGGGAACATTACAATTTTGTGCAAGATCTTATAAGATTTTAGCACCTCTGCAGGAGATCTGAGATTTTAGAGTCCTTGGTAGGTGACAGAAACTTATGGGGTCCATCAGATGACCAGCATCTCTGCAATAATTATTTCCCATAGTCATAGGAAAATCATGAGATGTCATGGCTTCACTTTGGGTCTATCTCCAGGGCCGTTGTGGGGAATAGGCGGAGCATCTGGAGGGTAAAGTCACTCGCATCCGCTCTGTGTTGAATACCAGCCTTGATGCAAGGCCAGTGGGGGCTATGGGGTCTGAGTCTTGCATGGGTATCTGGGAGGAGTTCGAGCCCATTGAACCTGAGGAAGTAGACAGGGTTCTTGTGGCTGTTAGTTGGGCCACTTCTGTGTTAGATCCGTGCCCCTCCTGGCTGGTCATGTGAGGATACGTGAGTGGGTCTGGGCGGTGGTTAATTCCCCTTTGAGGGAGGGGGTGGTGCACCCCTTCCTGAAGGGGCCATCACTCGACCCAATGAATCGGAATAGTTTTCATCCAGTCTCTAACCTCTCCTTTTTACGGAAGGTTGTTGAGAGAGTGGTCGCACAGCAGTTTCAAAGGGCTCTGGATGAAGCGGATTATCTAGACCCCTTTCAGTCAGGATTCAGGCCGGGATAGGGGACTGAGACGGCATTGATCATGCTCTTGGATGACCTCTGGTGGGAGCGGGATGGGGCAGTGCTCTTGAAGAGCATTTGGAAGCTTCAGCTGGTACAGAATGCAGCTGCCTGGGTTGTAAATAGTGTCGGCTACTCAGCAAATGTAACACCACTGCTTCGGGAGGTGCATTGGTTGCTGGTGTGTTTCCGGGTGCAATTCAAGGTGCTGGTTGTCATCTTTAAAGCCCTTCATGTCTTGGGAACGGGTTCCCTTAGGGACCGTCTTTTCCCAGTTTTTTCTACCCATTCAATCCGGTCCGGCAGGATGGGCATGCTCCGGGTCCTGTCAGCCAAGCAATATCGGCTAACGGGGACCAGGACACGTGCCTTTTCTGCTGTGGCGCCTGCCCTCTGGAACATCCTTCCTCCTGAGATTAGGATGGCGCTGACTCTTTTGGCTTTTTGGAAGGCCTTGAAGACCTGGCTTTGTGCCCCGTACTGGGGCCCCAAATGTGCGAAGGGCCGTTTCTTGGTTGTGCTAACACCAATGGTTATTAAGATCTCTCGGCTGTATTTATATTTTTGCATCCTTTTTATTGTCTGACTTTTTATTATTGTAAACCACCCACAGTCACTGGTCTGAGATGGGCGGCTATATAAATTGAATGAACAAACAAACAAACAAACAAACAACGGAAAACACTGATTACAGATAATGTTCCACAAGTGGCAGATTTATGGGTTACATCACTCCTGTTCCCAGCCAGGTGAGCATCCATCTCAAAACTGGCCAACCAAGAACCTCCCCCCTCTTCCAAGCGCAACACATCCCCATACATCCAAACACAACTTGAGAACTTCACTGGGCTCCAGCCACACACTACCTCAAGGCTTTAGTGGGGGGAAAAGTACATTAAAAGTTATTATCTTGATCTTGCCAGATCAAGAGTACGTCGCAGCCAAGGAAAAGCTAGCTCAAGTAGAAGAGACCAACAGAAATGGCAATGCCCAACCCTCTGGGGTTCATCACATAAATTTGTTCATCGTTTTCAAGACAAAGAGCACCATATGGCTTCTTCTTTGGGCAGAATATATTCTATGAAGAGGTGAACCGTTTTTTCCTGATCTGGATTTAGGGTTTTTGAGTCTTGCCCAAGTAGGTAGCTTAAGAGAACTTCCGTACTAAGGGGCAGTCTACATGGGAAGAGCTAGGCCTCTTGGGCAAGCAGACAAGGAATCTGCAGCTTTCCTGATTTTTTTAAAAAAAAATTTAAATTTTTTTTTGGATGAATTCTGGCTGTAGTAGAGCCTCCATGGACTGGCATAATCTATCTGATGATTTTGTGTTGTTTCTTTTTCTGACTTGCTTATTAAAAGAAAACTCAAACCATTATTTTCTTAAAGAGTGGAAGCCTTTGATGGACTATTTACAAAAAGCAGGAGGAGTAAAGCTTGCATGGGGTTTTGATGATTAGAACATATATAAATAATATATATATTAGACAATAAATATATATGAATGTTATATGAATAGCCAGCATGTAAGAACAAACTATTTTATTTTTATGACCATAGATAGATCGGAAGTAATCTAATTTCTATCTCTGTTTCTTTCTTTCTTTTACTTTATTACACTTTTCTTTTCTTTTCTTTTTAATTTGTATTTCTATTTCTGTTTCATTTTCAACTTTTAACTTTGTATATTTAAAACCTTAATAAAAATTTTACAACAAAAAACAACAAAAAAACTTAAAGCCCAGAAATTAAGAACAAAGTCTTTTGGAGATCCTATTTGGAGACCGAACGTTTACCTGGCCAGATTGCAGAAAGGTTGACCAAGCCGGTCCAGGACAGCAATTTCTTCCCAAAGGGGAAAGTCTGATCCTTGGGCTCCATTAACAGCCGGATCTCACAACACAAGGAACTTGGCTAAAAGAGGGTCATGTGATCTGGGGTTCAGCATCATTCAGCCATAGAGAATATTCCTTTGGCAGAATTAGTCCTATGAATGCAGGATCCTTTTTTTCCCCCTTGGCCTGGATTGCTGTATGAGAAAAGATGTCTGATGTTAAAAAACCAGGGAGAAAGTTTCTCTCCTCTCTCTTTCTGTCTTTAGAGTCGGCACCATCTAACAGCCCTTTGGGATGCAGAAGATGGTGTCCGCCCCTAAGCAGAAATAACAGAGGGAGCGGCCCCTAGACACAGGGACGTTGGGAAACACACACACACACACACATACAAACCAGCATGGCAACACAAAGGGAATCAGCCTGCAAGGACCAATAGCTGCATTAAGGGGTCTTGCTCAGTCAGCTAGCTTAATGGAGCTTCCATATGAAAAGTCCATGTACTTCTTGCCTTCTGTGCAAGAAAGATGGGAAATATGCAACTTTAGTGACTTGTTTGGTAGCTTCCTAGAGACCTTTGCCTGGCATTGGTGTAGGTAGAAAAGGTGGAGCAGGTGACCTTTGGTAGGATCCCAAAGCAGGCCTGTGATCTCCTTGGTAACTCTAGTGGCTTTATGACGTCATCCAACCAGGCTAAACTGTCAGTTACTGACAGTTGACAGACTGAAAGCGTCTTCCAGGATGTAAGTTGGACTTCAGAAGGGCTCCTGCGCTCTCGGGAACCCTCCCCCAATTTGTAGCCAACTTCTCAGTGGGTTGGGATATTCCAGGGGTGAAAACACCCATTTGTTCTCCTCTTAGGAAAGGGAAACGGGCAAAATGTGCTCCAGATCACTTCTGTCTTTCATTCCCTATTGGTGTTAAAAGCCTGGGTTGATCATTTTCAAATTGATTCAGATCACATAGCATCCTCAACCCCTGTCTTAGGAAAAGGTCCTTACATTTGTTAAACTCATCTGGCCATGGAACACACCAGGTCGCACAAAACGAAACCAAGGTAAAAACTGATCAGTTCAACCCAGAAGGATGAGTTTTCCACTATGCGTCACCTCCACCACCGGGATAGTGATTATGGAAATTGGGCTTGAGTCCATTCCTTTCCTCAGCTTCCTTCCTCTCTGTTCTAGGGGATTTCTCAACTGGTTTTTGTGTTTTGGAAGAAGAAAAAGGAAGAGTAGGAAAGCAAGCGGTCCAGGAGATGATGCTCCAAGTTCTCCAGAAGGAGCGACAGGCCAACTGGAGGACACTGCCAAGCCTCCACACAAAAAGATATTTTTTATTGGCAAAGAGCTCCGGAAAGAGGAGCGGCTTGGTGAGCAGACGCTTTGGGCTGGGCTGGGACGTTGGGAGGGAAAGGGAAGGACTTCCTTTAGGAGTGCAGTCCTCCGTATAGGCAGATACAGGAGCCGCTTCTGCATCTCTCCCGATTCACGGTTGCACACAGGGACAGGGCGGAGGCCAAACTCTCCCTGCTCCAGAAGCTCCCGAGTCCCCACTGACTTCCCACCAGTTCTGCTGCTTCCATGGGACTATTCTGGGAACCTTCAAGATTGTTCAGTGGCACTCATCTACATAGTGGCAGACGGGGAGCGGGAATATAGAGTGGGATTTGCCAAAGGCCTCCGCGACACTTCTCTCGTGGCCAGGAGACTGAGCCAGCTCTTGAACCAAGAAAGAATTTTAGTGGATGGAATCCGGTCTTGACGGGAAGGAGGCTGCAAAGACAGGGCAGATTTGGCGGGTTTTGTTCATCTGTAGCAGACCTAAAAATTGGTCTGAGGATCACAGCCCGTCTCTCCTTTCCCCGATTTCCCCACAGAGGACAGCCGAGGGAAAAGGAAGCTCCTCTTCACAAAAACGGACCCCGAGAAAGCCTACAAGGCCCAACGCGAGGCTGCCAGTGTGAGAGCAGACCTGCGGAGCAGCCAAAACCTCTGGCAAGAGGTTTATGAAAGGAACAGCGAGGCAGCCCAAAACGTAGGTCCCATTTGGACACAGAAGTTCCCGTGGTTCGGGTTTGTTCCCGTGCTTGAATCCCAGATTCTTTGCCCAATCTCAGGGTGTTGCAAATGATTCCTCAGGACAGAGAGAGTCTCGGAAGGGTTTCCAGCTTCCCTTCTCCAAGGGAGGCCATTGGGCACCTGGCGGCAAGACGCCCCACTTCCTGCCTGACTGACAGCCTGACTCTTTTCCATTGCAGCAGGACAAGAGCATCATCCAGTGCCTGAGTTCCATCGCTGCTCTCTTTCAGATGAAGCAGAGCGGGGAACTGAAAGTCCCGGTTCCCCGGAACAAGAACGTTTATAGTCTTGCTGTCCTGGTAAGTAAGAGGGAGGGAGGGAGGGAGGGAGGGAGGGATGTAGAAATCGGTGGCAAGCAAAGGATGCTGGGGAGAAATGAGGGGCAGAGGGAGAGGGAAAAAGCTACCCCTGGTTTTCAGAAGGGTCAGCAGAAGCTCACCCGAACTGAAAGTCCGTCAGAGAAAGAGAATGCAGCTTTACAAAAACAAGCCCATGCAAAGGGTCCTTCACCTGCGGGTCATTCTCCTTTGGACTAAAAGACAAGCTGTGGCAGAAGAGCAGGTCAAAAGGGGCTGGACAAAGAGGAAGGCGTGGGCTGGCGCAGCCTGGTTGACTTTGGGTTCTCTGATTCTCTCCGCTCTTGTTTCCCGCCAGGCTCTCTTGGAGGACAACAATTTAAGCAGCTTCTCTGCAGGACTAGCTGCACTTCTTGCGGTCTATGAGATCAGGTCAATTTCTTGTTTCTTTTGTAGTGTGAAAGGAAAATCTCTTTGAAGTACTCAGAGAGTAGAAAGGAGGGAGAACAGAAAACAAACAAAAGAGTAAAAGCACCGCTTCATCTGGTGCACCAGTTGTGCCCCCTCCTAGGTCAGGAGGCCTTTCAGACCGTCACTCGTCCCGTGGTCCCTTTTCGGCTTGATTACTGCCACACACTCCACAGAGGGCTGCCCTTGACAACCACCCAGAAGCTTGAGTTGGTCCACTGCCCTTTTGGATGCTTTCAGCTGGGGCCACCCAATGAAAGGAAACTTTCCCCTTCTGAAGTGGAGAGAAGAGAGGGTGGCTTGACCTGCCCACACCTCCTAGCAGTTGCCCACCTTCTCCTATTTTCTTGGGAACAGTGACATCTTAGTCAAACAGGTTTTTTTACTAAGATGGGCACTGACATCACTTCCTTCTTTTGTCTCTACAGCAAGGTCCCACCAGCCATGGACCCACCGGTGGAAACCATGCTCCTGGACATCTTTGTCTTCCTCTGGATGGACTCCATGGACATCAGAGATGAGGATGTTCCTGAGGTACCATTGTCACCAACACTTCAAGGGACTTGCTTTTGGGTGCTGACATGACTGGGAAGACATTCCGGAAAAGCGCATGTCACCATCTGTCTTTCCTTTCAGGTAGAGAAGAAATTGATGGAGGCGGCCTTCGGCCTCACGCTCAGAGCTCTCCTTCGGCAGGCTCCAACATCAAAGCACTTCATTTTTATTTTGAAGGTAAGGATGTAGAAGAGCCACTTGGCCAGTGCAGACATTGACAGAATCAAGGGTGAAAACTCCTGTTCAATGTCCGACTCTGAACAGTAGCTGGAGGATTGTTCTTGAGGACAGGCATCCAGTACTTGAAGAAGATTGGTTGGTCAAAAGAGCTCTTTTTCTTCATTCGGGGATATCTTCTTGCACAAGTACCTTCAACTGTAATATTTCAAGGCCAGAATTGCAAATGAGAAAAAGAAGTGTGACCTTGAGTTCTTTGCTGGGAACTGTCATCCAAAGCCATCCCAAAGCATTCCTGGGATTTAGGAAGGCTGGGGCAATGTTAGAGGGAGAGCATGGCTCCAGAGGCCTAGAGAAGAACGCACCATAAACTGCGCATGTGTGCTTTGGCAATGAGATTCTTGGTGCTAGGAAATGAGCAAAGGTGTCCTCTCTTCTTCAAACCCACAGCACTTTGAGCGACATGGCTGGAGATGTTTCTCCACTGTCCTGAAGCAGCTTCTCTACTGCAACCACCATCCTAGGATCAATGTACGTACAGTAGCCATGGATTGCAGGCTTCGGGTCCCCCACTGCTCTTGGGAACCCATCCTCATTTCACCTCTCTCTTGGGACAAAAGGGCAGGGAGGGTTTCTTTTTCCCTTCATTCCATTTGATGGTGAACTGGGGAATCCCTGGAATGGATATTTTGCTGGGTAAGATTTGTGTCGATGGGCCAAGGGAAGAAGGGAAAGTGCTGTCCAAGACACCTTGGCAACAGTGTGATGCACTTCTTTCTGTCCCTTCCAGCTCACAGAAATCAAGCAAGCTTTTCGAAAAGTTCCTGCAGAACTCTGGCATGCTGCCAATGAGGATGGCTTCATTAATGAAGGTAATTTCATTTAGAACGTTAAGGGGAAGGAGTGAGGGTATCGGCACGTGAAAGAAGGAAGGCAGGCAAAACCCACGCTTTCTATCCCAAATGGGGTATATCTTTTCCAGCTATGTACCCAGCTGATTAAATATCAACATCTCTGTGTCATTCAATTCTCACTTTATTGATGCGTAGGGTTCCCTACCTTTGCCAACTTCCTTCCTTATCTTTTTCTCATCTTTTCTTTTCTTTTCCATGCAGATGACCTAGAAGTAGAGGAGCTGTGTCCTTCCCCCACTATTTAACCAGCTAATATGGGGGAATCAAGATTGACGTGGAAAGTAGGGAGCCAGATCATCCATTTGCTCATTCATTCAAGGTGACTGCTGGTTTTTCACTAGCCCTGTCGAATATGGTAGAGATTTGAAAGAATGGCAAGCTTCTGCCCCTAGGATCCATCCTTGATGGACTCAGGAAGTGCACTTAGGGGTTTAAATTCCCATGAGATTTAAGAAAGAATAGGAAAAAACACAACTCACTGCCTGCTGTGGGCCTTTGGAAAAACAGGTCAGCTGCATCAGGTTGAAAGCCTCTGTAATCCAGCATTCTCTTCCCTCAGTGGTCCACCAGATAGATGCTCTTTGAAAGCCCAAAGCCAGAATACAGGGGAAACAGCTTTCTCTATTTGAGAGGTCACTACCTTGAGAAGAAGGGCTGAGAATTAGACTGCTTTTGTACTGTAGTTCTAAGAGATGTTCTTCTAAACTAGGATCGTGACATAAACATGGAAACTGAGGAAACCGCCTATAACTCATCAGTTCCCATCCTTGGGAAACAGAGGACTACTTGACCTCACCTCTCGTCTCTGTTTCTGAAGTTCTTTGCACTTGACTGGATGCCACCTACGTTCCCTCTAAGGGGTCTGAATGTGTATGTGTGTGGCCGTACACCCTACACATGAAAGCCATGAATATGGCAACAAGTCGAGCACACAAAATAATAATAATAATAATAATAATAATAATAATAATAATAACAACAACAACAACAACAACAAGAACAGACTATGAACCCTGAACAAATTAGAACAGACTATGAATCCTGAACAAATCAACATGCTGACTAACCAGAAGGACATGGAAACAGAACCATCTGAAAGCAGAGGACAGAGCAGCCCTCAAAAACCTAAAGTTGGACCAATCTATTGTCATCCTCCCAGCAGACAAAGGCCGCACCACCGTCATTATGGACAGATCGCAATATATACAAAAAGCCAAAAACTTACTTGAGGACAAAGAAACCATCACCCCAGTAAACACCAATCCCATACAGAAACTGGACAACCAGGTCAAAAGAATCCTCAACGACCTAACCAAGAAAGGTCAAATCACAAAAGAAGAACAGAGGCGGATGAAAAGCAGTGGACCCATCATCCCACGCTTCTATAGACGGCCCAAAATGCACAGGGCCGACATACTACTCCGTCCAATTGTATCGTTACCAGGGTCCCCCACATTCAACATAGCTAAAGAACTTACAAGAAAACTTGGGCATCTCACAGAGGAAAACGAATACTCTATCAACTCTCCGCTACAGTGCCTCCAGAAAACCAAAGGCCTAAAAATAGATGAAAATGAAATTACGGTGTCATTTGATGTCACTGCACTCTTTACATCCATAGACCAAGCACTAGCGATTGAATCCATGGCAGCAGTACTACGCAAGACACCTGAACTAACTAGATACACCAAGATCAAAATACCCAGAATTATGGACCTCATCAACCTCTGCCTCACCACCTACTTTCAGTTTGATGGACAAATATACCAACAAATCAAAGGAACACCTATGGGATCACCACTCTCAGGACTCATAGCAGAGATTGTAATGCAACGTCTATAAAGGATAGCACTCCCACGCATACAACCAAAAGGATGGATCTGGTATGTAGATGTCACCTTCCTCATAATAAAAAAGGGACAACTGGAGGAAACACATGAAACCATCAACAACATCTTCAAAGGAATAAAATTCACAAGGGAAGAAGAAAACAACAGCACACTACCCTTCTTGGACATCCTCATCAGTAGAGGAAATGATGGCACTCTAGAAACACAAGTCTATCGGAAATCTACCCACACTAACCAAGTGCTCCACTACCAAAGCAATAACCCTACCTCCCACAAG
The DNA here is from genome assembly GCA_023362775.1 of Charina bottae. NCBI lineage: Eukaryota > Metazoa > Chordata > Lepidosauria > Squamata > Charinaidae > Charina > Charina bottae. Next base: position 4,555,990 of record JALMGJ010000029.1, on the reverse strand, counting down.
AGGAGCTGTGTAAGAACACTATTCAGACGAGCACAAACACACTGCAGCAACCCAGAACACCAGAAAAAGGAAATAGACCAGTTATATAGCATTTTCCAGCAAAATGGATACCCACGCAACTTTATCAAAAAGTGCCTGACCACTCAACCCACCACAGCAAAACCAACAGAAGCTACGAAAAGGATTACACTGCCATACATCAGAAACATCTCAGAAACTACCAACAGACTGTTAAAACCATATGGCCCCACCGTAGCACATAAACCAACCAAAACCCTTCAGAACATTTTAAGTAACCGAAAAGACCCAGTAGCCCAAGAAGAAGAAAAAACAGGAGTTATCTACAACATACAGTGTAAGGACTGTGGCAGCCACTATGTAGGACAGACCGGCAGAAGACTAGCAGAACGCATCCACGAACACCAACTAGCGGTCAGAAGACACGATGAGGACTCCTTAATCTCACAACACATGGACAGACTCAACCATACTTTCAACTAGGAAACTGTGAGCATCTTAAACCAAGCCAAATCCAAAAACGCTAGAGAATTCCGGGAAGCTTGGCACTCAGAGCAGACCTCTGGCATGCTGACAATGAGGATGGCTTCATTAATGAAGGTAATTTCATTAAGGGGAAGGAGTGAGGGTATTGGCAAATGAAAGGAAGGAAGGCATTCAAAAACCACGCTTTCTATCCCAAATGGGGTATATCTTTTCCAGCTATGTACCCAGCTGATTAAATTTCAACATCTCCGTTTCATTCAATTCTCACTTTGTTGATGCGTAGGGTTCCCTACCTTTGCCAACTTCCTTCCTTATCTGTTTCTCATCCTTTCTTTTCCATGCAGATGACCTAGCAGTAGAGGACCTGTGTCCTTCCCCCACTATTTAACAAGCTAATATGGGGGAATCAAGATCAACTTGGAAAATGGGGCTCCAGATCATCCGTTTGCTCTTTCGTTGAAGGTGATTGTTGGTTTCTCACTAGCCATGACCAATATGGTGGAGATTTGAAAGAATGGCAAGCAATTGTCTCTTTTGGAAAGAACATCTGTGATTAAGATGAATGTTTTGCCTAGGAAGTTATTTCTTTTCCAGACTTTACCAATTCTATCAACAGATTTACCATTTAAAGAATGGCAGAGAGATATCTCCAAATTTATTTGGCAAGGCAAGAAACCAAGAATTAAATATAAATTGTTACAAGATGCCAAAGAATGAGAAGGTCTGGGTCTACCTAATTTAAAATTGTATTTTGATGCCTGTTGTTTGCTTTGGATCAAGGAATGGATTATTCTGGAGAACAAGGAATTATTACAACTTGGAGGACATGAATTAAGATTTGGGTGGCATGCTTATCTATGGTATGACAAAGTTAAAGTTAATAAGGATTTCAAAAATAATTTTATTAGAAATGCCTTACTGAGAATCTGGAATAAATATAAGGTAAGATTGTCTCTCTCCAAATGTACCATTATGGTTGTCTCCTCAGGAAGCAATGATCAGAAGAGAAAATGTGGGAGGAATAAGCTGGTTAAAATATAAAGACCTGTTAAAGTTTGAAGAGGGTAAACCAAAAATTAAAACAAGGGAAAGGTTAGAATCTGATGGATTTACATGTCATTGGTTCACCTATATACAATTGGTGGAATGTTTTAAACTAGACAAAAAGAAATATAAATTTGTCAATGAAATAACACAGTTTGAAATGGATTTATGTATAAATGATGATCATGTTATTACTAAGATGTATAAGATCTTGTTACAGATGAATATGGAAGATGAACATGTTAAGGATTGTATGATCAAATGAGCTAAGAATTTTGGATATAATATCATGCTGGACCAATGGGAGAATATGTGGATGAAAGGTTTGAAATTTACGCTGAATTATAATTTGAAAGAAAATTTTTATAAGATGATGCATCGTTGGTATCTAACTCCCGATAAGTTGTCAAAAATGTATAGTGGTGTAACTAATGTCTGTTGGAAATGTTCACAGGACGAAGGAACCTTTTATCATCTTTGGTGGACTTGTGAGAAGGCTAAAACGTTCTGGGAACAAGTATGTATTATTATTCAGAAGATTCTTACATTCATTCACAGAAGAATGCACTAGCAGGCAGGCAGGCAAAACCCACGCTTTCTATCCCAAATGGGGTATATCTTTTCCAGCTATGTACCCAGCTGATTAAATTTCAACATCTCTGTGTCATTCAATTCTTCTCACTCTGTTGACAGGCATAGTGTTCCCTACATTTGCAAACTTCCTTCCTTATCTTTTTCTCATCTTTTCTTTTCCATGCAGACCTAGCAGTAGAGGACCTGTGTCCTTCCCCCACTATGTAACAAGCTAATATGGGGGAATCAAGATCGACGTGGAAAATGGGGATCCAGATCATCTGTTCGCTCTTTCGTTCAAGCTGATTGTTGGTTTTTCACAGGACGAAGGAACCTTTTACTATCTTTGGTGGACTTGTGAGAAGGCTAAAAAGTTCTGGGACCAAATATGTATTATTATTCAGAAGACTCTTAAAGTAAATATACAAAGAAAGCCAGAACTTTTTCTTTTAGGTTTGATGGAAAAACAAGTAGCGAAACAGCATGGAGTTTTGCTACTATATATGATCACGGCTGCAAGATTGTTATATGCACAACTGTAATGGCAACCTGCGGAAGACCTTTGTATTTCGAGGAGTTAGGTGGCATGTTTTGATTTTTCTCCCCCACACCTAGGAGATTAGAGTTTGTTTTGAGTTATACTGATGTTTAATTGGCTTGTTTTTGTTGCTGTTTGGCATGAGGGGGGGGGAGAGAATAGGTATATGTTCACTCCTCCAACAGCCCTTCAGAACATATCTCTGTGGGAAGTGGGGGGAGAGAAAGTCCCCAGCTTGTTAAGTTCACTCCTCCAGCCACTCCTTTAGCGGCTTGGAATGGGGGGGATGATAAGAGATTGTTCATGCTTAGGCAATGGCTAATCTGATGGTTTCCCATTTTATTAGAATGATGTCATGGTCAGGTGCTGGACCACATGAGAATCCCACTCAGGGTCAGGCCATGCAGCTTCAGTGCCATGGTAACTTGGTCACGGGGTCTGGGAGCCAGGCGTTGATAAAAACCTCAGGATTGTCTTTGGAGTTTGGGAGGCCACACAGGCCTGAGTGCTGGGTGCTGTGAAAATTGCCACCTTGGGGTATCTCCGCTGTCCTTATTAGAGGGCTCCTGGCAGCTTATAGGAGATTAGGTATCACCTTGTTTGCTTGGTATGTATGTATGCATTCCTTTCTGTATGCTATGCTATGCTATGCTTGTTATGCTTTGTAAACTGTGTTTAGACTGTGTTTAACCTTGTCTGTTTATAATAAAGCTTTAAGTTTCTTTATCCACTGGCGTGCTATTATCTCTGGATCTGAAAGAACTAATTGCCCTAGCCCCTGATCAAAGAGGCGTGGACTCTTGGCAATACAACAACGATGGAAAGATCCACAAATACCTACAGTTGAAGATTGGATTCTTAAATTAATGGATTTGGCTCAGAGGGCTAAATTAACATCTTTAATAAGAGAGCATTCTATTTCTACATTTATATCAAATTGGCAACCGCTTTTGGAATATTTCCTTCCTTGTAATCGAAAAAAATGATGTTTTGATTCTGGGTTTTAGAGACTGAATGATTTGTTGTAATAGAAATAATGTTATGATAGGTTAATTAATTGTAAGAGATTAGATTTGTATTTAATTTTATATCTGTATCGGAAATAGTCGAAAGTTGCTTTTTCTTTTCTCTCTTTCTATTCACATCTTTATAGTTTGTTCCTTTTTCTTTAGTTCTGTTTTCTATCTATTCTATAGTTTTTTCTTTTTTGTATTTTAAATATATCTTCAAAATAAAATAATAAAATAAAATAAAATAAAATAAAATAAAATAAAATAGAAAAAAATGAGTTGGGTTTATGCTTCTGGGCAGAGAATTATGTATAAATGATAGGGCATAGTGATTATCTTTGAAGAAAATAGAGATTTAACTGTTTAATTGTTTAACCTAGCTTCTTACTCATTCATAGACATTGGGCTGCTATGTGATAAAGCAAACACAGAGGTACCTTGCTCTTTTAAAGCTGAAATTATACCCCAGCTTAGATGCTTGGTGGTGAAGAGAAACAAGGTCAATTAAATATATACACAATTCTTTTTTTCTTGCCTTCTGAACACCTGGCTATTGGCATTACACAGTAGCTATTTAAGGCATGATTTCCTCAGGTCACTGGATAAGCACGTTGAAATTTGCTTTTGTAGATTGATATATTGTATATTACTGTATATAAGTGGTTTTCAACTTCTGATGCTTCTTAGGAGCAGGTGGGGCATAGTTTTAGTCAGGGGTGGGGAACCTTTTTTCTGCCAAGGGCCATTTTGATATTTATAACATTCGTGGACCGGGGGCGAGGCTTGCGGGCAGAAGCCAACCGCGCAGAAGGGGCTGGGGCTTGCGGGCGGGAGCCAATCATGTGCACTGGGGGGCGGGTTTGCAGGTGGGAGCCAATCGTGCACACTGGGGAGCGGGGTTTCTGGGTGGGAGCCAATCACAAGCACCGGGGGCGGGGTTTGCAGGCGGGAGCCAATCACGCAGAAGGGGCGGGCAGGAGCTCCTAGGGCCAAACCAAATGATTTCGTGGGCCTTATACGGCCTGTGGGCCAGACGTTCCGCACCCCTGGTTTAAGTCAATAAAACTTCAAACTTTAAAATGCATTGTAACAGGGAAACATGGAGAGGACACGGAAGAGGTTGGTCCTATCAGTGCACAATTTCATCCTTTCTCTAAACTGGTAAGAGCCACAGAGTTAAAGTTTTGACAGTACTACCGATTGAGGAGCATGGCACTATTCCACCATTTTGGTACACCATTCTTACAGGACGGCAGTGTCCAGTTATTTAATGGGACAATATGAGAATGGCAGGCCAGGGACTGGAGGGGACAGGATGTGCCCACCTCAACTTGAAATGGCCAATAAGCACTGCTCTGATCCCACCATTACTGGTCACCCAACTTTGCCTCCAGTATAATTGAGGAGAAGCATAAGACATTTTATACAATACAACCTGTGGCTGCCATTGGATGCTGCCCTCTTAAACAGTAATACCAGTACAGCTAAAGGTGACTCTTAAACCTGATTCATTCATGGGCTGTGCATGAGACGTAGGAAACATCAGGGGGACATGGCAGAGAAGAGGTGTTGCCAGGGCATATTTGTGCTGTGGTTAGAGGCAAGTGGTCAGAGACATTGGGATGGAAGATTAGGCCTCCTGTAATCTTAGCTTTGTCTCTTCATTCTGATCTGAGAGCAATCTTGAATGTATGAAGTCAGAAGGCATAAAATTAAGCTCCTACTCTATTTTTGGTGCTGTCAGGTTTACTTTATTTCAAACACTTGTACAATGATATCAGCTTATATGTAGCATTGACCAGTGTTAACTGGTCATAACTACTTTCCCATGCATAGCTTCAATACATGAAAGAGAACATGGGTTGGTTGACATCATCTTTGGTGGACTTGTGAGAAGGCTAAAAAGTTCTGGGAACAGGTATGTATTATTATTCAGAAGATTCTTAAAGTAAATATACAAAGAAAGCCAGAACTTTTTCTTTTAGGTTTGATGGAAAAGCAATTAGAGAAACAACATGGAGTTTTGTTATTATATATGATCACGGCTGCAAGATTGCTATATGCACAACGATGGAAAGATCCACAAATCCCTACAGTTGAAGATTGGATTGTTAAATTAATGGATTTGGCTCAGAGGGCTAAATTAACAGCTTTAATAAGAGAGCATTCTATTTCTGCATTTACATCAATTTGGCAACCACTTTTGGAATATTTCCTTGTAACTGAAAAAAATGAAGTTTTGATTTTGGGTTTTAGAGATTGAATGATTTATTGTAATAGAAATAATGTTATGATAGGTTAATTAATTGTAAGAGATTAGATTTGTATTTAACCTTATATCTGTATCGGAAATAGTCGGAAGTCGCCTTTTCTTTTTTCTCTTTCTATTCACATCTTTATAGTTTGTTCCTTTTTCTTTAGTTCTGTTTTCTATCTATTCTATAGCTTTTTCTTTTTTGTATTTTAATTATGTCTTGAAAATAAAAAAAAATTCTGCAGAAGCTAAGGGCATAGAAGTCCCAGGAGGCGCTTGAATGAACAATTGGCCGATGCAAATATTCAAAGAATGAAGTGTGAAAACTCCTGTTCAATGTCCCACTCTGAACAATAGTTGGAGGATTGTTCTTGAGGATAGGCATCCAGTACGAGAAGAGGATTGGCTTGCCAAAAGAGCTGTTTTTCTTCATGCAGGGATATCTTTGCGAACAAGCATCTTCAACTATAATGTTGCAAGGCCACAATTGCAGATGAGAAAAAAAAATGTTTATAGTGTCCTTGCGTTCTTTTCTGGGAAATGCCATCCCAAAGCTTCCTCCTTCCAAAGAGGCTGGGATTTAGGAAGGCTGGGGCAATGTTAGAGGGAGAGCATGGCTCCAGAGGCCTAGAGAAGAGTGGATCATAAACTGCGCACGTGTGCTTTGGCAATGAGATTCTTGGTTCTAGGAAATGAGCAAAGGTGTCCTCTCTTCTTCAGATCCACAGCACTTTGAGCCACGTGGCTGGAGATGTTTCTCCTCAGTCTTGTAGCAGCTTCTCTACAGTGGGAACCATCATCCTAAAATCAATGTATGTAGCAAACCTATAACACCATGGATTGTAGGCTTCGGGTCCTCCCCTGCTCTTGGGAACCCATCTTCATTTAACCTCTCTCTCGGGACAAGGGCGGGGGGGGGGTTCTTTTTCCCTTCATTCCACTTGATGGTGGACTAGGGGATCCCTAGAATGGATGTCTTGCTGGGTAAGGTTTCTCTCGATGGGCCAAGGGAAGAAGGGGAACTGGTCTCCAAGACACCTTGGCAACAGTATGATGCACTTCTTTCTGTCTTTTCCAGCTCACAGAAGTCCAGGACACATTTCCAGAAATCCCTGCACAACTCTGGCATGGTGGAGAACAGTATAGTTTCACTAATGAAGGTAATTTCATTTAGAACATTAAGGGGAAGGGGTGAGGGTATCAGCACATGAAAGGAAGGAAGGAATGCAAAACCCATGCTTTCTATCCCAAATGGGGAATAAATTTTCTATCTACAGTATGTGCCAAACTGATTAAATTTCAACATCTCTGTCTCATTGAATTCTTCTCACTTTGTTGACAGGTGTAGCGTTCCCTACCTCTAGCCAACATCCGTCCTTCCTCATCTTTTTCACATCTTCTCTTTTCAATGCAGATGACCTAGCAGTAGCTGTGTCCTTCCGCCCCTATTTAACAAGCTAAGCTGGGGAAGCTAGATCAACATGGAGAATAGGAGCCAGATCATCTGTTTGCTCATTCGTTTAAAGTGATCGTTGGTTTTTCACTGGCCATGACCAATAAGATGGAGATTTAAGAAAATGGCAAGCTTCTGCCCCTAGGATGCACCTTGTGAAGGACTCAGGATGTGCACTTAAATTCCCACCACATTTAAGAAAGCATAGGAACAAACACAGCTTACTGCCTGCTGTGTGCCTCCCGAAAAACAGGTCAGCTGCATCTGGATGAAAGCCTCTTTCGTCCAGCATTCTATTCCCTCTGTGGTCCACCAGATAGATGCTCTTTGAATGCCCAAACCCAGAATACGGTAGCATTTTGCAATTCTATAAATGTGGTCCTATTTGGGCTGTAACTGCCATTAAAGAGACAGTTATTAAAGGAACAAGCTCTATTTAAGGAAGATGATTATATTCACAACTGATGGAGACTTTGTGATGTAGGCAGAAACTGTAGTTGAAACATGAAACCCCACAGCTAATCCAGCAATACGGGATAGCGCATTGTGAAGATTCATGGGTTTCTGGCACACGGAATGAAGTCACATTAATAAGGGACATTGAAACTTGAACACATTATATTGTATTTGAAGGACTGAGATGGTGGTCTCAAGATTCTCAAATTTCCACCAAAGTCAAGAAAGTCTATAGCACCAAAAACAAGATGCCCGCTCAGCATTCAGTGAGGATGTGGACCGTCAATGGGCACAGGAAGATTCACCCAAATAGAGTTACTCGAGGATGGATGAAAAGGACTTCTGCTCACTCTCAGGGAGTTTGTTCCACCTACAACTCTCAACTGTTGCAAATAATTGCTGTATTTCTGCTGTTGCACGCTTCTGACCTTTTTGCACAATTTGGAATTTGCATATTTAAACATATTTGATAATTTCTCAGGTGTTAAATACCATTGATACATCATTTTATAAAAATTCTCTTTCAAGTTATAGTTCAAAGTAAATCTCAAAGCCTTGTTCCACATATTTTCTGACTGCTCAAGGCTGATATTGCATCCAAAGTTCTTAGCCCATTTAATCATGCAATCCTTGACATAGTCATCTTCCAAATTCATTTGCAATAACCTTTTATACATCTTAGTAAAAACATTACGAACAGTACTAACATGTTCAACATTAGTGGAAAAGTCTATTTCAAACTGAGTTTTGCATTAATGAAATTATGAGTCTTTTTACCCAAATTAAACCATTCTGACAATTGTGCAAATGTCAACCAATGGCAAGTATGACCTTCCAATTCAAGTTGTTCCCTTGTTTTAAGTTTAGGTTCACCTTCCTCAAAATTCAACAAATCTTGATATCTCAACCAGCTTGGTTTCGCCACCATCTCTCTTCTGCAGAAGGCTTCTTGTGGTGACAACCACAAAGGTACATTAGGAGACAATCTTAATTTGTATATTCCAATTCCTCAGTATGGTGCACCTAACAAAATGATTGTTAAAACCTTTGTTAACTTTAACTCTGTCATACCGCAAGTAGGCAGCCCCATCTCCATCTCCAAGCCCCTCAGTTCCCAGGACCGGGAAGCCCCTACTGTCCTCCCCAGCCATCCCCAGGAGGGGAAGCAGCACTCCAAGGCTCCTTACCTTTACCAGCTCTCAGCGCCATCAAGGTACCTCCAACACAGGCCTCCCACCAAAAACGTCCCAGTGGGCCCGAGCAGTCCAACAGTCCCACTTCCATTCAGGGGAGCGCCAGTCCAGACACCGCCCTCCAGCCAGGCACAGCATTGCACATTCATCCAATCAGATGGACAGTAGCTCCAGACCTCGCACTCTCTCTGCCATCTGAAATGTGTTCTTCATTCTGAAGTTGTTTTCCAAAAGACTCTGTGCTGCTTTTCTATATTGCCTCAGTTTTTGAAATCTGTATTTGTTTGGTTATCTGATCTCCAATCATGAATAAACTTACAATATAAGTCTCTATTTTATAGAAAATTCTGCATTGGATCTATCCAGGAAATCTCCTGTCTCCAAAAACTTTGCAGGGAGATTACACACACACAGACACACAGAAATCTTTAATATCAGGGGATGAGCAGATTTCAATGGTCTTGTGCAATTTTGGTCTGTTATGGGAACATTACAATTTTGTGCAAGATCTTATAAGATTTTAGCACCTCTGCAGGAGTTCTGAGATTTTAGAGTGCTTGGTAGGTGACAGAAACTTATGGGGTCCATCAGATGACCAGCATCTCTGCAATAATTTTTTCCCATAGTCATAGGAAAATCATGAGATGTCATGGCTTCACTTTGGGTCTATCTCCACGGCCGTTGTGAGGAATAGGCGGAGCATCTGGAGGGTAAAGTCACTCGCATCCGCTCTGTGTTGAATACCAGCCTTGATGCAAGGCCAGTGGGGGCTATGGGGTCTGAGTCTTGCATGGGTATCTGGGAGGAGTTCGAGCCCATTGAACCTGAGGAAGTAGACAGGGTTCTTGTGGCTGTTAGTTGGGCCACTTCTGTGTTAGATCCGTGCCCCTCCTGGCTGGTCATGTGAGGATACGTGAGTGGGTCTGGGCGGTGGTTAATTCCTCTTTGAGGGAGGGGGTGGTCCCTCAGGCTCTTAAGGAGGTGGTGGTGCACCCCTTCCTGAAGGGGCCATCACTCGACCCAATGAATCGGAATAGTTTTCATCCAGTCTCCAACCTACAGTTTTTTGGGAAGGTTGTTGAGAGAGTGGTCGACAGCAGTTTCAAAGGGCTCTGGATGAAGCAGATTATCTAGACCCCTTTCAGTCAGGATTCAGGCCGGGATAGGGGACTGAGACGGCATTGATTGCACTCTTGGATGACCTCTGGTGGGAGCGGGATGGGGGCAGTGCTCTTGAAGAGCATTCGGAAGCTTCAGCTGGTACAGAATGCAGCTGCCTGGATTGTAAATAGTGTCGGCTACTCGGCACATGTAACACCACTGCTTCGGGAGGTGCATTGGCTGCTGGTGTGTTTCCGGGTGCAATTCAAGGTGCTGGTTGTCATCTTTAAAGCCCTTCATGTCTTGGGACCGGGTTACCTTAGGGACCGTCTTTTCCCAGTTTTTTCTACCCATTCAATCCGGTCCGGCAGGATGGGCATGTTCCGGGTCCTGTCAGCCAAGCAATATCGGCTAACGGGGACCAGGAGACATGCCTTTTCTGCTGTACTGCCTGCCCTCTGGAACGTCATTCCTCCTGAGATTAGGATGGCGCTGACTCTTTTGGCTTTTTGGAAGGCCTTGAAGACCTGGCTTTGTGCCCCGTACTGGGGCCCCAAATGTGCGAAGGGCCGTTTCTTGGTTGTGCTAACACCAATGGTTATTAAGATCTCTCGGCTGTATTTATATTTTTGCATCCTTTTTATTGTCTGACTTTTTATTATTGTAAGCCACCCACAGTCACTGGTCTGAGATGGGCGGCTATATAAATTGAATGAACAAACAAACAAACAAACAAACAACGGAAAACACTGATTTCAGATAATGTTCCACAAGTCCAGATTTATGGGTTACATCACTCCTGTTCCCAGCCAGGTGTGCATCCATCTCAAAACTGGCCAACCAAGAACCTCCCCCCTCTTCCAAGCGCAACACATCCCCATACATCCAAACACAACTTGAGAACTTCACTGGGCTCCAGCCACACACTACCTCAAGGCTTTAGTGGGGGGGGGGGAAGTACATTAAAAGTTATTATCTTGATCTTGCCAGATCAAGAGTACGTCGCAGCCAAGGAAAAGCTAGCTCAAGTAGAAGAGACCAACAGAAATGGCAATGCCCAACCCTCTGGGGTTCATCACATAAATTTGTTCATCGTTTTCAAGACAAAGAGCACCATATGGCTTCTTATTTGGGCAGAATATATTCTATGAAGAGGTGAACCGTTTTTTCCTGATCTGGATTTAGGGTTTTTGAGTCTTGCCCAAGTAGGTAGCTTAAGAGAACTTCCGTACTAAGGGGCAGTCTACATGGGAAGAGCTAGGCCTCTTGGGCAAGCAGACAAGGAATCTGCAGCTTTCCTGATTTTTGATGAATTCTGGCTGTAGTAGAGCCTCCATGGACTGGCATAATCTATCTGATGATTTTGTGTTGTTTCTTTTTCTGACTTGCTTATTAAAAGAAAACTCAAACCATTATTTTCTTAAAGAGTGGAAGCCTTTGATGGACTATTTACAAAAAGCAGGAGGAGTAAAGCTTGCATGGGGTTTTGATTAGAACATATATAAATAATATATATTAGACAATAAATATATATGAATGTTATATGAATAGCCAGCATGTAAGAACAAACTATTTTATTTTTATGACCATAGATAGATCGGAAGTAATCTAATTTCTATCTCTGTTTCTTTCTTTCTTTCTTTTACTTTATTACACTTTTCTTTTCTTTTCTTTTTAATTTGTATTTCTATTTCTGTTTCATTTTCAACTTTTAACTTTGTATATTTAAAACCTTAATAAAATTTTTACAACAAAAAACAACAAAAAAACTTAAAGCCCAGAAATTAAGAACAAAGTCTTTTGGAGATCCTATTTGGAGACCGAACGTTTACCTGGCCAGATTGCAGAAAGGTTGACCAAGCCGGTCCAGGACAGCAATTTCTTCCCAAAGGGGAAAGTCTGATCCTTGGGCTCCATTAACAGCCGGATCTCACAACACAAGGAACTTGGCTAAAAGAGGGTCATGTGATCTGGGGTTCAGCATCATTCAGCCATAGAGAATATTCCTTTGGCAGAATTAGTCCTATGAATGCAGGATCCTTTTTTTCCCCCTTGGCCTGGATTGCTGTATGAGAAAAGATGTCTGATGTTAAAAAAACAGGGAGAAAGTTTCTCTCCTCTCTCCCTCTTTCTTTAGAGTCGGCACCATCTAACAGCCCTTTGGGATGCAGAAGATGGTGTCCGCCCCTAAGCAGAAATAACAGAGGGAGCGGCCCCTAGACACAGGGACGTTGGGAAACACACACACACACACACATACAAACCAGCATGGCAACGCAAAGGGAATCAGCCTGCAAGGACCAATAGCTGCATTAAGGGGTCTTGCTCAGTCAGCTAGCTTAATGGAGCTTCCATATGAAAAGTCCATGTACTTCTTGCCTTCTGTGCAAGAAAGATGGGAAATATGCAACTTTAGTGACTTGTTTGGTAGCTTCCTAGAGACCTTTGCCTGGCATTGGTGTAGGTAGAAAAGGTGGAGCAGGTGACCTTTGGTAGGATCCCAAAGCAGGCCTGTGATCTCCTTGGTAACTCTAGTGGCTTTATGACGTCATCCAACCAGGCTAAACTGTCAGTTACTGACAGTTGACAGACTGAAAGCGTCTTCCAGGATGTAAGTTGGACTTCAGAAGGGCTCCTGCGCTCTCGGGAACCCTCCCCCAATTTGTAGCCAACTTCTCAGTGGGTTGGGATATTCCAGGGGTGAAAACACCCATTTGTTCTCCTCTTAGGAAAGGGAAACGGGCAAAATGTGCTCCAGATCACTTCTGTCTTTCATTCCCTATTGGTGTTAAAAGCCTGGGTTGATCATTTTCAAATTGATTCAGATCACATAGCATCCTCAACCCCTGACTTAGGAAAAGGTCCTTACATTTGTTAAACTCATCTGGCCATGGAACACACCAGGTCGCACAAAACGAAACCAAGGTAAAAACTGATCAGTTCAACCCAGAAGGATGAGTTTTCCACTATGCGTCACCTCCACCACCGGGATAGTGATTATGGAAATTGGGCTTGAGTCCATTCCTTTCCTCAGCTTCCTTCCTCTCTGTTCTAGGGGATTTCTCAACTGGTTTTCGTGTTTTGGAAGAAGAAAAAGAAAGAGTAGGAAAGCAAGCGGTCCAGGAGATGATGCTCCAAGTTCTCCAGAAGGAGCGACAGGCCAACTGGAGGACACTGCCAAGCCTCCACACAAAAAGATATTTTTTATTGGCAAAGAGCTCCGGAAAGAAGAGCGGCTTGGTGAGTAGACGCTTTGGGCTGGGCTGGGACGTTGGGAGGGAAAGGGAAGGACTTCCTTTAGGAGTGCAGTCCTCCGTATAGGCAGATACAGGAGCCGCTTCTGCATCTCTCCCGATTCACGGTTGCACACAGGGACAGGGCGGAGGCCAAACTCTCCCTGCTCCAGAAGCTCCCGAGTCCCCACTGACTTCCCACCAGTTCTGCTGCTTCCATGGGACTATTCTGGGAACCTTCAAGATTGTTCAGTGGCACTCATCTACATAGTGGCAGACGGGGAGCGGGAATATAGAGTGGGATTTGCCAAAGGCCTCCGCGACACTTCTCTCGTGGCCAGGAGACTGAGCCAGCTCTGTGAACCAAGAAAGAAATGTAGTGGATGGAATCGGGTCTTGACGGGAAGGACGCTGCAAAGACAGGGCAGATTTGGCGGGTTTTGTTCATCTGTAGCAGACCTAAAAATTGGTCTGAGGATCACAGCCCGTCTCTCCTTTCCCCGATTTCCCCACAGAGGACAGCCGAGGGAAAAGGAAGCTCCTCTTCACAAAAACGGACCCCGAGAAAGCCTACAAGGCCCAACGCGAGGCTGCCAGTGTGAGAGCAGACCTGCGGAGCAGCCAAAACCTCTGGCAAGAGGTTTATGAAAGGAACAGCGAGGCAGCCCAAAACGTAGGTCCCATTTGGACACAGAAGTTCCCGTGGTTCGGGTTTGTTCCCGTGCTTGAATCCCAGATTCTTTGCCCAATCTCAGGGTGTTGCAAATGATTCCTCAGGACAGAGAGAGTCTCGGAAGGGTTTCCAGCTTCCCTTCTCCAAGGGAGGCCATTGGGCACCTGGCGGCAAGACGCCCCACTTCCTGCCTGACTGACAGCCTGACTCTTTTCCATTGCAGCAGGACAAGAGCATCATCCAGTGCCTGAGTTCCATCGCTGCTCTCTTTCAGATGAAGCAGAGCGGGGAACTGAAAGTCCCGGTTCCCCGGAACAAGAACGTTTATAGTCTTGCTGTCCTGGTAAGTAAGAGGGAGGGAGGGAGGGAGGGAGGGAGGGATGTAGAAATCGGTGGCAAGCAAAGGATGCTGGGGAGAAATGAGGGGCAGAGGGAGAGGGAAAAAGCTACCCCTGGTTTTCAGAAGGGTCAGCAGAAGCTCACCCGAACTGAAAGTCCGTCAGAGAAAGAGAATGCAGCTTTACAAAAACAAGCCCATGCAAAGGGTCCTTCACCTGCGGGTCATTCTCCTTTGGACTAAAAGACAAGCTGTGGCAGAAGAGCAGGTCAAAAGGGGCTGGACAAAGAGGAAGGCGTGGGCTGGCGCAGCCTGGTTGACTTTGGGTTCTCTGATTCTCTCCGCTCTTGTTTCCCGCCAGGCTCTCTTGGAGGACAACAATTTAAGCAGCTTCTCTGCAGGACTAGCTGCACTTCTTGCGGTCTATGAGATCAGGTCAATTTCTTGTTTCTTTTGTAGTGTGAAAGGAAAATCTCTTTGAAGTACTCAGAGAGTAGAAAGGAGGGAGAACAGAAAACAAACAAAAGAGTAAAAGCACCGCTTCATCTGGTGCACCAGTTGTGCCCCCTCCTAGGTCAGGAGGCCTTTCAGACCGTCACTCGTCCCGTGGTCCCTTTTCGGCTTGATTACTGCCACACACTCCACAGAGGGCTGCCCTTGACAACCACCCAGAAGCTTGAGTTGGTCCACTGCCCTTTTGGATGCTTTCAGCTGGGGCCACCCAATGAAAGGAAACTTTCCCCTTCTGAAGTGGAGAGAAGAGAGGGTGGCTTGACCTGCCCACACCTCCTAGCAGTTGCCCACCTTCTCCTATTTTCTTGGGAACAGTGACATCTTAGTCAAACAGGTTTTTTTACTAAGATGGGCACTGACATCACTTCCTTCTTTTGTCTCTACAGCAAGGTCCCACCAGCCATGGACCCACCGGTGGAAACCATGCTCCTGGACATCTTTGTCTTCCTCTGGATGGACTCCATGGACATCAGAGATGAGGATGTTCCTGAGGTACCATTGTCACCAACACTTCAAGGGACTTGCTTTTGGGTGCTGACATGACTGGGAAGACATTCCGGAAAAGCGCATGTCACCATCTGTCTTTCCTTTCAGGTAGAGAAGAAATTGATGGAGGCGGCCTTCGGCCTCACGCTCAGAGCTCTCCTTCGGCAGGCTCCAACATCAAAGCACTTCATTTTTATTTTGAAGGTAAGGATGTAGAAGAGCCACTTGGCCAGTGCAGACATTGACAGAATCAAGGGTGAAAACTCCTGTTCAATGTCCAACTCTGAACAGTAGCTGGAGGATTGTTCTTGAGGACAGGCATCCAGTACTTGAAGAAGATTGGTTGGTCAAAAGAGCTCTTTTTCTTCATTCGGGGATATCTTCTTGCACAAGTACCTTCAACTGTAATATTTCAAGGCCAGAATTGCAAATGAGAAAAAGAAGTGTGACCTTGAGTTCTTTGCTGGGAACTGTCATCCAAAGCCATCCCAAAGCATTCCTGGGATTTAGGAAGGCTGGGGCAATGTTAGAGGGAGAGCATGGCTCCAGAGGCCTAGAGAAGAACGCACCATAAACTGCGCATGTGTGCTTTGGCAATGAGATTCTTGGTGCTAGGAAATGAGCAAAGGTGTCCTCTCTTCTTCAAACCCACAGCACTTTGAGCGACATGGCTGGAGATGTTTCTCCACTGTCCTGAAGCAGCTTCTCTACTGCAACCACCATCCTAGGATCAATGTACGTACAGTAGCCATGGATTGCAGGCTTCGGGTCCCCCACTGCTCTTGGGAACCCATCCTCATTTCACCTCTCTCTTGGGACAAAAGGGCAGGGAGGGTTTCTTTTTCCCTTCATTCCATTTGATGGTGAACTGGGGAATCCCTGGAATGGATATTTTGCTGGGTAAGATTTGTGTCGATGGGCCAAGGGAAGAAGGGAAAGTGCTGTCCAAGACACCTTGGCAACAGTGTGATGCACTTCTTTCTGTCCCTTCCAGCTCACAGAAATCAAGCAAGCTTTTCGAAAAGTTCCTGCAGAACTCTGGCATGCTGCCAATGAGGATGGCTTCATTAATGAAGGTAATTTCATTTAGAACGTTAAGGGGAAGGAGTGAGGGTATCGGCACGTGAAAGAAGGAAGGCAGGCAAAACCCACGCTTTCTATCCCAAATGGGGTATATCTTTTCCAGCTATGTACCCAGCTGATTAAATATCAACATCTCTGTGTCATTCAATTCTCACTTTATTGATGCGTAGGGTTCCCTACCTTTGCCAACTTCCTTCTTTATCTTTTTCTCATCTTTTCTTTTCTTTTCCATGCAGATGACCTAGAAGTAGAGGAGCTGTGTCCTTCCCCCACTATTTAACCAGCTAATATGGGGGAATCAAGATTGACGTGGAAAGTAGGGAGCCAGATCATCCATTTGCTCATTCATTCAAGGTGACTGCTGGTTTTTCACTAGCCCTGTCGAATATGGTAGAGATTTGAAAGAATGGCAAGCTTCTGCCCCTAGGATCCATCCTTGATGGACTCAGGAAGTGCACTTAGGGGTTTAAATTCCCATGAGATTTAAGAAAGAATAGGAAAAAACACAACTCACTGCCTGCTGTGGGCCTTTGGAAAAACAGGTCAGCTGCATCAGGTTGAAAGCCTCTGTAATCCAGCATTCTCTTCCCTCAGTGGTCCACCAGATAGATGCTCTTTGAAAGCCCAAAGCCAGAATACAGGGGAAACAGCTTTCTCTATTTGAGAGGTCACTACCTTGAGAAGAAGGGCTGAGAATTAGACTGCTTTTGTACTGTAGTTCTAAGAGATGTTCTTCTAAACCAGGATCGTGACATAAACATGGAAACTGAGGAAACCGCCTATAACTCATCAGTTCCCATCCTTGGGAAACAGAGGACTACTTGACCTCACCTCTCGTCTCTGTTTCTGAAGTTCTTTGCACTTGACTGGATGCCACCTACGTTCCCTCTAAGGGGTCTGAATGTGTATGTGTGTGGCTGTACACCCTACACATGAAAGCCATGAATATGGCAACAAGTCGAGCACACAAAATAATAATAATAATAATAATAATAATAATAATAATAATAATAACAACAACAACAACAACAACAAGAACAGACTATGAACCCTGAACAAATTAGAACAGACTATGAATCCTGAACAAATCAACATGCTGACTAACCAGAAGGACATGGAAACAGAACCATCTGAAAGCAGAGGACAGAGCAGCCCTCAAAAACCTAAAGTTGGACCAATCTATTGTCATCCTCCCAGCAGACAAAGGCCGCACCACCGTCATTATGGACAGATCGCAATATATACAAAAAGCCAAAAACTTACTTGAGGACAAAGAAACCATCACCCCAGTAAACACCAATCCCATACAGAAACTGGACAACCAGGTCAAAAGAATCCTCAACGACCTAACCAAGAAAGGTCAAATCACAAAAGAAGAACAGAGGCGGATGAAAAGCAGTGGACCCATCATCCCACGCTTCTATAGACGGCCCAAAATGCACAGGGCCGACATACTACTCCGTCCAATTGTATCGTTACCAGGGTCCCCCACATTCAACATAGCTAAAGAACTTACAAGAAAACTTGGGCATCTCACAGAGGAAAACGAATACTCTATCAACTCTCCGCTACAGTGCCTCCAGAAAACCAAAGGCCTAAAAATAGATGAAAATGAAATTACGGTGTCATTTGATGTCACTGCACTCTTTACATCCATAGACCAAGCACTAGCGATTGAATCCATGGCAGCAGTACTACGCAAGACACCTAAACTAACTAGATACACCAAGATCAAAATACCCAGAATTATGGACCTCATCAACCTCTGCCTCACCACCTACTTTCAGTTTGATGGACAAATATACCAACAAATCAAAGGAACACCTATGGGATCACCACTCTCAGGACTCATAGCAGAGATTGTAATGCAACGTCTATAAAGGATAGCACTCCCACGCATACAACCAAAAGGATGGATCTGGTATGTAGATGTCACCTTCCTCATAATAAAAAAGGGACAACTGGAGGAAACACATGAAACCATCAACAACATCTTCAAAGGAATAAAATTCACAAGGGAAGAAGAAAACAACAGCACACTACCCTTCTTGGACATCCTCATCAGTAGAGGAAATGATGGCACTCTAGAAACACAAGTCTATCGGAAATCTACCCACACTAACCAAGTGCTCCACTACCAAAGCAATAACCCTACCTCCCACAAGAGGAGCTGTGTAAGAACACTATTCAGACGAGCACAAACACACTGCAGCAACCCAGAACACCAGAAAAAGGAAATAGACCAGTTATATAGCATTTTCCAGCAAAATGGATACCCACGCAACTTTATCAAAAAGTGCCTGACCACTCAACCCACCACAGCAAAACCAACAGAAGCTACGAAAAGGATTACACTGCCATACATCAGAAACATCTCAGAAACTACCAACAGACTGTTAAAACCATATGGCCCCACCGTAGCACATAAACCAACCAAAACCCTTCAGAACATTTTAAGTAACCGAAAAGACCCAGTAGCCCAAGAAGAAGAAAAAACAGGAGTTATCTACAACATACAGTGTAAGGACTGTGGCAGCCACTATGTAGGACAGACCGGCAGAAGACTAGCAGAACGCATCCACGAACACCAACTAGCGGTCAGAAGACACGATGAGGACTCCTTAATCTCACAACACATGGACAGACTCAACCATACTTTCAACTAGGAAACTGTGAGCATCTTAAACCAAGCCAAATCCAAAAATGCTAGAGAATTCCGGGAAGCTTGGCACTCAGAGCAGACCTCTGGCATGCTGACAATGAGGATGGCTTCATTAATGAAGGTAATTAAGGGGAAGGAGTGAGGGTATTGGCAAATGAAAGGAAGGAAGGCATTCAAAAACCACGCTTTCTATCCCAAATGGGGTATATCTTTTCCAGCTATGTACCCAGCTGATTAAATTTCAACATCTCCGTTTCATTCAATTCTCACTTTGTTGATGCGTAGGGTTCCCTACCTTTGCCAACTTCCTTCCTTATCTGTTTCTCATCCTTTCTTTTCCATGCAGATGACCTAGCAGTAGAGGACCTGTGTCCTTCCCCCACTATTTAACAAGCTAATATGGGGGAATCAAGATCAACTTGGAAAATGGGGCTCCAGATCATCCGTTTGCTCTTTCGTTGAAGGTGATTGTTGGTTTCTCACTAGCCATGACCAATATGGTGGAGATTTGAAAGAATGGCAAGCAATTGTCTCTTTTGGAAAGAACATCTGTGATTAAGATGAATGTTTTGCCTAGGAAGTTATTTCTTTTCCAGACTTTACCAATTCTATCAACAGATTTACCATTTAAAGAATGGCAGAGAGATATCTCCAAATTTATTTGGCAAGGCAAGAAACCAAGAATTAAATATAAATTGTTACAAGATGCCAAAGAATGAGAAGGTCTGGGTCTACCTAATTTAAAATTGTATTTTGATGCCTGTTGTTTGCTTTGGATCAAGGAATGGATTATTCTGGAGAACAAGGAATTATTACAACTTGGAGGACATGAATTAAGATTTGGGTGGCATGCTTATCTATGGTATGACAAAGTTAAAGTTAATAAGGATTTCAAAAATAATTTTATTAGAAATGCCTTACTGAGAATCTGGAATAAATATAAGGTAAGATTGTCTCTCTCCAAATGTACCATTATGGTTGTCTCCTCAGGAAGCAATGATCAGAAGAGAAAATGTGGGAGGAATAAGCTGGTTAAAATATAAAGACCTGTTAAAGTTTGAAGAGGGTAAACCAAAAATTAAAACAAGGGAAAGGTTAGAATCTGATGGATTTACATGTCATTGGTTCACCTATATACAATTGGTGGAATGTTTTAAACTAGACAAAAAGAAATATAAATTTGTCAATGAAATAACACAGTTTGAAATGGATTTATGTATAAATGATGATCATGTTATTACTAAGATGTATAAGATCTTGTTACAGATGAATATGGAAGATGAACATGTTAAGGATTGTATGATCAAATGAGCTAAGAATTTTGGATATAATATCATGCTGGACCAATGGGAGAATATGTGGATGAAAGGTTTGAAATTTACGCTGAATTATAATTTGAAAGAAAATTTTTATAAGATGATGCATCGTTGGTATCTAACTCCCGATAAGTTGTCAAAAATGTATAGTGGTGTAACTAATGTCTGTTGGAAATGTTCACAGGACGAAGGAACCTTTTATCATCTTTGGTGGACTTGTGAGAAGGCTAAAACGTTCTGGGAACAAGTATGTATTATTATTCAGAAGATTCTTACATTCATTCACAGAAGAATGCACTAGCAGGCAGGCAGGCAAAACCCACGCTTTCTATCCCAAATGGGGTATATCTTTTCCAGCTATGTACCCAGCTGATTAAATTTCAACATCTCTGTGTCATTCAATTCTTCTCACTCTGTTGACAGGCATAGTGTTCCCTACATTTGCAAACTTCCTTCCTTATCTTTTTCTCATCTTTTCTTTTCCATGCAGACCTAGCAGTAGAGGACCTGTGTCCTTCCCCCACTATGTAACAAGCTAATATGGGGGAATCAAGATCGACGTGGAAAATGGGGATCCAGATCATCTGTTCGCTCTTTCGTTCAAGCTGATTGTTGGTTTTTCACAGGACGAAGGAACCTTTTACTATCTTTGGTGGACTTGTGAGAAGGCTAAAAAGTTCTGGGACCAAATATGTATTATTATTCAGAAGACTCTTAAAGTAAATATACAAAGAAAGCCAGAACTTTTTCTTTTAGGTTTGATGGAAAAACAAGTAGCGAAACAGCATGGAGTTTTGCTACTATATATGATCACGGCTGCAAGATTGTTATATGCACAACTGTAATGGCAACCTGCGGAAGACCTTTGTATTTCGAGGAGTTAGGTGGCATGTTTTGATTTTTCTCCCCCACACCTAGGAGATTAGAGTTTGTTTTGAGTTATACTGATGTTTAATTGGCTTGTTTTTGTTGCTGTTTGGCATGAGGGGGGGGGAGAGAATAGGTATATGTTCACTCCTCCAACAGCCCTTCAGAACATATCTCTGTGGGAAGTGGGGGGAGAGAAAGTCCCCAGCTTGTTAAGTTCACTCCTCCAGCCACTCCTTTAGCGGCTTGGAATGGGGGGGATGATAAGAGATTGTTCATGCTTAGGCAATGGCTAATCTGATGGTTTCCCATTTTATTAGAATGATGTCATGGTCAGGTGCTGGACCACATGAGAATCCCACTCAAGGTCAGGCCATGCAGCTTCAGTGCCATGGTAACTTGGTCACGGGGTCTGGGAGCCAGGCGTTGATAAAAACCTCAGGATTGTCTTTGGAGTTTGGGAGGCCACACAGGCCTGAGTGCTGGGTGCTGTGAAAATTGCCACCTTGGGGTATCTCCGCTGTCCTTATTAGAGGGCTCCTGGCAGCTTATAGGAGATTAGGTATCACCTTGTTTGCTTGGTATGTATGTATGCATTCCTTTCTGTATGCTATGCTATGCTATGCTTGTTATGCTTTGTAAACTGTGTTTAGACTGTGTTTAACCTTGTCTGTTTATAATAAAGCTTTAAGTTTCTTTATCCACTGGCGTGCTATTATCTCTGGATCTGAAAGAACTAATTGCCCTAGCCCCTGATCAAAGAGGCGTGGACTCTTGGCAATACAACAACGATGGAAAGATCCACAAATACCTACAGTTGAAGATTGGATTCTTAAATTAATGGATTTGGCTCAGAGGGCTAAATTAACATCTTTAATAAGAGAGCATTCTATTTCTACATTTATATCAAATTGGCAACCGCTTTTGGAATATTTCCTTCCTTGTAATCGAAAAAAATGATGTTTTGATTCTGGGTTTTACAGACTGAATGATTTGTTGTAATAGAAATAATGTTATGATAGGTTAATTAATTGTAAGAGATTAGATTTGTATTTAATTTTATATCTGTATCGGAAATAGTCGAAAGTTGCTTTTTCTTTTCTCTCTTTCTATTCACATCTTTATAGTTTGTTCCTTTTTCTTTAGTTCTGTTTTCTATCTATTCTATAGTTTTTTCTTTTTTGTATTTTAAATATATCTTCAAAATAAAATAATAAAATAAAATAAAATAAAATAAAATAAAATAAAATAAAATAAAATAAAATAAAATAAAATAAAATAGAAAAAAATGAGTTGGGTTTATGCTTCTGGGCAGAGAATTATGTATAAATGATAGGGCATAGTGATTATCTTTGAAGAAAATAGAGATTTAACTGTTTAATTGTTTAACCTAGCTTCTTACTCATTCATAGACATTGGGCTGCTATGTGATAAAGCAAACACAGAGGTACCTTGCTCTTTTAAAGCTGAAATTATACCCCAGCTTAGATGCTTGGTGGTGAAGAGAAACAAGGTCAATTAAATATATACACAATTCTTTTTTTCTTGCCTTCTGAACACCTGGCTATTGGCATTACACAGTAGCTATTTAAGGCATGATTTCCTCAGGTCACTGGATAAGCACGTTGAAATTTGCTTTTGTAGATTGATATATTGTATATTACTGTATATAAGTGGTTTTCAACTTCTGATGCTTCTTAGGAGCAGGTGGGGCATAGTTTTAGTCAGGGGTGGGGAACCTTTTTTCTGCCAAGGGCCATTTTGATATTTATAACATTCGTGGACCGGGGGCGAGGCTTGTGGGCAGAAGCCAACCGCGCAGAAGGGGCTGGGGCTTGCGGGCGGGAGCCAATCATGTGCACTGGGGGGCGGGTTTGCAGGTGGGAGCCAATCGTGCACACTGGGGAGCGGGGTTTCTGGGTGGGAGCCAATCACAAGCACCGGGGGCGGGGTTTGCAGGCGGGAGCCAATCACGCAGAAGGGGCGGGCAGGAGCTCCTAGGGCCAAACCAAATGATTTCGTGGGCCTTATACGGCCTGTGGGCCAGACGTTCCGCACCCCTGGTTTAAGTCAATAAAACTTCAAACTTTAAAATGCATTGTAACAGGGAAAATTGGAGAGGACACGGAAGAGGTTGGTCCTATCAGTGCACAATTTCATCCTTTCTCTAAACTGGTAAGAGCCACAGAGTTAAAGTTTTGACAGTACTACCGATTGAGGAGCATGGCACTATTCCACCATTTTGGTACACCATTCTTACAGGACGGCAGTGTCCAGTTATTTAATGGGACAATATGAGAATGGCAGGCCAGGGACTGGAGGGGACAGGATGTGCCCACCTCAACTTGAAATGGCCAATAAGCACTGCTCTGATCCCACCATTACTGGTCACCCAACTTTGCCTCCAGTATAATTGAGGAGAAGCATAAGACATTTTATACAATACAACCTGTGGCTGCCATTGGATGCTGCCCTCTTAAACAGTAATACCAGTACAGCTAAAGGTGACTCTTAAACCTGATTCATTCATGGGCTGTGCATGAGACGTAGGAAACATCAGGGGGACATGGCAGAGAAGAGGTGTTGCCAGGGCATATTTGTGCTGTGGTTAGAGGCAAGTGGTCAGAGACATTGGGATGGAAGATTAGGCCTCCTGTAATCTTAGCTTTGTCTCTTCATTCTGATCTGAGAGCAATCTTGAATGTATGAAGTCAGAAGGCATAAAATTAAGCTCCTACTCTATTTTTGGTGCTGTCAGGTTTACTTTATTTCAAACACTTGTACAATGATATCAGCTTATATGTAGCATTGACCAGTGTTAACTGGTCATAACTACTTTCCCATGCATAGCTTCAATACATGAAAGAGAACATGGGTTGGTTGACATCATCTTTGGTGGACTTGTGAGAAGGCTAAAAAGTTCTGGGAACAGGTATGTATTATTATTCAGAAGATTCTTAAAGTAAATATACAAAGAAAGCCAGAACTTTTTCTTTTAGGTTTGATGGAAAAGCAATTAGAGAAACAACATGGAGTTTTGTTATTATATATGATCACGGCTGCAAGATTGCTATATGCACAACGATGGAAAGATCCACAAATCCCTACAGTTGAAGATTGGATTGTTAAATTAATGGATTTGGCTCAGAGGGCTAAATTAACAGCTTTAATAAGAGAGCATTCTATTTCTGCATTTACATCAATTTGGCAACCACTTTTGGAATATTTCCTTGTAACTGAAAAAAATGAAGTTTTGATTTTGGGTTTTAGAGATTGAATGATTTATTGTAATAGAAATAATGTTATGATAGGTTAATTAATTGTAAGAGATTAGATTTGTATTTAACCTTATATCTGTATCGGAAATAGTCGGAAGTCGCCTTTTCTTTTTTCTCTTTCTATTCACATCTTTATAGTTTGTTCCTTTTTCTTTAGTTCTGTTTTCTATCTATTCTATAGCTTTTTCTTTTTTGTATTTTAATTATGTCTTGAAAATAAAAAAAAATTCTGCAGAAGCTAAGGGCATAGAAGTCCCAGGAGGCGCTTGAATGAACAATTGGCCGATGCAAATATTCAAAGAATGAAGTGTGAAAACTCCTGTTCAATGTCCCACTCTGAACAATAGTTGGAGGATTGTTCTTGAGGATAGGCATCCAGTACGAGAAGAGGATTGGCTTGCCAAAAGAGCTGTTTTTCTTCATGCAGGGATATCTTTGCGAACAAGCATCTTCAACTATAATGTTGCAAGGCCACAATTGCAGATGAGAAAAAAAAATGTTTATAGTGTCCTTGCGTTCTTTTCTGGGAAATGCCATCCCAAAGCTTCCTCCTTCCAAAGAGGCTGGGATTTAGGAAGGCTGGGGCAATGTTAGAGGGAGAGCATGGCTCCAGAGGCCTAGAGAAGAGTGGATCATAAACTGCGCACGTGTGCTTTGGCAATGAGATTCTTGGTTCTAGGAAATGAGCAAAGGTGTCCTCTCTTCTTCAGATCCACAGCACTTTGAGCCACGTGGCTGGAGATGTTTCTCCTCAGTCTTGTAGCAGCTTCTCTACAGTGGGAACCATCATCCTAAAATCAATGTATGTAGCAAACCTATAACACCATGGATTGTAGGCTTCGGGTCCTCCCCTGCTCTTGGGAACCCATCTTCATTTAACCTCTCTCTCGGGACAAGGGCGGGGGGGGTTCTTTTTCCCTTCATTCCACTTGATGGTGGACTAGGGGATCCCTAGAATGGATGTCTTGCTGGGTAAGGTTTCTCTCGATGGGCCAAGGGAAGAAGGGGAACTGGTCTCCAAGACACCTTGGCAACAGTGTGATGCACTTCTTTCTGTCTTTTCCAGCTCACAGAAGTCCAGGACACATTTCCAGAAATCCCTGCACAACTCTGGCATGGTGGAGAACAGTATAGTTTCACTAATGAAGGTAATTTCATTTAGAACATTAAGGGGAAGGGGTGAGGGTATCAGCACATGAAAGGAAGGAAGGAATGCAAAACCCATGCTTTCTATCCCAAATGGGGAATAAATTTTCTATCTACAGTATGTGCCAAACTGATTAAATTTCAACATCTCTGTCTCATTGAATTCTTCTCACTTTGTTGACAGGTGTAGCGTTCCCTACCTCTAGCCAACATCCGTCCTTCCTCATCTTTTTCACATCTTCTCTTTTCAATGCAGATGACCTAGCAGTAGCTGTGTCCTTCCGCCCCTATTTAACAAGCTAAGCTGGGGAAGCTAGATCAACATGGAGAATAGGAGCCAGATCATCTGTTTGCTCATTCGTTTAAAGTGATCGTTGGTTTTTCACTGGCCATGACCAATAAGATGGAGATTTAAGAAAATGGCAAGCTTCTGCCCCTAGGATGCACCTTGTGAAGGACTCAGGATGTGCACTTAAATTCCCACCACATTTAAGAAAGCATAGGAACAAACACAGCTTACTGCCTGCTGTGTGCCTCCCGAAAAACAGGTCAGCTGCATCTGGATGAAAGCCTCTTTCGTCCAGCATTCTATTCCCTCTGTGGTCCACCAGATAGATGCTCTTTGAATGCCCAAACCCAGAATACGGTAGCATTTTGCAATTCTATAAATGTGGTCCTATTTGGGCTGTAACTGCCATTAAAGAGACAGTTATTAAAGGAACAAGCTCTATTTAAGGAAGATGATTATATTCACAACTGATGGAGACTTTGTGATGTAGGCAGAAACTGTAGTTGAAACATGAAACCCCACAGCTAATCCAGCAATACGGGATAGCGCATTGTGAAGATTCATGGGTTTCTGGCACACGGAATGAAGTCACATTAATAAGGGACATTGAAACTTGAACACATTATATTGTATTTGAAGGACTGAGATGGTGGTCTCAAGATTCTCAAATTTCCACCAAAGTCAAGAAAGTCTATAGCACCAAAAACAAGATGCCCGCTGAGCATTCAGTGAGGATGTGGACCGTCAATGGGCACAGGAAGATTCACCCAAATAGAGTTACTCGAGGATGGATGAAAAGGACTTCTGCTCACTCTCAGGGAGTTTGTTCCACCTACAACTCTCAACTGTTGCAAATAATTGCTGTATTTCTGCTGTTGCACGCTTCTGACCTTTTTGCACAATTTGGAATTTGCATATTTAAACATATTTGATAATTTCTCAGGTGTTAAATACCATTGATACATCATTTTATAAAAATTCTCTTTCAAGTTATAGTTCAAAGTAAATCTCAAAGCCTTGTTCCACATATTTTCTGACTGCTCAAGGCTGATATTGCATCCAAAGTTCTTAGCCCATTTAATCATGCAATCCTTGACATAGTCATCTTCCAAATTCATTTGCAATAACCTTTTATACATCTTAGTAAAAACATTACGAACAGTACTAACATGTTCAACATTAGTGGAAAAGTCTATTTCAAACTGAGTTTTGCATTAATGAAATTATGAGTCTTTTTACCCAAATTAAACCATTCTGACAATTGTGCAAATGTCAACCAATGGCAAGTATGACCTTCCAATTCAAGTTGTTCCCTTGTTTTAAGTTTAGGTTCACCTTCCTCAAAATTCAACAAATCTTGATATCTCAACCAGCTTGGTTTCGCCACCATCTCTCTTCTGCAGAAGGCTTCTTGTGGTGACAACCACAAAGGTACATTAGGAGACAATCTTAATTTGTATATTCCAATTCCTCAGTATGGTGCACCTAACAAAATGATTGTTAAAACCTTTGTTAACTTTAACTCTGTCATACCGCAAGTAGGCAGCCCCATCTCCATCTCCAAGCCCCTCAGTTCCCAGGACCGGGAAGCCCCTACTGTCCTCCCCAGCCATCCCCAGGAGGGGAAGCAGCACTCCAAGGCTCCTTACCTTTACCAGCTCTCAGCGCCATCAAGGTACCTCCAACACAGGCCTCCCACCAAAAACGTCCCAGTGGGCCCGAGCAGTCCAACAGTCCCGCTTCCATTCAGGGGAGCGCCAGTCCAGACACCGCCCTCCAGCCAGGCACAGCATTGCACATTCATCCAATCAGATGGACAGTAGCTCCAGACCTCGCACTCTCTCTGCCATCTGAAATGTGTTCTTCATTCTGAAGTTGTTTTCCAAAAGACTCTGTGCTGCTTTTCTATATTGCCTCAGTTTTTGAAATCTGTATTTGTTTGGTTATCTGATCTCCAATCATGAATAAACTTACAATATAAGTCTCTATTTTATAGAAAATTCTGCATTGGATCTATCCAGGAAATCTCCTGTCTCCAAAAACTTTGCAGGGAGATTACACACACACAGACACACAGAAATCTTTAATATCAGGGGATGAGCAGATTTCAATGGTCTTGTGCAATTTTGGTCTGTTATGGGAACATTACAATTTTGTGCAAGATCTTATAAGATTTTAGCACCTCTGCAGGAGTTCTGAGATTTTAGAGTGCTTGGTAGGTGACAGAAACTTATGGGGTCCATCAGATGACCAGCATCTCTGCAATAATTATTTCCCATAGTCATAGGAAAATCATGAGATGTCATGGCTTCACTTTGGGTCTATCTCCACGGCCGTTGTGAGGAATAGGCGGAGCATCTGGAGGGTAAAGTCACTCGCATCCGCTCTGTGTTGAATACCAGCCTTGATGCAAGGCCAGTGGGGGCTATGGGGTCTGAGTCTTGCATGGGTATCTGGGAGGAGTTCGAGCCCATTGAACCTGAGGAAGTAGACAGGGTTCTTGTGGCTGTTAGTTGGGCCACTTCTGTGTTAGATCCGTGCCCCTCCTGGCTGGTCATGTGAGGATACGTGAGTGGGTCTGGGCGGTGGTTAATTCCTCTTTGAGGGAGGGGGTGGTCCCTCAGGCTCTTAAGGAGGTGGTGGTGCACCCCTTCCTGAAGGGGCCATCACTCGACCCAATGAATCGGAATAGTTTTCATCCAGTCTCCAACCTACAGTTTTTTGGGAAGGTTGTTGAGAGAGTGGTCGACAGCAGTTTCAAAGGGCTCTGGATGAAGCAGATTATCTAGACCCCTTTCAGTCAGGATTCAGGCCGGGATAGGGGACTGAGACGGCATTGATTGCACTCTTGGATGACCTCTGGTGGGAGCGGGATGGGGGCAGTGCTCTTGAAGAGCATTCGGAAGCTTCAGCTGGTACAGAATGCAGCTGCCTGGATTGTAAATAGTGTCGGCTACTCGGCACATGTAACACCACTGCTTCGGGAGGTGCATTGGCTGCTGGTGTGTTTCCGGGTGCAATTCAAGGTGCTGGTTGTCATCTTTAAAGCCCTTCATGTCTTGGGACCGGGTTACCTTAGGGACCGTCTTTTCCCAGTTTTTTCTACCCATTCAATCCGGTCCGGCAGGATGGGCATGTTCCGGGTCCTGTCAGCCAAGCAATATCGGCTAACGGGGACCAGGAGACATGCCTTTTCTGCTGTACTGCCTGCCCTCTGGAACGTCATTCCTCCTGAGATTAGGATGGCGCTGACTCTTTTGGCTTTTTGGAAGGCCTTGAAGACCTGGCTTTGTGCCCCGTACTGGGGCCCCAAATGTGCGAAGGGCCGTTTCTTGGTTGTGCTAACACCAATGGTTATTAAGATCTCTCGGCTGTATTTATATTTTTGCATCCTTTTTATTGTCTGACTTTTTATTATTGTAAGCCACCCACAGTCACTGGTCTGAGATGGGCGGCTATATAAATTGAATGAACAAACAAACAAA
Organism: Charina bottae; assembly: GCA_023362775.1. Taxonomy (NCBI): domain Eukaryota; kingdom Metazoa; phylum Chordata; class Lepidosauria; order Squamata; family Charinaidae; genus Charina; species Charina bottae. The sequence goes on along the minus strand of JALMGJ010000029.1, from coordinate 4,526,496 downwards.
CAAACAAACAACGGAAAACACTGATTTCAGATAATGTTCCACAAGTCCAGATTTATGGGTTACATCACTCCTGTTCCCAGCCAGGTGTGCATCCATCTCAAAACTGGCCAACCAAGAACCTCCCCCCTCTTCCAAGCGCAACACATCCCCATACATCCAAACACAACTTGAGAACTTCACTGGGCTCCAGCCACACACTACCTCAAGGCTTTAGTGGGGGGGGGGGGAAGTACATTAAAAGTTATTATCTTGATCTTGCCAGATCAAGAGTACGTCGCAGCCAAGGAAAAGCTAGCTCAAGTAGAAGAGACCAACAGAAATGGCAATGCCCAACCCTCTGGGGTTCATCACATAAATTTGTTCATCGTTTTCAAGACAAAGAGCACCATATGGCTTCTTATTTGGGCAGAATATATTCTATGAAGAGGTGAACCGTTTTTTCCTGATCTGGATTTAGGGTTTTTGAGTCTTGCCCAAGTAGGTAGCTTAAGAGAACTTCCGTACTAAGGGGCAGTCTACATGGGAAGAGCTAGGCCTCTTGGGCAAGCAGACAAGGAATCTGCAGCTTTCCTGATTTTTGATGAATTCTGGCTGTAGTAGAGCCTCCATGGACTGGCATAATCTATCTGATGATTTTGTGTTGTTTCTTTTTCTGACTTTCAAACCATTATTTTCTTAAAGAGTGGAAGCCTTTGATGGACTATTTACAAAAAGCAGGAGGAGTAAAGCTTGCATGGGGTTTTGATGATTAGAACATATATAAATAATATATATTAGACAATAAATATATATGAATGTTATATGAATAGCCAGCATGTAAGAACAAACTATTTTATTTTTATGACCATAGATAGATCGGAAGTAATCTAATTTCTATCTCTGTTTCTTTCTTTCTTTCTTTTACTTTATTACACTTTTCTTTTCTTTTCTTTTTAATTTGTATTTCTATTTCTGTTTCATTTTCAACTTTTAACTTTGTATATTTAAAACCTTAATAAAATTTTTACAACAAAAAACAACAAAAAAACTTAAAGCCCAGAAATTAAGAACAAAGTCTTTTGGAGATCCTATTTGGAGACCGAACGTTTACCTGGCCAGATTGCAGAAAGGTTGACCAAGCCGGTCCAGGACAGCAATTTCTTCCCAAAGGGGAAAGTCTGATCCTTGGGCTCCATTAACAGCCGGATCTCACAACACAAGGAACTTGGCTAAAAGAGGGTCATGTGATCTGGGGTTCAGCATCATTCAGCCATAGAGAATATTCCTTTGGCAGAATTAGTCCTATGAATGAAGGATCCTTTTTTTCCCCCTTGGCCTGGATTGCTGTATGAGAAAAGATGTCTGATGTTAAAAAAACAGGGAGAAAGTTTCTCTCCTCTCTCCCTCTTTCTTTAGAGTCGGCACCATCTAACAGCCCTTTGGGATGCAGAAGATGGTGTCCGCCCCTAAGCAGAAATAACAGAGGGAGCGGCCCCTAGACACAGGGACGTTGGGAAACACACACACACACACACATACAAACCAGCATGGCAACGCAAAGGGAATCAGCCTGCAAGGACCAATAGCTGCATTAAGGGGTCTTGCTCAGTCAGCTAGCTTAATGGAGCTTCCATATGAAAAGTCCATGTACTTCTTGCCTTCTGTGCAAGAAAGATGGGAAATATGCAACTTTAGTGACTTGTTTGGTAGCTTCCTAGAGACCTTTGCCTGGCATTGGTGTAGGTAGAAAAGGTGGAGCAGGTGACCTTTGGTAGGATCCCAAAGCAGGCCTGTGATCTCCTTGGTAACTCTAGTGGCTTTATGACGTCATCCAACCAGGCTAAACTGTCAGTTACTGACAGTTGACAGACTGAAAGCGTCTTCCAGGATGTAAGTTGGACTTCAGAAGGGCTCCTGCGCTCTCGGGAACCCTCCCCCAATTTGTAGCCAACTTCTCAGTGGGTTGGGATATTCCAGGGGTGAAAACACCCATTTGTTCTCCTCTTAGGAAAGGGAAACGGGCAAAATGTGCTCCAGATCACTTCTGTCTTTCATTCCCTATTGGTGTTAAAAGCCTGGGTTGATCATTTTCAAATTGATTCAGATCACATAGCATCCTCAACCCCTGACTTAGGAAAAGGTCCTTACATTTGTTAAACTCATCTGGCCATGGAACACACCAGGTCGCACAAAACGAAACCAAGGTAAAAACTGATCAGTTCAACCCAGAAGGATGAGTTTTCCACTATGCGTCACCTCCACCACCGGGATAGTGATTATGGAAATTGGGCTTGAGTCCATTCCTTTCCTCAGCTTCCTTCCTCTCTGTTCTAGGGGATTTCTCAACTGGTTTTCGTGTTTTGGAAGAAGAAAAAGAAAGAGTAGGAAAGCAAGCGGTCCAGGAGATGATGCTCCAAGTTCTCCAGAAGGAGCGACAGGCCAACTGGAGGACACTGCCAAGCCTCCACACAAAAAGATATTTTTTATTGGCAAAGAGCTCCGGAAAGAAGAGCGGCTTGGTGAGTAGACGCTTTGGGCTGGGCTGGGACGTTGGGAGGGAAAGGGAAGGACTTCCTTTAGGAGTGCAGTCCTCCGTATAGGCAGATACAGGAGCCGCTTCTGCATCTCTCCCGATTCACGGTTGCACACAGGGACAGGGCAGAGGCCAAACTCTCCCTGCTCCAGAAGCTCCCGAGTCCCCACTGACTTCCCACCAGTTCTGCTGCTTCCATGGGACTATTCTGGGAACCTTCAAGATTGTTCAGTGGCACTCATCTACATAGTGGCAGACGGGGAGCGGGAATATAGAGTGGGATTTGCCAAAGGCCTCCGCGACACTTCTCTCGTGGCCAGGAGACTGAGCCAGCTCTGTGAACCAAGAAAGAATTTTAGTGGATGGAATCCGGTCTTGACGGGAAGGAGGCTGCAAAGACAGGGCAGATTTGGCGGGTTTTGTTCATCTGTAGCAGACCTAAAAATTGGTCTGAGGATCACAGCCCGTCTCTCCTTTCCCCGATTTCCCCACAGAGGACAGCCGAGGGAAAAGGAAGCTCCTCTTCACAAAAACGGACCCCGAGAAAGCCTACAAGGCCCAACGCGAGGCTGCCAGTGTGAGAGCAGACCTGCGGAGCAGCCAAAACCTCTGGCAAGAGGTTTATGAAAGGAACAGCGAGGCAGCCCAAAACGTAGGTCCCATTTGGACACAGAAGTTCCCGTGGTTCGGGTTTGTTCCCGTGCTTGAATCCCAGATTCTTTGCCCAATCTCAGGGTGTTGGAAATGATTCCTCAGGACAGAGAGTGTCTCGGAAGGGTTTCCAGCTTCCCTTCTCCAAGGGAGTCCATTGGGGGCCTGGCGGCAAGACGCCCCACTTCCTGCCTGACTGACAGCCTGACTCTTTTCCATTGCAGCAGGACAAGAGCATCATCCAGTGCCTGAGTTCCATCGCTGCTCTCTTTCAGATGAAGCAGAGCGGGGAACTGAAAGTCCCGGTTCCCCGGAACAAGAACGTTTATAGTCTTGCTGTCCTGGTAAGTAAGAGGGAGGGAGGGAGGGAGGGAGGGAGGGATGTAGAAATCGGTGGCAAGCAAAGGATGCTGGGGAGAAATGAGGGGCAGAGGGAGAGGGAAAAAGCTACCCCTGGTTTTCAGAAGGGTCAGCAGAAACTCACCCAAACTGAAAGTCCGTCAGAGAAAGAGAATGCAGCTTTCCAAAAACAAGCCCATGCAAAGGGTCCTTCACCTGCGGGTCATTCTCCTTTGGACTGAAAGACAAGCTATGGCAGAAGAGCAGGTCAAAAGGGGCTGGACAAAGAGGAAGGCGTGGGCTGGCGCAGCCTGGTTGACTTTGGGTTCTCTGATTCTCTCCGCTCTTGTTTCCCGCCAGGCTCTCTTGGAGGACAACAATTTAAGCAGCTTCTCTGCAGGACTAGCTGCACTTCTTGCGGTCTATGAGATCAGGTCAATTTCTTCTTTCTTTTGTAGTGTGAAAGGAAAATCTCCTTGAAGTACTCAGAGAGTAGAAAGGGGGGAGAACAGAAAACAAACAAAAGAGTAAAAGCACCGCTTCATCTGGTGCACCAGTTGTGCCCCCTCCTAGGTCAGGAGGCCTTTCAGACTGTCACTCGTCCCGTGGTCCCTTTGCGGCTTGATTACTGCCACACACTCCACAGAGGGCTGCCCTTGACAACCACCCAGAAGCTTGAGTTGGTCCACTGCCCTTTTGGACGCTTTCAGCTGGGGCCACCCAATGAAAGGAAACTTTCCCCTTCTGAAGTGGAGAGAAGAGAGGGTGGCTTGACCTGCCCACACCTCCTAGCAGTTGCCTACCTTCTCCTATTTTCTTGGGAACAGTGACATCTTAGTCAAACAGGTTTTTTTACTAAGATGGGCACTGACATCACTTCCTTCTTTTGTCTCTACAGCAAGGTCCCACCAGCCATGGACCCACCGGTGGAAACCATGCTCCTGGACATCTTTGTCTTCCTCTGGATGGACTCCATGGACATCAGAGATGAGGATGTTCCTGAGGTACCATTGTCACCAACACTTCAAGGGACTTGCTTTTGGGTGCTGACATGACTGGGAAGACATTCCGGAAAAGCGCATGTCACCATCTGTCTTTCCTTTCAGGTAGAGAAGAAATTGATGGAGGCGGCCTTCGGCCTCACGCTCAGAGCTCTCCTTCGGCAGGCTCCAACATCAAAGCACTTCATTTTTATTTTGAAGGTAAGGATGTAGAAGAAACACTTGGCCAGTGCAGACATTGACAGAATCAAGGGTGAAAACTCCTGTTCAATGTCCGACTCTGAACAGTAGCTGGAGGATTGTTCTTGAGGACAGGCATCCAGTACTTGAAGAAGATTGGTTGGTCAAAAGAGCTCTTTTTCTTCATTCGGGGATATCTTCTTGCACAAGTACCTTCAACTGTAATATTTCAAGGCCAGAATTGCAAATGAGAAAAAGAAGTGTGACCTTGAGTTCTTTGCTGGGAACTGTCATCCAAAGCCATCCCAAAGCATTCCTGGGATTTAGGAAGGCTGGGGCAATGTTAGAGGGAGAGCATGGCTCCAGAAGCCTAGAGAAGAACGCACCATAAACTGCGCATGTGTGCTTTGGCAATGAGATTCTTGGTGCTAGGAAATGAGCAAAGGTGTCCTCTCTTCTTCAAATCCACAGCACTTTGAGCGACATGGCTGGAGATGTTTCTCCACTGTCCTGAAGCAGCTTCTCTACTGCAACCACCATCCTAGGATCAATGTACGTACAGTAGCCATGGATTGCAGGCTTCGGGTCCCCCACTGCTCTTGGGAACCCATCCTCATTTCACCTCTCTCTTGGGACAAAAGGGCAGGGAGGGTTTATTTTTCCCTTCATTCCACTTGATGGTGAACTGGGGAATCCCTGGAATGGATATTTTGCTGGGTAAGATTTGTGTCGATGGGCCAAGGGAAGAAGGGAAAGTGCTGTCCAAGACACCTTGGCAACAGTGTGATGCACTTCTTTCTGTCCCTTCCAGCTCACAGAAATCAAGCAAGCTTTTCGAAAAGTTCCTGCAGAACTCTGGCATGCTGCCAATGAGGATGGCTTCATTAATGAAGGTAATTTCATTTAGAACGTTAAGGGGAAGGAGTGAGGGTATCGGCACGTGAAAGAAGGAAGGCAGGCAAAACCCACGCTTTCTATCCCAAATGGGGTATATCTTTTCCAGCTATGTACCCAGCTGATTAAATATCAACATCTCTGTGTCATTCAATTCTCACTTTGTTGATGCGTAGGGTTCCCTACCTTTGCCAACTTCCTTCCTTATCTTTTTCTCATCTTTTCTTTTCCATGCAGATGACCTAGAAGTAGAGGAGCTGTGTCCTTCCCCCACTATTTAACCAGCTAATATGGGGGAATCAAGATCGACGTGGAAAGTAGGGAGCCAGATCATCCATTTGCTCATTCATTCAAGGTGATTGCTGGTTTTTCACTAGCCCTGTCGAATATGGTAGAGATTTGAAAGAATGGCAAGCTTCTGCCCCTAGGATCCATCCTTGATGGACTCAGGAAGTGCACTTAGGGGTTTAAATTCCCATCAGATTTAAGAAAGAATAGGAAAAAACACAACTCACTGCCTGCTGTGGGCCTTTGGAAAAACAGGTCAGCTGCATCAGGTTGAAAGCCTCTGTAATCCAGCATTCTCTTCCCTCAGTGGTCCACCAGATAGATGCTCTTTGAAAGCCCAAAGCCAGAATACAGGGGAAACAGCTTTCTCTATTAGAGAGGTCACTACCTTGAGAAGAAGGGCTGAGAATTAGACTGCTTTTGTACTGTAGTTCTAAGAGATGTTCTTCTAAACCAGGATCGTGACATAAACATGGAAACTGAGGAAACCGCCTATAACTCATCAGTTCCCATCCTTGGGAAACAGAGGACTACTTGACCTCACCTCTCGTCTCTGTTTCTGAAGTTCTTTGCACTTGACTGGATGCCACCTACGTTCCCTCTAAGGGGTCTGAATGTGTATGTGTGTGGCCGCACACCCTACACATGAAAGCCATGAATATGGCAACAAGTCGAGCACACAAAATAATAATAATAATAATAATAATAATAATAATAATAATAATAACAACAACAACAACAACAACCACAAGAACAGACTATGAACCCTGAACAAATTAGAACAGACTATGAATCCTGAACAAATCAACATGCTGACTAACCAGAAGGACATGGAAACAGAACCATCTGAAAGCAGAGGACAGAGCAGCCCTCAAAAACCTAAAGTTGGACCAATCTATTGTCATCCTCCCAGCAGACAAAGGCCGCACCACCGTCATTATGGACAGATCGCAATATATACAAAAAGCCAAAAACTTACTTGAGGACTATGTCTATGAAGGTTCTCAGTCATCCAGGTGGAATTGTCTGTAGCTTGAATCATGTCAACTGGATCTCTATTTTCTTAATGGAAACGTTTCGCTCCTTATCCAAGGGGCTTCTTCAGTCTGAGCAAAGTTGGTAAGGGAATCCTAAATATGTTCCTAGGTAGCTGTGTTACTTGAGGACAAAGAAACCATCACCCCAGTAAACACCAATCCCATACAGAAACTGGACAACCAGGTCAAAAGAATCCTCAACGACCTAACCAAGAAAGGTCAAATCACAAAAGAAGAACAGAGGCGGATGAAAAGCAGTGGACCCATCATCCCACGCTTCTACAGACGGCCCAAAATGCACAGGGCCGACGTACCACTCCGTCCAATTGTATCGTTACCAGGGACCCCCACATTCAACATAGCTAAAGAACTTACAAGAAAACTTGGGCATCTCACAGAGGAAAACAAATACTCTATCAACTCTCCGCTACAGTGCCTCCAGAAAACCAAAGGCCTAAAAATAGATGAAAATGAAATTACGGTGTCATTTGATGTCACTGCACTCTTTACATCCATAGACCAAGCACTAGCGATTGAATCCATGGCAGCAGTACTACGCAACACACCTGAACTACCTAGATACACCAAGATCAAAATACCCAGAATTATGGACCTCATCAACCTCTGCCTCACCACCTACTTTCAGTTTGATGGACAAATATACCAACAAATCAAAGGAACACCTATGGGATCACCACTCTCAGGACTCATAGCAGAGATTGTAATGCAACGTCTATAAAGGATAGCACTCCCACGCATACAACCAAAAGGATGGATCTGGTATGTAGATGTCACCTTCGTCATAATAAAAAAGGGACAACTGGAGGAAACACATGAAACCATCAACAACATCTTCAAAGGAATAAAATTCACAAGGGAAGAAGAAAACAACAGCACACTACCCTTCTTGGACATCCTCATCAGTAGAGGAAATGATGGCACTCTAGAAACACAAGTCTATCGGAAATCTACCCACACTAACCAAGTGCTCCACTACCAAAGCAATAACCCTACCTCCCACAAGAGGAGCTGTGTAAGAACACTATTCAGACGAGCACAAACACACTGCAGCAACCCAGAACACCAGAAAAAGGAAACAGAGCAGTTATATAGCATTTTCCAGCAAAATGGATACCCACGCAACTTTATCAAAAAGTGCCTGACCGCTCAACCCACCACAGCAAAACCAACAGAAGCTACGAAAAGGATTACACTGCCATACATCAGAAACATCTCAGAAACTACCAACAGACTGTTAAAACCATATGGCCCCACCGTAGCACATAAACCAACCAAAACCCTTCAGAACATTTTAAGTAACCGAAAAGACCCAGTAGCCCAAGAAGAAGAAAAAACAGGAGTTATCTACAACATACAGTGTAAGGACTGTGGCAGCCACTATGTAGGACAGACCGGCAGAAGACTAGCAGAACGCATCCACGAACACCAACTAGCGGTCAGAAGACACGATGAGGACTCCTTAATCTCACAACACATGGACAGACTCAACCATACTTTCAACTAGGAAACTGTGAGCATCTTAAACCAAGCCAAATCCAAAAACGCTAGAGAATTCCGGGAAGCTTGGCACTCAGAGCAGACCTCTGGCATGCTGACAATGAGGATGGCTTCATTAATGAAGGTAATTTCATTAAGGGGAAGGAGTGAGGGTATTGGCAAATGAAAGGAAGGAAGGCATTCAAAAACCACGCTTTCTATCCCAAATGGGGTATATCTTTTCCAGCTATGTACCCAGCTGATTAAATTTCAACATCTCCGTTTCATTCAATTCTCACTTTGTTGATGCGTAGGGTTCCCTACCTTTGCCAACTTCCTTCCTTATCTTTTTCTCATCCTTTCTTTTCCATGCAGATGACCTAGCAGTAGAGGACCTGTGTCCTTCCCCCACTATTTAACAAGCTAATATGGGGGAATCAAGATCGACGTGGAAAATGGGGCTCCAGATCATCCGTTTGCTCTTTCGTTGAAGGTGATTGTTGGTTTCTCACTAGCCATGACCAATATGGTGGAGATTTGAAAGAATGGCAAGCAATTGTCTCTTTTGGAAAGGACATCTGTGATTAAGATGAATGTTTTGCCTAGGAAGTTATTTCTTTTCCAGACTTTACCAATTCTATCAACAGATTTACCATTTAAAGAATGGCAGAGAGATATCTCCAAATTTATTTGGCAAGGCAAGAAACCAAGAATTAAATATAAATTGTTACAAGATGCCAAAGAATGAGAAGGTCTGGGTCTACCTAATTTAAAATTGTATTTTGATGCCTGTTGTTTGCTTTGGATCAAGGAATGGATTATTCTGGAGAACAAGGAATTATTACAACTTGGAGGACATGAATTAAGATTTGGGTGGCATGCTTATCTATGGTATGACAAAGTTAAAGTTAATAAGGATTTCAAAAATAATTTTATTAGAAATGCCTTACTGAGAATCTGGAATAAATATAAGGTAAGATTGTCTCTCTCCAAATGTACCATTATGGTTGTCTCCTCAGGAAGCAATGATCAGAAGAGAAAATGTGGGAGGAATAAGCTGGTTAAAATATAAAGACCTGTTAAAGTTTGAAGAGGGTAAACCAAAAATTAAAACAAGGGAAAGGTTAGAATCTGATGGATTTACATGTCATTGGTTCACCTATATACAATTGGTGGAATGTTTTAAACTAGACAAAAAGAAATATAAATTTGTCAATGAAATAACACAGTTTGAAATGGATTTATGTATAAATGATGATCATGTTATTACTAAGATGTATAAGATCTTGTTACAGATGAATATGGAAGATGAACATGTTAAGGATTGTATGATCAAATGGGCTAAGAATTTTGGATATAATATCATGCTGGACCAATGGGAGAATATGTGGATGAAAGGTTTGAAATTTACGCTGAATTATAATTTGAAAGAAAAATTTTATAAGATGATGCATCGTTGGTATCTAACTCCCGATAAGTTGTCAAAAATGTATAGTGGTGTAACTAATGTCTGTTGGAAATGTTCACAGGACGAAGGAACCTTTTATCATCTTTGGTGGACTTGTGAGAAGGCTAAAACGTTCTGGGAACAAGTATGTATTATTATTCAGAAGATTCTTACATTCATTCACAGAAGAATGCACTAGCAGGCAGGCAGGCAAAACCCACGCTTTCTATCCCAAATGGGGTATATCTTTTCCAGCTATGTACCCAGCTGATTAAATTTCAACATCTCTGTGTCATTCAATTCTTCTCACTCTGTTGACAGGCATAGTGTTCCCTACATTTGCAAACTTCCTTCCTTATCTTTTTCTCATCTTTTCTTTTCCATGCAGACCTAGCAGTAGAGGACCTGTGTCCTTCCCCCACTATGTAACAAGCTAATATGGGGGAATCAAGATCGACGTGGAAAATGGGGATCCAGATCATCTGTTCGCTCTTTCGTTCAAGCTGATTGTTGGTTTTTCACAGGACGAAGGAACCTTTTACTATCTTTGGTGGACTTGTGAGAAGGCTAAAAAGTTCTGGGACCAAATATGTATTATTATTCAGAAGACTCTTAAAGTAAATATACAAAGAAAGCCAGAACTTTTTCTTTTAGGTTTGATGGAAAAACAAGTAGCGAAACAGCATGGAGTTTTGCTACTATATATGATCACGGCTGCAAGATTGTTATATGCACAACTGTAATGGCAACCTGCGGAAGACCTTTGTATTTCGAGGAGTTAGGTGGCATGTTTTGATTTTTCTCCCCCACACCTAGGAGATTAGAGTTTGTTTTGAGTTATACTGATGTTTAATTGGCTTGTTTTTGTTGCTGTTTGGCATGAGGGGGGGGGAGAGAATAGGTATATGTTCACTCCTCCAACAGCCCTTCAGAACATATCTCTGTGGGAAGTGGGGGGAGAGAAAGTCCCCAGCTTGTTAAGTTCACTCCTCCAGCCACTCCTTTAGCGGCTTGGAATGGGGGGGATGATAAGAGATTGTTCATGCTTAGGCAATGGCTAATCTGATGGTTTCCCATTTTATTAGAATGATGTCATGGTCAGGTGCTGGACCACATGAGAATCCCACTCAAGGTCAGGCCATGCAGCTTCAGTGCCATGGTAACTTGGTCACGGGGTCTGGGAGCCAGGCGTTGATAAAAACCTCAGGATTGTCTTTGGAGTTTGGGAGGCCACACAGGCCTGAGTGCTGGGTGCTGTGAAAATTGCCACCTTGGGGTATCTCCGCTGTCCTTATTAGAGGGCTCCTGGCAGCTTATAGGAGATTAGGTATCACCTTGTTTGCTTGGTATGTATGTATGCATTCCTTTCTGTATGCTATGCTATGCTATGCTTGTTATGCTTTGTAAACTGTGTTTAGACTGTGTTTAACCTTGTCTGTTTATAATAAAGCTTTAAGTTTCTTTATCCACTGGCGTGCTATTATCTCTGGATCTGAAAGAACTAATTGCCCTAGCCCCTGATCAAAGAGGTGTGGACTCTTGGCAATACAACAACGATGGAAAGATCCACAAATACCTACAGTTGAAGATTGGATTCTTAAATTAATGGATTTGGCTCAGAGGGCTAAATTAACATCTTTAATAAGAGAGCATTCTATTTCTACATTTATATCAAATTGGCAACCGCTTTTGGAATATTTCCTTCCTTGTAATCGAAAAAAATGATGTTTTGATTCTGGGTTTTAGAGACTGAATGATTTGTTGTAATAGAAATAATGTTATGATAGGTTAATTAATTGTAAGAGATTAGATTTGTATTTAATTTTATATCTGTATCGGAAATAGTCGAAAGTTGCTTTTTCTTTTCTCTCTTTCTATTCACATCTTTATAGTTTGTTCCTTTTTCTTTAGTTCTGTTTTCTATCTATTCTATAGTTTTTTCTTTTTTGTATTTTAAATATATCTTGAAAATAAAATAAAATAAAATAAAATAAAATAGAAAAAATGAGTTGGGTTTATGCTTCTGGGCAGAGAATTATGTATAAATGATAGAGCATAGTGATTATCTTTGAAGAAAATAGAGATTTAACTGTTTAATTGTTTAACCTAGCTTCTTACTCATTCATAGACATTGGGCTGCTATGTGATAAAGCAAACACAGAGGTACCTTGCTCTTTTAAAGCTGAAATTATACCCCAGCTTAGATGCTTGGTGGTGAAGAGAAACAAGGTCAATTAAATATATACACAATTCTTTTTTTCTTGCCTTCTGAACACCTGGCTATTGGCATTACACAGTACCTATTTAAGGAATGATTTCCTCAGGTCACTGGATAAGCATGTTGAAATTTGCTTTTGTATATTGATATATTGTATATTACTGTATATCAGTGGTTTTCAACTTCTGATGCTTCTTAGGAGCAGGTGGGGCATAGTTTAAGTCAGGGGTGGGGAATCTTTTTTCTGCCAAGGGCCATTTTGATATTTATAACATTCGTGGACCGGGGGCGAGGCTTGCGGGCAGAAGCCAACCGCGCAGAAGGGGGTGGGGCTTGCGGGCGGGAGCCAATCATGTGCACTGGGGGGCGGGTTTGCAGGTGGGAGCCAATCGTGCACACTGGGGAGCGGGGTTTGTGGGTGGGAGCCAATCACAAGCACCGGGGGCGGGGTTTGCAGGCGGGAGCCAATCACGCAGAAGGGGCGGGCAGGAGCTCCTAGGGCCAAACCAAATGATTTCGTGGGCCTTATATGGCCTGTGGGCCAGACGTTCCGCACCCCTGGTTTAAGTCAATAAAACTTCAAACTTTAAAATGCATTGTAACAGGGAAACATGGAGAGGACACGGAAGAGGTTGGTCCTATCAGTGCACAATTTCATCCTTTCTCTAAACTGGTAAGAGCCACAGAGTTAAAGCTTTGACAGTACTACCGATTGAGGAGCATGGCACTATTCCACCATTTTGGTACACCATTCTTACAGGACGGCAGTGTCCAGTTCTTTAATGGGACAATATGAGAATGGCAGGCCAGGGACTGGAGGGGACAGGATGTGCCCACCTCAACTTGAAATGGCCAATAAGCACTGCTCTGATCCCACCATTACCGGTCACCCAACTTTGCCTCCAGTAAAATTGAGGAGAAGCATAAGACATTTTATACAATACAACCTGTGGCTGCCATTGGATGCTGCCCTCTTAAACAGTAATACCAGTACAGCTAAAGGTGACTCTTAAACCTGATTCATTCATGGGCTGTGCATGAGACGTAGGAAACATCAGGGGGACATGGCAGAGAAGAGGTGTTGCCAGGGCATATTTGTGCTGTGGTTAGAGGCAAGTGGTCAGAGACATTGGGATGGAAGATTAGGCCTCCTGTAATCTTAGCTTTGTCTCTTCATTCTGATCTGAGAGCAATCTTGAATGTATGAAGTCAGAAGGCATAAAATTAAGCTCCTACTCTATTTTTGGTGCTGTCAGGTTTACTTTATTTCAAACACTTGTACAATGATATCAGCTTATATGTAGCATTGACCAGTGTTAACTGGTCATAACTACTTTCCCATGCATAGCTTCAATACATGAAAGAGAACATGGGTTGGTTGACATCATCTTTGGTGGACTTGTGAGAAGGCTAAAAAGTTCTGGGAACAGCTATGTATTATTATTCAGAAGATTCTTAAAGTAAATATACAAAGAAAGCCAGAACTTTTTCTTTTAGGTTTGATGGAAAAGCAATTAGAGAAACAACATGGAGTTTTGTTATTATATATGATCACGGCTGCAAGATTGCTATATGCACAACGATGGAAAGATCCACAAATCCCTACAGTTGAAGATTGGATTGTTAAATTAATGGATTTGGCTCAGAGGGCTAAATTAACAGCTTTAATAAGAGAGCATTCTATTTCTGCATTTACATCAATTTGGCAACCACTTTTGGAATATTTCCTTGTAACTGAAAAAAATGAAGTTTTGATTTTGGGTTTTAGAGATTGAATGATTTATTGTAATAGAAATAATGTTATGATAGGTTAATTAATTGTAAGAGATTAGATTTGTATTTAACCTTATATCTGTATCGGAAATAGTCGGAAGTCGCCTTTTCTTTTTTCTCTTTCTATTCACATCTTTATAGTTTGTTCCTTTTTCTTTAGTTCTGTTTTCTATCTATTCTATAGCTTTTTCTTTTTTGTATTTTAATTATGTCTTGAAAATAAAAAAAAATTCTGCAGAAGCTAAGGGCATAGAAGTCCCAGGAGGCGCTTGAATGAACAATTGGCCGATGCAAATATTCAAAGAATGAAGTGTGAAAACTCCTGTTCAATGTCCCACTCTGAACAATAGTTGGAGGATTGTTCTTGAGGATAGGCATCCAGTACGAGAAGAGGATTGGCTTGCCAAAAGAGCTGTTTTTCTTCATGCAGGGATATCTTTGCGAACAAGCATCTTCAACTATAATGTTGCAAGGCCACAATTGCAGATGAGAAAAAAAAATGTTTATAGTGTCCTTGCGTTCTTTTCTGGGAAATGCCATCCCAAAGCTTCCTCCTTCCAAAGAGGCTGGGATTTAGGAAGGCTGGGGCAATGTTAGAGGGAGAGCATGGCTCCAGAGGCCTAGAGAAGAGTGGACCATAAACTGCGCACGTGTGCTTTGGCAATGAGATTCTTGGTTCTAGGAAATGAGCAAAGGTGTCCTCTCTTCTTCAGATCCACAGCACTTTGAGCCACGTGGCTGGAGATGTTTCTCCTCAGTCTTGTAGCAGCTTCTCTACAGTGGGAACCATCATCCTAAAATCAATGTATGTAGCAAACCTATAACACCATGGATTGTAGGCTTCGGGTCCTCCCCTGCTCTTGGGAACCCATCTTCATTTAACCTCTCTCTCGGGACAAGGGCAGGGGGGGGTTCTTTTTCCCTTCATTCCACTTGATGGTGGACTAGGGGATCCCTAGAATGGATGTCTTGCTGGGTAAGATTTCTCTCGATGGGCCAAGGGAAGAAGGGGAACTGGTCTCCAAGACACCTTGGCAACAGTGTGATGCACTTCTTTCTGTCTTTTCCAGCTCACAGAAGTCCAGGACACATTTCCAGAAATCCCTGCACAACTCTGGCATGGTGGAGAACAGTATAGTTTCACTAATGAAGGTAATTTCATTTAGAACATTAAGGGGAAGGGGTGAGGGTATCAGCACATGAAAGGAAGGAAGGAATGCAAAACCCACACTTTCTATCCCAAATGGGGAACAAATTTTCTATCTACAGTATGTGCCAAACTGATTAAATTTCAACATCTCTGTCTCATTGAATTCTTCTCACTTTGTTGACAGGTGTAGGGTTCCCTACCTCTAGCCAACATCCGTCCTTCCTCATCTTTTTCACATCTTCTCTTTTCAATGCAGATGACCTAGCAGTAGCTGTGTCCTTCCGCCCCTATTTAACAAGCTAAGCTGGGGAAGCTAGATCAACATGGAGAATAGGAGCCAGATCATCTGTTTGCTCATTTGTTTAAAGTGATCGTTGGTTTTTCACTGGCCATGACCAATAAGATGGAGATTTAAGAAAATGGCAAGCTTCTGCCCCTAGGATGCACCTTGTGAAGGACTCAGGATGTGCACTTAAATTCCCACCACATTTAAGAAAGCATAGGAACAAACACAGCTTACCGCCTGCTGTGTGCCTCCCGAAAAACAGGTCAGCTGCATCTGGATGAAAGCCTCTTTCGTCCAGCATTCTATTCCCTCTGTGGTCCACCAGATAGATGCTCTTTGAATGCCCAAACCCAGAATACGGTAGCATTTTGCAATTCTATAAATGTGGTCCTATTTGGGCTGTAACTGCCATTAAAGAGACAGTTATTAAAGGAACAAGCTCTATTTAAGGAAGATGATTATATTCACAACTGATGGAGACTTTGTGATGTAGGCAGAAACTGTAGTTGAAACATGAAACCCCACAGCTAATCCAGCAATACGGGATAGCGCATTGTGAAGATTCATGGGTTTCTGGCACACGGAATGAAGTCACATTAATAAGGGAGATTGAAACTTGAACACATTATATTGTATTTGAAGGACTGAGGTGGTGGTCTCAAGATTCTCAAATTTCCACCAAAGTCAAGAAAGTCTATAGCACCAAAAACAAGATGCCCCCTCAGCATTCAGTGAGGATGTGGACTGTCAATGGGCACAGGAAGATTCACCCAAATAGAGTTACTCGAGGATGGATGAAAAGGACTTCTGCTCACTCTCAGGGAGTTTGTTCCACCTACAACTCTCAACTGTTGCAAATAATTGCTGTATTTCTGCTGTTGCACGCTTCTGACCTTTTTGCACAATTTGGAATTTGCATATTTAAACATATTTGATAATTTCTCAGGTGTTAAATACCATTGATACATCATTTTATAAAAATTCTCTTTCAAGTTATAGTTCAAAGTAAATCTCAAAGCCTTGTTCCACATATTTTCTGACTGCTCAAGGCTGATATTGCATCCAAAGTTCTTAGCCCATTTAATCATGCAATCCTTGACATAGTCATCTTCCAAATTCATTTGCAATAACCTTTTATACATCTTAGTAAAAACATTACGAACAGTACTAACATGTTCAACATTAGTGGAAAAGTCCATTTCAAACTGAGTTTTGCATTAATGAAATTATGAGTCTTTTTACCCAAATTAAACCATTCTGACAATTGTGCAAATGTCAACCAATGGCAAGTATGACCTTCCAATTCAAGTTGTTCCCTTGTTTTAAGTTTAGGTTCACCTTCCTCAAAATTCAACAAATCTTGATATCTCAACCAGCTTGGTTTCGCCACCATCTCTCTTCTGCAGAAGGCTTCTTGTGGTGACAACCACAAAGGTACATTAGGAGACAATCTTAATTTGTATATTCCAATTCCTCAGTATGGTGCACCTAACAAAATGATTGTTAAAACCTTTGTTAACTTTAACTCTGTCATACCGCAAGTAGGCAGCCCCATCTCCATCTCCAAGCCCCTCAGTTCCCAGGACCGGGAAGCCCCTACTGTCCTCCCCAGCCATCCCCAGGAGGGGAAGCAGCACTCCAAGGCTCCTTACCTTTACCAGCTCTCAGCGCCATCAAGGTACCTCCAACACAGGCCTCCCACCAAAAACGTCCCAGTGGGCCCGAGCAGTCCAACAGTCCCGCTTCCATTCAGGGGAGCGCCAGTCCAGACACCGCCCTCCAGTCAGGCACAGCATTGCACATTCATCCAATCAGATGGACAGTAGCTCCAGACCTCGCACTCTCTCTGCCATCTGAAATGTGTTCTTCATTCTGAAGTTGTTTTCCAAAAGACTCTGTGCTGCTTTTCTATATTGCCTCAGTTTTTGAAATCTGTATTTGTTTGGTTATCTGATCTCCAATCATGAATAAACTTACAATATAAGTCTCTATTTTATAGAAAATTCTGCATTGAATCTATCCAGGAAATCTCCTGTCTCCAAAAACTTTGCAGGGAAATTACACACACACAGACACACAGAAATCTTTAATATCAGGGGATGAGCAGATTTCAATGGTCTTGTGCAATTTTGGTCTCTTATGGGAACATTACAATTTTGTGCAAGATCTTATAAGATTTTAGCACCTCTGCAGGAGATCTGAGATTTTAGAGTGCTTGGTAGGTGACAGAAACTTATGGGGTCCATCAGATGACCAGCATCTCTGCAATAATTATTTCCCATAGTCATAGGAAAATCATGAGATGTCATGGCTTCACTTTGGGTCTATCTCCAGGGCCGTTGTGAGGAATAGGCGGAGCATCTGGAGGGTAAAGTCACTCGCATCCGCTCTGTGTTGAATACCAGCCTTGATGCAAGGCCAGTGGGGGCTATGGGGTCTGAGTCTTGCATGGGTATCTGGGAGGAGTTCAAGCCCATTGAACCTGAGGAAGTAGACAGGGTTCTTGTGGCTGTTAGTTGGGCCACTTCTGTGTTAGATCCGTGCCCCTCCTGGCTGGTCATGTGAGGATACGTGAGTGGGTCTGGGCGGTGGTTAATTCCTCTTTGAGGGAGGGGGTGGTCCCTCAGGCTCTTAAGGAGGTGGTGGTGCACCCCTTCCTGAAGGGGCCATCACTCGACCCAATGAATCGGAATAGTTTTCATCCAGTCTCCAACCTCTCCTTTTTACGGAAGGTTGTTGAGAGAGTGGTCGCACAGCAGTTTCAAAGGGCTCTGGATGAAGCGGATTATCTAGACTTCTTTCAGTCAGGATTCAGGCCGGGATAGGGGACTGAGACGGCATTGATTGCACTCTTGGATGACCTCTGGTGGGAGCGGGATGGGGGCAGTGCTCTTGAAGAGCATTCGGAAGCTTCAGCTGGTACAGAATGCAGCTGCCTGGGTTGTAAATAGTGTCGGCTACTCGGCACATGTATCACCACTGCTTCGGGAGGTGCATTGGTTGCTGGTGTGTTTCCGGGTGCAATTCAAGGTGCTGGTTGTCATCTTTAAAGACCTTCATGTCTTGGGACCGGGTTAACGAGGTTACCCTAGGGACCGTCTTTTCAAAGTTGTTTCTACCCAACCAATCCAGTCCGGCAGGATGGGCATGTTCCGGGTCCTGTCAGCCAAGCAATATCGGCTAACGGGGACCAGGAGACATGCCTTTTCTGCTGTACTGCCTGCCCTCTGGAACGTCATTCCTCCTGAGATTAGGATGGCACTGACTCTTTTGGCTTTTTGGAAGGCCTTGAAGACCTGGCTTTGTGCCCCGTACTGGGGCCCCAAATGTGCGAAGGGCCGTTTCTTGGTTGTGCTAACACCAATGGTTATTAAGATCTCTTGGCTGTATTTATATTTTTGCATCCTTTTTATTGTCTGACTTTTTATTATTGTAAGCCACCCACAGTCACTGGTCTGAGATGGGCGGCTATATAAATTGAATGAACAAACAAACAAACAAACAAACAACGGAAAACACTGATTACAGATAATGTTCCACAAGTGGCAGATTTATGGGTTACATCACTCCTGTTCCCAGCCAGGTGTGCATCCATCTCAAAACTGGCCAACCAAGAACCTCCCCCCTCTTCCAAGCGCAACACATCCCCATACATCCAAACACAACTTGAGAACTTCACTGGGCTCCAGCCACACACTACCTCAAGGCTTTAGTGGGGGGGGGGGGAAGTACATTAAAAGTTATTATCTTGATCTTGCCAGATCAAGAGTACGTCGCAGCCAAGGAAAAGCTAGCTCAAGTAGAAGAGACCAACAGAAATGGCAATGCCCAACCCTCTGGGGTTCATCACATAAATTTGTTCATCGTTTTCAAGACAAAGAGCACCATATGGCTTCTTATTTGGGCAGAATATATTCTACGAAGAGGTGAACCGTTTTTTCCTGATCTGGATTTAGGGTTTTTGAGTCTTGCCCAAGTAGGTAGCTTAAGAGAACTTCCGTACTAAGGGGCAGTCTACATGGGAAGAGCTAGGCCTCTTGGGCAAGCAGACAAGGAATCTGCAGCTTTCCTGATTTTTTAAAAAAAAAATTTAAATTTTTTTTTGGATGAATTCTGGCTGTAGTAGAGCCTCCATGGACTGGCATAATCTATCTGATGATTTTGTGTTGTTTCTTTTTCTGACTTGCTTATTAAAAGAAAACTCAAACCATTATTTTCTTAAAGAGTGGAAGCCTTTGATGGACTATTTACAAAAAGCAGGAGGAGTAAAGCTTGCATGGGGTTTTGATGATTAGAACATATATAAATAATATATATTAGACAATAAATATATATGAATGTTATATGAATAGCCAGCATGTAAGAACAAACTATTTTATTTTTATGACCATAGATAGATCGGAAGTAATCTAATTTCTATCTCTGTTTCTTTCTTTCTTTCTTTTACTTTATTACACTTTTCTTTTCTTTTCTTTTTAATTTGTATTTCTATTTCTGTTTCATTTTCAACTTTTAACTTTGTATATTTAAAACCTTAATAAAAATTTTACAACAAAAAACAACAAAAAAACTTAAAGCCCAGAAATTAAGAACAAAGTCTTTTGGAGATCCTATTTGGAGACCGAACGTTTACCTGGCCAGATTGCAGAAAGGTTGACCAAGCCGGTCCAGGACAGCAATTTCTTCCCAAAGGGGAAAGTCTGATCCTTGGGCTCCCTTAACAGCCGGATCCTACAACACAAGGAACTTGGCTAAAAGAGGGTCATGTGATCTGGGGTTCAGCATCATTCAGCCATAGAGAATATTCCTTTGGAAGAATTAGTCCTATGAATGCAGGATCCTTTTTTTCCCCCTTGGCCTGGATTGCTGTATGAGAAAAGATGTCTGATGTTAAAAAACCAGGGAGAAAGTTTCTCTCCTCTCTCCCTCTGTCTTTAGAGTCGGCACCATCTAACAGCCCTTTGGGATGCAGAAGATGGTGTCCGCCCCTAAGCAGAAATAACAGAGGGAGCGGCCCCTAGACACAGGGACGTTGGGAAACACACACACACACACACATACAAACCAGCATGGCAACGCAAAGGGAATCAGCCTGCAAGGACCAATAGCTGCATTAAGGGGTCTTGCTCAGTCAGCTAGCTTAATGGAGCTTCCATATGAAAAGTCCATGTACTTCTTGCCTTCTGTGCAAGAAAGATGGGAAATATGCAACTTTAGTGACTTGTTTGGTAGCTTCCTAGAGACCTTTGCCTGGCATTGGTGTAGGTAGAAAAGGTGGAGCAGGTGACCTTTGGTAGGATCCCAAAGCAGGCCTGTGATCTCCTTGGTAACTCTAGTGGCTTTATGACGTCATCCAACCAGGCTAAACTGTCAGCTACTGACAGTTGACAGACTGAAAGCGTCTTCCAGGATGTAAGTTGGACTTCAGAAGGGCT
The DNA here is from genome assembly GCA_023362775.1 of Charina bottae. NCBI lineage: Eukaryota > Metazoa > Chordata > Lepidosauria > Squamata > Charinaidae > Charina > Charina bottae. The sequence goes on along the minus strand of JALMGJ010000029.1, from coordinate 4,505,788 downwards.
CCTGCGCTCTCGGGAACCCTCCCCCAATTTGTAGCCAACTTCTCAGTGGGTTGGGATATTCCAGGGGTGAAAACACCCATTTGTTCTCCTCTTAGGAAAGGGAAACGGGCAAAATGTGCTCCAGATCACTTCTGTCTTTCATTCCCTATTGGTGTTAAAAGCCTGGGTTGATCATTTTCAAATTGATTCAGATCACATAGCATCCTCAACCCCTGTCTTAGGAAAAGGTCCTTACATTTGTTAAACTCATCTGGCCATGGAACACACCAGGTCGCACAAAACGAAACCAAGGTAAAAACTGATCAGTTGAACCCAGAAGGATGAGTTTTCCACTATGCGTCACCTCCACCACCGGGATAGTGATTATGGAAATTGGGCTTGAGTCCATTCCTTTCCTCAGCTTCCTTCCTCTCTGTTCTAGGGGATTTCTCAACTGGTTTTTGTGTTTTGGAAGAAGAAAAAGAAAGAGTAGGAAAGCAAGCGGTCCAGGAGATGATGCTCCAAGTTCTCCAGAAGGAGCGACAGGCCAACTGGAGGACACTGCCAAGCCTCCACACAAAAAGATATTTTTTATTGGCAAAGAGCTCCGGAAAGAAGAGCGGCTTGGTGAGTAGACGCTTTGGGCTGGGCTGGGACGTTGGGAGGGAAAGGGAAGGACTTCCTTTAGGAGTGCAGTCCTCCGTATAGGCAGATACAGGAGCCGCTTCTGCATCTCTCCCGATTCACGGTTGCACACAGGGACAGGGCGGAGGCCAAACTCTCCCTGCTCCAGAAGCTCCCGAGTCCCCACTGACTTCCCACCAGTTCTGCTGCTTCCATGGGACTATTCTGGGAACCTTCAAGATTGTTCAGTGGCACTCATCTACATAGTGGCAGACGGGGAGCGGGAATATAGAGTGGGATTTGCCAAAGGCCTCCGCGACACTTCTCTCGTGGCCAGGAGACTGAGCCAGCTCTTGAACCAAGAAAGAATTTTAGTGGATGGAATCGGGTCTTGACGGGAAGGAGGCTGCAAAGACAGGGCAGATTTGGCGGGTTTTGTTCATCTGTAGCAGACCTAAAAATTGGTCTGAGGATCACAGCCCGTCTCTCCTTTCCCCGATTTCCCCACAGAGGACAGCCGAGGGAAAAGGAAGCTCCTCTTCACAAAAACGGACCCCGAGAAAGCCTACAAGGCCCAACGCGAGGCTGCCAGTGTGAGAGCAGACCTGCGGAGCAGCCAAAACCTCTGGCAAGAGGTTTATGAAAGGAACAGCGAGGCAGCCCAAAACGTAGGTCCCATTTGGACACAGAAGTTCCCGTGGTTCGGGTTTGTTCCCGTGCTTGAATCCCAGATTCTTTGCCCAATCTCAGGGTGTTGCAAATGATTCCTCAGGACAGAGAGAGTCTCGGAAGGGTTTCCAGCTTCCCTTCTCCAAGGGAGGCCATTGGGCACCTGTCGGCAAGATGCCCCACGTCCTGCCTGACTGACAGCCTGACTCTTTTCCATTGCAGCGGGACAAGAGCATCATCCAGTGCCTGAGTTCCATCGCTGCTCTCTTTCGGATGAAGCAGAGCGGGGAACTGAAAGTCCTGGTTCCCCGGAACAAGAATCTTTATAGTCTTGCTGTCCTGGTAAGTAAGAGGGAAGGAGGGATGTAGAAATCAGTGGCAAGCAAAGGAGGATGGGGAAAAATGAGGGGTAGAGGGAGAGAGAAAAAGCTACCCCTGGTTTTCAGAAGGGTCAGCAGAAGCTCCCCTGAACTGAAAGTCCATCAGAGAAAGAGAATGCAGCTTTACAAAAACAAGCCCATGCAAAGGGTCCTTCACCTGCGGGTCATTCTCCTTTGGACTGAAAGACAAGCTATGGCAGAAGAGCAGGTCAAAAGGGGCTGGACAAAGAGGAAGGCGTGGGCTGGAGCAGCCTGGTTGACTTTGGGTTCTGTGCTTCTCTCCACTCTTGTTTCCCGCCAGGCTCTCTTGGAGGACAACAATTTAAGCAGCTTCTCTGCAGGACTAGCTGCACTTCTTGCGGTCTATGAGATCAGGTCAATTTCTTGTTTCTTTTGTAGTGTGTATGGAAAATCTCCTTGAAGTACTCAGAGAGTAGAAAGGGGGGAGAACAGAAAACAAACAAAAGAGTAAAAGCACCGCTTCATCTGGTGCACCAGTTGTGCCCTCTCCTAGGTCAGGAGGCCTTTCAGACTGTCACTCGTCCCGTGGTCCCTTTGCGGCTTGATTACTGCCACACACTCCACAGAGGGCTGCCCTTGACAACCACCCAGAAGCTTGAGTTGGTCCACTGCCCTTTTGGACGCTTTCAGCTGGGGCCACCCAATGAAAGGAAACTTTCCCCTTCTGAAGTGGAGAGAAGAGAGGGTGGCTTGACCTGCCCACACCTCCTAGCAGTTGCCCACCTTCTCCTATTTTCTTGGGAACAGTGACATCTTAGTCAAACAGGTTTTTTTTACTAAGATGGGCACTGACATCACTTCCTTCTTTTGTCTCTACAGCAAGGTCCCACCAGCCATGGACCCACCGGTGGAAACCATGCTCCTGGACATCTTTGTCTTCCTCTGGATGGACTCCATGGACATCAGAGATGAGGATGTTCCTGAGGTACCATTGTCACCAACACTTCAAGGGACTTGCTTTTGGGTGCTGACATGACTGGGAAGACATTCCGGAAAAGCGCATGTCACCATCTGTCTTTCCTTTCAGGTAGAGAATAAATTGATGGAGGCGGCCTTCGGCCTCACGCTCAGAGCTCTCCTTCGGCAGGCTCCAACATCAAAGCACTTCATTTTTATTTTGAAGGTAAGGATGTAGAAGAGCCACTTGGCCAGTGCAGACATTGACAGAATCAAGGGTGAAAACTCCTGTTCAATGTCCGACTCTGAACAGTAGCTGGAGGATTGTTCTTGAGGACAGGCATCCAGTACTTGAAGAAGATTGGTTGGTCAAAAGAGCTCTTTTTCTTCATTCGGGGATATCTTCTTGCACAAGTACCTTCAACTGTAATATTTCAAGGCCAGAATTGCAAATGAGAAAAAGAAGTGTGACCTTGAGTTCTTTGCTGGGAACTGTCATCCAAAGCCATCCCAAAGCATTCCTGGGATTTAGGAAGGCTGGGGCAATGTTAGAGGGAGAGCATGGCTCCAGAGGCCTAGAGAAGAACGCACCATAAACTGCGCATGTGTGCTTTGGCAATGAGATTCTTGGTGCTAGGAAATGAGCAAAGGTGTCCTCTCTTCTTCAAACCCACAGCACTTTGAGCGACATGGCTGGAGATGTTTCTCCACTGTCCTGAAGCAGCTTCTCTACTGCAACCACCATCCTAGGATCAATGTACGTACAGTAGCCATGGATTGCAGGCTTCGGGTCCCCCACTGCTCTTGGGAACCCATCCTCATTTCACCTCTCTCTTGGGACAAAAGGGCAGGGAGGGTTTCTTTTTCCCTTCATTCCATTTGATGGTGAACTGGGGAATCCCTGGAATGGATATTTTGCTGGGTAAGATTTGTGTCGATGGGCCAAGGGAAGAAGGGAAAGTGCTGTCCAAGACACCTTGGCAACAGTGTGATGCACTTCTTTCTGTCCCTTCCAGCTCACAGAAATCAAGCAAGCTTTTCGAAAAGTTCCTGCAGAACTCTGGCATGCTGCCAATGAGGATGGCTTCATTAATGAAGGTAATTTCATTTAGAACGTTAAGGGGAAGGAGTGAGGGTATCGGCACGTGAAAGAAGGAAGGCAGGCAAAACCCACGCTTTCTATCCCAAATGGGGTATATCTTTTCCAGCTATGTACCCAGCTGATTAAATATCAACATCTCTGTGTCATTCAATTCTCACTTTATTGATGCGTAGGGTTCCCTACCTTTGCCAACTTCCTTCCTTATCTTTTTCTCATCTTTTCTTTTCCATGCAGATGACCTAGAAGTAGAGGAGCTGTGTCCTTCCCCCACTATTTAACCAGCTAATATGGGGGAATCAAGATCGACGTGGAAAGTAGGGAGCCAGATCATCCATTTGCTCATTCATTCAAGGTGATTGCTGGTTTTTCACTAGCCCTGTCGAATATGGTAGAGATTTGAAAGAATGGCAAGCTTCTGCCCCTAGGATCCATCCTTGATGGACTCAGGAAGTGCACTTAGGGGTTTAAATTCCCATGAGATTTAAGAAAGAATAGGAAAAAACACAACTCACTGCCTGCTGTGGGCCTTTGGAAAAACAGGTCAGCTGCATCAGGTTGAAAGCCTCTGTAATCCAGCATTCTCTTCCCTCAGTGGTCCACCAGATAGATGCTCTTTGAAAGCCCAAAGCCAGAATACAGGGGAAACAGCTTTCTCTATTTGAGAGGTCACTACCTTGAGAAGAAGGGCTGAGAATTAGACTGCTTTTGTACTGTAGTTCTAAGAGATGTTCTTCTAAACCAGGATCGTGACATAAACATGGAAACTGAGGAAACCGCCTATAACTCATCAGTTCCCATCCTTGGGAAACAGAGGACTACTTGACCTCACCTCTCGTCTCTGTTTCTGAAGTTCTTTGCACTTGACTGGATGCCACCTACGTTCCCTCTAAGGGGTCTGAATGTGTATGTGTGTGGCCGTACACCCTACACATGAAAGCCATGAATATGGCAACAAGTCGAGCACACAAAATAATAATAATAATAATAATAATAATAATAATAATAATAATAATAATAATTTTAGTCACATAAAACTTGTGTGTTGTTGTGACTGACAAGAAGTCCTGCAGACGCTGGACTCCTCAGCACACCTGCACCAGCGAGGGGCATTGAAGCGAGAAAGTTACAATGATTTCTGTTACAGCTATTAATGAACACAGGGCAAAATATGTAGGCAAACCAAAAAGCCAGAGAAGTAAATATTATCCTTTTGAATTTCTTGAATTCCACCCTTTGGCTGTTGATGAGAGTGCTGATATTTCTGTGACTGATACTTGATAATTTACTTTAAAGATAGGACTTCAACTGTGGTGTTGGCATGGCTGTGAAGACATCCTGGGAAAGTTCATGTCACCATCTCCGTGTTTCCTTTCAGGTAGAGAAGAAGTTGCCGCACGAGGCGCCGCTGTGGGGGGGCGCCAAAATGACAACACCTCCCTCACCAACCCATGGGGGAGGGGCGCGGAATCCATGTTTGCCCCAGGTGACACAGAGCCTAGTTGCGGTCCTGCATAGAAGTCCCAGGAGGAGCTTGAAGGAACAATTGGCCGATGCAAATATTCAGAGAATGAAGTGTGAAAACACCTGTTAAATGTTAAATGTTACCAAAGCAAAGCACGCAAATGGGAGAAATTTGCAGGTAGGCAAACCTCCACCAAAGAACAGCTGTTCTTTCTGCATGAATGCCTAACCCTGAACAAATCAACATGCAGACTAACCAGAAGGACATGGAAACAGAACCATCTGAAAGCAGAGGACAGAGCAGCCCTCAAAAACCTAAAGATGGACCAAACTATCATCATCCTCCAAGCAGAAAAAGGCCGCACCACCATCATTATGGACAGATATATACAAATATATTCAATATATTGCAATATATACAAAAAGCCAAAAACTTACTTGAGGACAAAGAAACCATCACCCCAGTAAACACCAATCCCATACAGAAACTGGACAACCAGGTCAAAAGAATCCTCAACGACCTAACCAAGAAAGGTCAAATCACAAAAGAAGAACAGAGGCGGATGAAAAGCAGCGGACCCATCATCCCACGCTTCTACAGATGGCCCAAAATGCACAGGGCCGACATACCACTCCGTCCAATTGTATCGTTACCAGGGACCCCCACATTCAACTTAGCTAAAGAACTTACAAGAAAACTTGGGCATCTCACAGAGGAAAACGAATACTCTATCAACTCTCCGCTACAGTGCCTCCAGAAAACCAAAGGCCTAAAAATAGATGAAAATGAAATTACGGTGTCATTTGATGTCACTGCACTCTTTACATCCATAGACCAAGCACTAGCGATTGAATCCATGGCAGCAGAACTACGCAACACACCTGAACTAACTAGATACACCAAGATCAAAATACCCAGAATTATGGACCTCATCAACCTCTGCCTCACCATCTACTTTCAGTTTGATGGACAAATATACCAACAAATCAAAGGAACACCTATGGGATCACCACTCTCAGGACTCATAGCAGAGATTGTAATGCAACGTCTATAAAGGATAGCACTCCCACACATACAACCAAAAGTATAGATCTGGTATGTAGATGTCACCTTCGTCATAATAAAAAAGGGACAACTGGAGGAAACACATGAAACCATCAACAACATCTTCAAAGGAATAAAATTCACAAGGGAAGAAGAAAACAACAGCACACTACCCTTCTTGGACATCCTCATCAGTAGAGGAAATGATGGCACTCTAGAAACACAAGTCTACCGGAAATCTACCCACACTAACCAAGTGCTCCACTACCAAAGCAATAACCCAACCTCCCACAAGAGGAGCTGTGTAAGAACACTATTCAGACAAGCACAAATGCACTGCAGCAACCCAGAACACCAGAAAAAGGAAATAGACCACTTATATAGCATCTTCCAGCAAAATGGATACCCACGCAACTTTATCAAAAAGTGCCTGACCACTCAACCCACCACAGCGAAACCAACAGAAGCTACGAAAAGGATTACACTGCCATACATCAGAAACATCTCAGAAACTACCAACAGACTGTTAAAACCATATGGCCCCACCATAGCACATAAACCAACCAAAACCCTTCAGAACATTTTAAGTAACCGAAAAGACCCAGTAGCCCAAGAAGAAGAAAAAACAGGAGTTATCTACAACATACAGTGTAAGGACTGTGGCAGCCACTATGTAGGACAGACCGGCAGAAGACTAGCAGAACGCATCCACGAACACCAACTAGCGGTCAGAAGACACGATGAGGACTCCTTAATCTCACAACACATGGACAGACTCAACCATACTTTCAACTAGGAAACTGTGAGCATCTTAAACCAAGCCAAATCCAAAAACGCTAGAGAATTCCGGGAAGCTTGGCACTCAGAGCAGACCTCTGGCATGCTGACAATGAGGATGGCTTCATTAATGAAGGTAATTTCATTAAGGGGAAGGAGTGAGGGTATTGGCAAATGAAAGGAAGGCATTCAAAACCCACACTTTCTATCCCAAATGGGGTATATCTTTTCCAGCTATTAACCCAGCTGAATAAATTTCAACATCTCTGTGTCATTCAATTCTTCTCACTTTGTTGACAGGCATAGTGTTCCCTACCTTTTGCAAACTTCCTTATCTTTTTCTCATCTTTTCTTTTCCATGCAGATGACCTAGCAGTAGAGGACCTGTGTCCTTCCCCCACTATTTAACAAGCTAATCTGGGGGAATCAAGATCGAATTGGAAAATGGGGCTCCAGATCATCCGTTTGCTCTTTCGTTGAAGGTGATTGTTGGTTTCTCACTAGCCATGACCAATATGGTGGAGATTTGAAAGAATGGCAAGCAATTGTCTCTTTTGGAAAGGACATCTGTGATTAAGATGAATGTTTTGCCTAGGAAGTTATTTCTTTTCCAGACTTTACCAATTCTATCAACAGATTTACCATTTAAAGAATGGCAGAGAGATATCTCCAAATTTATTTGGCAAGGCAAGAAACCAAGAATTAAATATAAATTGTTACAAGATGCCAAAGAATGAGAAGGTCTGGGTCTACCTAATTTAAAATTGTATTTTGATGCCTGTTGTTTGCTTTGGATCAAGGAATGGATTATTCTGGAGAACAAGGAATTATTACAACTTGGAGGACATGAATTAAGATTTGGGTGGCATGCTTATCTATGGTATGACAAAGTTAAAGTTAATAAGGATTTCAAAAATAATTTTATTAGAAATGCCTTACTGAGAATCTGGAATAAATATAAGGTAAGATTGTCTCTCTCCAAATGTACCATTATGGTTGTCTCCTCAGGAAGCAATGATCAGAAGAGAAAATGTGGGAGGAATAAGCTGGTTAAAATATAAAGACCTGTTAAAGTTTGAAGAGGGTAAACCAAAAATTAAAACAAGGTTAAGGTTAGAACCTGATGGATTTACATGTCATTGGTTCACCTATATACAATTGGTGGAATGTTTTAAACTAGACAAAAAGAAATATAAATTTGTCAATGAAATAACACAGTTTGAAATGGATTTATGTATAAATGATGATCATGTTATTACTAAGATGTATAAGATCTTGTTACAGATGAATATGGAAGATGAACATGTTAAGGATTGTATGATCAAATGAGCTAAGAATTTTGGATATAATATCATGCTGGACCAATGGGAGAATATGTGGATGAAAGGTTTGAAATTTACGCTGAATTATAATTTGAAAAAAAAAATTTATAAGATGATGCATCGTTGGTATCTAACTCCCGATAAGTTGTCAAAAATGTATAGTGGTGTAACTAATGTCTGTTGGAAATGTTCACAGGACGAAGGAACCTTTTATCATCTTTGGTGGACTTGTGAGAAGGCTAAAACGTTCTGGGAACAAGTATGTATTATTATTCAGAAGATTCTTACATTCATTCACAGAAGAATGCACTAGCAGGCAGGCAGGCAAAACCCACGCTTTCTATCCCAAATGGGGTATATCTTTTCCAGCTATGTACCCAGATGATTAAATTTCAACATCTCTGTGTCATTCAATTCTTCTCACTCTGTTGACAGGCATACTGTTCCCTACATTTGCAAACTTCCTTCCTTATCTTTTTCTCATCTTTTCTTTTCCATGCAGACCTAGCAGTAGAGGACCTGTGTCCTTCCCCCACTATGTAACAAGCTAATATGGGGGAATCAAGATCGACGTGGAAAATGGGGATCCAGATCATCTGTTCGCTCTTTCGTTCAAGCTGATTGTTGGTTTTTCACAGGACGAAGGAACCTTTTACTATCTTTGGTGGACTTGTGAGAAGGCTAAAAAGTTCTGGGACCAAATATGTATTATTATTCAGAAGACTCTTAAAGTAAATATACAAAGAAAGCCAGAACTTTTTCTTTTAGGTTTGATGGAAAAACAACTAGCGAAACAGCATGGAGTTTTGCTACTATATATGATCACGGCTGCAAGATTGTTATATGCACAACTGTAACGGCAACCTGCGGAAGACCTTTGTATTTCGAGGAGTTAGGTGGCATGTTTTGATTTTTCTCCCCCACACCTAGGAGATTAGAGTTTGTTTTGAGTTATACTGATGTTTAATTGGCTTGTTTTTGTTGCTGTTTGGCATGGGGGGGGGGAGAGAATAGGTATATGTTCACTCCTCCAACAGCCCTTCAGAACATATCTCTGTGGGAAGTGGGGGGAGAGAAAGTCCCCAGCTTGTTAAGTTCACTCCTCCAGCCACTCCTTTAGCGGCTTGGAATGGGGGGGATGATAAGAGATTGTTTATGCTTAGGCAATGGCTAATCTGATGGTTTCCCATTTTATTAGAATGATGTCATGGTCAGGTGCTGGACCACATGAGAATCCCACTCAAGGTCAGGCCATGCAGCTTCAGTGCCATGATAACTTGGTCACGGGGTCTGGGAGCCAGGCGTTGATAAAAACCTCAGGATTGTCTTTGGAGTTTGGGAGGCCACACAGGCCTGAGTGCTGGGTGCTGTGAAAATTGCCACCTTGGGGTATCTCCGCTGTCCTTATTAGAGGGCTCCTGGCAGCTTATAGGAGATTAGGTATCACCTTGTTTGCTTGGTATGTATGTATGCATTCCTTTCTGTATGCTATGCTATGCTATGCTTGTTATGCTTTGTAAACTGTGTTTAGACTGTGTTTAACCTTGTCTGTTTATAATAAAGCTTTAAGTTTCTTTATCCACTGGCGTGCTATTATCTCTGGATCTGAAAGAACTAATTGCCCTAGCCCCTGATCAAAGAGGCGTGGACTCTTGGCAATACAACAACGATGGAAAGATCCACAAATACCTACAGTTGAAGATTGGATTCTTAAATTAATGGATTTGGCTCAGAGGGCTAAATTAACATCTTTAATAAGAGAGCATTCTATTTCTACATTTATATCAAATTGGCAACCGCTTTTGGAATATTTCCTTCCTTGTAATCGAAAAAAATGATGTTTTGATTCTGGGTTTTAGAGCAAGCAAGCAACAACTTTATTGATTAGTCTTACGACCATATCAAAGATAAAATAAGATAACAAGAATACAATACAATTCAATTTAACTGATAAAATTGATAAAAATACACCAAAATAGGAAATAAGATAATTGAATAACCTGAAATAATAATAAATACAATACATGTATATCTAATCAGAATTCAAATGAGTTCATCACCCCTACATGGCACTCCAATCTTTTCCATATAATGGGCTCTCTGGTGAACTGCCTTGTCTACAAACTTGGCAGTCCTATTCACAATAAAAGTATTTGAGCCCGAAAGAAAATAAGATAATCTGTGATTAGAATCCCAGTGTGCTGTTCTTTCTAACAAAGGAGACAGGAATTTAATCCTAAGTGAATCATATAATTTGCAGTCGAACAAAACATGGGCAATATCTTCTATGGCTGGGTCCCCACATACACAAGTCCTCTCATCATATGGCAAATGATGAAAACGTCCATATTTAACCATAGAGTCCAACAATTCAAACCTAGCCCTGGAATAGGCCCTTCTCAGATTTTGTGTTAGACTCATCGACAGGTATTTTTCAAATTTAAAAATAGTTTTATTCTTAGCTAACCATTTTAATGAACCATTTTTTGCCAATGTCTCCATGTCCAATTGGGCACTGATATCCAGGGCTCGCTGTTTAAAAATATCTTTTGCCTGCGGTGCAGTTATGAGTACCTGTTGAATGGAAAATCCATATTGTGTAATAACTTTAGTGAGATGTTTTAACCAGGATGTGGTAAAATCCAAACTCATTTGTTCAAGTAGGCATAATTTGGGAAGCCTATCATGGTCCATTGAATGGACCTTCTGCCAGTAAGAAAAGACCTTTGATACTGTCTGGCTATGTATAGAGTGGATACCTGTTTCTGCTCTAATTGCGGGTGCTGACATATTTTTATCAACTCCCAGTATACTTCTTAAAAAGCGGGTTTGAACATATTCAAGTGCAGCAGAATTTGTAAGACCCCACACTTCCGCATAAGTCAACATTGGGACAATTTTTGCTCTAAATACTTTCAGAATAGGGGTCAAAGTGCCGGGATATTTATAATTATACAGTTTAGATAGCCTTTTGGCACAGACCTCAGCCCTCCCTGCGGTCCTTCTGAAATGATTGTCCCAGGCTCCAGTATCAGTAAAAACCACTCCTAGGTAAGTGAAAGAATTCACTTGTTCTATAGGCTCCCCATTTATTTGCCATTTATATTTCATCCTTTTTCTTTTACCAAAAACCATCACTTTAGATTTAGACTTATTTATAGTTAAAGAGTTATGAACACAATAGACATTCAACTTTTTCAGGAGTCTTCTCAGGCCAACTTGTGAATGTGCCATCAAAATCATATCATCTGCATATAATAGGACATTCACAAATATGCCATGAATTTTTAACATGTGAGTATCTACGGTACGCATAAACCCTGGAATATCATTAATATAAAGATTGAAGAGCATTGGAGCTAAGATACAACCCTGCCTGACACCTCTATGAGTAGGAATACTTTTGGTTAAAGAGCCATTTACACCAGTTCTTACTTTTAAATAAGTATTTGAATAGAGGGCCTTTACCAGGAATAAAAGTCTGGGCTCCATATTTAAATTAATTAATTTCTTCCATAAAATGTTTCTATCTATGGAATCAAAAGCTGCGGTAAAATCTATAAAAGCAGCGAACACTTTTTTACCATTTGCCAATTGTTTTGAAATAAGATGATGTAATGTGAAACAATTATCTATTGTGGAGCGATCTGGTCTAAAACCAGTTTGTTCCTCTACAAGGAGGGTTGTCCTAATTACCCAGTCCTCTATTTTGCCCAAGAGGTGTTTGGCATACATTTTTGCAGCAATTCCTATAAGACTGATTGGTCTATAATTTTGTGGCTCAGTCCTATTTCCTTTTTTAAATATAGGGACAACAATTGCTACTTCCCATCCTACTGGAATGAATCCTGTGTTGTTTATATAAGAAAACAAACCTGCAAGTAATGGGGCCCACCAGTCAGTATGGGTTTTAAAAAGTTCTGGTGGTAAAAAGTCCTCTCCTGGAGCCTTGTTGGGTTTCAAGGAATGGATGATAGATTTGACTTCTGCCACTGACACTGAGGGCCAAAGAGGGAGGTTTTCAAAATAGGTAGGATCAATTATACTTTCCTGCAAGGGTCTTTGGTTTAACTCAGTAAATAAACTTGTATAGAAATCCTCCCAGACTGAGGCAGGTATAGGAATGTCAAGTTGAAAATTGCGTTCCTTCAATAAACCCGAGACGGAATTCCAAAAAAATATTGAATTAGTTCCTTTTGCTGATAATTCCAAGTCTGCCCATATTTTAGCTGTATAAAGAGCTTTTTTGGACACAATAAGTTTCTTATATTCCCTCCTGATTTGTAGCATTTTGGATTGATTTTTTATACTAGGATAACTCTGGGCCATACGCATTGCTGCCCTTAAATGTTTCCTAGTATGTAGACAATCAGAATCAAACCAGTTCATACTGTTTTGAGAATGATTTCTAGCAGGAACTTTATCTATCAAAAATTTCCTCAACGAGCTAGACAAAAGAGCATATTGTGTCAAGATCTTGTCTGGGCATTGAAAAGGAGTTGAAATAGAATTTCTCCAAGACTGAACCTGCTCTGAGTTTAGATAGGTTGTTATTGCCTTTGTATCTACCTTGTGCCACCTAAGTCTTCTGTTTTGCCTAATTTCAATATTGGCTAGTAACCTCTTATCATAAGTCATAAATGATCTAATATCTGATCTGGCTGCAAAATAAACTGTAATCGGCTGATGATCGCTGTCTTCTCTCACATGGGCTTGAATATCTGAAAATAACCCAGACTTATTTCGAGAAACACAAATATAATCTAGGACACTACTAGAGTTTCCTGTATGAAATGTAAACGGATATATAAAATCAGATTCTTTGCCTCCTAAAATATGAAGGTTACATTTATAAATTAGTGAGACCAACTGAGAACCCGCCATGTTCCTTTTGGAATCTCTAGAACGCCAGGGTGGGTTGTTAATAAGGTAGTCCTCAGGAATAACACCCAGTCGTACAAAATCAAATAAAGAAGCCCCCACTCTGGCATTAAAATCTCCCGCTAAAATTACAATAGCATTGGGGTAATTAAGGTTTATCTTCAACAGTAAATTTTCTAAATTTACCCAAATGTTGGGAGAAAAGTATGGAGATGAATATGGTGGCAGATAAATGTTCACTAGTACTACTACAACTGCTTCATACGAAAATTTAACCACCAAATAGAAAGGAGAATCAAAACCAAACACCAGTTCCTGGCCTTGCCAACCCAACTCAGCCTTGGCAAGTATCGACAATCCTCCCGATGCCCTTCCTTTAGTCTTGTGTTTCACTGCCGGGACTGACCAGGAATTAAATCCTGGAATGTGGATCCTTTCTTCCTCTTTGGACAGCCAAGTTTCTTGAAGAGCTATAAAATCAAAGCCAGAGAGAAATTCCAACAAGTCTCCATCAGATACTCGATTTTTCCAACCGGCAATGTTCCAAGTCAGTAGGTGGAGAAAAACCTTGCAATTGATGTTGGCAGGCGGCCCCATTGGAGACTTGAAATTTTGGGTTAGAGTACATGAGGCTTTTAGTCAATCGGCAGGGGTGATGTTGTCTAGAATGCCTTCTGTATCGAAGAAGACACATTGATTTACAAGTTGTCTGCCTTCGTCATTGTCTTGTTGATGGGGAAGCGCCAACAGAGATTGGGGAGCAAGACAATTATGATGAAATACTTTAACAGGTTGAAGAGTCAAAGTAGAATCAGCATCCAAACAAACAAAGTCCTCACTAACAGGTAAGGATGTTCCAGCCTTTAGTTCTTTCCATAACCCATTTTGAACTTCTCCTTCAAATGCTGTAGATCTAGCGTATGCGGGACTCATTTGAGACAACATTTGGTTGGAAATAGAATCCTTAGGACTCAGTTCTATTCCACCACCAGCATCCGATTTTAACACACAAGATACTTTAACTTTCTGCAAATTATCTGGGACTGGATTGAGCAATGCCATTTCCTCACAATCAGCCTGTGTTTCTAGACATTTCTTTTCTGTTGAAGTAGTAGTATTTTGTTGAACAGATATATTTTCACAGGCCTGAGTACTTAGTAATGCCATATTTATTAATGGCTTTGCCATAGATTGTGTTGTTTTCAATGTCTCTCTTAATTCATCCAGTCTTTGTATAACATCTGATTGCTCTGATTGTGGTAACTCCCCAAATAAGTCAATCAGCGTTTCTTCTGGCATTTCCTCCCTCAGGGTCATTGCTGTTGTAGCAACTTCATGATTATCTGTATGTTTGCTACTGCCATCAGAACTTAAAGCAATATTACCCCCTTTCAAAGACTGATCAAGGAGAGGACTCACTTTCTCTGAGCTAAAAACACGTATTGGAAATATTGAAAAAGTACTCAGGAAAGGCTTCATTTTAAAAAGCATGCTGGGAACTATAGGCTGCTTAAATATTAACAAAACTCGGATATAGTCTCTTCTGGATGGCAGCCATTCAGCATGCACTAAGTCTATCAGAGAGCGTTCGCATCGTAGCAGCAGACTCAACGAGAGCATAACAGCTCTCCTATCACCCCATCTCCCTCTATTCATTTTATTATCATAAATCTGCAAGGTAATCTGTTTGGTTTGTAAGTAATAACTACATGGATCTCCTCTCTGCCTTTTTCCTGGTTGAGAGCTATTTTCTTTAGAGCTATTCTTTCCCCTCCTTTCGGTTTTGGGAGTAGAGCCAGCTTTATTTTCTGTATTAACCCCTTGATGACTGTTGGTGGGAGTAGTAGTAGATATCTTCCTGTTTCGTTCTGTTTTATTTGGATAGTTCTTAATGAATTTTACAACGGACTCCTTCAGGGAGTCAACCTGATCCTTAATTGATGTTAGAAGTTCGAAGATTGAAACCACTGTCTGTGCGGTAAGCAAGCACTGTCTAGATATAAAGTCTCTTGCATTCTCCCTTTTTAAGTCCATAACAACTCCCTCCTGCATAAGCATAGCAGCTGCCGAGCAAGCTGCTGTAGTCTGGGAGGGGGAGACATTTTCTGTAAGGCAGGAGGAAAGTTCTAAGAGCTGTTGACTATCCCATTCCACTGAGCTCTGTAAGTTAGCTCTACCTGATAAGGAGTCCAAGGTTAAGTTACTTACTACAGCAGTCTCTTTACTTGTTGTATAATTATCCATTTTCTGCTGCTTCAGTGGCTTCTGTGCTGCGGAGTGCGCACGCTGCCTCTTTTTCCTTTTCCCCATTCCTGAGAGCTAATTTAAAATGTTGATAAATTAAAGCTAAAAAGTTGCCTGTCTGTTATAAAATGATGATAAAAGTGGTTAAAAATAGTTAAAAATAGTTAAATATATAAAAATTTTAAAATAAAGTATAAAAATAAACTACTAAAAAGTAAACTTTAGAGGAGCTCTTTCCAGCAAATGCTGCCTCATCGCCATCTTGGCCCCACCCCCGGGTTTTAGAGACTGAATGATTTGTTGTAATAGAAATAATGTTATGATAGGTTAATTAATTGTAAGAGATTAGATTTGTATTTAATTTTATATCTGTATCGGAAATAGTCGAAAGTTGCTTTTTCTTTTCTCTCTTTCTATTCACATCTTTATAGTTTGTTCCTTTTTCTTTAGTTCTGTTTTCTATCTATTCTATAGTTTTTTCTTTTTTGTATTTTAAATATATCTTGAAAATAAAATAAAATAATAAAATAAAATAAAATAAAATAAAATAATAAAATAAAATAAAATAAAATAAAATAAAATAATAAAATAAAATAAAATAAAATAAAATAAAATAAAATAAAATAAAATAAATAAAATAAAATAAAATAAAATAAAATAAAATAAAATAGAAAAAAAATGAGTTGGGTTTATGCTTCTGGGCAGAGAATTATGTATAAATGATAGGGCATAGTGATTATCTTTGAAGAAAATAGAGATTTAACTGTTTAATTGTTTAACCTAGCTTCTTACTCATTCATAGACATTGGGCTGCTATGTGATAAAGCAAACACAGAGGTACCTTGCTCTTTTAAAGCTGAAATTATACCCCAGCTTAGATGCTTGGTGGTGAAGAGAAACAAGGTCAATTAAATATATACACAATTCTTTTTTTCTTGCCTTCTGAACACCTGGCTATTGGCATTACACAGTACCTATTTAAGGCATGATTTCCTCAGGTCACTGGATAAGCATGTTGAAATTTGCTTTTGTAGATTGATATATTGTATATTACTGTATATCAGTGGTTTTCAACTTCTGATGCTTCTTAGGAGCAGGTGGGGCATAGTTTTAGTCAGGGGTGGGGAACCTTTTTTTCTGCCAAGGGCCATTTTGATATTTATAACATTCGTGGACCGGGGGCGAGGCTTGCGGGCAGAAGCCAACCGCGCAGAAGGGGGTGGGGCTTGCGGGCGGGAGCCAATCATGTGCACTGGGGGGCGGGTTTGCAGGTGGGAGCCAATCGTGCACACTGGGGAGCGGGGTTTGTGGGTGGGAGCCAATCACAAGCACCGGGGGCGGGGTTTGCAGGCGGGAGCCAATCACGCAGAAGGGGCGGGCAGGAGCTCCTAGGGCCAAACCAAATGATTTCGTGGGCCTTATACGGCCTGTGGGCCAGACGTTCCGCACCCCTGGTTTAAGTCAATAAAACTTCAAACTTTAAAATGCATTGTAACAGGGAAACATGGAGAGGACATGGAAGAGGTTGGTCCTATCAGTGCACAATTTCATCCTTTCTCTAAACTGGTAAGAGCCACAGAGTTAAAGCTTTAACAGTACTACCGATTGAGGAGCATAGCACTATTCCACCATTTTGGTACACCATTCTTACAGGACGGCAGTGTCCAGTTCTTTAATGGGACAATATGAGAATGGCAGGCCAGGGACTGGAGGGGACAGGATGTGCCCACCTCAACTTGAAATGGCCAATAAGCACTGCTCTGATCCCACCATTACTGGTCACCCAACTTTGCCTCCAGTATAATTGAGGAGAAGCATAAGACATTTTATACAATACAACCTGTGGCTGCCATTGGATGCTGCCCTCTTAAACAGTAATACCAGTACAGCTAAAGGTGACTCTTAAACCTGATTCATTCATGGGCTGTGCATGAGACGTAGGAAACATCAGGGGGACATGGCAGAGAAGAGGTGTTGCCAGGGCATATTTGTGCTGTGGTTAGAGGCAAGTGGTCAGAGACATTGGGATGGAAGATTAGGCCTCCTGTAATCTTAGCTTTGTCTCTTCATTCTGATCTGAGAGCAATCTTGAATGTATGAAGTCAGAAGGCATAAAATTAAGCTCCTACTCTATTTTTGGTGCTGTCAGGTTTACTTTATTTCAAACACTTGTACAATGATATCAGCTTATATGTAGCATTGACCAGTGTTAACTGGTCATAACTACTTTCCCATGCATAGCTTCAATACATGAAAGAGAACATGGGTTGGTTGACATGGCCGCAACCCAGATGCCACTCTCTAGGTCCAATCCAACTTTAAAATAAGTAGAGAGAGACTGGTTACAGGTACCTGAGCCTCATAGAGGAAGATTGCATGAGTTAGCTATAGTTCATTAGCCTATGTGTTCCATAGCACTCTGGATTCCATTGCTCACAGTCTTACCTGGAGAGTTTTCCCCTGCCAAACATGCACCTTGTGGCAAAAAATGAAGTTTAAAAAGATGGACCTGCTGACAATATTATGGAATTCTGGCTATTCAAATCAGAAATCATTGGCTAAGCCCAGGTACTGTACAATTCTGACATATGTGTGATTAATTTCTATTTTAAAATAGGCACACGGCATTCTGAGTAATGATATAATAATTATATGCTTATGCAACATCTAAATGAGAGAAGTGGGAATATGAAATAGAGAATAAGAACATCACTCACTGTTAAATTAACAGTAGACTTTAGTGTTTGTTAAGCTGTAAAATAGAAGCTTCTGAAAATACTGTATGGTTATCAAAAATGTAGGCTTCCATTGTAGAGAAAACTTTTAAAGAACACATGATCTCCTGGTCTGAGACTTAATTTGTTTGTTATTGTCTATAACAAACATACAACTACTTTGACCCACAGACTATAAACCTTTTTTTTTACTTTATTTTTATCCACAGGATAAAGATTTTGCATTTTGCTGCATACAATCCTGCTCCATTTTTTAATCATTAGGTAAATCAAATGGCTGTGGAATGAGATCTGCAACATTTGGAAAACAATCTGTTAGTGGTCAGTGTGAGAAACAGCTCAATGGTGCAACTCATTGAGGTCCATTTTCTCAGTCATTAGATAAGATAGGAGGCATTTCAAAAGTTAGATGTCAGACAGGTAGATCTGAGTGTGAAGTCCTGAGGGAAGATCCCTCAAATCCCACAGTGCTTTGTGGTCATATCTTCTTGTTCCTAACCTTGTTTGGGTCTCTTCCAGAAAGTAGCTTACCTCTTTTCCTTCTTCTTATTTAACATTCCACATGGCAGGCCAGTGTTACCAAAAGAACTTGCATGCAGATCCATAAACTTCTCCATTGGATTGCTACCTGTCCCACCCAATTCCAGATGTGCAAATAGCCAGGTGTTTCACACAGGAGTAGCTCCTTAAGTGCTACAAAATGAAAGCTAACACAAGGAGACAATGGCCTTGATTATGTGACATCTTCTGCTAACAGCAGGTTTTATCTCAGGGAGCATTTTGACATTGTTCATGCTTGGACTGCTTAGTAGTCTCTTCTGACAGAAGTAAATTAGGTTCCTAGTGAAACATTTGCTCTCCAACTACATAAAAACTAGTGAGTGTGTCAAGCAATGTACATTGCTGGAAGCTACACTCTGTTCAGAGAATTGCTTTGTGTTCAAATTTTGATGCTGAGGAGATTTGGGCTGGCTGTTGGCAGCCTGCGCACTGACGTCAATGTGGATTTGATTGAAAGGAGTCATAATCTTGACATGTGGCTTCTTTAGTCCCTTGTCAGTACAGATAATCTGAAGTTACATTTGCCCTCAAATTCATAAATCAAAGTGTGTTTAATCAAGTTGCCCTTCAAGCTGATAAAGACTAATAGCTTGGTCCAGGGACACCAGTTGGTTTTCTTATAACTAAGTATAATCAAGAAAACATGTGTACAATTGTGTCAGAATATGAGATCTACACCTTGAAGTCTCTCCCTGATTTAAGTTGCATTAGGCCATGAAATTCGATTGGGAATGTCAGGCAGATACAATTTCCATCTCTTTATAGTGAGAGACTGAAGTTCCATACTTTGCCTGCAGATTGAAGCTTTTTGCACAGGGGTGTCCATGGGGGTGGGGGTAAAAAAAGTCAATATGGTGGCCACAACCACATGATTGAAGACCCATCCCTTTTTTGTGTGTGTCATAAAAAATGGTGAGGCTTTGAATGCATGGCTGTGGCCACCATCTTGACTTTTTTCACTCCCTCTTGCAGACACCTATTTGAGCAGTCCCTGTTAAAACATCTGGCAGAAATAATGCCAAAGGTCTCTCCCTGAGTCTCTGAAAGCATGCTGCCAATTTTAGCAAGTTAAACAAACAATTTGAGCCTGTATTGGTTATCTTCTTGTTTTCAGTCATCCCCACACCATATTAGTAATAGAGGTTTAGCCAAAAGTGCAGCTGTAGTACTGTGACAATGAGAGGTGCTTGAACCCAGATCAGAGATTACAGCATATGTCATGCTGATGGGCTACAAGAAGTAACTGAAGTTTATTTATTTTGATTTTGAATTAGGGCTGTGCTGGGGACTTTTCAGGGGGAAAAACAGAAGAGGGGAAAAATAAAAAACATGACAAAGGCAGAATGATTTGTGAATCAATGCATGTATATAAATTCTTCCTTGGCAAGGCAAGAAGCCTTGCCTTGCCTTGATGAGAAGAGGAACAGGAGCTGCTTCCTCCAATTACTTTTCATGTCTTAACAAGTTGAACAGCTGCTACTTCAAAATGACAGCTGCAATTCATATTTTCCATCCAATGTTCCCTTTAATGATATTAAATCATTGTTGGGGGAAAAGGTACATCTGCCCTAGGTTAATTCCAACTAGGTGACTACATGAATGAAGCTTCATCACCACTGTTAGAAGGTGTTGACAAGAGACTATGTGCAAAAGAAGAAAGAAAAAGAATAATAGATTATGAATGTGCAAAGCTGTATTTTTCTCTCAAAAAGAGGGGGAACTGACCATAGTTATTCCTCAGCTCTGTTGATCTTGAAAGACTTGAACCCCAAAGAACTCTCTCCAGATAACCGAAGTGAAGAAAACACCCTGTTCCCCTCCAAGCTATTTGGTTCAGTGAGTTGAAAAACAAAACAAAAAAAAGCAGTGATCACTGTGAAGGTGGGATTGGGGCTGGTAAGATGCCGAGGCATTGCTCTAGGCTTAATACAGTATAATGCCCCAGAGCCCAGAAGCCAAGCGATAGGAGCTGCTCCCAGTAGAAAAATGGACCACCCTGAAGCATTGCAGAATTTCAACATCTGAAAACCAGAAATAACTGGGCTCAACTGCCCACTGGGGATAGTAGCATCAAAGCGACATAGCCCTGAATTGGCGGCAGTGCCAAAGACTGGGGTGGACCAAAGGAGAAAGTGTATAAGTATTATCCAGTTCAATTTCTGTCAAGGCCTTCACCCCCTTTTCTGCCCACGACGTCAAAGACCAAGCACAGTCCAACCAATGTCTCCCAAGCGTGCTATTCAAGGCTGAGCAAACACACCAAAGCTAGTTGCAAATGAGTAGTACTTCAGACAATTACAAAGGCAGGCAGACCGGTGGCAGAGCAGATGCACACATGCTCCAGGATATGCTGTACGGGAGAGAGCCAAGTCTGGCCTGAGAGTTGGGTATGGCTCTGGCAGTACAGAGTTCAGCCAGAGACCAGCCATAGTGCAGGTTCAGGAAATGGGGCAAGGCAACAACAGAGAGGCCAGTGTGGTCCACTGCACGCCAGGCATTAAACACCAGAGAGAACTGCAAGGCGCTCCAAGTCAAAAAGGGAAAAGTCAAAAATCAAGGAGCAGAGCAGGCAGTAAGGTCACAGGAACATAGGTCTGACATTGGAAAGTTATTCCCAAAACAGACCTGTCCCTGGAGGCTGTTCTTAAATAGGCCAGCTGCAAGTAGGCTCAGTTAAGGCATTAGCATCTTTGTTTCTCAAGGTCATCAGGTTACCTCTGCTTGGGCTCTCCAAGCTGCTCATGCATCTTGGGGGTGGGTGCCCTGGCAGGACCTGGCCCTTTAGCACCCAACTCTCTCCTCACCTGCTCCTGCTGATTAGTTGCCAGGTCAGCCTTAAGGGGTGCTAGAAAGAGGAAGGAAAGAGAAGAACGACCAGCAGCAAGGTGGATGAACTCAACTGCAGCAGCGATGGATGCACCATTGGAAGACTTGAAGGACCAGGTGGGGAAAGATCCTTCTGGTAAAAGTCTATCTATGTGGTTGCTAAGAGTTGACACCAACTTGATGGTACATAACCAAACAAAGCTGGAGAAAGGTGAGACTTTATTTTCCCAATCCGTCTGCTTTCTGAAAATTCTCTACCACTCATCCTAGATTTTGCTACTAGAAAATACTTCCCTTCCATACTTTGTGATCTGAAAGAAATTGGGGAAGGCCAAAATTACATGTATGAGATCCAGGTTGGTGTAGTGGTTACGGCATCAGGCTAGAAACTGGGAGACCGTGAGTTCTAGACCTGCCTTAGGCACAAAGCCAGCTGGGTGACCTTGGGCCAGTCATTCCCTCTCAGCCCTAGGAAGCAAGCAATGGCAAACCACTTCTGAAATCTTGCCAAGAAAACTGCAGGGACTTGTCCAGGCAATCTCCAGGAGTCAACACTAACTCGAAAACACATACACACACACGGAGCTTCTGTGGCTATCTGAGAACATACCTATAAAAGAATAAAAAACTTGAAAATAAATGGGCACATTTACAGAATTCAAAACTGTCACAAACAAATGAATTGTTTGGGATTTCACATTTGTTTGGGTGTTCCTATTTTAGTTTCCAGGTGCTATTACCGTTCTTTATATGGATATTGTTTTCTCTCCCTCCTGCCTTCTGAAACAGACTGACATCAAATTTAATTTATTTTCACCAGTCCTTTGAGACATTACCTGGAAAGTAAATATATCTGTACTGATATTATATTATATTATATTATATATTAATCCTCCACAGAGGAGGAGGATTTTTATCGTGACTATATTTCAGCATTTTTGTCAGACTCTGAAATTAAATGGGGATATTGCTTTAGAGTCTGACCTCTAGGAACTGAGAGAAATGTTTTACTCAAAATCTGGATTTTATTTATTGTTTAATGTTTGAATTACTTATATTATGGTGACCTGGTAATCAAACAAAACAAGTAAATGGTATAAATACTAAACTTCATTATTTCTCCATTGGAGACGAGTCAATGAAATTGCTTAACGTCTTACCGTTTAGGAAGGTATTCTGATGATTTTCAAGATACAATAATAATAATTTATTAAATTTATATGCCGCCTGACTCCCAGCGACTCTTGGGTTGGGTCTCTTATTTGTCAGATGTCTTATTTCCACTGACCTCAATATACATCTAAACTCCTTGTGGAATGTCTTGACCTTTAGTTAAAAACCTTAGAAATGTATGAATGTATGAATTGGGGAAATACGGTGGTGTGCAGTTGTTAAAACAGTAAAAGCCAAGAACAATTAAAAAAACACAAAAACAGCACAAGACAAAAGAACAATGATGGCAAAGAAAATAAACCCGGAGGGGAACGGGAAGGAAGGGGCACTGCACAACTGTGCGGGGGGGACCTTTACCTCTACCTCAAGTTCTTGATGGATTTCCCACTTGCCATTTTTCAATTAAAATGTTCAAACAATGTCTCAATCTTTTCTGTGTACATTAGTGTTTTCAGTGCACACACAGTAAATCATTTAGAGTCCACATATTGTTTTTAAAATTTATTAAAGCTAAAGTAGAGTCTCCTTTGAATCAAGCTAAGCTCCTGATGATTTTGGACCTCTTGATGTTCTTTTGTACCAACAGTGTGGAAATGGTTTGCCACTGCCTTCTTATGTGATATTTTTTCCAGCATCCCAGTCTAGCCTATACTCCTAGCATCCTTTTGGTCTCTATCCAAGTAGTAATCAGCCCTGATCCTGTTTAACTTTTTGAGATGATCCAAAATTGAGTAGGTGTTGCTAACTAACTGGGCTTTATTACATTGCAGCTAGGGAGTCTCCAATGTGGGAATTGCCCCATGGCCTCTCCAGAAGGTTCTTAGTGGTCCATCCTGTAGCCTCAGTGCATCATCAGCCTTCAGAAAAGTATGTGTCTTGCCTGCCTTGGACCTTACCTACAGTATCTTTTCTCACTTGCTTCACACATCACTTTTCGATGTGAAAAGATTCATACATATCATTAAATAAAAACAGATTGGACGACTTCCAGAATCATTCACTGTTATATTTGACAGGTGATGGTAGGCTCAGTGCAGTAATTTTATTTTAAAAATCTGTCTGTGTTTGCAGCTTTATAAAACTATTGAAATGTCAAGAATGAAGCTTTATTCTCTCTTCTCTTTTTCTTCAAAGGAATCCTCTGGTATTTCTGTTTCAGCTGACCTTTTGCTGAGTGACTCATTGTTGATATTGACAACAGTTTTACCCACGAAATACCACGTCACTTTATAAATGAATACTCAGAAAGTTAAGAAAATACCAGGAAGCTAGTTAAAATGGCAATCAATGCAGTGAAAGCTATCTCTCTGTGATGGTTAGGCTGTTGGCCAGAGACATGTATGAGAAAAAAGCATCTTAAAGATTTCTTTCACTGTCAAACTTTTGCACACAAGTAAATATGAGGATTACTATAGACCTATTTAAGTACCAAGAGAACACTTGCACCATCTTTTTCGTAAGTGTTGTAGAGCAACAAAGATTGCTCTTTTTTCCTACTAGAAGTTCTCTAGCTTCAACCTAAAATTGGTCTGGGCAAGGAGTTACTATGGTCTGGCATAATCTGAGATATTTATGATGGATCTTGCTAGAACCAGGGAAAAAATTACAGCTCAGTTGACACCAAGGTTTCCATTGCCAAAAGAGATGGCCAACAGAGGTCAAAATGGCCCTTCCCTCTTTCTGAATACTTCCTGTTCCTGTTCTCCAGAGAGCTGGGGATGTAGAGCTTGTTGGAGGGATTAAATAAGAGACTTGGTTCATCACAGCCACTAGTAACATCCACTTAGAATGAGAGAAATGTGAAACACACTCCTGAATGTCAGGACCTAGCATGAACTACAGTAGGTCAAAACTTCCCAGAGACTTGAAGAAGATGGCTAGGATTGAAACCTTTATTTTAATTCAGGAACAGGAGCTGTGATAGACAGTTGACAATCGCTCAGCATGTGAGGCTGATTCATACTCTTCCTAACTGAATTCCAGTGCCCTCTCTTCTCAAATGTCTCCTTGTGTGACAGACGTCTTGCCTTCCATTTCTCACGCTCAATTGTAAGTGGAAGTTGTACGTTTACATTTTCCATATTCCTGCTCAGAGAATCTCTTACCACTAATAGAATTCTGACAATGAAGAGGATAGGGTTTCTTTTAAAACCTAATAAGGAGAACTCTCCCCATGTTTCCCTGAATCATGCTCTGGAACTGGAAACAAGACCAACAATGTATTTCTAGAGTGGGCTATTTCCATGGTCTTGGATCCAACCTTCAAAACTGGTTAGAACTCACTGCCCTGGCTTGGTATTTTGCTTCCTTCCTTTGTTTTTACTTTGTTTTACTCATACCTTAGTAAAATGTTAGGGTTCCTTGTTTCTATCTCTAATATTCACCGACCAGTTTGTGTATCTGATTAACTTCCAGTTTCAAGCTCTTTATTACATTGGTTGATGGTATCCTTGTAAGAGATGTTAAAGTTGTATCCTCAGTGTTAAACGAGTTTCCCGAAGTCTGCCTTTCCATCCATTCTCTCCCAGACCTTCACTTTAGTCCATGAAAGCATCTGCTATTTGCCATTTCTGTGGATGCTTCTGACTTCTGAAGCAAAATGTTCACCCATAAGAGTAAATTACACTCATACTTTTCTCTGCTTGTCTGAAAGCTGAAAGATTTCTGGTGACCTTGGACTTATTCTATCCCATAAATAGTCTATCTAAGATGGAATAACTTCTTTCTCTTCTTGAGATACAAATCTCAATTTATTAATTTTTTTCCCCACAATTACCTTGCCTACTGGTGACACAAACCCTGTTCCTAGTTAATTTTAGGAAAGTGATTTAAGACACTGATGGCTATAATTTTTCTCATCCTAGGGTACAATATCTTCATATTAAAGAAAAATCAATGGGAACTACATCACAGAAAAGTCCTGTCAACCAAAGATCTAATGCACCATCTTTTGCAGAAGGCTAACTAAATTGCAGTTGTCTCAGCACACAGAAATCATAAAGCAGCATAAATGTAAGCCACCCAACCTTTCATTTTTTAATTACTGTATCTCCATTGGTTTCAATACAAGTGAATTGTGTTGCCAGTGGTGCTCTCTCTCTCTCTCTCTCTCTTTGGTAGTGGGAGTAAAGTAGAGATGAGGGCTTCCCATTCATCAATTTTTAAAACTGTGGGCTTCCAGCAATACTTCCAGTTGTATATCAGGACAGCTCAGTGAGACTTATTTACTGTCAGTCTCCCTCCACTTTAGCTCCGCTCGCTTGTCATAGTTTCATACGTACACGTGTCAAGCATTGTAAGAACTTGACCCGTGTTTGCTTTTGTGCCAAAAGCCTTGCTGCTCCCAACGAGCTGCTTGCCTTAACATTCCTGCCTTGGCCGTTTTCTGATAAGACACCTGGACTGTTAATGAGCATTCTGACGGGAGGGGGTCGAACTGGAGTGGGAACTGGTTTGTTTTCAATTAGATAGTGAATGATGTCAGAGGGATGTTCTTATTATCAAATTATGTGCGCCAACTTGGCCATTCGAAGCTTTGCCTTTGCCTCATGTGTTCTGGTCCTTAATAAAGGAACCTTTTTAGCATGAACTGACTGAAAGGTTTCTTGGTTTTGGGATCCTGATAGTGAGACACTCACATTTACAGCCTATGGTAGCCTAGAACTTAATGATCAAACACCGCTTGGTGTTGAAGAGGCCAGTTTCCAAAGCAACCCAGAATGGTTCCACTCCCCTAGTTCATTTTCTGCCCTTAACTTTTTCTTAAGTACTCCTGCAACAGATCCAGACAGTTTAGGGTTCCCCTTCACCAGAGAAAGTGCTAGTAAATAGATTTCAGAATGATCTCTTCACATTCAGGCCTCCAGACTAGAAGCAATTCCAGGGTCTTGATGCCAAGGACAATTCTGGAATCCATAAAACTCCTTTATAACAAAAAGTTTTTTCTATTGAGGGACACATTCTCTCCTAGGTATCTTGTTTGATGCTATATAATTGAGAGGATCCAAGAAAGCAGTGGGAAGGGCCAGAGCCAAAAGTGAATTGGAATGGCCATTCTCGGATACCGTTTTTTAAGGCAGTTCCCTCGCTCCCTCGCTCCCTTGCTCCCTCCCTCCCATTAGTGAGAAAATTAACCACACATGGTTCCATTCAGGAAAATTATATATTATTGAGGTAGGCTATCTGTTATTTTAATAATACAGGATTGTTTACTACTTTGGCAATTCGATATAATGTTAGCCATAAGGTGAGTGGGGGGCGTGGGGGCTCAGTGGGTAAGACGCCAGTCTTGTTGATCGGAAGATCGCAAGTTTGGAGGTTTGAATCCCTAGTCCCGCGTGACGGAGTGAGCTCCCATACTAGCCCCAGCTCTTGCCAAACTAGCAATTCGAAAGCATGCAAATGCAAGTAGATGAATAGGTACGACTTCGGTGGGTAGGTAACAGCGTTCCGCGTGCGTCATGCCGGCCACATGACCATGGAAGCATCTTCGGACAACGCTGGCTCTTCGGCTAACAAATGGAGATGAGCACCGGCCCCTAGAGTCGGACACGACTGCACAAATGTGCGGAAGGAACCTTTACCTTTATAAGGTGAGTACTTAAATTTTATTCTTGTAAAAGATAATTAAGGCTGCATACATCTGTAATAGCTTGCACCTTGAAACTTATATTTGCTTACAGTTCCCCTTAATAAAATAATTAATGCATAAAAGAATAAATGTAGATGCCCAGTAACTGTTTCAATTTTTTTCCCCTTGTTTGGCTTCTGAAATTAGGCTACAAGCTACAGATTGTGCATCTCCCCCTAATGAAATGCATTCTTCTCCCTCTGGGAAAAGTCACATTTTTCCATTCTTCTTTCTCTTCTTCTGTTCTATCTCAACATCTCTCTGTCAGTAAGACTGCCGTGCTGCCAACAGTATTGAATAATATGGTTTTTAATTCCATCTTTCTGAATGCAAGGTGGGGAGACTTCAAAGGAGAGAGTTCAAAAATTAGGGGTTGGATTCTGCCCAAAAGTTGGGGAGAGGTCACATCATCTCATTGATAAGCTGATGTATTTTCATCTCTCTCTCCCTCTCCCTCTTCATCTCCTTCACATAAGCTCGCAACTGCCTGAGGGTTTTGTTTTGCTTTATCTTTACTTGCATATATTAATCACTTAAACACATAACAGTCAGGTGGAGATAAAATTTGCACGATCAGGGGATTATTCTAAGGAGTTGGAGGTACAAACCATTGCTCTGCTGTCAGGGAAAATGGGTCCACTTGTCACTGAAAAAAATAAGTAGACCTTTCTTCTTCCCTCCTCAAATTCATTAGGGAATTTATTTACTTCCTGCAAAAAGGGCAGAAAAAATCCATTCCTGTGAAAGCGAGTAAGAACTCCAAGAAATGCTAGAGACCTGATTAGGTATGGTCTTGATTTGTCCCTCTTTATGCAGGAGGATTGGATATTGGCTCTCTCCAGTTTTGACATTTGGTTCTTTTGTCTTTCAAAGAATTATAATTCCAAGCTGAGTGCCACTGTGTAATTCATCTTTCATTTCTGCAACAGCTTCATGTATTAATCTTTTTATCTTTTAAAAAATAAAACTAAACATTGTTGATTTTCGTTCTGTTGGGTCTCTTATTTGTCAGATGTCTTATTTCCACTGACCTCAATATACATCTAAACTCCTTGTGGAATGTCTTGACCTTTAGTTAAAAACCTTAGAAATGTATGAATGTATGAATTGGGGAAATACTTTTGTACATAAAATGTCACATAAGTGCATATGGTAACATTGAATTTGTATCCCAGATTTGTTAAAGTTCTAACGGCGTCACTGGGGAAGATGCTTCTGTGTGTACAAAATCATTTTTCATGTTTTACAGTGAAATTGACACTGAAAAATGGTTCAAAGCTAACTATATAACAGTTAACTATATAATAGTTCCTCTTGGGAGTGGCTGGTGCCATGAAACCCGCCTTATTATTAACATCTTTTTATTTGGATTTTATATGTAAGTTATTGTTGTTCTGGGGGCGTGGTGGCTCAGCGGGTAAGACGCCAGGCTTGTCGATCCGAAGATTGCAAGTTCGGAGATTCGAATCCCTAGCCCCATGTTACGGAGTGAGCTCCTGCACTCGCCCCAGCTCTTGCCAACCTAGAAATTTGAAAGCATGCAAATGCAAGTAGATGAATAAGTACCACTTCGGTGGGTAGGTAACAGCGTTCCACGCGTGTCATGCGGCCACATGACCATGGAAGCATCTTCGGACAACGCTGGCTCTTCGGCTAAGAAACGGAGATGAGCACCGGCCCCTACAGTCGGACACGACTGCACAAATGTGCGGGGGGAACCTTTACCTTTTTTTATTGTTGTTCTAATTTTTATATTTTTAACTTGTTGTAAACCGTCCAGAGTTCCCTGGTGTAGAGGAGATGGGCGGTGCTAAAAATTTTATATCTATATCTATATCAATATCTATCTATATCTATATCTATATCTATATCTATATCTATATCTATATCTATATCTATATCTATATCTATATCTATATCTATATCTATATCTATCTATATCTATATCTGTCTGAAGCTCAGAAACCTTATTTGCAATAAACAGAAGGCTTACCACAATGAAATCTACTGAATTTTGGTCACAGGACAATTTTATTAGTTTCAGGTCATTGGCGATCACTTGTAGCCGAGTAAGATTGTCTTCCAAAGGTAAAATTTTAACAGTGGATCCGTACGTGGCTATAAAGGCCAATTCTGGATCCGCACAACCTCCCACAATGAGGGCATAGGTTTCCGGGTGGGAGACGGTCATGATGAGGGTTTGCCTGACGTGCCTTCCTTTTAGCTCTTTTCTCCCTTTCGCCCTGTACTTGTGCTTCTTCAAAGTCCATAGCACCATTAATAAAGACTGACCTCCAATTGAAATGCTCATGTGTTAGGGCTTCCCAGTTCTCAATGCTGATATTACATTTTTTAAAATTAGCTTTGAGAGTATCTTTGAATCTCTTTTGCTGTCCACCAATATTCCGTTTTCCATTCTTAAGTTGGGAGTAAAGTAGCTGCTTTGGAAGACGATGGTCAGGCATTCGAACAACATGACCGGTCCAGCGAAGTTGATGTTGGATGATCATTGTTTCAATGCTGGTGGTTTTCGCTTCTTCTAATATGCTAACATTAGTCCGCCTATCTTCCCAAGTAATTTGCAGAATTTTTCGGAGGCAGCGTTGATGGAATCTTTCAAGAAGTTGGAGGTGGCGTTTGTAGAGGGTCCATGTTTCACAGGCGTACAGAAGGATTGGTAGTACAATGGCTTTGTAAACAAGCATTTTGGTCTCCCTGCGAATGTCCCGATCCTCAAACACTGTACGCTTCATTCGGGAGAAAGCTACACTCGCAGAGCTCAGGCGATGCTGAATTTCAGCGTCGATGTCGGCTTTTGTAGATAGATGGCTGCCGAGATAAGAAAAGTGGTCGACATTTTCTAGTGACACACCTTTAAGCTGGATTGATGGCGCTGCGGAGAGATTGGTTCGAACTTGCTGGTAAAGCACTTTGGTTTTTTTAATGTTAATTGAGAGGCCGAGCTTTTCATATGCTTCTGCAAAGATGTTTAGGATAGTTTGAAGATCTTCCTCGGAGTGTGCACAGACTACGTTATCATCAGCATATTGAAGTTCTATAACAGAAGTTGTAATTACCTTATTTTTTGCTTTCAGCCTACTCAGATTAAAAAGCTTTCCATCTGATCGATATATAATTTCTACACCAGTAGGAAGTTTCTCGTCAACAAGGTGTATAATCATAGTGATGAAGATAGCGAATAAGGTTGGAGCAATAACACATCCCTGTTTAACGCCGGATTCCACTTTAAATGGATCGCTTTGAGAGCCATTGTTATTCAGGATTGTTGCCATCATGTCGTCATGGAGTAACCGCAAGATGTTCACAAATTTATCCAGGGCATCCGATTTTCAGAAGGATGGTCCAGAGAGCAGTACGATTTACAGTATCAAAAGCTTTAGTCAGATCAATAAACGCCATGTACAGAGGGCGGTTTTGCTCCTTGCATTTTTCTTGAAGCTGTCGTGCAGTGAAGATCATATCCACTGTTCCCCTGGAAGGGCGGAAGCCATTTTGCGTTTCAGGGAGGATGTCTTCTGATACAGATAGGAGACGGTTTGCGATGATCTTTGCCAGGATTTTGCCTGCTGTGGCTAGAAGGGAGATGCCTCGATAGTTTCCACAGTCTGTTCTATCACCCTTTTTAAAGAGAGTGATAATTATGGCATCTCTAATGTCTGCTGGAATCTCCTCCCTCATCCAAATTTTTTCGATGAGCTTATGAAGTTGTTGTGTAAGTTCAGGCCCGCCTTCTTTAAAGACTTCAGCAGGAATCCCATCAGGTCCACTAGCTTTGTTATTTTTCATTTGTTTAGTGGCTTTACTGACTTCCTCCAAACTAGGGGGTACTGCAAGCTCATCTCTTATTTGTTTGTGCGGGATTTGCAAGACGACTTCATCGGCCACAGTAGAGTGACGATTAAGGAGATTGTAGTAATGCTCTTTCCAGCGCAGTGCAATAGACTCTTTGTCCTTTAGAAGTTTAGCACCATCTACTGAGCGTAAGGGATTTGTACCATGGTTTGTTGGTCCATAGATGGCCTTTATGGCATTAAAAAAGCCCCGTGCATCATGAGCATCTGCAAAATGTTGGGTTTCTTGGGCTTTTTTTATCCACCATATGTTCTTAAGTTCTCTAGTTCTTCTTCTTCTGCCTTTGCACTGGCGTAGATTTTTTTCTTAACGGCACAGTTAATATCTTTTTGCCATATCTGGAAGGCTTTCCTTTTCTTGTCAATAATATATTCAATCTCACTATCGTTCTCATCAAACCAGTCCTGATGTCTCTTAGTCTGGTATCCGATAGTTTGTTCACAGGCTGAAATAATAGAAGTCTTCAATTTAATCCAGTGTTCCTCAACATTTTCAGGAAGTTCCATAGGCAGATGTTCCTTGAGAGTTGATTGAAAGCAAGCTCGTTTAATAGAATCTTGAAGGGTCAGTGTATTCATTTTACGCCTTGGTTTTCTTTCTTGGAGCCTACGATGAGGGACAATCTTTATGGCCATCGTGGATCCAATTAATCAATGGTCTGTCCAGCAGTCATTGGCGCTCGTCATGGCTCTGGTGAGAAGTACATCATGGCGATCTCTAGCATGGACAATTACATAATCTAAAAGATGCCAGTGCTTCAACCGTGGGTGCTTCCATTATGTTTTAATTAGTTTAATACAGGAAGGGACTTACTATTTTGACTCAAAATCTCACTTGTGCAGAAATCTGTCCCTAGGTCTGGAGCATTTCTTTTGCCTACTCTGCTGATTATCTATTATCTGTTTCTGCTGATATTGCACTGAATGGTAATAAGTTCCAGCATTGTTATAAGAGACATAGCCTTTTTCAGTTTTCGGCATGCTGTTTATAATATTCCACAAATCTATCTCCCTCAACTAAAAAGCTTGAAATGCAATATTTTACAAGCCAATTTGAACTTTGCCAACAGGATTTTATTTCCTTTCTACCCACCGCAGCCATCCACAGTTCTGATCCAGAGAATTCCCCAAATTTTGGATAAAAGCCTTTGAGAGTCCAAAGGGGATGGGGGATTTCAATCAGTGGGCTTAATTAGGCTGTATTCAACATCTAGTGATTGTTGACAGTTTATATATATTTTTCCTAGATCTATGGTATGTCTTTTGAAATAGCATATTCAGAAGTGTACACAGTATTTTGATGCAGCCACCATTTAAAGAATGGCATTTAAAGAAAATGTTGTGGTTTATTTTCTTTCCAAACAATTTAACTGGATTTGACATTTTCACTAGTATTGCACACTGTACCAATTTTACATATGTTTTTGATGTTTTCCAAATTATTTGGGTCTGGTATTGTTGATATTTGATTTCAGAATATTTAGCTCATCAGAACACTCTTGTCCACAAAAAACATGAAGAAATGGAATGAGCTGGAAATATGAAATCCACTTCTTACTAAAATCAAAACAGTTTCCAAACTAGTAGTATAACTTGATTACTCATCATAGCAGTGGTAATCAGTTTTCCTAAGGGCTATTTTGAATTCAATAGTAGCTGTCCATGGTGCTACCTAATACCTAAGAGAAAAGCAGGCATTATTGATCGTGCACTTACCTGACTGTTTATTTTAGCAACAAGGCATATCAGGATAGGCCATCTGGGCTTTTGAACTGCAAACTGGAAAGTTTCCCTAGGCAGCTTTTTAGTTCTTAAAGCCGTGAGGCTGAGGCTGAAAGAAAGAGTGTGTCTATGATTTCTAGTGTATTTGGCTTGGCTGGTTTCTTCCCTCTTATGCACATTTGAATAACACACTGGGCACTCTCATTTAGTGACACAAGAAAGGCCTCTGTAAGGCTACTGCCTGCTTCTTCTGTTGAGTGCAGACGTCTGAACAGGAAAGTCTATTTGTAAGCAGCTGCTTCTACATGATTCAGACAGACAATATCACAGGTGCCCAATAAGTATAAATCTCCAGCAACCAAATAAAAATAAAATATAATAACCAAAAAAAATAAAAAATAAAAATAAAAAAGCTCATAACCATACTATCCTATTCCAATGTTTGTGTTCAACACAGTAAGCTAGTGGGCAAAGCTATGGAGGAGTGCAACAGTAGTAAAGGAAGTCATATCAGCCAAACATTCGGTGGACCACAAATCTTGCTCTCTCTTCACCATCCTCTAATTGCTAAAAACCCATCCCTATTTCAAAACCAGCCCAGGGTTGCAGGAAAACTGATTTTACATTGTCACTGTACATTTATCTATCTATCTATCTATCTATCTATCTATCTATCTATCCATCTATCCATCTATCATCTATCTATCTATCTATCTATCTATCTATCTATCTATCTATCTATCTATCATACTTATATCCCGCCCATCTCCCTCCAAAGGAGGGACCCTAGGCGGTTCACAATAAAATAATTTAAAATCAATAAACATTGCTGGCTTTGACTGCAAAATTGCCAGTTTTTTTTCTCCCGAGCTAATTCTCTAGAGAACACTGGATGATCTTCAGAGGACAGGAGCACAGCTAGAAGATTCTCTCTGTGCCCAAGTGGAGGGTGTGTGTTCCTGCTGGTGTGTATATTTCAATACAAACAACTCACACAATAGATGTGCTAATCCCACACACGACAGCACCACACCCCCTAATCACCACAAAAAACCCTCTCCCAATCTCTTGCAAATGACCTCTCAGCAGCTATAAACACCAGCAGGAACACACACCCTCCACTTGGGCACAGAGAGAATCTTCTAGCTGTGCTCCTGTCCTCTGAAGATGCCAGCCACAGCTACTGGCGAAACGTTAGGAACAAAAACAGCCAGAACACGGACACACAGCCCGGAAAACCCACAACAACCATCACTTATTTATTTATTTATATTTATATTTCAAATTTCATCACCGCCCATCTCCCTCAAAAGAGGGACTCTGGGCGGTTTACAATAAAACTAAAACTAAGTACAGATTAAAATACAATAAAAATAGTACCTTTTCAATATAAATATAAATATAAATATAAATATAAATATAAATATAAATATAAATATAAATATAAATATAAATATAAATATAAATATAAATATAAATATAAATATAAATATAAATATAAATATAAATATAATAATATAAATATAAATAATATAAAATCCAGGATGGTGATATTAAAAGTTCTTAATTTCAATTCATAACTACACGGGGGCCTCTTTAGTGGCACTAACCACCCCCACTTCTATAGTGTTCCCACAAAAATGGCATGTACACATCCAAATAATTGCCAGAAGTTGAGCTTGACTGAAAGAAGACTTTATCTTTACAATACATATGTAGAACAGAGTGCTTATTTGGAAAAACCTTACTTTTTCCAAGAATACATGTGACACAATAGCAAGGCATTTTAATCATTGACGTTAACAAATACAAGTTTGATGTGATTCCTTAATTCACAAGAGATATAATAATTATCACAAGAAATTTTAATTGCAAAGTATTAGAAGAGAGATCAGTGGAAAATCTTGAGGGCTTCATTCTTAAGAACTTCTATGTGAAATTATCTGATCTGTACATTTTAGTATAAAGTGTATATGAAAATCAAACTTTATTCGTTCAGATTTTATCTACTTTGGATATTGCAGCAGAATATTGTTATACATATCACATATATTTTAATGCATATTTAATGAGAATGTGTATCTGATAATGTTTTAAAAACATATTTGACAGATTTATTAAATTCATACATTAATACAGAAATAGAACATGATATAGTTACGCAATAAACACTCATTTATTCTAACCCTTTTATCTGCAATAAAGAAAGACAACTGGGAAACATTGGAGATGAAAATTATTATCTCATGAAATATACAGTGGGCAAATTCCTTGGAGAACAGTCCATTCCATCACATCTTAACAGCTGATTTCTCTTTTTAAAAAATTCATGCTAAGAAAATTGAATAAAATCTTAACTCTTCCACAGAGTAGTTAATTAGGAGCTAAACTGCAACATAAAACCAGTTCAAATGTTATTACGACCACTAGATGGCAATCCTATACTGCTTAAAATGTACATAAAGGACACTTGTAGATATATCCTTCCTCTTCATGGATCACTGCCTTGTGCGTAACTCAATGAAGTCAGGTCAAGACAGACAGGTCATGACAGAAATCAACCCTGACTTCTCATTGGAAGGACAGATGCTGAAGCTGAAGCTCAAATACTTTGGCCACCTAATGCGAAGAGAGGACTCACTGGAAAAGACCCTGATGCTGGGAAAGACTGAAGGCAAAAGGAGAAGGGGACGGCAGAGGATGAGATGGTTAGATAGCATCACCGATGTAATGAATATGAATTTGAGTAAACTCCGGGAGACAGTGGAGGACAGGAAGGCCTGGCGTGCTATGGTCCATGAGGTCACGAAGAGTCGGACACAACTAAACGACTGAACAACAACAACAAGACATATCCTTCCCATGACATAAGAGCACAAATAGAAAAGTAGTCCTCCTGGTCCAGCATTTTCTGGCTCTCCATGGCAAACGAGATGTCCTTGGAGTGCTTGCAAGCAGAAGACAGAACCCTCTTCAATCATTGGCCTCTGATGACTTGTATTTGGAGGCTGCTGTTCCCAAACCAGAGGTAATATTGAGATTTCAAGACTGGTAGCCCTTGATAGACCTGTCCTCCATTAATTTTTAAACCCAACAAAGTTAATAGCGATCCCCACATCTTGGAGTCACGCATTTTAGAAGTTAACTACAGACTGTGTGAAGAAGTCCTTCCTTTTGTCTGTTCTTTGTTTTCTTCCCCCTACTCCAAGTATACCCTGATTTCTGTTGCTATCCAGGAAGATTAAGACTGTAAGCTGTAGCTGATTCATCTACTTGACCTCTACTTTTCTACTGCTTGCTCCACTATATCTGCTGTTTTTGGTAGGAAGCAAAACAAAAACGGTGTGCAAACTATTAGGGTGACTTAATTCATTTTTAAAAGATTTAAAATGTCAGCAAACATGGAAAAAATAAACTAACAATCCTATCCTGCTCACTGTCATTCTATCTCATCTTTACTTACTGTGTAACCCAGTGTTTCTCAACCTTGGCAACTTGAAGGTGTGTGGACTTCAACTCCCAGAATTCCCCAGCCAGCATGGGTGGCTGGGGAATTCTGGGAGTTGAAGCCTACACACCTTCAAGTTGCCAAGGTCGAGAAACACTGGTGTAACCTATCCACAAAAGAAAAAAAAAATGGCCTCTGAAAAATCTATAGGAGAAGATCTCCCTGGAGGAGAGAACTTTCTCTTTCCCAATGGATTGTAAAGATAGACACCATACTGTATGTGTATGTATGTGCATCAGTGTGTGTTCATGGTAGGTATGTGTGATTTTAGTTATCTTCATGTATATGTCCAGAGTGGTAAGTGTGTGAATGAAATAAGAAACCTGCTTTGTTTCATGCTCAGAGCAAAAAAAGCCTCAGTCAGAATGTCTTGTGGGAACATTTCAAGTTGATTCTAATAAAACTCAGAAAAGTTTCAGACTTTTGTTACAGGTTCAGAGCAGAATCCTTGGAATGTTTATGCTTTGTTTTGAGCTTCGGAAATCAGAGCAGCCAATTCCAAGGTTGAAATGGCTATCTGGAGATTATTTTCATGGGACTGGAACAATCAGAATGAGGATCCTCAAAATGGCCAAGTTTTGTTTCAACCTCAGATCAAAACTCCTAGAATTCATACAGTCTGTTTCAAGCTTAGAACACTCAAAGCAGTGCTGCATAAGATGGCAAAGGCTTGTTTGTACTTCTAAGCAAATCTCTTGGAAACACATAGACACACACATTTTGTTTTGATTCCAGAAGGTCAAAATGGCTGTTTCTAGATTGAAATGCTTTGCAGTTGAAATAATTTGTGCACCTCTGCTATTGAGATTTTTGAATTTTTTTAATTTGTCAAGAGCTGAAGAGATATAAGTGGTCACTTCATAATGTAAAACATTAAAAGTTGAGCTCTTCCAAAAGGAAAACACGGCTTAAAGATGATGGTTAGTGCTCAAGCTGTAAGTCACCTAAAGGACCCTGAACACCTCTTCAATCCATATAACGTGTCCAGTTGCTGGAAGAACTTGGATACCTGTTCTTCCTAGTGATAGACTGTCAGAGCTGGATTCAACATGTATCATAAGACTATATAAGCTGTTACAGACCATGATCTAG